>CM066232.1:12314392-12962737 GCA_033675125.1 Athetis lepigone | reverse complement strand
CATATCTGAATAAGAATAAACCAAAGTATTTATTTGCGGAACACTTTGAGAGATTAGTTATATAATAAAGTAGAAACGTAGTGTAGAACAGAGTGTGTGATATTGTGGAAATACGTATCCAAGGCTTCTATCCATAATATGACTGAGTTAAGTTAGGTATCCTAAGTCGTATGTCTTATATTACTTTCTCTATGACCTGTAGGAAGGTTTAACCCTGGCGGTGATGCACGTCGGCGCTCCCGCATGCGGTATGAATGCGGCCGTGCGCTCGTTCGTACGTAACTGTATCTATCGTGGAGACACCGTGCTCGGCATTCATGACGGCATGGAGGGCTTTATCAGCGGAAATATCGTTAATATGGAATGGTAAGTTTTTGTGGCATTATTTGTATGAAAAGATCCATTTTTTTATGGATGGGATATCATCAAATGACATCTCTCGCCCTGGGAGAGGCGGGAGGGAGTGTCAGACTTTTACTGACTAAAACCCACTCTTGTTTTTTCGGTTGCCCTTTATATTCTGGGGTCGCGGTAACTATTCCGCAATCCTGGCATGAAATGAACCATCATATTATTATCTTGTTATAACAAATACAAATACAAAATCTTTATTGCAACAACAAGTGTACACATTTCATTTGCGAGCCCTGTTTCCCAAACTAGCGTGAGCTGTATGTTGGGAATCAGTTCCTTCCAATTAAATAGGTTAAGCTAAAGTGTTACAATCATAATATTCTGTAATCTGTTTTAATTTTAACTAAAAATATGTTTATACTTGATTAAAAGTTTGCAATCTAGCAAGTACAAATATTGGTGGAGCTGAGTGCGTGTATAACAATAATAACACTTATATACATACATACATTTATACAAAGGTATAGGATTAAAGACTACGCTTATGTTGTACAGTTGACCGCATAGGGGCGCGGATGTAGGTACACAAAGCAACTTATATAAGTTTACAGTCACTACATACATAATGTATGTGTGAGTAAAATCAACTCGTGTATTTACATTGCCTATTTGTTAGTGTTTGCTTGACAATAACCTGATGTCCACGCACACAAATACAATTATTAGCAAGACTTCGTCATATTTGGCTTTGGAAAAATGTATTGTCTACCCTCAAAAATTAAGAATCATGTAGACGATTCTTAATTTTTGAGGGTAGTATATTATTTAATAGTTTAGTTTCATCGTTACATTGCTTTTGACTATTAACTCACAGAACATCTATATCGGACTTACGTTACGTTTTAAGACATTATACCCTGCTTGTTTGGAGAAGTGTTGTTTTTTGTTGTGTTGATTTAGTTGTGAGTCAATATGAATCACTTTACTATACCTTTGAGAGATGAGAACTGAAATTGTTATTTAGCATGAGCAAAACGCTTTAATATGTGAAATTGCGATGAAGATGAAGATTTTGGTGAGTAACAAAATAATTGTTCAGTTTTTTTTTTCATTATTTATGATTCGAATGATGTTACATCTATACTAATATTATAAAGCTGAGGAGTTGGTTTGTTTGGCTGAGTTTTAGTTTGGATTGAATAATTATATGTGTGCTAGATGGCCTATTTATCACGGAAGCATATATAAAACTTTATAGCTTCCTTATATAATTATATAATATAATGTTTTTTATATATTACATATATTATTAAATAATTTTATTATATATATATAACATTATATATAGATTATTATACATATTATAATTATTTACATCTCGTTAATTATTCTTGTTTTTTTTATAACAATATTTCATTTTTGTTCACAGAGAAAAACTGTAGGTGCACCGCTATACAGACACGAGAAGCATTGATCTTTGTCGATCGGGGACCACCGCAGGATTGGCATACACAAATGACAATACACCGTGATATGGTTGTTAACTTGTTACGCATAAAGCTGAGGTCTTCTTGACTTCGTCACGTTACAATATGTGCGGAACCAGCAGCTGGTTTAAAGCGTCGTAGGCTATTCCTTCCCATTATTCACAGGCAAAACCGGAACCGTTTTATTTTTTACAATAATATAGTTATACTTAATAACGAAAAGTGTTTTAAATTGGACAAGGAACGTCGCAAAATAATTATTATGGCGTAAAAATAGTGAGCGTAATAGAAAAAAAATGTAAGTAGATAATATTACCTACTGTTCGAACCTAAGGGCTCATATAGTGCTAAAAGTTATAGATAGTGAAGGCGCATCAATCGGATATAAATATAATATGTGGAGGTAATTTCATTTATGTGAGTGATGTTATTGTTTGTGAGGTTACAATTGGGATAACTGTATCTTAATATCTCACTAACATGTTTATTCATATCATAAATAAATAAATTACCCACTTAAATACAAAAAGTGTCATTCATTCTTGTCCGATTTAAAATAATTGTCATGCATAAAACTTTGTTTTTGAAATTATCATAAAAATCTACTGAACAATAAATATTGTTGATTTCTAATTACAAATTGTTTCATTTTTATATTTATTCTATTATAAATTACAAAAATAAACAACAAACTAACAGAAATGTTATTAGAAATGAAAAAAAAAACAACACAGTTTGTGAGGTTCGATCCTAAGTCAAATAAAAAAATGCAAAAAGAAAATAAGGATTATGTGACTCGAACCTGTGACGCACAGTTTATCGAGTGCCAGGCTTACACACCTACGCCAACGAGTTACTTACGTGAGAGTCTGAATTTGTGCTTCTTATTTTTTGGTTTATATTTATATTGTCAAGCAAACGCGAAGTAGCTATTGACTACCTACAACATTAAAGTTAAAGTGACAAGTGCAAATGTGTGCATAACAACGGGTCTATCTTACAAGTAGATTTTACGCACACCAAGATTATGGTAGTATGCGTATGTAAACTTAAATAGTTTGCTTTGCGTACCATAATCGTAATCGCGCGCGCGCCGCCATTTGACATGTCGAAGTCAATAACCAGCTGATAGATAACGCAAAAAAAAAACTTGTTTTTAGTTAAGACAATCTTCCTAAAAACGAGTTTATTTGGAAAATTTGCTTGTTATCATGAATAGGCACAATCATGTGTTTACGTATCGCGGTTACTAGCTACATTTACGACTTAAATAATTCAATAACGAAAAATACGTATCTTAACTTTTTACCAATTTTTAAATCATCGAACAAGTTGAAAGTAAAGATTTTTAAGATTTAGAAATTCACCTCGTTCATTAAGAAATATGATTTTATTTAAATAAAAGACCTTAAACGCCATTTAGGTCTGATGTGACCGGATGGGTGGCTCAAGGTGGAGCCTTCCTGGGCACTAAGCGTACCCTGCCCGGAGACAAGAAGGCGGAAATAGCGGCTCGCATCAAGCAGTTCAATATTCAAGGCCTCCTCATTATTGGTGGATTTGAGGTAGTACCTTAAGTACATTATTGTAGAGTTTATAATTATTACTATAATAGGCACAGGAAATGAAATATTTATTCATTTGAATTCACTAGTTAATTTCGTATTGTGTACACAAAACAATTTAATAGGTAGGTAAATTCATAATGCTGTACTGTGTAATTCTATCAAACTGGAATTTGATAACATTATAAAGTAATGTTTTTAATTAACCCGACTTTATCAAATACTTTCTTTTTCACTTAATTTTGCCACGGAGATCGGAATCGTTCAAGTAGAAACTATAAAACAAAAAGTTTTATAGTTTCTGCTTGAACGATTTCAAGTAGAAACTATAAAACTTTTTGTTTCTTGATGCTATTAATTAAGTACCTACTCATAAAGGAATGTTTAAACGCATTAAATATAATGAAATGTACTATGCTGCTTACAATATAACGTTTATGATATATATTCATGTCAGACCATCAAATTTTGAATAAACAGTAATTTACCGTCAATTTTTAAATATCTCTCGAGATAGATTATAAACTAACGGTATACACAACGGCAATGTTATTTGCGTGGTTCCAATTAAAACGTTTCCTATATTCTCTCAGGCCTACCAAGCCGGGCTGGAGATCTACGAGGGCCGTTCCCAGTTCCCGGAGTTCTGCATCCCACTGGTGGTGATCCCTTCGACCATTAGTAACAACGTGCCTGGTACAGACTTCTCGCTGGGATCAGACACCGCGCTTAATGAGATCACTGAGATTTGCGACCGCATCCGACAGTCGGCTCAGGTCAGTTGACGCTATCTACACTATACTCTATCCATACCGATGTTGTAGATTGCGAAAGTTACTTTTTTTTTTCTAAGAAGGTAGCCAGAGCACCAAGGAAGGACATGGGTCAATTTTTAATCCGTGACCATAGCTGCATCAGCAGTAATCGACATTCACGTAGACAAAGACGACAAAGACAGGTCAAAAGACGTGTATTGGTCTTGTGAGGAATATACACAGTATATTATAAAGTTATTATCTTATATTATGTTTAAAGTCCCCAAACCGGTCTATTCGCACTTCGTATCTTTCGCACTTTCTACTAAATGCGAATGGAATTTAATTTTCTTTTTTTATCCCTAGGGAACTAAACGCCGTGTCTTCGTCATTGAGACTATGGGAGGTTACTGTGGATACTTATCTACTTTAGCAGGTAAATAAATAATGATTGATAAACATATTATTTTTAACATAACGTGTTATATTACCTTATCTTGAAGCGTGATGGTTAACTTCATACAACCTTAACCACAAAATTTATAACTATAGTCTATGACTAATATAATGTTCGTAACATGTAACTTTAAGGATCTTTTGCACCCTTTTTGTAATTGATTTTTTAGAATTCACTTAGGTTTATAGACTGTCGTTTGCCGTCGCTGCACGTTGTATATATTTTGTACAAACTATAACTCAATCATTTTTCAAACTACGTCGCTTTTACTTCTAGTCTTACCAAATACATTATAACTGTCTATCTGACCTCCACAACTCAACTCTTTAACTGCTAATAACCATCCGTCACCAACCCTGGAATAATTAACTGTTAGTTGTAAATCAAATAACTTTAAAATTTATTCTCTGTTCAGGCTTGGCAGGCGGTGCCGACGCAGCTTATATCTACGAAGAGAAGTTCTCCATCAAAGACTTGCAGCAAGACGTGTACCACATGGCGTCGAAGATGACCGGCGGCATACAGCGCGGTCTCATCTTACGTAACGAGAAGGCTAACGACAACTATAACACCGATTTCATTTATCGCCTATACTCCGAAGAGGGCAAGGGACTGTTCACTGCCAGGATGAATGTGCTTGGTATGAAAACATGAATTAAATAGTTTTTACACTATACAGAATAATAGAAACAGTTTAAAAAAAAATGATTTATACAGTCCAGCGGCATGTGGTAACACTGAAAGTTGATGTAACTTTCAGTGTTACCACATGCCGCTGGACTATATAAATCATTTTTCTATTTTTTGGACATGTTTGCCAAAGTGCTCAAAAATTCGCTTAAAATAGGTCATCTTGCAATAAGAATAATTTAAATGTCTGTTTTTTACCTTTACAAAACTTGTTATTCTGCCAACTTCTAAAACAAGAAGGCCGTTAATCCTCACATGTATTTTTTTTTTATTTAATAAAGTTCAAAAGTAAGTGATAGAGTTCAAAATTCTCTGTATTTCTATCTAACAAAGATTTTGTTATTATTCAAAATATATAAAAATTTTGCTTCGTGTCGATTTTACATCTAAAATCCATCTTACTTACCTGTCACAATTTCACAGGTCACATGCAACAAGGCGGCTCCCCTACTCCGTTCGACCGTAATATGGGCACAAAGATGGCGGCCAAATGCCTGCACTGGTTGGTGGAGACTATTCAGAAGGGACCCGCCAACACACCCGACTCCGCCTGCCTGCTCGGCATCGTCAAGAGGCAGTACAGATTCTCGCCTCTAGAAGACTTGAAGGCACAGACAAACTTTGCGTAAGTATTGTGAAGCAACTAATATTGCCAGATGTCCCGCTGAATTCCAGATGGAATGTCCTTTTCCGCGTCAAAAGGATCCTGAGCGAGCGCCTAAAGTCCCACTTTTTTGCCATTATAATACTTTCATCAAATGGGTACCAAACTTTAAATATAACGAGAGTAGTAGGCGCATGGCGGGAGTTTATCAGATTGATTGTTGATCTTGTATTTTTTCTACATCTCAATTTCTTCTTCTAAATCTGGCTTTTATCCCACTTACGTCGCCCCTATATTTAGACAACGAATGTGGTAACACTAATCACGAATTTATCCTCCATCTTTTGATTGAATGTTTGGATTGTAGTTTAAATTATGGTTGAACAATGGTAACTACA
Organism: Athetis lepigone; assembly: GCA_033675125.1. Taxonomy (NCBI): domain Eukaryota; kingdom Metazoa; phylum Arthropoda; class Insecta; order Lepidoptera; family Noctuidae; genus Athetis; species Athetis lepigone. The sequence goes on along the minus strand of CM066232.1, from coordinate 12,956,427 downwards.
GATTGGACTATAAATTTTACTCTATTATTTTAGTCAGAGAATACCAAAGCAGCAATGGTGGATGAAGCTGCGTCCATTGCTCCGTATCCTGGCCAAGCACGAGTCGACTTACGAAGAAGAAGGCATGTACATGACCGTGGAACAGGGAGAAATTGATTCTGAAAATGTTATATAAAATGCTTGATAATGCATGTGTCTATCAAAAGTGGATATTAGTGTAATTTGCTGCATTAGTGCATTCAATTGAGATTGATGTCTAACTATACTCCTACTATAGTTGTTTGGGGGTACTTTATTTACCCGTCCAATCGGTCTACGTGCTTTAGAATTTTACCAAACTTATAGTTTTATTTATTTCATAAACTAAATCAAATGTTATAAAGGTGCATAATTTCATATAATTTTGATAGATGTCGTTATTTTTGTAATCTCTAATAGTCAAATGTTTTATTTAGCGAATGGCACAGAATTTATGCTCGGAATTAAGTTTAAATTATAATTGATTTACAAAAAAGTATTAGGAATGATTATAGACTTTATGTAAAAGACGAAATCATTAATAGGCTGCCATTTTAGTTTTTAGGGTAATACTAATTTAATAATTTTCATGACACTCATTTGATTAAATCCTTGGGATTTCTGTGTTAACTGTGGCTTTCTATTACCGCCGCGCCGTCCTCATTGTGTGATTAATTTGCTTGATGTATCAGTTACCACAAGCCAATATAGTCTTAGGTATTTAGGTAACACAATAAGTACCAATCTTCTAAAAAGCAACATTACGAGTACAGTGTACAAAAACACTGAGTGGCTGTGGACTGACTGTTAATTTTGTGCAAATAATGATGTTAATTTATTTTCTTAGAATCATTTTTATAATTTATTTGGAGGTGTAAATGAGATTTATTTTAAAAGAATACTTACCTATTCTTTTGATATATACATTGTTTTTGATTGGCAATCAAGTATTTTGTAATCGAGATTATGTTTTAAGAAAACGTTAGACACTAAGGGAATATTGGTAACTTCGACAATATTTAATGAAACAACATTTAAAAATCGACTAGACAAATATATAATCAACTGCAAAAAATGAACTAGTTATAATTAACAGGATGCGGGCATTATCAGTTGTTTCAACTGCCTGCCTGTCTACAAATAATAATAATAATAACATTTTTATTTCTGTTCATATAATCAATTTATATCAAAATGAATGATTTAATAAGAATTTACGAAAATATTGTTGAAAATGTGAAAATGTATTTCAAAATTTTTAATAAATTTTTCGTCGCAGTTTTTATTGTTTTTATCGTGTTTATGTTTTATTGCCCATCCAAAAAAGGCGCTGCATGCAGTTATTCCCTATTGTCCTAGTAACAGTTTGCAGTATTGTTGTTTTTGGGGTGCTTTCTGTAGGCAACTATGTAAAGTAAAAAAATGGAAAAAAATTTTTTTTACTTATTTGGGATATAATATCTGGAATTTTGGATTGGTCCCTTGTGTGGTGAGTTTCTTATATCGATTAAAAACTTATATGGAAATCCATATAAGTTTTTAATCGATATAAGAAACTAGATCGATTTGCATAAAAAACATTTTTTTTTTGGAAATTACATTTTATCAGATTCAACACTTCCTAAAAAAAATAAATGAGTATGCCCATTTTGGTGTAGCTACAAGGGTTAAAGGGCTATCCACACATTTCAAGGTTGGGCTATCAGTGTTCCGAGTTGTCTTTGAATGTCTTTGTTTGAGGTGTTTTTTTGTATGAAAAAATATATGGCAAATAATTTATCATTACCATTGTAATCTATAAACACAATACTACCCCCCATTAAAGCGGTATTCAAATAATTGTGGATCGTAAAGTTTATTATTTTAAGGTACAAGTTCTAGCTACTTTTCTGTGGTCTTTTGTAGTCAACGTACCTAGATAAAAATCGGACAGCACTGTCAGAGCCTTCGGACGTACGAGCGTGCTCCGGGACACTGACAATCCGGATGCGCCTGACACGCAACTGTGCGAACAATTTCATTCAAGTTGTACGTACGTAACCGATTTTTTCCCCGTCCTTGACGGAACACGGCAGGGCCGGGTCCCGAAAATGTGTGGATGGCCCTTAAGGTTGCCACTCTTGCTGCCCCGTTAAAAGTAAATTTACTTTGTTCCCAAGCCATATATTTCCTAAGATATCGAGAATATAAAACAAAATGTTGAATGTGCTCTATGGAAGTAACATAGTTTATGGTGATTCATATCCGGTACAAGTTACCATTAACGAAAAAGTCTCGGTAAATTCGAAATATATAGAGCTATTTTATATATTTCAATAAGTTTATTTATCTTAGATATTATATAATTTGATAAATGTGTTATTTTAGTAAATATAAATAATATTTTTTAGATAGACTTGTTGTTGATTTCTCTAAGTGCCAACACAACAACTGTCGTATTTCCGTAATCAACAAACGACGTTGACGTTTCACCGCGTAGCAAGTGAAAGTGTCACGTCGATTGGATTCCTGTCAGAAATATTATTATTCTGGTATAATTCACTCCGTCTGGCTAGAGGTATGATAATTTTTTATGTTTTCTATTCTATATCAACTACGTTATCTATTTTCTATTAATGAAGTACATGTTACATTCAATTAATTTTTAACAAATAGTATTTTTTCAGATAGGTTATCGCCGGGAAAAATGGGTGTTAAACCTGCGATTGGAAGAAAATCTAACAAAAACCCACCTATTTTTAGTCATGAATTTGTGATTCAGAATCATGCGGATATTGTTTCCTGTGTGGTGATGGTGTTTTTGGTCGGGCTGATGGTACAGGTGAGTGACAAGTCTGCCACGTAAGCTCTGGGCACCTCGGTAAATATGGTTTTTAATAGAATAGTATTCGTGGAACACTTTGTGAAACAGCTGTTGTATTAATTTTGCAGTCGACAAGTCCCATAGCGAGTTTATTCATCAGCTTACACCACAATGTCAGTGGAGTGGAGCCCACCAGAGAAGCGCCGAAAGGAGAACCATTCTTCTATGAAGCAGGATGGAAAGACGCCTGTGCTGTATTCTTTTACTCATTGGTGTGCATTGTGATGCATGCTATCCTCCAGGAGTATTTCTTGGATGTAAGTATAATACAATTTAAACATATGTTTCAGTCAGCAAACATTTTTAAACTGTATTATTGTAACTTATTATACTAAACGCAGTTAAGTTTTAACTGTAATTTCTATTTGTAGAAAATATCAAAGAAGTTTCATCTGTCCAAATCAAGACTGAGTGCCCTGAATGAATCAGGTCAGCTGGTTGTGTTCCACCTTGTGACTCTAGTATGGGGTGGAGATGCCGTCATCCGTGAAGGATTTGTCTTCAATGTTTCACAGTTGTGGGATGGTAAGAGATAGTTTTTTATTGTGGTGTCATATAATTATTTCCAAATTAAGACATAAAATATTAAACAGCTAGCAGTTTTATATTCAGTTGCTATGGAAAAATAACTTTACTATAAAATACATTTGAATAAATTAACCAATGGAATTTTATAAAGCAACATTCATTATCAGATGATTTTTGTTTTTAAATTACTATTTAAGTAATGAGATATAATGTTATCAAATTACAATAATGAACTACTTCATTATTTGAACAGTACCTTGCAGTATTATATTAAATGCATTATGAATGTTATAAGATAATTATTGATAGATTATAATCAACCTGTAATACTCTCTCAGGAATTTGTAAATAGTTCCAAACAATAGTTATTATTAGTTAAATGTTATTTTTATTTGAAAAAATTGTGGTCTATGACTTTAAAACCCACTTAGATTAAATTGTTCAGTACTGTGTATTTGTCAAACATTCCACAAAAGTTGTACTGTTTAATTAGCATACTTAGAGCCAAACTTTCTCTAACAAATGATTCAACTTCAAGTTTGTAAGGCATTCTACATTTTCTTCCATTTATGTTTATGCAGGCTACCCCAACCATCCTATGAGCTTCCTGCTCAAGCTTTGGTGGATTGTGCAAGCAGCATACTGGATTCACACCGTCCCGGAATTGTACTTCCAACGCATCAAGAAAGATGAGTGGGGTGCGCGTATCAGGCATGCTTCAGCTGCGTTTGCATTTGTCGCTCTGGCTTATGGTTTCAAGTAAGTATCTGATATTAAAGAAATTGATTTAATCCTTTGAACACATGTGATTTGAGATACATTAAAAATACAATAGCAGCACCATAGCCGGCTGTCGGTTGGACGTTGAAAGGTTAAAGTCAAGTCAAGTAACCAAGTATGTGCATATAATGCCCCCTGGGATATAAATAATTATGAGAAAAATATACACTGAAATGAAGTATGAATATATCTCTTATAAATGTTGATATCACTTGTTGATACCAAAATAATTGATAAGCAATCATTTTTACGACTAACATTGTCAACATTCATTATCAGAATCAATTTTTATTACATAACACAATCAAGTGCTACTGGTCAGTACATCTAGATAGATTGTTTTATTTTGCCAATAATTACCGTAATTAATGCTTATGACATTTATTATGAATCAGACAGCAGTTATTATAATTACACCTACCAATCCTACCATCTAGCAAATATTGCAATCATGATATATCTTTATTGAAACATCACTAAATCTTTTCTACTATATTATTTCTATCATTGTTGATAAACTTAAAGACTAGTTTATTGTTGTCTGTTTTAATCTGATACACCCAAAACTATTCTTGAAAGTCACGTTGATTATTACATTTTTACTATTCCCCACCTGAAAGATTAGCCTCCTGTCTGTCAGTGGACAGTAAGTACATCAATCCACTATAGGTAGAATAGAGAGTAGAAATGTTCGCAGAAATTAGTATAGTGATCATAGAACTTAACCTTTATGCAGCGTTTATTAGTAAGGCTCTAAGCGTCTTACTAATAATCGCTGCATAAAGTTATGACAGGTTTATATGTCAAAAAATGTATGGTTACACAGGCTTTATTCATTGCATAACTTTACACAGTGATTATTACTAAGGGCATTTGTGTATAAGTCGCCCGTATTCGAATTATATGACTTTAAAGGCGACAAACCCAAGCATAGCAATCTTGCTAATCACTCACCTCACTGTGTTTGTGTAATCAGGTTCCAGCGTGCGGGTGTCTGCTTGGTCGTTTTGCACTCTCTGGCCGAGTTCGTCGCTCACAGCTACAGACTAAACACCATCCTCAGAGGAGAACGTGAAGACTGGTTAGACAAATGTAAGTGGAAATCATAAATATACACTGTAAAAGTATGTTTGTATAATATTTCTTTTCATATGAGCCACTGTTCCTTTATATTCCATGCATAAAAACCGTAAACCTAAACACATCTAGTGGTATATGGTTGTTAGAAGTATAAGTATAAAAACAACTGCTTTAACTCAAGAGTAAAACTTTACTAGAATTTACACAGTATTGTACCAAATATAGCAAAGATGATGATGGATTTCTTCCTCACAGTCTTGAGCCTGATCAATGGCTCCGTGTTCGTGACTGTTCGGCTATGCTCGCTGGTGCTCGGCGTGCTCACCTTCTACTTCGGTCTGGCGGGCGCCGCTCCGCTGGTACTTCGCGTAGCTGCCTTGTCGGTGCTCGTCTCCTTCCAGGTAAGGGTGTCCTTGTTCATGTAGCTACAAACTGGCGATAAGATAACTGCGCATGGCGTACGAATATAAAAAAAAAATTGACAAAATTTACTTGACCAGCTAGGATATACTCATATATGTGTGTGTAAGAACGATTATACAAAATGGTTCATTATTTGCTAACCTTGAGTAATAATTGTGTTTGACACTTATGGATATTGTCCAACTTACCATAAATAAATGCTTTGACGTATAATATGTAATTAGCTGTTTTAAAACTATTTTATACTACACCAGTGACTTCATGCACGCAATAGCATAATTGAATTTATTGCTATTAGGTACTTGTGATGTGTACAACAGCCTTCTTTGTTTATGCACAGGTTTACTTGATGTTTAACTTCATCTCGGAAACCATTAAGCAAAGGCAGGAGAGCCGTCAACAGGCGCAAGCGAAGCCCAAGAAAGAGAAAAAAGAAAAGCCCAAGAAGGAGAAAGGTATTATTTTTATTTACTTAACCACTTCCCACTATTTGTAGCAATTTTTTTTTTTGTTTTTGTATGTGTATATTAACTGTGTCTATATTGATGATACTAAAGCTTGTTATTATTTGCTCGAACAGTGAAGAAAGCGCCGGTGGAGGAGTCGGACCTGCCCGAGGTGGACCAGAACACGAACAAGACGCTGCGACAGCGGCAGACCGCCGCCAAGGCGAAGTGAACCGCGCTCACTTATACAATACTTTGACATTTACTGTAATGTTAGGTTGTCGTCATCCCGTTGTAACTGAGTCTTTCCACTGCTACACTTTAGTTACTTCAAGCCGACTCTTTATCTTCCCCTTTAGGTATCAATGTTAGCACAAAACTGTACTTTTGTATTGTGAGATTCGTAACGGACTCTGATACGTGTAATCGATGTCGATGTTAATTGATGTTAATTAAACAAGTATCAAGCACGTACGTGACAAGACTTACTTTATCGTAGTTATAAATGGTATCTTCTTTTTACGAAACATTAATTTAGACTGTGGAACATATTATCGTCATTAAAAGTATAGTGGATACAGGGTTGTAAAAATATCTCCTAAAGTGTAAAAAATGAAGTCTAGGTTAAACTGTTGTTTATATGAATATATTGATAAGAATATTGAAGTACTGTGTGTTCATACACATTAAATGATGAAAATTCCATTTTTATTTTGCATTTCAATATTTAAAGAAAATATTTTTTGTTGTGATAGATTCCAATACGAGTTTACATTTTAAATTATATTTTTATATTTACGGTGTACTTTTACTATAATTAACAGTTTCTATATATTTTTACCGAGATGGATGTTTCTCTTCAGTTGCTGTAATTGTGACCAGGTGCTGTTCAGTTCATATTATTCTTTCTACATATTCATTTGGTATGAACGTTTTGCCTCGTTTGCGTTACACTTTGAGATTGAATCCGTGATTATTGTTATACTTTAATGTGAAGTAAAGAAATAATGAAATTATTCTTCCTAACGTGAAATTGTGCTCATAAATTATTATATAATTTTCATGAGAATTGTCAATTTTAAAAGCTTGATGTTATTTTTATTTCAAATAAATTTTTGTAAGAAATCATGGAAATGCTTTTATTTTCTTTTCCTTTCCTTACATACGATTAAATGGCTAACACTTAGTCACAGGTCACTCAATGTTTACTGTGTTTTTAGGGTTCCATACCCATAGGCTGCTAAATCTGAATGCTATTATGCTGAAATAAAGGTTTTATTATTATTATTAAATCGGGAACCTAAGCTTCCGTTAGCCATCCGTCCGAGTTGGGGCCTTTTCACAGGCGGGCGGCACGGAACTTATCGTGTCATAAGTGTCATGTAGGCCACACATGAGGGGTGACGGGGGAAAATAACACGCACTGTGTGCGGTTCGCAACAGACATGGCCGCCTGGCCGCAAGCACTTGACAATGAAGAGGCTGTAACGAGCTGTCTCATGAATCGTATTATGTACAGAGTTGAGTTGTTCACAGGCTTATTTCTTTTGCCTCTCCTATAAAAAAAAAAGTAAGTAATTAACCTTTCGACGACCAAGCGACAGCTGGCTGACGGGCTGCTATTGTGTCTCGAATCACGTGTGTTCGAAGGTTTAAAGAAATAAACAGAAGAAACATGATTATTTTTTTCAGTTCATTATTACGACAGCTACAATTTAGCTAGAACTATAAATAATACTACACCCACCTTCATTTTCATTACTGCCTGAAATGCGACCATACTGACCACAAGTGCCGACAAACGCGTCATCAAAACTAGTCAAAATGTGTCTGTCTTCCTTCATGTGGTGTGTATTAACTTACACCGGTATATTTCATTATTCATTAGCACCAACTCGCCCACACACCGCCGCTCGTCATTACGGGGCGAGTGCGAGGCAATGGTCTAACTGCTCTGTCCAACTAGTTGGATTAATCCTATGAGTTGACAACTAGGCTATCAATATTTTATGCTTAATTAACACTTAGGTATGGAACATTCCAAGACACAATGCAATCTGTAGGTAGATGCCATTTTTAGGGCTCCGTACCGAAATGGTGCAAAAGGAACCCTTATAAAAACGTCGTTTCGTCATGTCCATCCGTCCGTTTGTACTCGGCTAAACGTTTAGAGCTGCAAAGGTGAAACTTTGTAGAAATACCTATGTGTATTAATATTTATCACGTCGACCAAGTGCTAAAATAATTTTATACGAGTATTCATTGAAGATGATGATAGTGATACCAAATGTTCCTACGTTTTTGAGTTTGGAATGGTACGAGTGGATGCACTTGGATAATTTCAACAAGCGCAAATACGACGTGGTTTAGTTTTGGAATTCCAGTGCTCTTCTGGTCTCAACATTAGACCTTTTTGGTGGACCTGTTGGTCTATTGGTTAATGATCCTGACTGCTAAGCCGGAGGCCGTGGGTTCTGTTCCCATCCAAATGCAAACCAGTTGTCTGACTACCCTAGCACAGGTTCTTCCTAGTTTTTATTAGATGGCCGTGTGAGTTGTCCCAAGATAAAGATAGAGAGAAAAGGTGTAACTTTATCAAAAAAGTAGAGTATCATGGTCAAAGTTCATCTCAAGATGACAAGATCTTAAAACCCAATTCTCATTGAGCTACATATAAAGACAATTGTAATAAGCTCAAACGCGCCACGAATACGTTTTATCTTAATAGAGTTCCAATCAATCTACATGGGTTCATAACTCATCAAGTCTTCACTGATGATAAAACTTGGTTATAGAAAAAGTACATCTCAAGATAATATTTTACTAAGCCCAAAAAAGATTAGGCTACGTTGTCCCATTATGGAGTTCTACTTCTACAAGTAACTTCTACAGAATTACCTGTAGAAGATTTTTTGTTTTTGTATGTTTAATTGTTCATATCGGGATTACTAAGAGGTCACCTAACCTAAATCAATAAATAATACCAAAGTGTTCAAGTGTCCGTCTGTAATATCAAACTAAACTAAACATGGGCCTAGGGCCCATGACATGATTTACTGACTGGATGTTTGATGGCATAGAGGACATTTGAAAATAGAGGATACCATATCAAGGTAGCTTGGGGCCGACATTGTTCCTGACATGCTTAAATCGATCTTTGTCTTTTATCGCTGAATACATGCTCTATTTTGAGTAGACATTAAAAAAAACCTTTATAATAAAGAAACATGACTGAAAATTAAAGAAAAGGTTTAAAAGAAGCAACTAAAAAAACTGTTACGATACTGACTGTACCAGGACTAATCATTTCCTATTACTGTGTATGTTCTAAACAATAGCTAAATGTAATTATTGATGAAGTACCTACTAAGTCATTACTAAGTACCGCTGAATTATATTATTTAATTATCTCGTAAAAATAAAATATTTCAATGTCATCTCAGATTAGGTACCTATTTACATAATTATTATTACCAGGGGCATTAAAGTTTTATGCAAGCACTAGGGGACTGCGGGGTCTGCGCTTTGCTTATTTTTGATTACATGGGGGATGAGGGGTTCTGGATAGTCATTACGTTAGCAATAATTGTACAAGCTTTTATTTAACTTTCAATGTATGTAAGTATCTATGTTTTTTTTCGGGTGGAATATTGCAACTCAATTTTGAACCAGATATCTTAACGATTGAGCCGAAATTTTGCTTTCTTATGTGAATCGGTGTACAATGCAATATTACTTCTTATCTTACTAATAAGTATTATAAATGTTAAAGTTTGTATGCATGGAAGTTTGTTACTCTAAAACTACTGAACGGATTTTGATAAAACTTTACAGTATAATATAGCTAATATATCAGATTAATATATAGGCATAACATCACGCTATGACTCGTGGGATGGGGTTGCGGAATGTTTATAATAGTTACCGTGACCCCGGAACATAAAGGGCAATCGAAGGAACATGAGTGGGTTTTAGTCAGTAAGAGTCTGCGCCCTCCCGCCGCACCCAGGACGGGAGCAGTCATTGGATGCTTTCCCACTCACCAAAAAAAAAAAACTGACTCGTGGGATCGGAGTGAGCGTATACAAAAATCTAATATAACGCGAGTGAAACCGCGGGGCAGCTAGTATTATTATAACTTGGAGCTGATCTGATAATGAAGCTGGAGGGAATAGGAACTGTAATAAATAACACGACACCGTCAAGTTTGGGTTCGTTTGATTCGTCGTAACGGGTATTTTGTGTAACTAGAGTCTGATGTCTACCAGAATGAGAAACCTGTTCAGTGATACTAAAAAGTGTATTTAAAGTATTTGTTTTAATTAATTCTTTAATTAAACGCTCTAAAAAGAATACACTTTTACTATCAAATCAATTGTATAATGACGTGATATATCAACGCCAGCCGGTCCTAGAGATAAAATAGGGTGATTTCACTTTCAGTATCTCAGACCTTATTTGGAACTAAGGCAATTAACGAAACAAGAGCTCGGCAAAATATTCGTATGAAAAGTAAGTGACTTCGTGCAAAGTAGATAAAAAATTGATCTCACTTCAGGTTAATAAAAAAATTACAAATGTTTGACACTTTTGTCGATTTACTAAACTTGACTAGATTAGAACTCTACGATAACCCGAGTGACTGCTCCGCTCCTGTGTTATATTTTCCTATTTTTGAAGATCTGGTCTTTTTGGTCATAGCATGATGTTATATAGCAGCCTATGTTACTTGCTGATAACGGAGCTTTATATTGGTGAAAGATTTTTTCAAATCTGTTCGGTAGTTACGCCTACAGCCTAGCGAGAGCCTAGAGCCTACTTAATGCATACAAACAAACAAACAATCAAATCTTTTCCCTTTATAATATTAGTAGTATATAGACTACTAATTTTGAAATCTATTTCTTCTCGAAACGGAAAGCTACTTAATTTAATGAATCTCTGACACTGCGTTGTCATCTCTTCCCACGCAACTTTAATTAACGTTTAGTGATCTAATTAACTCCCTGACACACATTAGTGTAAGAATCTAAACATTCAACACTTTTTTTACGAAGACATCTTTATCTATAATTTTATGCTTTAAAATATCTAGGTTACGAGGTTTTTTTTGGGCGTGGCAAAATTTTAATATAGACTTAAGTATATAATAGCGCGTTGCATGCTGGCACCTGTAAATGTTTTGCTAAATTATAGAAAATACGAAACAGGAAACTGTGTTTCCTAGATAATATGTAATTAGGTACATGTTTTAAAATTTTATTCTGTCGTGAGAGCTCTGAACCCTCCTACTTTTAGATTCTTAGTAGACGCAACTCTAAAACTAATTGGCTATACTTACTTTCATTTCAGAGCTCAGGTTTTTATCAAAGAGGTTGGTATTTTGATACCCATTCAATTTGATGATAGGTTTTTGTCGGCGATGACCGTTATTGCGGCCCGTGCATCTAGATGCGCGTGAGTTTCCGCCGAGACGCAGCCAATGTCGCGATATAAAAGCCTATAAAGTGTGTGAGCGAGTGCGGAGAAGCCAGTTGTTGTTTGGCATTTGTAGAGTCTACACGGTCAAAATGCATAAGTTTACTCTGTTCATCCTGGCGGCAGTGTTTGCCGTAGCCCTCGCAGGTTAGTGCCCCCCGGTTTTTACCGCCACAGCGGCCGAGCTGGCTCGTAATTTACTTTTCTAAGTGTCATTTTATGTAATTTCCGATTGGATTCAGACGAATACCAGTCATCTTGCATTTAATTGGTTTTACTTTGGTGATTCACTTTTTATTTTTGATGAATCAGGAGGATCACTCATCCCTAGGGTGATTGTCTAGAAGTGTGTCGGTAGATATAACAAGGTGTTAAATTAGTTCCAATACAAAATATTTGCTAAGATTTGCATTTTCCTAGGGTATCTAGGACATAATGTTTGGATCTAAGATCGGAGCTTTTGATACTATAAATGGTCCTATTATATACATCTTGAAATGAACTCTATAGGTTACTCCATAATCACGTTATTTTAAATGAGCTTTCAGTCATTTACATAGCGCATACAACTGAATTGATATGTATACCATATAGTAATTTGGTAAATCAATAAGCTCACTGTAAGTTTGAAGCTAAAAGCTAAAAGTTTACTCGGATGTCATTAGGTATAAGTACTTCTTATAAGTACACAATTTTGAACTCCTCTCTCAAAAAGGGGCCTATTATTGTATAAAGCTACTTTTATGGAAAGCTAAAAAAAAATAAAGTAAAAACTCACACTGGTTTCATCGTTTCGTATTACAAGAACATCATAGTTTTTATAATTTTCAAGTTTAGCACTATGATGATGTATGGTCGAATCCTGTCGGTCACGATTTGCGGAGGTCATTCATAAAAAGCAAATGCGTTGTGCGTTTAACTTAACTACAGCGATTAGCGATGATCTCAACTATAGAAGATACTTGTGAATAGCTTCCTGATTAATTGATACCTGCTAGTGCTTACATTCTTCCTTCAATTGTTATTTGAGGTTCAAGGTTAACTATTCTATCTGGACTTAGGGAGCGAAAAAACATCTTAGATTTTTTTCACTAAATAAAAAGGAAACAATTCGATATGATACATCAACTCGTACATAAGTAAGAATAGGTGTTTACATAGATTATTATTTATTTATTAAAAGAAAACGTCTACCTTAGAGACCGAACCTGAATCAATTCAATGCAATAAATACTGTGTGAAACCGACTTGATACGTACACCTATAAAGGATCAACTAGTTTGAGCACGAGTGACATATATGTGCATTGTGCACATTCCAGAAGGACAGTACTATGTTCCCCGCGCCTACTACACTATAGACGCGGAGGGCCACGAGTCTGCGCATGTGCCGCTGCGCCGCCTGCGCCGCTCCCTGCAGCCCTACCCCTACGTGTCTGGCGCTAAGGGCCAGAGGGCCACCGCTAACGCCAATGCCGAAGCACGTAAGTTACTCTTTAAATAAACCTATCAATATTTTAAATTAAATTTGGTTTGTCTTTCGTTCTCACTTAATGTGTTGGTTTTAGAAGGTCGGAGGATGACATATACCGCTTTTTATTAACCAAGTGACAGCCGGCTGTTGCGATGCTATTGTTTTTATATAATTGAGTCTCGAATCACGGGTGTTCGAAGGTTTAAAATAAACTGTATAGTCTCCGAAGCCGCCTTAGCAAGATCAGCTATACTTATTGATACTGACCTAGTGATCAGAAAGCCTGCAACGCCCATCTCGTAAGCGTATAACTGATCAATTGCGATTTTTAATTGCGAGTCTTATCAGACAGACAGAACTAATTAATTCGCTTCGTGTTTTTTTTTCCTGTGTATTGTTTACCATAATACCAAAACAAAGGGTATTTAGGTTTAACAAAAATTGCGACTGAAGCAACACATGTATTCAGCACAGAAGCCATGTAGGCACAAAAGGCACGCTTTGTCGTTTCTTGTTTGTATTGTGCTACAATGTTAAGTATTAGCTGTTGTAATGTTAAGTTAGTGCATAAGCACGTGTGACAAATCAAAACGACACGGCAGCGGCTATACTATAAATGCAACCTTACATGTAATGGTTTTACATAAAGATACAGTAATTGTGCATTTACTTGAAGCCGTAAAATATTAGAATCACGCAGTCACACGATACAGTAAAGCTTTACATTTAACAATCGTGCGCGTAACTCATGAAAAGAAAAGCTCATGACTTTATATGTAACACAATAACCCATTACGGAATAACCTGGTGTTGAAACGTGCGCGGAATGTAGAGTCGATAGACTAGAAATGTATGACGGAGTCCTCTTGCTTATTTCTTACAGCATATTAACCTTTATCTATCTATTTTATAATGAAACTAGCTTTTGGAGCGGCTTCGCCCGCGTGGTTGTGATAAGTACCCGTCATCCACCATTACATCGTTCCACCCCTTAAAACAATTCCCTCAGAGAGTCATGTTTCTAGGACCAGCGGTTTGAGTTTTGCATTTATATAAATACGTTATATTACAAATGAGTCAGTCAGTTTAATATTTTATATATGTAGATATATAAAATATCTATTCAATGATAGATAACTCTAATGGAGAAAAAACCCAATGGTTAACCCAACATATAAAGTTCTAAAAGTCTCCATATCTTTGTTCAAATTAGATACAACAATAACGATACCGATCTTGTGGGTAACCACTGAAAATGCTTAAGAAATAGTTTCCTTGCTGGAAAGTTGCAGAATGACGATGCAGAAAAATACTTTTTCAGAAGCAGAAATATTTACTCAAAATAGTGAGCTGCTCTTCACGGCTCGAGAGAGCTTCGTGAATCCATTAGCTTATTTGCAAAAAGACGTTTTCAATTAAGCTCAACGTGTTTATTAAATTGCTTGAATATTGAACTAGCAATTGAAAATCGTCTTGACAAGAGTGTAAAATGTGTTTGAGGTAAATTCATTAATAGAAATACAGTTACATCAATATGATGTTCAGACTTAACCAAGGCTGTGTGTAGTCACACACGCACACACACAAAATTTGCAGTAGAATCTCTGATGGATGTGATAGTGACACTGTGTTGTTTAACGTCGCATCATTCTTGATTAATTACGTACTTGTTATTGAACAAGTGAACATTATTAAGAAAAGTTGTTGCCGTGAAGGTTTTTCATGAACAACGATTTGTATTGCCAAGGTTACATCATTTAAAGATGTACCTTCCTATTATATTACCTACAATGCAGTCGCATTCTCATAGTAAGAATAAGCGTAACCAAAGTTAAGCTTGAATTTGGCATTTTAATTTAAGTAGCAATTATTCCGGTCCTTCAATTTTGCATAGAATTTATATCTTGGTCACGATCTTCAAAATTTGTTACTATTTACTTTATAATCGTGCAATCGGTCATCGTGTAAGCGTTACATCCAAAGTTTTAGGTACATAATTATATTCTTTACTATATATAAACGCATCATAAAATTCTTACATGATTCATGCATCTTTCGTGTCCGATCAATCAAGAAATGCAATTTGGAAAACATCTTTTTCCTACTTTTTTATTAAAGTGTAATTGAAAATTTAAGGTTTTACTACAACAGCCTCCGTCTGAGTTGAATACCGCGGGTCAGTTGCAAGTTCAAGCTTATTGTTATGCACTAACTGCATTTCTCGAGTTGGTATGCATAACCAGAATACATGGTGTAGATCTCGGTACATATAATTGTCGTCGAATGTAGAACGGGTACGTGTCGAGTAAGCTTAAAAGTGTTGCGCTTACGACGACGACGACGGTCGCGCCGTTCGTCTAACGGTCTCAAATACCTGGGGCGACGGACAAGCAAGAGGCAGCGTACAAAAAGTGATCGATAAACAGCACTCGCGGTGGCCTGAGAATAAGTGGAGTAGTTACCGGTTGGTCATAAATTTCTTTTTAAACTCTACTATTGCGAGTCACATTATTTTTATTTGACTGATAGTAGGTCGCTTTATTAACAGGTTTATGTTTGTGCTCCTTTCTATGACCGCTTTTCTGAAGCTTATTTGAGGTGGATTGAATTTGTTATTTTATATTACGAATTCCGTCTTTCAAACTTTCGCAAAGTTAGGTAGGCTAGCCGCTTCTAGTTTTACTGCTTGTCTGACACACTACCGGTATTAGAAACGCACATTAGCTATTATAACATTCCAAACTAGTAGAAAGAACAGCTGTAATGGAGTTCAGCTGTTCAGACCGGTCGATGCTCAATGCGATAATATTGGCAGACCTGTATTTCGGATAGAGATCGTCTGCTACTTTCATTTCATAATGCTTTGAAGATACAGGGATGTATTTTACAGAGGCTCCTGATGTGTTATACCTAATATGTGCTAGTTTTGAAGTTGAAGAGTTTATAGGAGCGCAAACTACTCGGGGCTATATACTGTGTGTAACAAACGATCCACGGGAGTAGGACTGTGCATAGAAATTTATATATGAGTCCATAAACCCATACTATTACTGAATATCTTCTAAAGTTCATTTTTCTCTGTTTGCAGTTGACGGCGGATCAGCGACAGCCACCGTCAACGCTAATGCAGGGTCTCAAGACCGCAGGTGGGATGGTCGCGGCTGGCGTGGTGGCTTTGTAAGCTCCCATCGTAACCCCGATGAAGGCGGCTACGGTGACTGGGCACTTCCCTCCGGCGAATATGGCGCTTCTAACCCTGCTTCAAGGTAACATGATCAAGGATTAGTCAAGCAGTCTTACTGGTTAGTTCTGGCTAGAGTACTGGCGGGCTCCACATACAAGTCGAAAAACCTGGTTTGCACTAATCATATCATGAGTCTGTTAGTAAACAAATGTAAAATATAATGGTTTCCCATCCCAGGTACAAGAGATTGAAAGAGTTTTAGCGATTTGCTGCGATTTTTTGAATCGTAAAAATCTGTTGGGTTTGTATTCATTTTGACAGAGCAGCCAGAATCCATCCGATGAAAGTTACCATCATGTAGGCATGATGGTAATTTAACTTTGGGAACAATAGGTGGTTCTTCAAAATAGCAATTTTTCTAATTTTATGTTCGGTATTATTACTTGAAATTAAGTCGATCGTTGAATTGTTAGTCATCTGATAGATCACCTAAAATAACCTTCTTCGTCATTAAGAGATTAAGTTTGTGTCTAATGACTTTTACACATTGCTAAAGTATGCACAAAATACAATAAAACATTGTTTATTGGCATTCCAGCTATACCCCAATATCTAAGAGTTTTTTGTATCTCACTTTAACTTAATTTCCGTATTTCTTTAGTATCCCACTCAAATATATTGTCAAAAATTCCGAAATATTAAGTAACTCTTATTGCTGACCATAACTACGTTTTTATAAATGCTTTTGTACCGCACTTCAATACTTGAGATTGACTTGACAATGACCTTTGTCTGTGAATACAGAAAAAAATATAATGCCCATCTTTGACATTTAATTTGGTCGAGAGAAGATTCCCACGTATTCATTTACTTTTATAGAACAATTTATTGTCACAAAGCATAATGAGTTTTCATACAATTTATGAAGGTCATACGCATATACAATATGAATATATTATTGTAAGTGTTTATGTTATTATATATGTTTAATTTATTTAAATAACCGTTAACTAACTTGTATAATTTTGTGTGTTCGTAGGCATTAATACGGCGGCAGTGAATAACTAGACTAACTCTATGGTGTCGGCATCCATCCTGAACGCGTATTTTCCACCAGTTGCACGCCCGCCCGTTCTGCGCCGCATCGCTGTGCAACTGCCGGAAGATTGTTTCCTATTTATTGTAATTAATTAATAAGCCTAATAAATGTTTTAAGCCATTACATTTTATTTATATATCTTACCGAGCAATCTACGAAAGAAAAAAGGGTGATTAAGTGCACACTAAGGATTCCGCACCACCACTATTATGACTAAAACACATAAAAAAATCCGTAAGGCCCGGTGCAGCTTAACAGTATTTAAATATTACTGTTTACCTTACGTATCCATAATATACAGCAGTCTGATAGACAGAGGACGAACAATGGATGCTTAACTGGTACTTAATATTGTCACGCGGGTCCCTTTGTATGCAGAACCTAAAATTGGATCCCAGAAGAAATTAAAAAAAAAAATCTACTAGTTCTATGACGAATACCAAGAAACTAAAGCATTGTGTAAAATAGAAAAATAGAATCATTTTTTCAACATGTCGAAATGTTTGCCGTAGCTGTTTGTACAGTTGCAGTCAAAAGACATCAACGCGTTTCACTTTTCTTCTTTGCACCTTTGAGGTAGTGCTGAACAATAATAAAATACTGTCACAAAAAATCGTTTGTTTTTCGAATAATTATACTATAATAGTAAATAACGAACGTAATTATAATTCAATACTAGCGCCTATATAAAAATGAATCGCTGAAATGTATGTACGCGCATAACTTGCTAACTACTTCGCCAAATTGGATGATTCCTACTTTTTGTGTTTGTTATTTTTAGGAAAGGTTTGTATAAAATAAAATAAAAGATAATGGTACTGATTCTCTGGTTCATAAACTTAACTAAATTTAAGTTAAATGCATCTTTGTCTTTTTATTTCTTAAAGAAAAGGGCAGAAGATACATTTTAGTTTAATCCTGTTAAATTAGACAGCATCCGAAAAAAAAAAATTTAATATTTTTCATGTTTTTAATCACGTCTAAATTATCTATGCAGTATAACTTTGACAGGACTTAACTAAAATTTATCTTCTGTCCTTTTCTTAATGAAATGGAACGAGAAAGATACACTTAATTTAAATTTAGGTGAGAGAGTAAATAAGAGAATCGGCACCATTGTCAATATTGAAATCAGATTTTAAAAACCACGCATAAAAAAAAATGAGTGTATGACACAGAATGACGTTTAGTTGTTCAGCCAACGAATGTCAACTTCAAACACACCATACGGTATAACGTATAACATACATATTTTGTGTTTGAAACTGGTGATGACGGCTATTATTTCTAGAGACAAATAAAAAAACACAGAAAATGGCTATTTTTTCTTTTTTATTAAAAATTGCCAGCCTCACGTAATACAGACAGACTAAAGACTCTTTACAGGAAAACCTTTAATGCTACGGCCATATATAAATTTGTAAAAGTTCAATTACTATTTTTGAATAGAACCTCATGGGATCTTTGATTTATTATTTACTAAGAATTCCTGGCCTTTTTTCGTCGAAAAAATTTGGAACGTCGCCATTTGTGTTACTTTTTTATTTCATATTTTTCTCAACATATAATGGCCGTCACCTGTTTTTAGGATATGATGGCCAGTTTGAAACGTTAAGATTTTTTTTCGTAAGTTTAACTGAATTGGTAAAACCTATTTCATTAAAATTTATACTTACTAATATTAAAAACTTCAAAGTTTTTATGGATGTTTGTTACTCTTTCACGTAAATACTGAAGAATGTGTTTTGTTGAAACTTTACAATATAGCATATGCATAGAAATATAAATAACAGGAGAAGTGGCAAGTGGGCGTGTCGCTGTCCGCGCAATATGCAATCGTGCTACAGGTCGTACGTAAGTGGCCGTGTCCGCGAACTAGTGTACTTTCGAACGCCATCGGGTCAACAAATTAAAAAACCGTATTGTTCAGCGATTTCTTGCAAAAAGTGAAGCAGATACCAAAACTATGTCAACAATGGAATCACATTTCATATATTTTTTCCTATATTTGTCTTTAAAATCATAAAAAGTAACAAATCGAAAAATATTTTCTGTTATTTCGTTTCCAAGCATCACAGCGACTGCATTGTTTCTGCTGAAATACATTGCTCCTTCACAACTACGCAAGTTTGTCACTTAGTGACAAGACAAGCAATGTAAAAATCACAAAACGATATTTAACTAAACGCAAGAATCGCGTGATGCGGCCGCTGGTTCTTGCCGTGAGTTAATGATGTCCATGTGCAAATCCTTTAGCGTATGCGTAGGTTATCGACAACAAAGTCGCCTGACGAATAAAATATTGTTTGGGAGTTATTTGTTTTAATTTGTCCACCGTTTTAACCCGCTTGGAATATCAAAGTAAACACTAATATTTACCCTGTTTTAATTTTGTTTTATTATTATTAGTCATATGTGACCAAATATTACAGCGTCCTTAAATATTTCCCTCGGCTTACCTAACACGGTTCAAGTGCATGTCGCGTGGCATCTGGACCATCGTGTCCATTTTGTATCAGTATTATACCATCGTAAAAAATAAACAAATAAATAAATAACTGCATCGTATTCATATTTATAAAATTCAAAAATGCTTTTAAGTTACACAAACTCAAATTTATCTATTTACGTCATCTTTTTATTTAGTTTTACTTCCGAGAACCCAAAAAGGATTTGGTCGATAATAAATAGAAGTTTTAAAATTATTTTCATACCAGTAAAGTTTCTGGATGAACCTTATCCAGAAACTTTACTGGTATGAAAATAATTTTACAGACATTATAACTTATGCAGTGGTTGAAATCAACGTATTCAAAAAGATCGTAATTTAGTTAACAGATGAAGACTGGTCGTAGTAGCCAGATCCTGACGCGTCCAGGCCCACAGATGTGCTGGCGCTCACCGACCGCGCTCCCTCCACCGACCCGAACTGACGGCGACTCATGCCAGCACTGTAGAAGTAATTCGTGGATAAACTAAGATTTATTTTATTGTAATGTTTTAACTAGCTGTGGTGCTAAAAGGTCTTTAGGAAATCTAGGGCCACGTGAGCAATGCCGCGGGTTCGCTCACGTAGCCCTAGAACGAAAGGAATATTTAAAAAATGCTACATATACAAGAGCCACCCCCACAGCAACGATCGTTTATAGCCTACAAACTAGCAGGAAACATGAGAATAGGATGTATTCGAATGAGAATAAAATTGAAATATTGGCGTGATGCTTTAACACCCATTACCTACGGTTATAGTTGGACTAATGCCCAGGCATTTGGATTAATTGAGAACATTCGCAATGAACAACCACAAACATGCCTTTTGACATTTATTTTTTGGTTTATACTCAATTTACCAAAAATCCCCAAGCTTTTGATCATCTCAATATAGGAATGACTTGACACGCTAAACTGAACTACTAAAAACACAGAATCACGTGTCTGTATCGTTGAAAGAAATTCAGACACATGGTCAAAAATACAAGGTAAAAAGAGATTGCGATAAATCTTGATAGAAACTGACATGAGACTGCCGTGTGATGAGAGAATCAATGTCGAATTTATACCAATACAGGATTGATATGTCTTTAGATCTGAATGTCCCAGTGGCGTAAACGTACATTCTATATGATATATAAACAATCATATATATATTGATATGTAAACAATGATAAATAATGACACTGCTTACAAACATGTATAAATAAATTCGAGAAGACCTAAGTACTCTAAAATATTTTATTTCAAATATTAATATTTCGATTTTCAAAAGTCCGAATTTTATAATTCCAAAAAATAGATAACACACCTCGACTCGGGAGCACCCCGACTCGGACACATTAGGTTAGAATATAATGTTTAGTTACACGCTTACATCAGTGTTTAGGCACGATTAGGTCACGTTAGTGGTTATTTTGTAGGGTTCCGTACCCAAAGGATAAAACGGGGCCCTATTACTAAGCCTCCGCTGTCTGCCTTTCTGTCTCCAGGCTGTATATTGATATTTCTAATTATCATTAATTCGGAACTTTTGACATTCGATTTGTTAAAATTCTGAATTTTCAGGACAGGAACTACAAACGTTGGGAATAATGAAATTTAGGAATTATAAAAATAGGAGTTAGGTAAGTCAGAGTTAAAAAGTAGTGTTTGTGACTTTCGGAATAAAGTCTTTTTGTATTAATGTAGATTGTAGTGTACCCAATAAATCCATTATGCAATAGATATATTATTTAGTTTCATGCTAATCTTTGTCATTTGTGTGCCTGCTAATGTACAAGATTAAGAAAAATAATTTCTACTCGCAAATGTAATGGACTTATTATTATTATTGTATTCAGTATGGCTGTTGAATTAAGCTCCCTCTGGTCATGGCAATGCTCATAGATATATTAAAGAAGGAGATATGCCCTGTAGACGAAAATGTATCGGATACCTGTGTCTCCTGTTATCCCTACCACACGGCAACTACTACACGCGCAGTTCAGTAAAAGCAATAGATACGCAGCCGCGCACACACCTGCATTTCTTGTACTAGAACGTACAACACAATCAATTATGAACCTTAAAACACCTACACAGCGCGGTATTTACCATGCACCGTAAAACTTACTCACACATTAACATTGATGGCTATCGTTGTGCTGTGCAAATGCTATTTATTTTACATTTACGCTAGTGATTGACTAAATCGGAAAATTATCGAAACTTCTATTTATTATCGACCAAATCCTTTTTGGGTTCTCGGAAGTAAAACTAAATAAAAAGATGACGTAAATAGATAAATTTGAGTTTGTGTAACTTAAAAGCATTTTTGAATTTTATAAATATGAATACGATGCAGTTATTTATTTATTTGTTTATTTTTTACGATGGTATAATACTGATACAAAATGGACACGATGGTGTGTTTCTGGATTCTTTAAAACCAGTTCTATTATTTGTTTTTGTCTATCTAGTTCGCCTGTGATTGAAACCAATATAAGATTTATTAAAAAAAACAAAAAAGGTAAGTATGTGAAGGCACTATTTGACTACTGTACTTTTAAAATACGTCTAAACTGTTAAAGAATGTATCAGTCTAGACTCCTAAAACGTTGCCATTACGTAATAGAAGAGTTTTAAGCTAAGGATAAGTTGCTTACTTACTACATATCTATAATTTATGCAGTTGTTGTTAAAAAATACCAAAATGTATTAAGTGAAATGTACCTATAAGTACCTAACATATGTGTCTTTTATAGCTATGGAAATCCTGATGTTTAATAAGTTGTTTATGTAGGTATACTTACTTACCTATATTAGCCTATGGGAATTATGAAATATAATTTTTACCTTTATATGTGCAATAAATAGGAATACTCTGCTAAACATGTTTCAGGATGGTAAATAATTAAACATTGAATTTAAATTTATTATTTTATTTTATTGCCTTGTTTATTATGCTATTATTTTACTAGAAGAGAGCGTCAAGTACATTAAAATGTTATTGAACCCGTAGTTGATTTGTGTTTTTTGTATTCTAGTCCTTATCTTAAAAAAATCAACCCCAGCTTACTGCATGAATGAAAAAAACTATTAAAAAAAATTCGTTCTTAGTTATAATGTGTAGGCTACATGGTAAGATGCAGCACAAAATAAAACTCTCACAACGTAAAAAAGTGCATTGCACGCATGTCTGACGTATCCCTAACTTTAGGTTAGTTTCCTTTCATAATATGGACTGAGTTGATTGATTCAAGATATCATTTGTTGCTAAATCTGTAAAATTACAAACTGAACTGAACCGATGATGCTAAACATTTTCCTAATCTACTCACAATATTTGGTAAGCACAAGTTGGTTTTCACATAACAGTCAAATACCACAAGAAAACACAGAAGTGATACAAAATAGTGCAATAATTTAACTACATAATTTTGGCGGTCAGTCAGTAGCTAAAACAAACGTTCTCGCTTATTTATGGGGCAGTTCCAACCTGTACTGAGGCCTGTTATACGTGTATCCTTGGTCCTGGGCGGGCACAGGCGCGGGTGCTGGTACAGGAACCGGGGCTGGCGCAGGCACGGGGGATGGGAACGGTGCCGGCTGCACAGGAGGCACGAACGGAGGAGTCACAATCACTGCGTCGTCAGTTATCCCCACGTCGCGAGCCGAAGGTACGAGTCTCTGACCGAATTGTTGTGGAAACTGTTGTGCGCCCTGACCCTGCTGGTAGAATTGCTGCTGACCAGGATAGTATTGTGGCTGAAAGTTTCCAGGAGTTCCATACTGCGAAGACACGTCATACTGACTGGGCACTCCGTATTGATTAGACAACTCCATACGGCCAAACATATTTCCCAAGAACGGGAACTTGTTAGTTAATGTTGCCCATAGTCCGGTTCCTCCAACTTGGTTGCTGCCCTGATTGCCCCAGAAAAGTCGCTGGGACGGCTCCTGGATGTAGTTCGGGACCTGGTTGAAGCCCACTGAATAGGGTTCGTTTTGGCCATTGTAGTAGGGTGCTTCTCTCTGGTAGTATGCTACACTACTCCCTATAAACAAAAAAACACCGTAAGATTCGTGTCATAATAAAACAATAGTATCGAACATTAATTATTTTCACTGCACGTACCGACAAAAAAGCACATTACAAAACCGATGGTCGCATACATTTTCGATCGAGTTGCTGAACTCCAACTGTGTCCTATTGTTGCTCGTCTTTCCATTTATACCTCCACTATTTGCTCCTAAACGAGGACCTTGAAGTAAAATTCTCGTAACCCAGTATTGAAAGTGTGAGGTAATGGCGGCTCACCCAGCGGTGGACGCGGCGTGGACAATAGGTGGGACATCTAGGTGACTCGTGCGCCGCCGCCCGCCGCCGGCACGCACAGGTTGTATCTAAATCATTCCACATGTGTCCACGAAAAACAACAATGGACCTTTCGCAATATGTAAATGTTTTTTTTTCAAATGCTGCAACTTACGTAATTATAAGGACAGAAAGAAAAACGATTCAGATAAATTTTCATGTGGTAGATATAGAAAGTGGTCATCTAATAGGATCCTTTTGTATGAAAAAATAAGTGAGTCCACTTATTTTTTTTACTAATTATTTAAAAAATCTTAGCTTTATTTAAAGCTTTATTTATTTACCCTCAAATTATCTTTACATTTGGTTTGGTATAGTAAATGGCCAAGGTACTTTCTTTAAAAAAAACATGTATTTTAATTTTAGAATATTTGTTTATCTACTTTGGTAAATAATATTGTAATGTCATTTTATGCAGGATAATATGTCTTCTTACCATTCCTATGGTTGGATTTACTGCCCTCAGATAGCTACATATTTTCAAAGATCGTGTGGATCTGCGATTGGAGTTGTCCAAAATGACAAAGGAAGATTATTATCTGAAGAATATTATAGTTAGTCAAAACGCAGTCCTACTCTAGCATTATGTGATATCACCAGATTTTCCATTGAAACTTTAAAGGTGACCCTAGAAGCATCGAATTATTCTCTAGGACTTAAGCTAAGTTAACATGTATACCAAAAAACGATCGAACGTTATTTCAAAATTGATACACACTGTATACGATAAAGATTCGTGAAAAATGCATTGGGTCGCGAGTGCGTGTGTTTACTCAACATAATCGGCATTATTCATAAGATAACAAGGTAGGTGTTTGTCTTCGCCGCTTGTCACGGTATTGTCGCCCGCAGAAGCGTTTTGCGAAACGTTGCTCAACACATCCATCCGACGAATACAGACTTCATACGGAATAGATAAGGATGTTTACACAGTCGCACCTCACGATTGTCCACGTTCGTGATGACTAATTCATAGTTTCCGGTGTTTTGTTGGCTTGACATACTCCAATTAACGTTATTGGATGGACTTGAATTGTTAGCAAGGACCTCTGTCTGGTGGTAGCATTGTTTCTCGTTGCTCTCAGCGCCTGTCGTAAACGATTGCCTAACATTATCCACTTCAAACGATTGTAGATACTCTGAATATTAAACACTTGCTAGGCGCTATGATTTGCACATCTACCCAAATAAACCAACCATAGATTAAATATTTACGTTAAAATGTTGTTAAAAGAAACCCATATCTAAGAGTGTTCTATCTACTAGCTCTAATTTATTATTCTTGCATATCTTTATTTTCCCACAATATGACAGCTAGATAAAATATTCTTCTGTTATAATATTATAACATATTTGATTCATTCATCGTTATTAATCTTATAGTAAAATCTGCCCAGCTTAAAGTTCAATGATTGTGCGGGGTAAGCGGTCATCGGCTGACCCGTGGCGAGTTTCGCGACCGCTGCGTGACCGGTCATGTTATTGTTGACATAGATTAAGCTACTGGCTGTTACCATGACTTTTGTAATTTCTGATAATAAAATCAAAATCTAATATTTACCTTATGTTCTGTTTCAACATGTAATTCTGTGATTTTGATTTCAATGACATTTTATTTCATTCAATGATCTCCCATTTGATCTATCACCTTACTTTATATAGAATATCCTAGATGTTAGTGTTCTTAATATTTTTTAAACATAAGTTTAACAGCAACAACGTTTCCTTGTGTCGCTTACAGATAGGCATAATTTTGTATCTCTACGTTATAATGAAACAATCCATATTCTATCTGCCACCATAGGTACAATATAATAAAACAATAGAACGTAATATAACTCCTAGACGTGTATTCGCGATAGGTACTGTAAGGCTTTGGAGAAACCTCCGGGCTCAATCTGTAAGGAGTGCTAGCGCGATGAGGCTCTGACGAAGCCCTGCTTCCATTAAACTTTGCTACTACAGAGTATTAAAATAAATGAAACACCAGTAATATATAATTATACTGATACTCTAAGAGTATGTGCCCATTTATAAAGAATAAAATACTAATAAAATTCAATCATTCTTTCTAGAATAACCTGACATTTGAGTAAGAAACCTTGTAAACTCTTTCAACCAGAAATATTCAAATATAAATTGACATACAATTTCTATACATGGTAGACCTCTACATGCAACGTGTCAGCAGTTATGTTTAGTTTAAATCAATTTTGTAGACGAGCTTTTTGTCATCAACTCAGATTTTGAGCTGCTACTGAGAACGCCTGTTAAAGATGTCTCTACTCGAAGTGAGAATCAAACCGTTCGCATTTATCTAATAAATTCGTAGAGTAAGTATTATGTTACCTTACGTATTAATTATATTACATTATAATTATCATTAACATTTTCATTCAACATAAACTATATTTTATTGACAGTACATACTCGTACAGACGTAGTATCTACTAAGTTTATATTATTTAGTCATGTTCGTCTTTACTTAACTTTTTTCTGCAAGAATATAAATGGAATACATATAAACTAGTTTACAATAATCGTGACAGTATTATACGATGCATGCTTGAAATAAATAAGTTACGATTTATGTAGAATGAGGAAATCGAACTATGTTTAGACTTTAGAGATAGATCTGACAAACTAAGTAGTGTTCCGTACATATTGCGTACGTACGCAGTAAAACTTACAAACAAATACAATTTTGAGTGTCTTTTTCTTTGTTTAACAGCAACAAGCAGCAACAACAACCAGCAAGTAATACATTTAATTTAGTCAAATAATGTAGAATAGATAGGTAAATACATAAATATGTTGTATAGATGATTAGATTTTGGAAGTATTAAGGATAACGTGTAAAGTTTGATATCTCATGTAGATTGTAGCCATTGTAAGTTTTAGATCACGTGTGGGGCGATAGACATCTTAATATCTGTCGTTTTTTACAACAGAGACACGTAATTAAATAGGTAATTGAATGATGTTATCTTCATCTCTTGCATTGTGATACAAAGGTCAGATGTAGGTGTAGGGTTTAGGCACCTACTGCTCTCTGCCGTCTGAGCGTCCAATTCAGCCAGATAGCTAAATAGATCTGATCTGATCTGAGACACAACTTAGTTATGGTTGCAAATTTGTTGATTCAGATAACGCTTCATTTAAACATTATTTGACTATAGTACCTATACCTATAGCAGGTAAGTATTGTACTTATAAAATAACTAACTTTGACCAAGGTTGCGTAACACTAATGAAAAATTGGGAGAAGCAGAGCTTTGAAGGAACTGGCCTGGGGAGGCACTACTACCATAGAAATAATATTTGTTTCAGGCACAAAACAGCGTTGTTACTTTCCAGGTGTAATTACATGGACGCGAGACTTAACCTTTCAACCACCAAGCGACAGCCGGCTATCGCGCTGCTATTATCTTTTAATTGTGTCTCGAATCACGTGAGTTTGAAGGTTTAAAATATACATATGTCTGACTGTCAGCTTATTACGGTAACCATCGCTAAAATATTAGTTCTTTTAATACAATTATGATCAGTAACTACTTTTCTACCGACTAATATTTATCTAGAGCTTTTATTTACCAAGATATGCAAATATATACACAACTTGAAGTATCTATTATGTAAATAGCTATTTCAAGTTGTGCACTTGACTAGAGGATAATAATTATATGTATTCGTGTTGAAATAAATAAAATGAATGATTAAAGAGTATTGTATTAAAAGCGCCAACTCCTTAAGTTATCCCTTGGCCAACTTGATGGTTGATCTACATTGTATGTTAAACCAATATATAACAGTAGACCCTTTATAGTAAAAATAGTCCCTTATTAGGTTTTTATACAAATGGTACCAGGTCAATGTGTTTCGTACTACCATACAATATTAAGATCTAGCAAATAGGATAAAAGATTTAAGGAAGTACGGGTTGTTGCTATATCTGCTCTAAAAAATTAAATTCCAATCCAATTATTACAGTTATATGAGATACAGTCCGCTGACAGACGAACGGCCTAGTAATAGAGCCCTGAAAGTAAAAGAAAACCTAAAACAAAAACTTGCTTCTCCAAAAAAGGAAAGCTTCTTCTCAAGATAAGCGTTTTTTCTACTTAGACGTCTATTTTTTTTGTGATAACGACATCCTTGAAAAGTAACTACTAAGATTATGAATAAAAACTAGCGGTCATCGCTCGGTGACACAAGGTGACTGGCTAAGATGATGAGCTCCGTATTTTTTTTTAAGTAAATACACCATAAAGCACTGTATGACGAGGCTAGCAACAAAAAAGTCGTTAGTTATTCTATACGAGTCTTAGGATAACGAAATGCTGTAGCACAATAGACAATTTTGATTTTCTAAATCCTTTTTTCCTTAAATATTGAGAGTAAAACTTGTTTAGTTTTATCTTATTAAAATAAGATGTGAATGTGAGATTATTGCTTCATTGTGTCTTTTTTGTCGGCATTAACATAACATATCATTTTTATTCACAAACCTAAAAACTAAATTGGAGATCAATTAATTATAAATATAATAATCAATTAATCTTCAGTGCCATGATGTCCCTCATAGGCAGCTAGACATCATTATTTTTGTGAGTTTTTTAAGAAGCCAAATTTATTTAAAGCTTTACAACATTCTATGACGTAAAGCTTTAAATAAATTTAGCTCTTCTAATACCCAATTGATGCTTGCAAAATTAAAACAACTGCAACGACATTTCGCTAATTAACACTGCAATCATGACGCAATATTTAATAGAAAATACGTTGCAATACATGCACATTACTAAAAATGTCATGTAAATAACCTTTTCAGAGTTTATAATATGTAAACAAGTAATAAAATACATACTTTAAAGCTAGACATTTTTGTCATACTACAAGGAACCATTGTTCCTTGAAACATGAAACAGGTTGGCATATTTTTGAAATGTCTGGTATCGCAAGAGAATTTATTAAAAATGTAAAAAATAATTTAGACATGGATGCGTAATGTTTATTTACTGATACATACAGTACCTTTAATGGATATAATGTTGTATGACAGGATATGGCCCTGACCAACCTTAATAGATATCGAGTGGGTGTGGTGCGACTAACTATACGAACCTACGTTCCAGTGAAGGTATTTATTTGCTTAAATCGGTATACAGAGGAATGTTGCAGGTGGCCTGTCGCCCCGTTAGAATAAAGCCTCTTTTATAGCTTGGTGTTTGTCTATCCATACTTCCATACTAATATTATAAATGGGAAAGTGTGTCTGTCTGTCTGTATGTTTGTCTTTCTTTCACGGCAAAATGGAGCGACGAATTGACGTGATTTTTTAAGTGGAGATAGTTGGAGGGATGGAGAGTAACATAGGCTACTTTCTGTCTCATTCTAACGCGAGCGAAGCCGCGGGCAAAAGCTAGTAATACATAATGTATACTACTTGTAGTAACTAATTGATTCATCAACGCTGAGTCTAAGCCCGTTGCGGCTACAAGCTTTAATTTTACACACTGTTTCCTTTCACTGATTCCCCTAACGAAGCAAAATGGGAAATTAAAGTTTGTTTAATAATAGCTATGTCCTTTTCGAAGTATAGTATAAACAGATAATTTTATCAGTAAGTGTATCAGTACCATCTTTACCACAAGGGCGCAAAGAACACGGTCCCGGGCCTTCATTCTGACTGGGGCCCTGTACGGTCGCTATATACGCACGTTACATGTACTTATATATTTTTTTTTTTGGTGAGTGGGAAATCATCCAATGACTGCTCCCGTCCTGGGTGCGGCGGGAGGGCGTGTCAGACTCTTACTGACTAAAACCCACTCATGTTCCTTCGATTGCCCTTTATGTTCCAGGGTCACGGTAACTATTATAAACATTCCGCAACCCCGGCAGGCGTTGGCCCTGTTGGGCCCCTTCCTGTGCTCCTCTTCTCTTTGAGGCGCGCGTGGAACACTAACGCGCCGTCGACGCGGTCCTGGTCCTAGCCGGGCGGCGAGCTACCCATCGCTCGCCATCCGCAGAACCGCGGCTACGGTGGCCGGTAGTCGTCCTGCGACTCACGACGTCTTCGCCTGGGTCTTAGTCCGGGGCGAGAGGCTCTTCGTTGCCTCTCGCGCGCCGCCGCCTCCTTCACTAGCATAACTGCTTCGCAGAAGGAGGCAACGGCATCCCATTCCGTCTCGCCCCGAAGCATGGCCTGAACCAGCGCCGGGCGCGAGAGGTCACCGCCGCCGATCGCCTCTACGAGGACACGTGTCGATGCTCCGCCCATGCGCGGCACACCTCTACTGTGTGCTCGACCGTGTCCTCCAGGCGACCGTTACTGCAGTGGTGACACCCAGGCGTCGCTTCCGCCCGAATCCGACACAGGAACCTCCCGAACTGACCATGTCCGGTGAGGACCTGTGTCAAGCGAAACGTGAGAGTGCCATGACGCCTCTCCAGCCACTCCTCAAAGAGGGGTCTTACCGCCGCTATAACGGCGTGCCCAACATGTACTTACATAATCATCAAAATTTGTGGTACCTGTAAAGAGCTCTTAGCGCATTAGCTCATACTTGGTAAGATTTTTTCTATCCAACAGGGATCCTTAGCTCGTGTGTTCTAGGGCCCCAGAATGGTTACGACGGCTCTGAGGAGCATAACCTCGAACTACTATACTTACAATTCACTTTTTGATGATGTCCTGAAATACCGCAGTGAGATAGAAGTGACTAACTTATTTTAACACGAGGTTTTATCATTCAAAACTGATGTTAAGTACTTTTCGAAGCCGGATATTTTGATCACGATTTTGTGGAACTCCTTACCTGTTGACGTAGCACTTAAGATGAAAATAATAAAGATACATGGAACCATGGGATTCACAAGATGTAAGTGGTTATTGATAGATTCAAAGAAACACAAAGCTTCCATTTCGATTGCACGATTATCATTAAATCAATTACATCATCAAAACATTATTATTACACAGGAAACATTATTTTTTAAATCCACACTAGGATTAAAAATAATAACGTTTCCTGCTCCTGTCTTAACTCAATATTGGAGGATCTAACAACTCATTTTTCAATTCGTAGTTTTGAGGCCAGTGTAATTTTTTATTAGACATTGAGCCCATGACTAATTGACCATAGCTAAGGAACTATGTAAGAAATATCTTTGATCTTATTATAACAACCAAATCAACTCGGAATATTATTATCAATCTCCGAAGGACCTTTACAATTTTTTGGACCACCAAACTTATAACGTGGTGGAGCGCTTTGATAATTCAAATACACAATCAATTATAAACGTGATCTCAGAGTGACAAAGCACGCTAGTTGTAATGGGGGCTATTGTTTTTAAAAGTTTTTATCTGTGGTTTTTATTACGCAATAGCTCAAAATTGCTCTATGTCAATAGATCTATTTGTGCCACATTTGTTTATTTTCTTTAAATATTGGCCATTAAAGATTTATTTAGTGCATTTTTTTTAGTTTTTGTTGAAAATAAAACTAGTCAAGTAAACATTTTTGCATATTAAATTGATGGTTGGGTATTTGTGCGTGAAAGTGCGTTGAAAATTCCCAAAAAAAATTTGTTTTTTTTTCACGAGATCTAAACAAAATGTGATTTCTTTTTACTCTTCATCGGCTAAGATAGCTTTGCTAGATAAAGAAACGCAGATAATGCTTAATCTCGATATAATGCGATATTACTATTTGTTAGACTATAATGCGAAATAGTTAATTACGGAACCCTATTCTATGCGTGGCCTGACACGCACTAGGCCAATTTTATTAATATTAAGATTGGATCAAAAATACCCATGTCATATATTTTAAATATAATTTAATCGCTGCTATCGACAAAAAAAATCCCATTATTATAATAAAACGAAATACAGTTCCGAGTTCCGAAGGTATATTGTACTTACAAAAAAATATTTTACGCCTGTTATAATGTCATTGAAACTAGTAAAGCAATTTTTAATAAAAACCTAATAATAATAAACACTACTTACTTATTTTACAACTATTTTTAAAAAAGAAATTTCATAATATAAAAATGTATAAAATAAAGAATGCTGGACCGAAATAAACACAACTCAAATAAATACAGGAAGGCGTAAAAAAGGTCCATAATGCAGCCGACTACAGTCGAAAAAACGACCCTAATCTCTTGAATTAAATCCCTTACAAAATGTCAGAGAAAGATGACACGAATAGCGTGGCTTTTGTAGGAAAGCTACGTACGTTGTTGAGGTGGGTATAGGTTTTGCTTTTAATTACACTTGACTGATCTGATCACAACACACGTTTTTGTTCAGGTAAATTATCAATTTAGATCCGGCTAATTTGCTAATTCTTCAAGAACCGGATTTGTTTGACGCACCATGAAATAAAAATTATATCCATAGCATTGAACGGAACGAAAACATTTTTTTTTTAATTGTTTTTACCCTAAGGTATATCCAAATATTTACTTAAAAACTGAGTTAAAATTTTCCACCATAACATACCTACATACAGTGCAAGCTAAATAAAAGCTTTTTAAAATATCATTAATATATTTTTTTTGGGGAGTGGGATATTCGGAAATCATCAAATGACTGCTCCCATCCTGGGTGCGGCGGGAGGACGTGTCAGACTTTTACTGACTAAAACCCTCTCATGTTTCTTCGGTTGCCCTTATGTTCCAGGGTCACGGTAACTATTATAAACATTTCGTAACCCCGGAAAATATCATTAATGACATATAACATCATACTGTATTTGATTACCTCTAAAAAATGATTAAACTTATTTTAAAATCGTTTGTATAATTTGCGATTTTTACTACCCTTAGCTTAGCTTAGGTAAAGACGGCCCTGGGTATATCTGAGGTCCTAACTACCAAACAATCTCGGTAAGTACGTTTGATCAGACGAATTTTAATAGCATTGGTATGAACAGTATCTTCTAATCAGTAAAAAATACATAAGATGTAGAAGGTAA
The DNA here is from genome assembly GCA_033675125.1 of Athetis lepigone. NCBI lineage: Eukaryota > Metazoa > Arthropoda > Insecta > Lepidoptera > Noctuidae > Athetis > Athetis lepigone. The sequence goes on along the minus strand of CM066232.1, from coordinate 12,923,212 downwards.
ATAAACAGACAAACATATACAAACTATTTGCAATTTTAGCCACAATTTAGATATGACTTTTGGCTTGAGCTGTCACCTTTTAAACTTGACGAATATACAGACTTTTGTCGTTATTAATTTAAATTAGTATATGTTAAGATGTTGCAAGTATATAAGAAGTATATTATACTGACATGTTGGAATCAGTTTTTGTCAATCAGGGTCAGCGCGTCACGCATGCCGCCCACGTTAGGTGTTCTCAGTACAGACAACAGTAAGTAAACAAGTAGTAGCAAAAAATAAGTGGTTATTATTATTCCTTTTATTAATTTGCATAAACATATGAGTAACTCTCTGAAATGTTGCGGTTTAAATAAAAATAAAAACACATCGGTATCAGTGTCCAAGCTACGGGTGTGGTGGTCCCGGCTCAAGAGAAAACGATCTCCTTATTAGTAAATAGCTACAGTCATCCCTTCTCAGATATCCAACCCACCTAAGCAAAAGCCCTGTCAAGATATCTTTAGTTTCCAAATCTCCAGACAGTCTTGCATTAATTTAACCGGGGGCTGTACTTGTGGTGCACTTTGCACAGAGACAATCGCTGGTTCTTTAGTCAGCTAAGGACTCTGCGCGTTGACGTCAGTTCCTCGTCCGTTGTCTACAATGGCTGGCATTGTGAGGTAGCGAAAAGGGGACAACATATTTTGAAATGTTCGTGGAATTAAGTGTTCCACGGCTATCAGGATGCTTTATAGTATATTTATTATGATGTATGATGAATAATATATACTTACACATTATATATTTTTATATATCAAAATCGAATACATAATAAAAAATTCCCTGAGAGCTTCTTACCAGTTATTTACTTCCCCTGAGCACATTGCACTTGGAATTACTCAACTCACACCAGTCAGTGAAGGCAAGAGAAATTCAATCACAGGTGGTACACCTTTTCTTTTTAATAAGACGCGTGTATTTCTTGTTCATTTGTTGCCTCTAAGTTTTCCATTACGCTATATAGCTTTCGCACTCAGTGTATAGTACCAGTTCTTATGTACTTAGATTATTTAAAAATAAAATCTTTTTATAGTTTTTTAGAAAAATTTAAGATTTTAGATGACTCCCAAAATGGGTTTAGAAAATGCAGATCGACTACAACCGCAGTTTATAAATACGTTCAAATGGCCCTCCAACATATAAATGACAAGAAAACAGCTTTAGGAATACTCTTAGATATGACGAAAGCGTATGATAAAGTGTCCTACGAAATCCTGTTAGGTAAACTTTATGGTTCAGGAATACGAGGACCCGCATACAATTGGTTTAAATCGTACCTTAACAACCGGAAACAAATAGTACAAATAAACTACCACAATAATAAAACCCACACTATAGAAAACATACAATCTAAAACTCGAACGCTAACTTGCTCAATTCCCCAAGGAAGTGTACTAGGATGTATATTATTTTTAATATACATAAACGATCTACCCAAGTGTCTCAACACAAAACAAATCCTCCCTGTCCTATTTGCAGACGACATATCACTATTAATCAGACGCGAAAACACAGAAAACATCAATAATATCCTAGAAGAAACATTAAAAACAGTTACACATTGGCTCTACGACCATAACTTAGAAATAAATTACAGCAAAACAAAAATAATGCAATTTAGATCTCACAAAACACCCTCCGAACAAATTACCTTCACATTTCAAAATGCGCCAATAGAACTAGTAGACACTTTTAAGCTACTCGGAATACAAATTGATACACATATCAACTGGAAATGTCACATAGAAGAACTAAAAACCAAACTATCAAAATTTACCTACGCACTATTCCAACTAAAAAATTGCACAAACACAAAAACAGCTCTACAAGCTTATTATGCTTATGCCTACTCGTGGCTAAGCTATGGCATCATGTTGTGGGGAAATAGCGTTAATATACATCAACTGTTCGTATTACAAAAGAAATGTATTAGAATCATTGCCCAAATAAACAATAGACAAAGCTGTAAACCCTATTTCTTAAAATATAACCTACTTACACTACCTTGCATATATTTACATGATATTTGTATGTTTGTATATAAAAACATTGATACATTTACCAGAAATAAAGATATCCATAACTATAATACAAGAAATAAAAATAAATTATACCAACCCCAATCCAAAATAAAAATGCTATACCACAGTCCAAAATACATGGCAATTAAAATATATAACAAACTGCCGCAAGCAATTAAAGACGAAACCAGAATTGTCCCATTTAGAAATAAATTAAAATCCTTTTTACTAAAAAACTGCTATTACTCTATTGAAGAATACCTAAACCAAAAACCTAGATAATTTAAATCCACGCACACACCATGAACTCCAACCTGCACTTAAATAAATACTACCACACACACACTAACATAAATACACCAATCAAAATACACCTACCCACATTTATAAAATTAATACGGCGATCATAAAAAAGAATAAATATCTTGATTTATTTAAATTGAATAATATTAAATATAATTATAAATGTAAAATATCTATTAAAATATTATTAGCCTCTCAAACCTCAAATTTTGCAATGCCTGAAAAAGGCCGCTAAGTTGTAAGGACTACTTGTTATATTATTATTAAGACCACTAATGTACACTTAGTAAGCAAATAAATACATTGATTGATTGATTGATTGAATTTCTTTATTTAGAGTTATAAAAAATTGTCCAAATTTTATTCAACACGACAAATATTACATTTTCTATATAAATTTCTAGTTTTGGTAACCGTAATTCCAATGTGAATACTAAGTAAATGTTTAAAATAAATATATATAATATATATGATTTATATCTAAACTAGCTTTTGCCCGCGGCTTCGCTCGCGTTAGAAAGAGACAAAAAGTAGCCTATGTTACTCCCCATCGCTTCAACTATCACCACTTAAAAAATCACGTCAATTCGTCGCTCCGTTTTGCCGTGAAAGAAAGACAAACATACAGACAGACAGCCAGAAAGACAGACACACTTTCCCATTTATAATATTAGTAAGTATGGATAAATGGTTTAGACATTCCACGTGGTGACAAACGTCGATATTAGCATTAGCGCCTACTCACATAGATGAAATGTATGACATAAGTTACTTTTACATTTTTAAGTGAGTAACCAGTGCCGTTTATTTTATGTGTGTACTAATCTACTAAACTTTTTCCTAACTAAATACTTACCTCGAAAATTGATGTGATACCGATCGATCGGCATTCTAAAAATTAAATGTTCCCATATTGCTACCGAAACTTACTAGCTACCTACATAATGCCTCATTACTAAGTATTAGTCGTTATCAAGTAGGTGTAAGCAATTTCCTGTGTAGGAAGGTAGGTATTTATCTGAATACCTATAAATTGTGAGCTAACAGTTAATTATATCTAACGGTACCTGTTATCAGTTTCCTATTACTTAAGAACAAACCCTATAAAACATGCCATCGATAAATTGCTACAAACACGTAGAGATAAGGGAAAATTTTGAAATTTTTCTCCAAACTTTTACTTCTGATTATATCATGTACCTACTTACTTTTTTATGGATGGGAAATCAATAAATTGACTTCTCCCGCCCCTTAGTATCAGACTTTTACTGATTAAAACCCACCCATGTTCCTTCGGCTGCCCTTTATAGGTATTCCGGGGTCGCGGTAACTATTAGAACTATTTCGTAACCCATCATGTACGTACTTACTTACCTAATGATACATACCTCATATATATACCTCCTTCCACATGGTGACAAAGATATAGGTACTAGCACCTTCTCACAAGATACTTTTAGATTTGTAGGTGAATGTCTAATAAGACTGACAATGATGCACTATTAGCAGTTAGTACCAAGATGTCGAACGTTTATGAATAATTTATTTATACAGCATCCGTGAACTCGTCGTGAACAATGGATGAGAGAAGATGATTATATCAGCAAACATATATGACACGGATCGAGTGATTTATGATCTGAACAAGATGAGTCCTCCGTTTACCTCCTTAGAAGGCTACACATAATTATTGCAATCATTGTTATTCTCTCGAGTACTTAATGGTGAGATATAAAACAAAATAACGTTTATCATATTATTAACTATAATGTATCATAATTTTGTAACTTTACTTAAGTAAGAATAAATATTTGCTAGGAAATCGTTGAACGTATTGTACGGCTGCCGTGACACATTTGTGATAAGCTTAATTTTCATGAATTCCAGAAACCGCCCCGGATGTGGGTGATATCGAACTGCTGAAAAGTTCTGACCCTGATGGACCGGCAGGTACTTTAATTACCTACTCAAGCTTGCAAATTATTGATTAAGCGATACCTATCTAATCAACATATACCCACTCCAGCTCCACGTATGTACATACATAATATTAATTAGGGTGTTAATAAATCATTTACAGATTATCAGAATTCTATTTTTTTTTTGGGAGGAAGAAGGTGGTGCGTTCGCCCTTTTTAAAAACACGATGCTTTCAAGCAATGTCTGAAATTTCTCGTGTGTGTGTGACAAATTTTATTATACTAACTTTTTAGAATATTTCATTTAAATTATGAATTGTGTATTTTATTCATTAAATTTAATTTTAAAAAATCTTCAACTTCTAATGTCTCTAATGACCACGTCACTTAAATGCCACAGACAAACAAATCATTTTAAAACTAAACTAATCGTGGCAAAAAGGTGATGGTATACCTCGTTAGCGATTCACGTAGCGTGTTAAATATTTAGGTGGGTACAGTACACAGATTGCAGTAAAGGTGCTCCTAAACGGGCAATTTTTTTCTGCAATTGTGTTGCTGCAATACATTGCCGGCATTGCCCGGCAATGTTTCCGAACTCTCTGCAATATTGCCGGTATTGCCGGGCAACACTTTTTGTATGACAAAAAATTGCTGCAATATATGGCCGAGCAGCACCGGCAATATTGCCGGAGTTGCCGGGCCATGCTCAAAAAATTGCTGCAATAAAATTGCAGCAAATTTTAAAGTACATTTACTTAAGGCGCTCCTAAACGGGCAACATATGCCCGTTTAGGAGCGCCTTAAGTAAATGTACTTTAAAAAAAATTAAGACTGTCTGCGTCGTCGTGGGAAGATCACTTAGAATGACGTAATTTCTTCCCAAACATTGGATTGATTAGATCTTCGATACTTTGTTATTTAAACAATACCTGAATAAAAACAGAATATGATTCGCCTTTTGTATGTTCAAATATAAAATATAGGGAGTGGTCGAACACGATGCTTTTGTTATTTAATCATAGTTATTGTAATCTGCTACATCTTTAAGTTAACAAGGAAATAAATTATTCCGTTATAATGTTTTTTTTATTATTTAAAACATTTAGTTTTTGTTTGATTTGTGCATCATAATATATTTTTAGGGTTCCATATCTCGTCCGTCTATCAGTCCATCAAGACAATTTCTCTCAAGAATGGCGGCAGCGCCGCCGCCGGTTTGAACACTCCGGGCGCACTGACTACTAACTTAGCGTCTCTGCCCTCTAATTATATTATTAGGCCATTTAAGGTCCTGCGTATATTCCTGACACCCTAGGCAGTCGCGCCACCGCACCCGAAACACACTAATGCCTCTACAAGGTGCGGGTATCAAGTCAATCTTAATATCGAATATATAATACTTAATTCTACAATCGCTTCAGTTTTATTTAAGTCAACGCTATCAAAAGATACGGTCGTTTTTGGCGTATATTACGATAGGTACTCATAAGGAAATCGAAACCTACATCCCGTTAATAAGAAGCAATGTCTCATAGCACAAGTAAAAAATATCTGAAAACTTTTTGTCCATCATTATAATAAATTGTATTTGGCCAATTTTTATGTTAAGTAGGTCTGAATTAATTAAATATTCATATTATTAGTATCTAATATTTAGGAACTAGGGTACAAGTTGTGGGTAGCGACTGGATTATGAAAATAATTTAATATAAGTAAATTTTTTTATTTGCTTTTAACATAATGCTCTTTAACAATAATGTTTTATCTCAGCGTACGGGTTTTGTACCTGCACATGGACAACAATATTTGAATAGTCTTTAGATAGTTGGGTACTTCCTTATAATAAAATTGAGCTCTGAGTCACACTAACTCAAGGACTTGTAGAAACTTAGAATGCGAATATAAATGTGCATTCTATATTAAATTATTTTTAAGATTTTTCTTATCACACTGTTATCACAATATGCTATCGACTATCGTTAGTACTTAAAAGGTAAGTTACATTAAATAAGTCTTCGTTTCCATAACAATACTAAGTAAGTTTTTTTCATATAATTCGCCATTTATCGTTTTCCATAATAACCTGAAACAAACGAAAGATTCACTTTAAATAACGGGAATATTAGACTAGTAGTCAAATTATATCGAATTCAATCTTCAAAACTGAGGCGCCAGTTATTTGAGTCATAATTTTAGGTTGCAAGAGTCGGTTCTTGATAATAATATTAGGCATACAATAGGCGAGATGACAAAAAAAAAGTAGTTAGTCCGTCAGTTAGATAATCAAAAAATTTGGGACACGTATTTTTTCTTTTTTCTCGTAAACAGAAAATGACGACAATACAGTGCGTTGAAGTTTCGTGAAACGTCACGCCTTTGTATAATTTTTACTCAGAAGTGACGTCACAAGCCCCCTCTCCGGAACTTTGATGCTCTTTATCTTTGTATTTTGTTATTTAATTTGATCAAGCAAAAAATATGTGTCCAGTATTTTTGGACTGTCTAACAGACGGACTAAACAGAATGTCATTCTTTTGATGTAGTCATCATCCCTATTTTAGTATCTTTTTATTATCATGTGTGTTTGTCCATAACAATAAAATGGCCCTTAGACAGTTAGAAGCTAGGTTGTTGGTGTTGCAATGGCAATTAGAAACAAAGTCAAAAATTTGAAATCATGTAAATAAAGAGTATTATCTAGGGTAGGATATTAATATACGTTCTTTAGCTTTGTTTCCGTTTCAATCTTGCATTTGTAGTAGAGCATTATAAGTTGTGCGACTTTATATTAGAATAAATAAGAAATGTTATTTATTTATTCTATAATGCTGAACCAAAGGATTTTCAAGATAAAGATTAGTTATGTCGGCTTCATTTATTATTCTTACCTCCTTTAGTGTAAGCTCCGGCAGAAGCATGTGCGCTTGCGGAGCTGCTGGAATAGATACCCCCCACTCCAAATGAACTGGCGCCAGCCAAACTTTTCGCTGTAGCGCCAGACGTGCTTGGCCCGTCTGAGTAACCAATCTTTGGAACGCCATGTCCACCACTAAAATCGAAGCCGGAACCGCCATTATAAGCGCCTCCGCCGGACCCACCACATCCACCGCCGCAGGAACCGCCGCCTTTATTTCCTGCATGATTGAACTGCGATCCATGTGGATTATATCCTTGCGCTCCGGCAGAAGCACCTGCCACGGCTCCAGCTTGCGCCGAAGCTCCCGCAGTGCTGCCGGCTTGAGCACCAGTAATTCCATAGGCTCCTGATAACCCTGCGTGTCCTAATGACCCACTATTAGTTCCAGAAATCGAGCTCTGTTGATGAATGTTGGCATTGTGTTTACCATGTACACCGCCTATTTGTGGCCCATGCGCTTGTCCTGCATGGGAAGGTAAAGCTCCAATTTTGCCATCATCATAGGGTGTAAGGACACCAGGTGGTCCTCCAAATCCACCAGTGTATGCAACTGCGTTAGCCTCAGCGGTTGCTGCTGCGGTAGCGTGAGCTCCGTTAGATGCACCGTTGTGTGAGTGTGTTGCGGGGGCTCCGTGAGGGTTACAATTTCCAGAAGTGCATGCGGCAGGTGTCGAAACTCCTGTAGGCTTATTAACAGGTACGGGGCTCACAGCTGGTGAAGCGTATTCATTAGGTTTTAATAAACCTGAAGGCCCTCCAAAACCACCACTGTAGGTCGGTTTATCGTTAGATGGTTTGTTTTCACTAGTAGGTTTACTGATACCGTATGATCCAGGATGAGCGTTAGCTCCAGAAATCGCGTCAGCATTAGCGGCAGATGAGCCAATGCAGTTTGGCGTCTTACAATTTGTTGGGGTATTGCCAGCAGAAGGTGTAACATATGTATTTTCATTAGGTTTAAATGTACCAGACGGTCCACCGAAACCACCAATATATTGTGGACTAGTCGGGGTCGCCAGATTAATATCTGTAGGCTTTGTAGTACCCAAGAATCCCGGTTGGGCATTAGTACTGGCTGATGGCGTACTAGAAGGGTAATTGGCACAGTTTCCCGTTTCACAACCAGATGAGTAACTGCCTGGAGACGATGGTGACTGAGAACTAGAAAAATTCGGTGTTGATGGGGGACCGCTAATTTCATTAGGCCTATGAACTTCAGAAGGGCCATCATAACCACTAGGATGAGCAGGCTGTGTTACGCTAGAGAGATAGGGACCTGAATTAGGTTTAGTAACACCAAAAGATTCAGCTTGTGCATTAACTGCAGCGGTAACGCCCGCAGGTGCATAACAATTTGGTGTTTTGCAGCCTCCAGGATGACCGCTAAACGTAGGGGTATTGTATGCTCCTGAGGAAGTATGACCAGGGCTAATAGAGCCAGTTGCATGAATATTATGTTTATCAGGATTAAAAACACCTCCTGGTCCACCAAACCCGCCCGTATAAGATGGAAGTTTATCATTGGGAGAAATTAAGATGGGATTAGGTTTCGTAGTTTCAAAATTTGCAGAGGGCGCTGTAACTCCTGATGTAGCACCTGCAGAAGGTGAATATCCACCGCAATTGCCCCCTACTTTACAACCTGGCGAGCCAATATTACCAGCTGGTGGTTGTGTATTGTATGATTGACTTCCGGGATGTGCATAATTAGGTTTAGTCGTAACTGTTGAATGGATGTCATATTCATTTGGTTTAAATGTCCCAGTGGGTCCACCGAAGCCACCTGTATACGTTCCTGTTGGCCCAGGTCCGCCGGTAGTTCCAGAGGCAGAAGGATATACAGAACAGCCAGGCGAATTACAACCTGTTGGCGAACTTATCAAGGGTTTTTGTGGCGTACTTGCATGCCCATAACTTGGACTACCAGTTGCGTGAATGTCATGTTTATCATGATTAAAATCTCCTCCGGGTCCTCCAATACCGCTAATATACGTTGGAAGTTTATCGTTTGGAGAATTTATGACGGTGTTAGGTTTCGTAGACTCAAAATATCCAGAGGGCGCTGTCGATCCAGATACAACATCCGCAGTAGGTGAATATCCACCGCAATTTCCCCCTGCTTTACAACCCGGTGTGCCAATGTTACCAGCTATTGGTTGTGTGTTGTATGATGGACTTCCTGGATTTGCATAGTTTGGTTTACTTGGTGCTGTCGCGTGAACATCAAAATCATCTGGTTTAAGTGTTCCAGTGGGTCCCCCGAAGCCACCTGTGTACGTTGGTAATTTTTCATTGGGTATATCACCAACAGGTTTGTGATTGTGCACTCCTGTGGAACTAGATCCGCCAGAAGATCCAGAAGAAGAAGGATACACAGAACAGCTAGCCGAATTACAACCACTTGGGTTACTTCCCGAAGGTTTTTGTGGAGTAGCTGTCTGACCATAGCTTGGATTCCCTGCTGGTGCCGGAACATTATATTCATTGGGATTTAATATTCCCGCCGGACCGCCAAAACCCCCCGTATATACAGGAAGTTTTTCATTCGAAGGTTTGCTCACATCATTCGGTTTGCCATGCCCAATTAGCCCTTGCGCTCCGTTTGGTCCGGGAGCTGGATATGTAGAATGCGGACTACAGTTTGGAGAATTACAGCTTGGCACATTTGATGTAGGTGTGTGAGACGGTGACTGTACCGGTGAGTGTCCATAATTTCCGTTACTCGGTCTACCGGTAAGAGAAGGTCCGCCCGTAACTTGGCTAGCTGGTACTCCAAAACAGTTTGATCCTGCGCAATTACTAGAACTCGGGTAAGCATAAGACGGTGGCCTTACAGTTACAGAATTGTCTGTAGGAGAATATAGTCTATTTGGTTGATTTTCACATTTAACGCCATCGCACGAAGGCTTCCTTCCAGCTTGATCGTATGTTCCTTGAATAGGTACATTGTAACTAGAGGGTGACCTTTCATGTCCAGGCTCATCTGGTGCTGCATTACAGTTTTCGGAATTACATTTTGAATCTAGTTTAGGAGTTTCCAAATGTGTAGACGGTTTCTGGTAATGAGAAGCTATACCAGTGTCCGAACCAGATGCTTGTTGGTTATTCGAACCACTAATTCCCTGATACGAATTTTGCGGTTTATGACCGTAATTGGGGTTTGAACTTAGAGGTCCTGAAGAACTACATCTACCCTGCGAACAATCAGGACCAGCACTGCCATAAGCTGGCGACGCTTTGTCAATACTCGAATCTTTCGTATTATGAGCAGAATTCGATGATCCAGCAACAACACGAATGTCGTTAGACCCATCGTATGTTGGAGATGCGCCATAAGCGCCATTGTCTAAAGAAGATCCACACTCCCCAGATGTGCACTTAGTGGAATCCGAATCAATGGACGTAGTTCCAGTTTGAGGCTTTAAGTTACACTGTCCAGATGTACATTTTTGAGAATCACGATCACAACTTAGACCTTGACATCCCAATCCTGCTACAGCTCCAGAATCCGCGGAAGCTGCGGCGTTGGCAGAGTTATATCCTTGTGAAGAAGACCCGTGAGTCGCTGGTATTCCGTTAGCCCCTGCAGTCTGGCACTTTCCTGATGAGCATCCTCCAAAACCAGGAGCTCCACCGTTTTGTCCAAAGCCACCAGCTGCTGAACCTCCAAAGCTATATGAGCTAGAGCTAGAACTTGAGCTAGCACTTGACGAAGCCGAACTGGACGAAGAAGATTTGGAAAAACTTCCTGAATAACTGGCTCCTAGCGGCAGAGGAACTGGTATGCCACCTATGCCTCCAAATGCCACTGCAGAGGCACTAGATTCCGCTGAAATAAAAAAAAGAAGAAGCATTAAATCTGTGTTCAATTAATCATGACAAAGGTTAGTCAATAATCGATAATAAACGATACTTTGTTCAAAAAAGATATCGACAGAGACGAAAGTAAAAACGAATAAACCTATTCTATGTACTCTTTGTGAAGTTTATTAATATGCGTTGAGTAGGCTTTGTGTGAAAGAGTAACAAACATCCCCTTAAGTAAAACTCCACGAACTTCGTCTTTATGTATAATGGCCACGAGTGTGTATAGTCCCTAATAAATCTCATATCATTACGCTATTGAAACTATTATTTAAGAGAAACCATAAGCCAACTGCTACTACAGTCGACAACACAAGTAAACATTGACTTGACGATTAATGATAACGTAACCGTAAGTAGTACCTAATGTAATGATAGTAATTAGTAGCCCAAAATAATGAAAGGTACGTATATATTTCATAAAATTTCTAATTGAAATATCGGATATAATTCTCGCTTCTAAGATAGCAAACAGAAAGAAATGTTTGGAGCTTCAATCAGCTTGATTTGTATTTTAAAAGTGTAAATAATCAACAAAACTATTACTTAGTCATAATTATAAGCTTTGAAAATATACTAATTAGATGATTGGCAACAATGAACTTAATCACTTCATAGATATGTGTAATATAGAATACCTACCACATAAATTAAAATAACATAAGTATTAATATTCTTAATTCCGTATACCAAGATAATAGATGAGTAGGTACCTATTACTCCTAATGATTACTTCATAATTTTAAGTGACCAGTACCTAATGGTAGACAGCAGCTTTATTTATACAGTGTGTATTTTTTTTGTTTAGTAAATATTAAATCCATATCGTATTAATGCGAATGCCCGTTTGTTTGATTGTCACATTTTTAACAGTTAACGCCTGAACAGCTAACTGGATTCAATGATTTTCGGAATAGAGAGATTGAGAATACCCAGTATCAATACAATTAATAAAAAAAAATTAATGAACAGAAATTAAATAGAACCAAATAAATAGATAAATAGAATCATAAAAAGTACCTTATATGTAACTAATAACAAAAAACTAATGAAGCGCTCTTCCTCTCTCCTACTTATTTAAAACTTGCTGTGCCCGACAGGGTCCATAATTGTTTCTATGTTATATTATTATATTTACCACCTGTAAGTGTACATTATGGATTCCAATACACTATTTGATTTGATTTGACCCTTGGGGAAGGACATAACTCATATCGGAGTTCTAAAAAGGAGGACGTCCTATTGTATTCGCGATAAATCCGATATTCACGCCGACGAAGTCACAGGCAAAAGCTAGTATTATAAATAAATAAAACACCAACCTCGTGCAGATGCTCCACCCTTGACACCATATCCGCCATATCCGTGCGGGGTAGCGAGCACTAAACTTGCTGATAACAGTATGAAAGCACAGGTGAGCTCCATCATTGTGAAGCTTCTCACTCACAATGTTTTTGTTCTGCAGCCGCTTGCTTTTATAAAGCGAAACACAAATAGACGCTAGTGTATTACTTATAGTAAAAAACCTGTTGGTGTTACCGCGAATCGGAGGCTGTATTAGCGTAGGCCGTAAGTATTGTTTCCCGTGTTCATAAAGCGCTGTACAGCGGTAGATGTGGTTCATAGTAACAATGATTGCAATACAACAATAAAGGATCTATTACTCACTCTATCATAAATATGTCATCCAAAAACAAAACAGCCTGGAAAATACGCTGACATAATCATGTTTAACCCTTAATTTGGTTTTGTTGAGTATAGTTAACATAACAAATACAAAAATCTGAAAGAGAAATTTTCTTCTGCGGTTTTGTGTTTTTCATACTAATATCATTTAGTATATAATCTATTTGGTGGAAAAAAATTGTTTGGCTGTCTGACAACATTTTGCTTGACATTAGCGAGAAAAAATGGCGACTAGACAACAAGCTCTGCGAGCTTTACAGGTAAATATTTTTTTTTGTTGCTTTTTGGTCTGTTATTGATACGTACGTTATTTGTTTCTATTTATATAATATATAATCAATACGATAAAATTATTTGCTATCTGTTTCTCACCAGAACAAGAACGCGTCGAGTCGGAGAACACGAGTGTTGAGTATACTCAACAAAATTCGATATTAAGTAATCTAGTGTGAACAGGGTATGTAGAGTATACTCAACAAATCTGCATGGTGAGATTTATTGCTATAATGGTAACAAGGGTTTTATGTCTGCTTTTTTTGTGAATATTTTTGGGAATTATATTCTAGTTTCGCTTTAGCTAGAACTGAAATGACGTATATCATGAATATTTAACCTTTATTAATCTACAATTTTTTGATTGCACTATTTTTACATTAAAATATCAACTTTATTGTGTTATACTAAAGTTCAGTTTCGATTAAAACCTAAATATTTATAAGATATGTCCGGTTAGTTTTAGTTATTTTAAAATGAGCTAAATGCCTAACGCTGATTTTCTTGTTTGAGTTTGAAGCAATACCTTCACGCTAGTCGCATATTTCTAATTTTTCCTACTAACGTTCTTGCATGTTATTTGTGTGTCTAGTGTTATTTTTGTTAGTTGCTTGCTTGGGTGCCTGCAAATATCTAAATTATTTTCAGAATTCAAGATCAAGGCATATTCTGGCCCTCCATCCGAAGTTAGCGGAGAATCAAGCTCAGAAAATGAAAAGGAAGCAGAAGTGATTGTGATTAGTCAGTACGAACGTCACGACTGAAGCTCCTTCAATTAAATCTTCACTTGCGGAACTCAACCTTTTAGATTCTTCGAATGACGAACAAAATCCTAACGAATCTGTCTCACTTCTTGCGGATTTTAATCCTGAAGAAACATATAGGTATAATGAACAGCAACAACCTTTCAATGACATCCCATCTATTAGTTCGTTGCCAACATTGTCTCCTATGTCAAACATACCATCTGCTACTACGTCATTCATCATCAATCAGGTAAGTGATTTTCCACAACAGTCTCCACAAGTCTCAGCTTCTACACCACGACCAACACGAAATACAAGAGCGCAACGTCGCAGACATAACACAGCCAATTCGACCGGCCCTAGGCAACCCCTAGGTGTAATTAAAAAAATTGAACTAGAGTTCAACTGGTCTTATGGGCGTTTCTTTCATCGTGCCGATTTGGATCCCGATACATTTGAAAGCCCCCTTACCAATAACAAGAACTCATTGAATTATTTTTTTGATACAATATGCCAAATATATATTCACTGCAGACGATAGGACGATCACTAAAAACTGTCGAAGAATTACGAAGCTTCTTAGTGTGTGTAGTATGTCATATTAGTACCAATACGCACTTTTCATTAGTCGCAGATATAATGCCCTAAAGCGGTATCAAGTTATCCGAAAATATCTACACTTTGTGGATGATAACAGTGATAACAAATAGTGACCCATACTTTAAAATAAGGCCAATTGTGGAAATAATTCGTCAAAACGTTTTCGTTCGTCAATTCGTTAATTATCATCATAATTAACTATAATTACGACGTGTAATAATTGTCTTAAATAAATAATTCATTATAATATACCTCAATTTTGTTTTATTTAAACTTACCGATCAGCCGGATTTGTTAAGTATACTCAACATATCTACATAACTATAATTCTTTAATGACCGAATTTTGTTAAGTATACTTAACGTTGTGTTTTCAGGAAACTGTTCAGGAAAGATTTTTTATTTTATTTTTTCCGTGTGTTTTAAAAGCATATGAACATAATATATTAACGCGAACTTTCTATAATCATTTTTTTATCCTTGCCAAATTAAGGGTTAAGTTCTCCGGCTTGGTATTTTTATTGTTGTATACAGAAGGAAGGTATGTCTCGGACAGCGAGATGTGAGCAAGATACCAATTGATAAACAAAAAGCTTTGTTGTCGAGTGACTAAGTAATATAAGCTTTTGCCACTATGTATTTTGTACATAGAAAGGACACTCCATTGTGTGTGTGAAATATGTAGATTTAGACAATTTCAAGTTCAAACACCTTATCCAGCTATTTATGTAAATTGTTTAGATTAATATCTGCATACATTATTGCTACGATAGCTCGCATATTCCGAAAAAGCAGTGATGTACTAAAACAGGAACCTAATACGTACCTTACGCATATACTAAACTTTTCCCTACCATGTTGGGGTCGGATTTCAGCCTAACCGAATTCGGCTGGATACCAATATTTTTTTGGGACGCGACTGCCTATTTACCAGGCCTCTACAACCCAGTTACTGTGCGACACAATATCTCTTGATTAGACTGGTCATGGACTTTCTGGCTTCAGACACCCGTACGTATCACTGTCAAAGTTCTACGAATGACAACCAGAACGACGTGGTTTACGTGCTTTTCGAGGCACGGGATGTTAGTGATGTCCAAGATTTTTTTTTAAAGTACCTATAGTTACATTATGATATTAATAAGAGTCACATTGATACTTGCCTGGTTTCGAACCCACTTCGCGAGAGCAGGCGCCTTAACCACTGAGCCATCACGACTTCCTTCTTCACCTACTATGTATAAGAATGTCATGGTTGGTCTGTTGTTTTAAGCCGTTTCATACATAACTCTGCCATTTTATTTTTGTTCATGAACATCATATTGACGATGCATTGTCCATACGAATTCAAGGCGTCATCCCCACAATAAGCTCTATCGAGGCTTTTGTTTGTTTGCATTTACGGCAGAGTGGTCAAATTCTTGAATTTAATAACTTAGTCATGTAGGCTGTTAGGCTTGTTAGAATTATCATGAGTTGCACTATAAGCCATAAGGGAGAAATGGAACTTATTGGGGTTGTTTGAATTGTTTTTATATTTTTATGGTTTTTAGTGCAGTGTCCACAAAATCGTGTAATTATTTATTTGTAACATAGTTTTTTTACTCTACTAGAGGCGCCATTTCCAAAGCCGACATGTTTTTTTAACCCTCCATCACTCGCGCGGTTTTTCACCTCGTGAGCGCTCGCGGGGTGTTGGGGCCACCCCACATACTCAAAGTACATTTATACAAATATAGTACAAGTTAATGTAATTACACCTGCATTTTATTATTTTGTGTTGTATAACGTATGTAAATAAAAAAAACTAAAATTTATAATCAACTTTATTACTGTTCTACAAAACATTATAATAATCTGCCTTTTTAGTCATAACTAGCTTTCGCCCGCGGCTTCGCCTGCGTGGATGTCGTACTTCTGTCCTCTACTATTTTAACCCTGAAGGTGTTAAATGATTAGTGGCTATTTACTCTTCACAAAGAATAAACCTTCCAAGTTTCATGTCTGTAGTTAGTTAAATAACAAACGCGTTTAATAACAGTCAGTGAGTTTGATGTGTGATTATATACCGCAATTTCACCCGCGTTATGTTTTTAAAGGATGGAAATTGATCAAATGACTTCTCATGAGGGAGTGGCAGACTTTTACTGACTAAAACCCACCCTTGTTCCTTCGGTTGCCCTTTATGTTCTGAGGCCACGGTAACTATTAGAACTATTCCGCAACCTCGGTTGGCATTAGCCCTAGAGGGCCCCGTCACGTGCTGACTGCTCGCTGAGGCGCGCGTGGAACGAACGTGCCGTCAACACGGGCCTGGTCCTAGACCGTCGGGCGGCGAGCTACCCATCGCTCGCCGTCCGTAGACCCGCGCATGGCTTGACGCTGCCTCAGCATGACTGTTTCGCAGAAGGAGGTGACGGCTTCCCGTTCAGTCTCGCCCCGGAGCATGGCCTAAACCAGCAACGGGCGCGAGAGGTCACCACTTAGGCAAAATCCTCGCGCAATGTAATGAAGAACAATATTATGTGTTATTCTGATGAATAAGCTACGAATATCTTGCAAAGCCGGCCAGCTTTGTTACTTTGTTTTTTTTTTACTACCCGTACGTACCATTATTTTAATGCTGCGGAGTAATTTTAAAACTGTGATGTCTCCGAAGAAATTATTTATTGAAATTTAATGATGTAAACGACAGTTTTGTACATAATTAAAAACTTTTATTGGATAAGGAATTTATATACATCGATTAGGATTAATACTATATTCATTAAAACACCCTGGCAAATCATGAATTATCTTAAAGCTAATTTCATTGCCATGAAAATGGTTATAGTGAGTGAACTATAAATATTAGACATATGCTGTCGCGGACTTTTTTTTAAAACTTTTTAAGAGGAACAATTCTTTAGTACATGATTTTTGCGTAACTCCTACCATTTACGAAGCGCACGCAACGAAATCTCTCAAAAGGAACATTTTTTTCCCCTGCTCGGCTCCTTTGTGTCTTAGCGTTACGTTATATAGCCTATAACCTGCCCGGAAGTATGGATTACAATCGTACCAAGTTTGGTTTAAATCCCTTCAGTAGTTTTTAACCCATGCGTGCACATACAGACAGACAGACAGACAGACAGACAGACAGACAAAAAATTTACAAATTGCATTTTTGGCATCAGTATCGATCACCAATCATCCTCCAATAAAAATTTTGAATATATATTCAATGTACAGAATTGACCTCTCTACAGTTTTATTATAAGTATAGATATTGAGATCATTTCTCAAAATAAAACAAAAACAATAATATTCTTCATTTTTAACTTAAATTTTGTCATTGAAAAACAAAATATAAGGATGAAATAACAAAATTAAATAAAAATTTCTTATTTTTCGTGACAAGAACTCCAAATTAACTTCATGTGTTTTAGACACATGGCTTTTTTACAAAAATTGCAGTGACTCAATGTTTTGATGTCTTTAGAACGTGGAAAAACTATACAGCGCTGCTTTTTTGTTGGCGACATTCCTTCGGTGCTTGATCCAGGAGCATTCAACATCCTCTAGAGTGCTTTCGGAAACCCTGGTTGTGATTATCTTCTATCAAGGTGACCTTGAAGCATGCTCAAACCCAATGGTTCCAAAAACTCAGGCCTTTCCATGTTACATTGCGATTGCACTATGTTCCAATTGTAAATAACATTAGCATTGATGCCAGAAGTATCTAGCATGTGAAAGAAAAATCTCAGTGGCCAACGTGAACATATCCTTGAAATACTGTAGTTACCGCACATTTGGTCGGCTGTGTCCACACCGCCTTTTGTTTCATTGTACAATAAAACAATTTCTGGCTTTTGCTCATTTGTAGATGTTGTGATAATGTTGTCATTATTGTCATGTAATGTGGATATAAGTAGTACATTTTTTTTCTGTTTCGGACAATAAGACACCAGAGCCAAAAATTACATACCTAGGAACACAGGAAGGTACCTAATTAGAAGTGTGTGAAAACCAAAACCATTAAATATATGCTTAGAAATACATAAATATAAATTTATAGTAAATAAAAACACAACTAAATAATTTATGTTTACAAAACAGTTTAAATCACATACTTTGATAGTAAAGTAACCTCCGCAAAAGTATAACACGAGCGCTCGCGGGGTGTCGTGACCACCCCACGCAAACTTTGACAAGTCCTCACATTGCGAGCGCTCGCGCCACACTAGCACTACCCCTCCCGTCCCGTTTCGATGCGTTTAAAGGTCACTTGAAGGTACTGAGACGAGCCGATACATAACTGAAGAAATTATTATTCTTTTTTACGTTCAAAAATGCGTGGGGTGCCGATAGCACCCCGCGCGAGTGATGGCGGGTTAAAGAGCGGTTTGTATAAAAACAGTTCCACATATTATGATCACCTCTTTTAAAACATGACATTCTAGAATTATAGTCCAGATTTAACAAAGTATGATTTATATGATAAGATAATTCTTGTAATCACCAGGATTTATACATAAATTACATTTAGATGACGTAAGCGAGGGCTGGCAACAGTGAAGGTAAGGTAGCGAGTCGCGTCGCTCGTGTGACCGCGTGCATCCCGCACATCCGGGTGACGAGACACATGGATGTTCTCACCACAAATTCTCAATACATACCGAGTTATCGACTTTATTTGTACATCATACATAACACATTACATACGGAGCAAGTCGTGCTCTCCACATTGACTTACACGGAATATAAAAATACCAATCACGTAATGGATTGTCCTCTTATGGCTTAATAAATAATTAATTACGTATGAAAATGTATTGGAAATATGACATCTACATTATGTATGTAGTTATGATCATTGTTGTTGGTCATCATCAGTATGTGACAGCAACGTTCCTGCCTAATGTACGACTCAAGGTAATTTCAGAGGTCAAGGTTTGTAATATGTATAGCTTACCTTGTAGGAGATACAGCATTATTAAATTTATGAGACGATTTAACTTTGCAACATGTTAAAAGGTTTATTCATAATACTCATCTCACGTAAAATTAAAAATATTTTCCTGTTCGGTCCTAATTCGACGAACCGCACTAAAAGGTCATTAGGTATAACAACGAATGGTTTCAATGCTATTAGAAAGAACTCTATGATGCTGGTTCCGTGTCGGCCACTTATGACATCACAATTCCATTCCAATACGTAATGTTAAGTAGAGGTAATGCTTCCATTTCAGTACTTAGTTACTGCTTTTGTTATTATGAGAAATAACAATCCAACGCGGCTTCATTCATATCATCTCTATGACTACTTATCTATCCATACTAATAATATAAATGCGAAAGTAAATCTGTCTGTCTGTCTCTTCTTCACGCCTAAACCACTGAACCGATTTTAATGAAATTTGGTACATATATAGGCTGGGACTCGAGAAAGGACATAGGATAGTTTTCATCCCGGAAATCCCCCGGGAACGGGAACGCGGGCAAAAGCTAGTTATATCTAAAATGGCAAACTGACTGTCTGTTGATTGATATATCAACTCACAGTTCAAACCGCTTGTCTTGGAGACGGAAAGAGTAGGAAACCACTAAGAATTTTGGGAAATTCCAAAAAATAGGGGATGGAATCATCGACATTCACGCGGGAGAGGCCGCGGGCGAAAGCTATTTTAATATAAAACTGCTGAAGAGTTTTTTGTTCGTCTAATATACAGGGTGTCCCACGGCTATGCCACATGGAGGGAAAGTACCTTAAATCTTGTAGATAGAACATTTTACAGAAAGAAGACATTATTTGAATTTTAAAAACAATTTAAATTGCATTCATAGATTTTTAAATAATTAAATGGTTGGGCCGGGAATCGAACTTGTTCCACGAGAAAAAATAATCAACCTGTAGTTTTATCATACCAATCGAAAGGTTTCATCATAAGGATTAATTTTTGCTAAATAACATAGTGTCACAAATAAAAGGAAGACCGTGAATTTTAACATTTGATGTAAAATTTTGTTCTGAAAAGTTAAAAGCTTACATTGCCGTAAGGACATACAATTGACAATCATAACTACTTATTACTAATAAATCTACCCACTTGAAGTACGCATCATTTAAATAAATAAATATCCACCAAAACAAGACCAAAAAATTGTCAGGGAACGAAATAATCAAAAGTTATCACTTTGTATTCAAGAAGAAGGGACTAGTTTTAAGCATTTGGAAAATTTACTAATTTTGTATTAAAAATGTTAAAATTCATGGTCTTTCTTTTCAGTCATTGGATGATTTCCCACTCACCAAAAAAAAAAGAAAAAAAATGGTCTTTCTTTTATTTTTGACACTATGTTATTTAGCAAAAAATAATCCTTGTGATGAAGCCTTTCGATCTGTAGGATAAAACTACAGGCTGATTAATTTTCTCGAGTAACTGGTTCGATTCCCGGTTCAACTATGTAATTATTTAAATATCTATGAATGCAGTTTAAAATGTTTTCAAAATTCAAATAATGTCTTCTTTCAGTAAAATGCTCTATCTACAATATTTAAGGTACTTTCCCTTCATGTGGCATTGCCGTGGGACACCCTGTATATGTCACCGGAAAATAACAAGATCCGTAAGTTTATCAATCTACTAGGAAGTTTATAAACTTTCGTAAGATTCTAAACGGGAGATAAATTGTAATATTTTACGTCCACATTTTGGTAAATTTATCAATTTCCGACGTCATACGGTAAATTTATGGACTAACGGATATCTATTCGTCAGATTTTAAATGGTTCGACCAATCACAGAAACTCTTTTAAATATACGCATCTTTAAAATACGTAAAATAACACACTGCTCTCTGATTGGTCAATGTTCATAGTGGCAATGCTTGTGTCCAAAGACTGGTATAATCAGACTTGACAAACTATAAATTGGAAGCAATTAACAATGCCTGGTTCCTCTCTGGCACGGATGTAGTGAGTTGAGTTTTCTTTGAGTTGCAACACAGTTCAACATTTAAAACTAATAAAAACAAACTGGTTTATTTATGTTCCGTTGCGGACAACAATGGCGGCCGCGAGGAAGGTGAAGTGACACGTGACAGTCAACCAATCAGATCGCGCGTAGCGTTTGGTTACTGCTTACTTATTATTTTACAAGTGAGTTCAGTAAGTTTATCAATTTACGAAAATGTGGACGTAAAATATTACAATTTATCTCCCGTTTAGAATCTTACGAAAGTTTATAAACTTCCTAGTAGATTGATAAACTTACGGATCTTGTTATTTTCCGGTGACATATAGAAATCTTAAGCCGGAATCGATTTTTTTAATATGTAGCTAGATTTATTAGAAACAGTAAGTATAAGCTAAGTAACATCACGTTACGCCAAACCGGAGCGAAAAAGTAACCAAAGATGAGGGTGAAACAGCGGGCGACAGTGTGTGCATCTGGATTGAGAGCCCAAATCTTCTCATAAGAAAATAACATTTACAGGGAATTTAGTTAAAACTTAGGGCAATATGCCATGAATTTCTTAAACGTGAAATAAAGCTGTCATGACGAAATAAGTAGGGCTCTCAATCCAGATGCCTGTATAAAGTGACATAGCCTGAATCTCAGAAAGTAGGTACTACCTCTGGGCTCATAATTTTTATTTATGGATTTAGTTAAGAAATTCTTACAACTTTTAAGAAATTCTCAAATATGTAGAATACGATATTACGGAGTTATAGCGGTATATCTAGGGCCCTAGGGTTCAGTCAAACTCATGGATTTATCTAAAATACTTAAATACGACCGTTTTAATTATATTTTACTTAAACGCGTGTGTAAATTAGTAAAAAAAAAATAATGTTAATAAGTAGTTAAAATGTAAATGGAGATTAAATTTTCCTAAAACGTCTGAGTCTGAACTGAGGGCCCAATATTTTTGGCAGTATTGACTAGGATAAGCCTTCTACATTACCGTACATTAGGGTAAGTATTTTAACTGTTTTTTTATTAAAATCTAACAAAGCGTCCATTATTCCAAATGTCACAGTTTAAGAGAAAATTGATTAATACTTTTTTTTAATAGAAAATTCTGTAGGATTACCATATTGTTCCATGTAAGTATAAACAAGTGTTCGACGTGTTCTTGTAGTATTTTGTAAAGCGCAGATGGAGAATTATATAATTATATAGGTACGACTAGCTATGCCGGGCCCGCACTAACGTATCGTGAAACAATAAAATAAAAAACGTTTCAATAATCAATGAGAAATTAGATGTAGGTAATTGAATTAACCAAAATTATCAATAATTCAATAGACTTTATAATATACCTAAAATGAAAAAAGCAATCGACCAGTCGCATGTAAGTAATATAATAAGTAGTATGGACTATCTCTATACCATCGGAGAATCCGTAATCAGCAAATAAATGATGTTCATTTAAGTAATAACTAAAACAAAATAGACTTAAATACAAGACCCATTTTACACACCTAAACGAAACGATAATTTTGGTTAATTCAATTACCTAACTTAACCAAGATTTTGAAAGTATGATTTCGAAATAACATAAATAAATAAATAAATATCCTCGGACAACTCACACACGGTCATCTGATCCCAAACTAAGCAGAGCTTGTACTATGGTAACCAGACAACTGATAAACATACTTATATATTTTTAAATACATACATAATATAGATAAATTACACCCAGACACAGAACAAACATTCATGCTCATCACACAAAGTTTGTCCTGGGTGGGAATCGAACCCACGACCTGCGGCTTAGCAGTCAGGGTCACTAACCACTAGACCATCAAGCTGTCAAAATAAAAAGGCTTATTGGTCAATTTATCTCCATAAAAATTATAATCCCCTCTCGCCAGTCGGAACATTCTTCAAAAAATTCCCTACGCCAGTCGGAACATTCTTCAATAAATCCCCTAACTGTCGTCATTTTTTAAGATTTGGTGTATGGTGAGCGATCTGTTACGAGCACCCGTGTGTCCGCGCGACAGTCGTAGCGTTTTTTATAAGTTTTCCTTACGAGCACACGGGTGTTCGTAACGACAGTTGAGAGGTTTAAAGAGATATGGCGATATATTTTAATGCAAGCAAATAAGTGAATCATTCTGCGTCCTATTTTGATATTTACTACATGATCATACAAACGTACCGAACCGAATGTTGGCCTTGAATTAACTACAATAGACTGTATCAAAAGATACGGGGATACTTATTACCTATAGAGTGAGATTTCTATCTACTGCTCAATGCAAATAAAATATCAATGATGCAAAATAATTTATGTATTCGTATAATACATACATATGTGAAACAATTATCCACAGAAGTAGCTTATTAATCTAAGACAAATAGCCGCACGATGCAATAAAACTATTTACATCGATTATTTTACACGTATGTCAACAAGATTAAGAAATCTAAGTGATTTTATGTGACTGAATCCTTTTGGTTAGTCGCTGTTGCGTCCATGTTAAATAAACTCGTCGGGTTCGCGTGGGGCGTCCAAGTCGCGGTAGTGTATCACCGGACGGAATTCGGCGCCGCCGCCCCTTTAACAATCAACCAGAATTAACTACGTTAGAGGCAACTCACCCAGCACACAATAACAAATTGCACTCACAAACACATTTTTTTATACTTAAAAATCACACTGCATGAACTACAACAAATCTATTTGAAATCTTAGCTTCCCGGGAGGTTACCTTTGGTAATAAGGAATTAACACAAGGAATTAGAATAAAAAAATGGCTTGTTAGAATTTCGGACAGTTTATTAAAAATCGTACAATAAATACTATGACAGGAGACAAAATTGTAAACCTAAAATGACAATCCTTTAAAAGCATTGTTCAATGATTTAAGAATAATTATGCTAAAGATTTTATGTTTATAAATGAATTTAATTAAACATTGCAAATTGAATATTGAACGTTAGATTTAATTTACAAAAAAACACATATTGAACCCAAACCTTTTTAGTGCCAAAACAGAAAGAATCTTGTTTTCTACGGAAAGTAATATACTGAACATGTTTCACAATTAAAAGAAAATCGATACAGAGAGGCTCGGTGGGTTTGAAACGCTAATGGTCAGAATTTTAACAAATTGATTGTTGTGTAATAAAACAGGATGTTATTTCCCGTATATAACCCCTTTAAAAAAAGAAGGGTGTACTAAAAACGATCGACGTCTGTAATTTATTTAAGAAAGTTAACATTTAATTTTTTTTTATAGTTTACATTTATAAAATATTACTTTGTAAATTCCATAAAGTGTAGGTAGTGTATTGTAAAAATTTTATGTTTATAAATGACGTTAGAATTAAACGGATAACGTTTATTTTCTTATTTCAAAATTGCTTAGAGTATATTAACAGTCCCAAAAAAAACGTGACTAAAAATTTATAACACAATCTTGTACTTATACTGAAAGAGAGACTTTTAAATTGAAAACTATACGTATATGTATCTTATTTACTAATAAAATTACCAGACACAACGGAATGATTATTTCAACAATAAAAAACTATGAACATGATATATTTTTTGTCATAGACACACAAATGTTTAGAATATGTCACCACTGTCCGGGAAGTCAAGATCGTTGTACGCTATAATAGGCCGGGACCGGTCCACATTTTCCCTGGAAATTATTTCTCATAACTTATGAATATATTCATCGCAAAAATATTGCCAGCGTATATTTTAAAGGATGCACATCAATGAATAGTAATGAGATGCAAAAACCTAGACCAAACCATAGCCAAACTAATAATGAAGCAATAAATATGTATGTAGATGGAACATTATAAATCAAAATGTTAAGGTCATGCTAAATATATGAATGAGTAAAATAGATCTGTTCGTTTTGTTATATTTTCTTATATTACGAAGAAGGTGAATGTCTAAATATATGTAAAAGTTTTAATATTAAGAAAAAAATATAGTATTCTGGAAGTTTAAAATACATCATTTACCAAGCATTGGACTAAATATAAAATTCGTTTTTTATTTAATTGTACTAATCATTGAGCACCAAATCACCATCGACTGCCACTCATAAACACGTCGATTAAAATAACCCAATCCAGTGTGTTAGCGCAATAGTTAAATTCGCTGCGTGTTGATTATTAGTATTTGGAGGACAGAAAAAGACAATTGATATTGGTAAATCGCATCTAGCAATGATCTAATATGTCTTATTAACATTCTATGTTGCGATTCGTTACACTGCACCCTATGCAACATGAATTTAAATCTGCATTTTTCACTTTTATTAATAGAAGTGTGTCCAAAATTTGAAAAGAATAAGCACGCCAAGCTTTGGCTTAGGGTCATTTATAAGGATCAAATCTTAGGAACAAAAATGTTAAATTAAATTAGAGAAAATCCATGAAATTTTAACTTATCAAATCAAAGGACGACTTTAATTAAATCACAAAATTTTCGTCCAATTGAAATTAAATTTTTAAAATTAATGGTTTTCCTTGTTAATTTATTAGACCTCACAAATATACAAAAATATAATTTATCGGTTAATTATAAAATACGATATTTGAGCATGTGCAATGTATATAATTGTACGTATGTTATATCAGAATAGATATCTAGTTATAGTTTCCGCCACAAGAGATAAATTTTGTAAATAAAGAACTTCTACCGTAGCGACGATAAAATTAACAACAAATAATTCCAAATTTAATCAACTCAAACTAACATACTATAAAAATCTAACAAACGATTTCACTTGGTCAAAATCTAACAAGTTCATATTTATATTTTTTATTTGCGTTCATTTTAACGTTGTCAATGTGATTCGAATTTCGGCTTTTACCCAATGTTTTACCAAATTTAGCTTCTCGTGACGGTAAGTATAGTAAATAAAGTATGTATAATAATGAACCGCCATATCATCAGATAGGACCACTGATATAAATCAGCGCAGATGGATAGATCGAATGATGAGTATTAGTCTCTTTCTTAAATATCCATTAAATATAATGGATATTTTTTGTGTTTCAATACAATACGTTTACAAAAATAAAAAGCGTAATTTAATCAAGCAGGATGCAGTGATGATTAATGCGAAGGTTACATTCCGTTTCATGAACTTGGATTCATAATTAAAGGTGATAGGGGATTCCAATTGATATGTGAATTGCAACATGGTGTAAACCATGTTGCAATTATACAAGAACACAAAAAGTAAAAAGATTAAAAACCCCACTGCTTAAAAAGTGAACTTTGGGAAACATAGTAAGACGATGACTAATCAGGTGGAGCCAATACGTCTTTATTGTTAAATTGTTGGGACCAAAAAATTTAATGCACTTGATTTGTTCTTTTTTATATATTTTTTTAAATATTATACTTATTATTAGATAATTACCCCCATTTTATGTAAATAATTTATTGAAATGACACATTTTTTTTGGTCTTAGCGTGCATTTTTTAATGGACGCAATTTTATTTCTTATCTTTAGGGCTGCCATCTTTACGCGGCCCCCTTTAGAAAACTTTTATTTTAGGGGACTGCGTTTTGATTTGTCCCTTTTTGTTTTGTTCTTGTTTTTTGGTTTTGGTAGAATTTGGAAGGTTTATACGGTATTAGCTTCTGCCCGCGGCTTCGCTCGCGTTAGAAAGAGACAAAAAGTAGCCTATGTTACTCTCCATCCGTTCAACTATCTCCACTTAAAAAATCACGTCAATCCGTCGCTCCATTTTGCCGTGAAAAAAAGACAAACAGACAGACAGACACACATTCCCATTTATAATATTAGTATGGATAAACCTTCCCTAGTTTATCTAAAATAAAATCCTAGTTTGTGGGGGTTGTAAACCTTAACCCTCGGCCGCCATCTTAGAAAAAGGGGTGCAAATGGATTTTTTGGGTATATCTCCGTTGTTCGTTTTTTTTTTCTCGAAATGGCGTCTAGTGATCGCTGTATTGAATTTAGGATTATTGTCAAGTGGCAAAGAGAAAAATCTACAATAATAAGAATCATGAAAATAGGCTCGAGTCTGGCTTCTGAGCTTTTTTACTGTCTGTATACATTCAAATTTGGTACCTTTCATGTGGCACTAGCTTTTGCCCGCGACTTCGTCCGCGTGGATTAAGATTATCCCGCTTTACTGTTGAAATTTTTTTTTCTTTGCTATAAACCTCACGGATCCCGAGACCTTTCCAACGAATGCAAAACCGTGGAAATCGGTTCGTCCGTTCTGGAGTTATAGCGTCAGGAAGGAAAACCCGACTTATTTTTATATTGTGGCATATTATAAGAATGCGATTTGTGGGGATGAAATTAAATTATATTTGATTATGATGATCTGTGCATCCATGTAGAAAGAAGGTTTATGAAACGGAATGAAGCCATTAAGATAATGAGTGATGCAAGCACAAGCAAGTATGTCGGGCGTGCAGTTACCTGGGTCTGGAGAAGCGCGGGTGTCGGGGCGCGTACGCGGCGGGCGGCGCCCAGGCGCCCCAGCCCCAGCCGCGCCCGCCGCCCGGCCCGCCCGGACCGCCACCGTACCTGCTGTGGGACAAAATACCTAATACAGACAAACCGCATAAACAGGCTTTTTAGGCCAGAGTCACACCGAAATGGCAGCGGCCGGCGGCGGACGCCAGCGTCGCAAGAAACGCGAGGCGCGCGGCCGTTCGCGGCGCCGCGGGTAGCCGCTGGCGGCCTCGCGACCTTTTCAAGTATTTCAAGCGATACTGGTCTTTGAAGTATGTAGTTAAAGTTTAAAATTATTTCACACTGAAAGTGCTCGCCGCGTCGTTGCCGGCCGCTGCCATTCCGGTGTGACTCGGCCCTAAAATCCTAAATTCAATCGAATATTTTACATCACTAAGTAAAAATAGAGACGTTATAAAATGACATTGCTATAGAAAATCTTAAGCTTAAGGCACACACACATGCTTGCCCGGCCGCCTGTGCGTTTTGACAATTCATTAAAAATACGTCTATTGATGATGCTGAAAAATACCGTATTCTAAAATTGACGAGGAGCAGTGTTATAGGTAAAAATAAAACTTTAAATGCAACGGCAGATTCTAGAACAGTAAAAATATATATCCAGTATAGAGTGCGGTGGTACTGACGGCGCGGGCGGCGGCGCGGGCTGCGGCTGCGCGCGCGCGGCGGGCTCGGGCTGCTGCGGCCGCCGCACGTCGCGCACGTACGCGTTGAAGTACGACACCTCGCGCCGCACCTCGTCCACCTAAGGGAGACAATAAGGGCTCTTACAATTGATGCGTTTCGTGTCGGACGGCTGCAGTGTCGTAGCGGTACGTTTGTCGTACGGCGCACGGACGGTCGCTTGTTTTCATACAAAACGTGCGGTGCGGCAGCAGTGCAAGCGTCGTTACCACGAACGCACGGCAACAGGACCGTTGAAACACCGCGGGATTTGTATGAAAACAAACGAACGTCCCGCATCCGTGCAACAGACGCACTGATACGGCACTACAGCCGTCCGACAAGAAACGCATAAATTGAAAGATCCCTAAGCTTATTTTGTTGTTCTTTTTGAGTCTGGGAAGCCACGAATGACCTTTTAGTTCAAAGCAAGAGTACCACAAATTGTGAAGAGCGTCATTTACCAAAATTGATTGTGATAAAACAACAGTATAGTTTTATCAAATAAAACTGAAACTGAAGTCCTTAAGAGCAATCAAAGGATAAATGGTAAGATGATATGATACAAATGTTGTAAAAAATCTTTCGTATCTATTAACTCTGTAACCATTCCAATTAAAATAATATAAGTATTAATTAGTAGAATTAGATAAAACCCATCTATTACCTTTTCACCGTGTTTGTTGAAGATATGTTTCCTGATGAAGTCGGGACCTTTGAACTTCTTGCCGCTGAGAGGACACAACCATTTGTCTTTTGCCAGCTCTTGTGTATTGGCCAGAATAAACTTCTCTACCTCGGCGTCCGTATCCTGTGAGGGCAACATTTCCAACATATACTATGCAATAGTAAAGAAGCTAATTGATGTGGGATATGTGAAGTAAAACACTTTACCTTAATTCCAAGTTTCTGTAACTCTTCGTCAGAAAGAGGTTTAACGTCTTGTAAGAACGCAGACATTTTGCTTTCAAAAGTTTTGACATAGTCCTGTATCTCTTGTTGAGTTGGCTGCAACAAGATGTACAAAATTAATTATCATTTAAGGAATTTTAAACGTCGTTGTTTAATGATTGTATGATTCTTACCTTATTAGCAGGTGGTCCAGACCTCGCATGCATGATACCACAACGATTGGGCATTTCATCTTCGTAGGGATACTCGCAATGGTTGTAATAATCGACTGAGTGTACAATACGCAGGTATAGAACTAGGCGGTCTAACACGCGCATGAGCTCTGGGTCCGCCTGTTCACAGACCACAGAATCCGATGAAGCTTCGAGACCTAGTAATTCTTCTTCTTCTGTCGACGCTTCTTCTATTAAATGCTCTGTTATTTTATGAAGTACTGGATTCTTCGAGTTCAGGCTGAAGGTCTGTAGAAAACCCACAAACGTTAATACACCCAATTTCTTTTAGTAAAATATGTTGACTAATTAAATAAATGTGAAATATACCTCATTACGGTTCCCTTGATCGCCGTCTTTATCTTGTTCTTCAGAACTGTCTTGCCACAGTTTGGTGCGCGTGTCCAGTAGATGCGCGAGTCGCGCGGCCAGGCGAGCGTCGGCACGCAACACTGGCCGCTCCAGAGTGATGCCGGAAACTGGACGGATGCGACGTTGCAGGTCACGGTTCACTATAGCACCCAATTCACACTCGCGCAGCTACAAAGAAAGATATAGTAAAATTAACTCAATCCTGTACAACGGCACCCTACTAGGTAGTACATAAAGCATAGAATGATAACTTAAGTATAGATAGTATGCTTCTTACTCTAATATTGTTAAGATTCCAACAAATATCTTTGATGTTGACATCGCGTCGGAAGGTGACCCATCCTCGTCGGAACCAGCGACGCTCCGGCAGCGGGTCAGCCAGAGCCACGCGTAGAAAGCCGCCGTAACGTTTGCACATCTAGAAAACGGTACATTGTATTACATATTCTATTTCAAAATTAGTCAAAAACTCCTATTTCCAGTAGCAAACTTAATGTAATGTAACTTTTTAAAAGTAATACTAAAAAACCTTAAATTGATTTCACTTTGAAGTTCAAAGTGTATGGTATGTACGAGTACTTACAGCTTCAACCTCCGCTTTTGTAATGGTAGGCGCCAAATTCCTTAAAAATATGGAAGTAGTTTTGTGTAACGCGCGACATTCTTTCTTCTCAACGACGACGTCACTAACAGACTCTGCTTTCTCATCGCCACTCTTCTCTTTCTCTTTATCATTCTCATTGTTGTTCTCGGCAACTTTCTCCACACTTGGAGACTTGGACTTTTCTTTAAGTTTAGGAGATTTGTCAGGAGTTTTAGATTTGGACTTTGATTTTCTGCGACTGGTAACTTCACCTTCGTCTTCTGAACTGGATGATGACGAGCTAGACGAGGAAGAACTGGATGATGATCCTGGTGGTGCTGTAATTATACATACAGAACATTTTTGTTATAAGGAGTAAAATCAAGTTTTCTTTATCACTAATCATATAATATGACGCTTACGGGGTTCCTTCTCCTTTTCCTTTGTCTCTTCTGTGTCCGGTTCAGTTCCCGTTGAGTTAAAGCGAGAGAACAACTTGGCCTGCTCTTGAAGGTGACGCAAATGGGGATCAATCTCCATAGTAAGGGGCGCTGTCGGCTTTGGCGACTCAGGCTTTTTGTTCTCATCTTTCTGTTAAACACAAAGTTTATTTGTTATTTATTGTTGTTGAATAAAGTTGGTAATGAATAATAGTTGATGTTATATACATGCATGGTGTTTCTTTAACAATATAAAAAGTTGTTTTGAAGTATGCAAACCTTGTCATCATCTTCTTTTTCCTCCTTCACTTTCACATCATCAACGTCTATAACAACTGGCTTGTCAGCATTGATTTTATCTAGAAAACAATAAAAAATATTCACAAAAGACAATTATTATGACTAAACAAACATACAATATGGTTTAAGGATTTTGCCACTAGGTATTTACCTGCTTTGTCATTTGAGTTGGTTACTTCCTGAGCTGGAGGTTCATCAAGCTCCTTCAAATCTTCTTCAGTGCCACCCTCTAGTTTAATGACTACAGTATCCAAAAGCCGGATCAATTTCTCAGACTTGTCAATATCTACAGAAACCTTGTCCAGCTCCCCTTTCTCCAGTAACTCCAAGAACACATTGAGCCGATTCTGCAATATTTTTTTGTTTTGTAATATATATTTAGGTGCTATGTGGGAGTCTGACATAAAAAATCTGTCGAACAGTATGTTCATTGAAGGTAACAATCAAAGGATTTCAAAAAAGAGGCCCATTTAGCAATGTTTGGTTTTAATATAAACGGTTAAATTTTATGATTTAGGTTTGGATTTTATATTTAACAGCTTAGTCACTTTTCATAACAAATCCCAAACTAAGTTTTACTACATATTAATCATAAGCCGCGTCAAACCGATCGAGAAAGGCTAGCGAGCCTCACTCGGATTTCCTTCCTGCTTACTACAAGTGTTATAACCGCGTCCGCGGCAAATTTGCAGGGTTACAAGCAAAAAGTTTAAGCTGAGGCTCCTTTGTGCATCGGCAAAAAATTACAACGTACTGCTTGCGCTCAAGCGGCGTTCTGCCGAAGCAACATGTGCCCGAGGCAGCCCAAGGCACACGAGGCTGACTCGCAAGACGTACTTGGTCGGTGTGGCGACAGCAACTTAGGGTCAATTTATACTAGCGCAGAGTCGAAGCGCATCGAAGCGTCAAATTCTTTATAACTAAAGCGAGGCCGCGCGAATGCGCGCGTATTCGGCAGAATACGCGCGCACTCTTTTACGTGTAGTAACAGGCATCAACAGCAGTGCTATTGAATCACTTGCCAGTTGACTCTCGGTTCGCTAGTGGGCGCACGGATACGCGAGAATGCGCGCGCACCAATCAGCGTTGGTCACGCGCAGACGCGCAAATTCCGAAGAATGCGCGCGTCTTTTTAAAATCTCAGAAGAAATGTGAGCTTTTGCTGTGGAGTTAAGGTTTAATTTGTTATGTTCAGTTTTGGAAAGACGCTTCGATGCGCTTCGAGTCTGCGCCAGTATACATTGACCCTTATACAATAATGTTTTTATTACCTTCAAGGCACCTAGCTGCTCTTCTTTACGTTTTACAGATTCTTCAGGGTGGTATTTGATCTTGAACCTAAGAAACAAAACAATTATATTAGCTTGTGCTTTATTCAAGATGGACACATCCATAAAACACTAAAGAAAACAAAGTGAATAGACCGATTTTTATACTAAGAATATTTGTTACACAGTTTACAGCAAATAAAACATCTTTTTATGATTATGCAGTAGCCTGTAGTAAACAATTAGAGAAATCAGACTAAATGACATGAAAATAAATTTTGATAAAATTCGAAACATATTATCATTCTACAATGATAGAATGATAATATGTTTCGAATGTTTAGATGAAGGAAAGAGACAGAAGATTGCATTTAAAAATCGGTCTCCAGTTAACTACATACGAAAATTAAATAAACGACCTTTTTGTAACAAATCCAGACTGGTTGAACTTCATGTCACAGAAAACTAAAATTGCTTAGTATACAAATTAAAAAATCTCATAATCTCACCTGTTCCACACATGTGGAATATATTACCCTACCCCTAACAGAAACGAAACCTGTAGCATTGCGCGCTACGGGTCAACGCGAAATAATCTAGCTACACACAGCATTTAATCATTTGCAAAAGTTTGATTAAATTTTTCTTAATGATGTCCAGCAATCCACGCGAATACACTGTAGACTGTAGGAAAAAAGGTAACTGTTAACATTTGCATAGCATCTTTGAAAAATTCTAAGCATAACTAGGTCATGTAGGTATCTATTGAGTTATTAGAGTTAGTCAATATTGTTTAAATGTATGCTTAGAATTTCTCGATAACCAGCAAATTATGTAAAGAGCAAGTTATTGTTTTTTTTAAGTCATACATGGTAAGTAGGTAGGACCAATTCCCCATTTTAATTGTTCATGCAAAAATTTTTTTTTGTTCCCCATAATTTTTGAAGAGTTCCAAGTTGGTTCTAGATGGGTATAAGTAACCTAAAGTTGAATTATGCATACCATTCTTCATCTTTATGAGCAACGAAAAACTCATTAAGTTGTTGCCTTCTAAACTCGAGCTTGTATTCATTGTACTTCTGAATGGCATCATCAACTGTGATGGAGTCATCTTGAGCTGCAAGGAATGCCTTGAAAGACATCATAGTAGGGGGCCCATCTGATGCTCCCAAAGGTAATACTGTGTCCCTGCAATGAAAAT
Source organism: Athetis lepigone (assembly GCA_033675125.1). Classification (NCBI taxonomy): domain Eukaryota; kingdom Metazoa; phylum Arthropoda; class Insecta; order Lepidoptera; family Noctuidae; genus Athetis; species Athetis lepigone. The sequence goes on along the minus strand of CM066232.1, from coordinate 12,889,398 downwards.
AGTTATACAATAATGATATAAATTAGCGAGCACTACATTCCAGATTCACTCATATATTTTATTTATTTCTTTGGTCACTGCTCCTCAATTTATCACTATTTGAGTTTATTTATTACAACCAAATATAGAAATCTTATGATAGTTCACTAAGCACATAAATAAGTTGTAAAGAAAAATAGAATCAAATCCACAGACATAGAACCTCATCTTACCTAGCAGGCACTGGGGCCATAGGCTGTCCATAGCCTTGGTGAGCAGGATGGGGGCCAAAATGATCATGGGGCCAGCCATACCCATAAGAATCATGTGGCATGCCCCCATATCTCCTATCGTCTATAGGCCAGTCAGGTCTGATACGTTTGCTAGGTGGACCTTCCCCTCTGACTGGAGAGTATCCTCGGCTGGCACTAGCTCCACCGCGGTAATCCCTGTAGTCAGGACCGGAACGGCCTCCACGTGATCTGAGAGTGTAACAATATATTTTATAAAAAAAATGCACTCTTTAAAAATAAATGTTGAATAACATAATGTTTTACCAATTATAAAAGAATATTTGGACTTTTGTAAATGTTGGCAGCACACTACATTCATGCTAAGAACTCATGAGCCTAATGTAATGCACAATTTAGTTGGTTGATATTAAGGTGAAAAAGGAAGCTAAGGAAAACTATGATGAGCTCTTTGGAGAGGTACTTAATTGAAACTATTATGATGGGATGCTGATTAAGTATCTCTCTACTTACTAATTAATTATGAGACTAAATAAAAAACGTGTAATTTTATTAATTATTTTGCTATGGGTTTCTTAAATACATCATCAGTAGGTATGAGAAACACCTACCTCATAAATACTACAAAAAAAACTATGTTGAATGACCTACAATATTTCAATGTACTGTTACCTTATAACCAGGGCTACGGAACGTTTTGTAGGTTTTGGAACTTGGGGAGGAATTTTTAGAGGTTCAAAGGATTGAGGTTGGGATCTGTAAGCAATGTATAACTTTTCATAACATAATCCTGAACATATTCCAATAAATCTCATCATACAACAATTACCTCTCGGTCCAGTCTTCGCGACCGCGACTCCTTTCCTCGCGTCGGTCACTACTACGGTAACTGCTGCCTTCTGCTGCACCTCGTTCGCCCCGGAACTTATCGCGTCGTTTACGATCATATTCATCGTCACTGTCAGCCATTGCTATGGAAGTTTCCTGAGCTTAATAACAACAAATTAAGGCTTCTTTTAATTATTTTTATAGCATTCGTTTTGGTTCTGGATATGCATAAAACGAAAGCGTAAGAAAAAACGAAATCGAAGACGAAAGTATGTCATGTAGGGTAGGGATGTTAAAAAATAATCGATTAAATTCGATGTTTATTTTAATCGAATATTAGTTTCAAATCATCGCTTTTTTATTATCGATTTTTATATTAATATTAATCGATTTTTAATAAATCGATTATATTAATTATGAGTATAAATCATTTTTTTTAGAAATAGCTTAGTATCTATTCAACAGAAGAAAATGATGATTTTATTATTTTTATTTATTTGTAATACTGTTTTGCTTACGAGATTGTCTATTAGAAATTCCAGAATGATCTATAAAATATCAATATTTCGATGCAAGTACTAAAATAACTCTACATAATTCCAACCCCTGATAATTAAACGAATAAGAAACGCATGTACTTTTAAATTATACTCAAAAATCCATTTTTTCACAGAAATCGATTATTTTTTATTAAAATCAATTTTTCACAAACCGATTAATTTGGAATTAAGAAAAAACGATTTTTATTTAATCGATTATTATCTATTAAACTACATCCCTAATGTCATGCCATAGACAACTACTCACACGAACACTAGCACAGATAAATAAACCCGACATATACCACAGGACACAGGTAATATTGTAGATCATTGTCCATGTTGTAGATCAGTTCTGAATGTGTACTTACTGTTTCCATTGATGAATATGGCTCATTAAGCCGCAATTACACTTGATTGTTAGCCCGAATTCGATCATAATCATAATCGACGGCATGATTCTGACAAACGACTTAAATTTGGCCTACGAAAACTTTGTCTATTTTCTAATTACCTGTGATAATTATCATAAGTAATACCTACGCCACATTTACACGCATGCGGAGGTTTGGCATGCTAGCACTAGCCCCAAGTCATTAAGGTTTGGATGCTTTTTACACGCTTGCAAACACGTCAGTGTGTTCCGGACAGTTCCGGACAGGCAGGCTATTGCGGTTGGTTTGCTTGACATGAATATTTTTATCAACACCGGACGCTAAAAGGGAGGTGTTATTTTTCTATTTTCCGCATTCTCCTTAGGATTGAAACTGCGTAAAGCGGATATTTATTTTTGTCTTTACGGTCCATCTTTTGGATTCCATATCATCGGTTTACATTAATATGTCTCCAAAAAGGCCATAATGCGCATCACAGCATAAACACATTCGTTCGTCGTAAGCTCTTGGGCTACACTAGACACGCGCCAACGCTTGTTGTTTACACGCTTGCCATAACTTGGCAATCGTCCACAAGCTCCAAGCCTTTACAAACGCTTGAATGCCAATTACATGCTTGCGAGTGCGTTAGTGTGTTCTGTACCCCTACCATGAGTTATTATCGAAAACTTACTCGCTACCGTAGGCGTAAAAATGATGTGACAGTCAATAATCCGGGTAATAGTAAGGTTGGCTGTTAGTGAACTACTTTAAGGATTTAGTGGTTGTTTAATTATGATTCCCAATATGTCACTGTCAATTCTATCTGTCACCGCTAGGGGCGCTTTGTTTGCAACATTTCATACAATTTATTTACGGAGATGCTAGCGAATTTATTGATGTAAACTCATGGTAGAGCTAATAAAACTCTGTATAGTGGTTGTAGTTAGGAGAGTTAATAAAATGCACAAGTCCGTAAACCCAGTCTATTCAACATTCACACATACTGACAATTCAATACATTATAATACTGATTTATTCTCACTAGTTCGATTCATTAGTTCGATCGTCGAACTAGTGAGAATTTTTTTTCTCACTAGTTCGATCGTCGAACTACTGACATACAAGTCATAGACGTCGAAGTTGTTTCGGCTCTTGCGTTTGGCTTGACATATTTTTATTCAAAATATAAACAAAAACAGAGGAAACGAAAAGTTCGACAGAGAAGATGGTGGATGTTAAAAATTCATAGAAACCGTAAAACTTTATAAATTCAAATGTTTTTAACATAGATTAAATACTGTATAAAGTATTATTTCCGTATCGGCTGAAGTCGCAGTCGGAAGGAAACAAAACCTTTATCCTGTTTTTATATTTTTTTTTACAGAGAATTTATGAAAGAATAGATAAATGAGCTTTTGTATAAACCATCGGGAGAATTTCACGCGCCAACATGTAAATACGCCGCAAGCGCTTGCCGCAAGCTTCCTTTGATCTGTGTTCAAAAACCGACACAGGCCCGGCGGGGTTATTACCTATGAAACAGCAATGAGCAATATTTGCGCAGTGATCGCGCGATCACCGCGCGATCGTCAAAAAAAATCGTATTATGTATGAACCGATTGCTAATCGCTCGCTGATTGTTCTAATGCACTTATTGCTACGATGACGATAAAGTAGCAATCGCTGGAACTAATTAAATATCACCTTTAACAAAAAAAACTTAACTTTGCTCTTAAAAACCATACTATATACGAAACCGCCAAACGAAAAATGCATATTTTAGTTAACTGATTGCTCCACAGAGGCAGCACTATCGCTAGACTGCTATTTGACGTGACGTATTTTGAATTTGACGTTTGAGCAGCAAATTTTGCTAAATTATCGCGATCGCTCGGCTATTGAAGTTACGTAATCCCAGTGCCGGTCGTCAACAAGCTCTTGCAAGCTTACGCAAGTCAAGCCAAACACCCCCGTGACACCCTTGTGTTTGTGAATGCTTGTCGAGACTTGCCAAGCGTGTCTGTAATAGGGCATGCAAACCGATAACCGATAATCGATAATTTATTGGTTATCGATCCATTTTGACTAAACGATAAATATCGAAAACAAAAACGATAATTACCGATAATCGATATTTTTTTTACAACGAATTACTAGCCTAAATGACAAAACTATTGATTGCTTGTCATTTCTGCAGACATATTTTCAGCAGCAAAAAATAGCAACAGTAAGCACACCCTAAAAATCTCTTTAAAATGTGATTATTTCAAATGTGATCTGTTTTAATTATAATTCAAAATAATAATTTTATGTTAAGTAATTTATTTATAGTGCAATAATCCTTAAAATATTTTCTTTACTATTTATTTTAAATGAGAAACTCTTTTAATTATAAAAAGTAATTATTATATTTCAATTTAACTATTATATTAATCGTTAACAAATCTTGTTAAGATGTGTATATTTAAAGTTTTATGACTCAGATATAATTATACCTTTTCAGTATACTACGAAATTATTCAATGTTAGTTTAATTATAGCAAACGTTCAAAAGTGTCAATATATTTGACTCATAATAATTCTTATATTATTTTGAAGAGTCTAACTTTTTTAATAATTAAGCAAAAAGCTTCTAAAATTTTATTTAAAAGATCTCTTTAAGAAGAGTTTAGTGAGGAAATCCAAAATGCTATGTTACATAATATTTTTTTTCCTTAGACAACTAACATACGGTTATCTGATCTCAAGCTTGTACTATGGTTAAAAAAATATTGTTTTATTTATTTTTCAGTATGTTATATTACTTTTTATTTAAGGCAAGTAATTGCATTAGATTATCCATTCATTTACATGCAAAAAACAAGTTTTTGTATTTATTTTTATAAATAACGACAATTATCGGTAATTACCGGTTTTTATCGAAAAAAAAACCGATATTTTTCATTTTATCGATTATCGGAATATTTCGATAATTGCATGCCCTATGTAAACGTACCAAAAACGACACAAGCCTGGATCGGCGCAAGTCACGCGCAAGCTTAAACAAGCCAAGCCAAAAAACACCATGTTTACTGCAAGCTTGCGTTGGTGGACGCTTGTGGAGGTTTGGTAAGCGTGCAAACGTGGTATTAAGTAATACCAAGCAAATCTAGACCACGGTTGAGTTCAGGCATAGATAATAAATATAATACTGGGTTCAGGTTAAACCTTCGAACACACGTGATTCGAGCAACAATAGAAAGACATTCAGCTGGACAGCCCGCTGTCGCTTGATCGTTGAAAGGTTCATCATCATTCATCATTATCAGCCTATAGACGTCCACTGCTGGACAAAGGCCTCCCCCAAAGATTTCCACATGCATCGGTCCTGCGCCACTCGCATCCAGCGGGACCCGGCGATCTTGATGAGATCATCGGTCCATCTTGCGGGAGGTCTGCCCACGCTGCGTTTACCGGTACGCGGCCGCCACTCAAGAACCTTTCCGCCCCAACGGCCGTCAGTTCTACGAGCTATGTGCCCCGCCCACTGCCACTTAAGTTTGGCAATTCGACGAGCTATATCGGTGGTTTTGGTTCTCCTGCGGATTTCCTCATTACTGATTCTATCACGCAGGGAAACTCCAAGCATTGCTCGTTCCATTGCCCTTTGGGTGAGTACACTGAGTACTTAGAATACTGAGTATGTATATAAATGACATAATATAAGATAAATAAAATAATTTATTAAGTATTTTAATACAAGTTTATATAATGCAACTAACTTAGATAACGCAACGAACTAAGCTACTAACACGTACATTAATTAATGTACTTGTTAATAGAGTAAAATAATAATATTTAATAAAAATTAAATATTAGTATTTAACTGTAAACGCAAACGTAAACGTAAACTATTGAATGAATCTGTAGGTAGCCGTTATGTCCATGAAATTACTAATCTGTGGCATTAAAGCCTCTACTACACAGGTGCTTTATGATCGGATATTATCGCATCCGTTATTCCGTCCCGATTTCCTGCACATAACTGCGCTAATATCGCAGTAATGTGTAACTTCTTATGCTGGGGCCGCACCTGCGCATCTCGTCACGAAGCTTCGTACTATAGTACGATACTCGCAAATGTGACCGGCCGTATTCGGGTATCTGACATGTCAAAAATTGACAGCTGTCAAATTTAAATAAGATTTTAGCCGTAGAATTAAAATAAGATTTTAGCTTCCACAAAGGCCATTCATTATGAGTTGAAGTTGAAGCTTCAACCTAGATTTTAGCCATATTTTAGCGTTGTTCATTTTGACGTTTGTTTCTGTCAAATCTGTGGTTTGTTTTAAACTTTTCTGCTCCTTGATGTGTCTTTCAAAAACTGTTTTTTGCCTTGTTTTTGCAATTTATCGTCCATATTCAAAAGCCTGGACGACGCCATCTTGGATTATTGCACGATAGTTCGTAAAAAATAACGTCACAGCAAATGTGACCACAGCTTTAGCGCTATAAGTTTATATTGTACAAAACGGACGAAGCTTCGCCACGCATTACTTCGTGACGATAGGCGCAGCAGTTAACGCAATAACGCATACGTTTTTATCAACCAACAACGCAACTGTGTGGTGTGTGTAGTAGAGGCTTAGCAATAATAAAGTTATAAGTTATGGTTTTTTTTATACGATGGCTGTTACGTTTTTTAACCCATACCTATAGGTACCTTGTTTACTATAATGGTCTAGTTTTTAGACCAGCTGTAAACATTTGCCCTGTTGAAAATAAAAACGGATACCTTCTTGGCACACCATTCAACATGTAATCTGTGATAATGCAGAGATTTAAGGTGAACGCAGATTTGGCCGCACCGCACGCGCCGCAGTCTCCGCATTCGAATTCTTTATATGAAGTTCTATGCCACCTCGCACACCTACCCGCGCCGCAGTTGCCGCAGACCCTGAAACGACCGAAATCCCCAATCCGCAGCTGATGACGTCACCCGCACGCAGCGGACGCTGCGGCTAGCGCGGCGCGGATGACGTCATTCGCATCCCCGCCCACAGCAGCGTAGCGCGAGCCGAACCCGGATGCGTGCGTAGTGCGTAAAATATCGATATTTACACGAGGGATATCGATGTTAAAAAAATATCGGTCCCAAGACCGATACATCGATATTCCTGACGATATTTAAAAAGAAATATTAAGTTTGGCCAATTTAATAAAAATAAGTCTACTAGAAACAGTCTACAGTCTAGTCCATTTAGCACTAAACTATTGTTTTAAAAATTAAAATAAAAACACATATTGTTATTTAAGAAAACGTTTACTTTTTTTAATTAAAAAATCTAGAGATAGAATTAAGAAAAAAGAAGCTTAGATAGTCTTGTACCTAGAAGTCTATTTCTTTCTTGGGTAATGCTCAATACATAAGCGCGTGACGGCGACCAAACGTGTTGACAGCTGTGTGATCCTCAAACAACTAAAGACTAAAGAGCGATATCTTTATTTTTTACTAATGTCGTCGATACATCGGCGATATATCGTTCATAAAAACATCGATGTTTATATCGATATTTATGAGCGATATATCGATATTTTAAAACAATCGATGTATCGTTTTCATCCCTATGCGTGCGGCGACGGGAACGACTGCAGTGACTGCGGTGCGGATAGATGTGCGAGGCCATTAACAAAATGCGATGACTGCGGGGACTGCGGCGCGTGCGGTGCGGCCAAGTCCGCGTTCACCTTTAAGGTGAACGCGGACTTGGCCGCACCGCACTTGGCCGCAAGACTATCTAAGCTTCTTTTTTCTTAATTCTATCTCTAGATTTTTTAATTAAAAAAAGTAAACGTTTTCTTAAATAACAATATGTGTTTTTATTTTAATTTTTAAAACAATAGTTTAGTGCTAAATGGACTAGACTGTAGACTGTTTCTAGTAGACTTATTTTTATTAAATTGGCCAAACTTAATATTTCTTTTTAAATATCGTCAGGAATATCGATGTATCGGTCTTGGGACCGATATTTTTTTAACATCGATATCCCTCGTGTAAATATCGATATTTTACGCACTACGCACGCATCCGGGTTCGGCTCGCGCTACGCTGCTGTGGGCGGGGATGCGAATGACGTCATCCGCGCCGCGCTAGCCGCAGCGTCCGCTGCGTGCGGGTGACGTCATCAGCTGCGGATTGGGGATTTCGGTCGTTTCAGGGTCTGCGGCAACTGCGGCGCGGGTAGGTGTGCGAGGTGGCATAGAACTTCATATAAAGAATTCGAATGCGGAGACTGCGGCGCGTGCGGTGCGGCCAAATCTGCGTTCACCTTAAATCTCTGCATTATCACAGATTACATGTTGAATGGTGTGCCAAGAAGGTATCCGTTTTTATTTTCAACAGGGCAAATGTTTACAGCTGGTCTAAAAACTAGACCATTATAGTAAACAAGGTACCTATAGGTATGGGTTAAAAAACGTAACAGCCATCGTATAAAAAAAACCATAACTTATAACTTTATTATTGCTAAGCCTCTACTACACACACCACACAGTTGCGTTGTTGGTTGATAAAAACGTATGCGTTATTGCGTTAACTGCTGCGCCTATCGTCACGAAGTAATGCGTGGCGAAGCTTCGTCCGTTTTGTACAATATAAACTTATAGCGCTAAAGCTGTGGTCACATTTGCTGTGACGTTATTTTTTACGAACTATCGTGCAATAATCCAAGATGGCGTCGTCCAGGCTTTTGAATATGGACGATAAATTGCAAAAACAAGGCAAAAAACAGTTTTTGAAAGACACATCAAGGAGCAGAAAAGTTTAAAACAAACCACAGATTTGACAGAAACAAACGTCAAAATGAACAACGCTAAAATATGGCTAAAATCTAGGTTGAAGCTTCAACTTCAACTCATAATGAATGGCCTTTGTGGAAGCTAAAATCTTATTTTAATTCTACGGCTAAAATCTTATTTAAATTTGACAGCTGTCAATTTTTGACATGTCAGATACCCGAATACGGCCGGTCACATTTGCGAGTATCGTACTATAGTACGAAGCTTCGTGACGAGATGCGCAGGTGCGGCCCCAGCATAAGAAGTTACACATTACTGCGATATTAGCGCAGTTATGTGCAGGAAATCGGGACGGAATAACGGATGCGATAATATCCGATCATAAAGCACCTGTGTAGTAGAGGCTTTAATGCCACAGATTAGTAATTTCATGGACATAACGGCTACCTACAGATTCATTCAATAGTTTACGTTTACGTTTGCGTTTACAGTTAAATACTAATATTTAATTTTTATTAAATATTATTATTTTACTCTATTAACAAGTACATTAATTAATGTACGTGTTAGTAGCTTAGTTCGTTGCGTTATCTAAGTTAGTTGCATTATATAAACTTGTATTAAAATACTTAATAAATTATTTTATTTATCTTATATTATGTCATTTATATACATACTCAGTATTCTAAGTACTCAGTGTACCTTGTTTTTAACCGACTTCAAAAAGTAGGAGGAAGAATCGAATCGTACAAATGTTAGTATAATAAGTGTAAGTAAATACCTAACAGAAATGTTCCTATCTAAACCAAGCCAAGATCTCCTAAAAACATCAAAGCCACAAAAAGAAGTACCTAGGTGAGTGAGTAAGTGCTAGCTATTACTAATTTACGTGTGTATGTACCTACTCTTCTATACCCGTTATTATTCTAAGTAGGTACTTACATACCGCCATCAAAAAGAACGACTTTCAGTAGAAATGTCATGGAAAAGGCGGGTGAAGTCATTTGATCATTTTCCATCCATAAAAAAGCTACCAAAACGACCCTGTTACTTTATTCATAACATTTCAATCAATTAAGTTCAAATATTTACTAGGTACTTCTTAAGGTTTGTCTATGTAACAAACATGATAAATTAAGACAGCACGTCTCTGAAAGTGTAAAAAAAATGATGTATATAAAAAAAATATTATGTCGTGCGTGATGGCCTAGCCTAGTGGTTAAGGCTCCAGCATGGCTCCAGCCTCACATGCAAGAGGCTGGAGCCATGCTGGAGCCTTAATCACATGCAAGAGGTTGTAGGTTCGAATCCGTGCAAGTAAGTACCAATGTGACTTTTTCAATTCATAATAATTGTACTTTCTAAAGTTTATCTAGGACATCACTGACATCCCGTGTCTCGGAAAGCACGTAAAGCCGTTGGTCCCGGTTGTCATTTGTAGAACTTTGACAGTCGTTACTGGTATTCAGAAGCCAGAAAGTCTGACCAGTCTAACCAAGGGGTATCGTGTCGCCCAGTTACTGGATTGTGAAGGTCTGATAGGCAGTCGCCTCGTGTAAAACACTCCAGCTGAATCCGGTTAGATTGGAAGCCGACCCCAACATAGTTGAGAAAAGGCTAGAGAGATGATGGTGATGATGTACTTTCTGAATTGTATCTTGGACATCACAGCAGTGAAGGAAAACATCGTGAGAAAACTTGGACTTGAAGTGAATATAAGTCCGAAATCGCCAATCCGCCTTGAGCAAGCGTGGTGATCAATGCTCGTTTCTCTGTATAAGAAGAGGCCTTTGCCATGCAGTGGGACAGTTATAGGCTAATATTACATTATTACTACGTAATTATACGAAAAATACTAACGAAACCAAACTGACTTTAGGTCCAGTCGTTTTTCCATAACAAGATTTGCAAGAGCGATGCGCCACTCGGATTTTTCTATTAAAATAATTTTCTTCTAGTAAATATAAAAGACACAAATTCGTTTTGTCATGCAGGCACAGATTACTAAGTAGTTACTTCGTATATGCAGGGGTAGGTACCACATCTCACTAGACACTTTTGAACTATTAGGTACTTATTCTGTGACTAGACTGAGCAACTTACGTCCTCTTGGGCATAACTTTTGGATTACGTTTTTGTTCGTTAAGAGGTTAAGAGCTGTCTATTACTGGTCTAAGTTTAAGGGCCTATGCACATCACGATTTTAAAATGCGCTGACGATGCACGTTTTAGAAACACGCGTCGACGGCGCGTTTTAAGCCTACAGACACAGATTACTTACTAAATATCACAGAGAAGTCACAGAGCAGTTTTTGTCGTTTAAATCGATTCAAACGGGCGACGCATCTGAAAGGATAAACACGCCGCAATCCCGCAATACATGATCTTAGATTCTTAGCACTGTATTTTGACGAGTTAATTCCGGTTTAAGAATCCCAAGAAGTTCTTGAAACCATGAATACGACATTCGGTAACAATTTGCAATTTTTTTCATGTCCTATTGCTTTTTTAAACGTTGCCGTTAATATAATATGAAATTACAATTAAACAACATCGTTCAAGTTGCTAAGGAACAAATATAATAAATTTAAATGTCAACCTATAGACACATAGCTAGTACATAAATACCAAAGAGTATGTAACATTAAGAGTATGTAACATTTCTCCCCCTTTTACTTAATAATTTACATTTCTTCTATAAGCCGGCGCGGTGGTATGATCGAGCGTCGAGCACGGTGTAATGCGATTGGTTCCACGTCAACGGCAGAATGTGGGGTCACGAATAGTGTTCCGTTTGATGACGATGGAGTTTTTGATGAGGATGCAGTTGGAGATAAATTTACAGGTGTTACTGGCAATGAGTGTTCTGCTATGGGTGTTGGAGTTAAAGTCACTGGTGATGCTGGCAATGAGTGTTCTGCTATAGGTGAATTCCGAACTGGCATGGGTGACGACTCATGTGGCAGCTCCACTAAACCTACACGTGGGCGAATGTGGTCAGCGTGCCGTCGTTTCTCTATCCCCTCAGGAGTGGTGACGACATATGAGTACTTATGTGTACGTGTTGCAACTGTTGCTGGTTGCCAGGTTTTATCCATGCTAGTCTTTATATACACGCTGTCTCCAACTTTGTAGTCAGGCGAAGATGCAACTATATTTTCTTGAACTTGTTTAAACTGTAGTATCTTTCTGCGGTTGGGCCGAATGTTGGATAATAAACAGTTTAACTGTCGGCCAAACATAATTTGGGCCGGAGATTTACCAGTCGTGGTGTGTGGAGTATTCCTATAGGAGAATAAAAATTCGTGTAGACGCTGTTTAATATTACCATCACTGGACATCATTCTGGACTTAAATGTTCTTACGAGACGTTCTGCTAGGCCGTTTGTGCGGGGGTGATAAGGAGCAGAGGTCACATGGTGAATTCCTTGAATTTTACAATAATTTTTGAATTCACTTGATGTGAACTGCCGGCCTATTCTGTAAGATCTCACTTCAGTTCTCACTTCTGATTCCGCGGTGAAAACTATATTAGGTAGTACTATAACCCAATAAAAACTACGCTAGCGCTACTCAATGAGAAAGTAGGTAAATTTTTAGTGAAAACTTGTCCAATTTGACATTGAGTACTAAATATTTTTCACTTCAGGTGAGTTTCAAAAGAATACAGGAATGAGATCGAAATCGAATTCGCACGCGATTTCTTACGGAATAGCACTACTGAGGCCCGTTGTCTGACACTATCATCTCTGGAAGACCAAATGTACAAAATATATCGTCCAGAATGGAACATAGATTTTGAGATGTGATGTATTTCATGGGTTTGATTTCGATCCATTTTGAAAGAGCGTCGCATAAAATCAACCAATAAGTTCCTTCAAAGGGTCCCGCAAAATCGACATGTATTCTTTCCCAGACTCTTTCAGGAATAGACCAGGAGAACACAGGCAGTTCAGGATTGGAGGGTCTGTTCTCTTGGCATTTATGACATTTCTTGACAAATGTGTCTATGTCTTCTTCAAGAGACGGCCACCAGACGTAAAACCGTGCTAATGCTCTCATTGCGGATATTCCAGGGTGGCCTCGGTGAAGGTAATTTAAAGTTTTAGCGCACAAGGAGTCAGGCATAACAATTCTGCCTTGCCACATAATAATGTTATTTTCAACAGACAATTCTTTTCTTTTCCGGAAAAAATGTTTAAGATCACTATTGTATTCCAGTTCTCTCCATCCAGTTTTTAAACATTGCTTTACCTGTGTCAAAATAGGGTCTCGCAAAGTTTTGTCTTTAATTAAATCTTCAGTTAGTTCAAGATCTGCCATGCTCTCACTTTGTAGGCGTAAAGTTATTCTATGAACAGCGCGTTCTATTGTAGATGGTTTTTCGTCACTATTTGGTAATCTTGAAAGACAGTCTGCAAGTATATTATTTTCACCCTTTCTGCACAATATGTCGTAATCATAGCTCCCAATTAACAAAGCCCATCTAACAAACCGATTATTTACCAGTTTGGGTAAATTACGTTGTGTACCAAGTAGGTGTATTAAAGGTTTATGATCTGTTATTAGAAAGAATTTAGTTCCCCGGAGGTATTGATCAAATTTTTTAATTCCAAATAAAATACCTAATGCTTCACGGTCGATTACTGAGTACTTACTTTCAGCAGATCTAAGTTTTCTAGAGGCGAAAGCAATGGGCTGTTCAAGGTCACCATCCTTGTGGAAAAGTACAGCCCCCACTCCTTTTTCAGAAGCATCACAGGCGAGGTAAAGTGGACGTTTCTCGTTAAAAGCCACCAAAGTCTTCGAGGTTGTAATGCATGCTTTGGCTTGTTCGAAAACTGTATTTTCATGTTTGGTCCATCTCCATGGCTGGTTTTTGCCAGTCGAGGTATGCAGGTCAGAACAAAGGCTATGTAAATTCGGAATAAAACGTTCGTAAAAATTCACTAATCCTAGGAAGGATCGTAATTCTTTTATGTTTGTAGGGGCGTGTAGCTTTAGTTATAGCGTCAATTTTCGCTTTCGTTGGACGTATTCCCTTTTCGTCTATTGTATGACCAAGGTATTCTATTTCTGTCTGAAGAAAAGAACACTTCTTCAAGTTCACTTTAAGACCTGCTTGTTGCAGTCGATTAAAAACAGAAGACAATGTTTGTAGATGTTTTGTAAGGTTTTCTCCTGATACGGCAATGTCATCGAAATATATAGCTACATTGGGGAGGTCTCCAAGTAATTTGTCAAGGTAATGTTGAAATATGGATGGTGCCGTTGCGATACCGAAAGGCATCCTGTTGTATTGAAAATATCCTTTATGTGTTGACAGAGTTAAGAATTTTTTGGATTCTGGTGCAATTTCAAATTGAAGGTAAGCATCTTTAAAATCTATCTTAGAAAATATCCTTCCGTTCGCTAGGTTTTGTCGCAACTGATCAAATATTGGTACCGGGTGTAAGTGTTTGATTAACACAGGATTTATAGTACTACGGTAGTCACCACAAATCCTTATCTGTCCATTTGGTTTGATTACGTTAACTGTTGGTGTAGTCGTCAAAATCGGGGCACCGATTTTCCTCCATAATTTAGTGTTAATAATTGAAAATGATGAGCCAGGATCCCAGTCCATTGTACAATTAATGCCGTTGATGACTACGTCAATGCGCTTGCAGTCTTTGTTACGCTTGCCAGTTATGCTACAGACCATGCCGTCTTCATCCTCGCTTTCACTTGAGGTTGAGTGGGATGATTGTGAAGAGTTATCACTTTGCTTAACTCTATGTAATTTTTGTTTATTTTGTGATGTTTTCGTGGTCTTTTTCCTTCCGGAGGCGATGTAAGCTCTGCCAGTTTTAATGCAACACCTTTCAAAATGTCCCTCAATGTTGCAGTGATCACAAATATTGTTTTTTGCAGGGCAGTTATCGAAAGGATGTCTCTCATGTTTACCGCAGCGTAGGCACTGAGTGCTATTTATCTTACGAGGAGAGCTATTGTGCGATTGCTGATGGTTTGTCGACTGTTTTGAAAAGTAAGGCTGTTTTTTAATCCTTTTAATACTTGTGCCAGGCGTGTCTTGTTCTGCTTGCTCTCGTGACTGGGCTATGGCGAAGATTTGTGCAAATGTTACTTCTTTTGTCTCACCGTTACAGGTTCCTTGAAGCTCAGGCCATTTTTGTTTTAAATCAGTTTCTAGTTCAGTATGATTTAATCCGGTTGCGAAACGGTCGCGTAATTGACGTTCCAATAACCGTTGTTATAGCCACAGTCTTTGCATAATTGTTTCAGTCTTTTTGCGTAACTCTCCATGGACTCTGTATTTGTTCTTACACAGTTCCAGAATTCTGTTAAAGCTCTGTATCTTGTTTTTTTAATTCGATATAAGTCTAAAAGTTTCGTTTTGATGTTTGCATAAGTGCTACTGTCGTAATTTGGGGTTAATTTTTAATTGTAATTTCATATTATATTAATTGGCGACGAGGAAAAACTAAAAAAAAATGAACTCAGAACAATTTCAAGAGTTTCTCCGTATCCAGCAGGCACAACAGGAACAGCTCACACAGTTATTCCAACTGCTGGTAACGAACATGTCGTGTCAAGGCCTGGAACCAACACCTACCCCTAGTTCCACAACGACACACTCCAACGACACAAAAAGTCGGTTAATTTTTAAAAATTTTGATATGGGAAAATTTCAACCAGACAGTAGAGTTGAAGAATACGTAGAATGTTTTGAAGCAAAATGTGAAATGTTTGCTATTTCACAAGACATACGAAAAGACTTATTGCTCAATTGTTTAACACCTGATATCTTTCACGAAGTAAAGGTGGCACTAACGCCAAATTACGACAGCAGCACTTATGCAGACATCAAAACTAAACTTTTAGACTTATATCGAGTTAAAAAAAACAAGATACAGAGCTTTAACAGAATTCTGGAACTGTGTAAGAACAAATACAGAGTCCATGGATGGAGAGTTACGCAAATAGACTGAAACAATTAAGCAAAGACTGTGGCTATAACAACGAGTTATTGGAACGTCAATTACGCGACCGTTTCGCAACCGGATTAAATCATACTGAACTAGAAACTGATTTAAAACAAAAATGGCCTGAGCTTCAAGAAACCTGTAACGGTGAGACAAAAGAAGTAACATTTGCACAAATCTTCGCCATAGCCCAGTCACGAGAGCAAGCAGAACAAGACACGCCTGGCACAAGTATTAAAAGGATAAAAAACCGCCTTACTTTTCAAAACAGTCGACAAACCATCAGCAGTCGCACAATAGCTCTCCTCGTAAGATAAATAGCACTCAGTGCCTACGCTGCGGTAAACATGAGAGACATCCTTTCGATAACTGCCCTGCAAAAAACAATATTTGTGATCACTGCAACATTGAGGGACATTTTGAAAGGTGTTGCATTAAAACTGGCAGAGCTTACATCGCCTCCGGAAGGAAAAAGACCACGAAAACATCACAAAATAAACAAAAAATACATAGAGTTAAGCAAAGTGATAACTCTTCACAATCATCCCATCCTCGTCGCCAATTAATATAATATGAAATTACAATTAAACAACATCGTTCAAGTTGCTAAGGAACAAATATAATAAATTTAAATGTCAACCTATAGACACATAGCTAGTACATAAATACCAAAGAGTATGTAACATTAAGAGTATGTAACAGCCGTTGTTGTAAAATGTCCACCAATCTTCTATATCTTGTAGGTAAATGGGAGTGCCCAAAAAAAGTCTGCAATTTATCTTCTTCCTTTTTTAAAAATTAATAACAAAGCGATGTTGACAATCAATGTTGTCTCGACCGACGCCATCTTGCTACTGTTGACGAGGTTCTGCTTGAAAACGCAAAGTCAGCACATTTGTATCGATACACACGCGCGTTTGTATCGCGTCTTAATCGCTACACACGCGCGTCTGTATTCTGCATCGATTCAAACGCGTATACAGGTGTGGAAAGGTCTGCAGGCTGCGTCTGACTTGCGTACGTATCGCGTCTGTCTGTATCGCTACAAACGCGCACCAACTAGGCCCTAATGTCTTCGCGGCCACTACTCAAATAATATAATGTAAGGTATCCTCCGTAGTCCGCACGAAAATAAAGTCTTGATTTCGCCAAATAGCTACATAGTAAGTTAAACCTTGGCTTAGCTAGTCTTCGTTCCCGAGCGCCCCTATTTGATATCGCGGGTCGCAGTCAAATAACGTACGCCCTCCCCTCTCCCCTAGACCTAAAGAGGCCCACAGAGTTGCGGAAGTCGCAGCAGTTCCCGCGATCCTCGGCGTATTTGGGAGTAGGATCACCGGGGTGGTTCTAACATGATATTCCGCCCAGAATAAAAATAATAAAAATAAAAAAGGTACTTAGTCTCGGTGTCAAATAAAAAAAAATACCAGCCTATTATTGTCCGACTGTAGGGCAAAGGCATTTTCTTATACAGAGAAGAAACGAGCATTGATCACCACGCTCATCCAAGGCGGATTGACGATTTGAGACTCTTTTATTTTATTTGTCACTGGTTTTCTCACGGCGATGTTTCCCTTCATCGATGTCTGTTTTTTTAGTTTATCTCAGTGCCTATCTTGTCGAATTGCCATCGTTGTTAAGGGCGGATCCAGTCTTCAAGTCAGGGGGGAGGGAGGTGTCACAACGTGACCATCACATGTGATGTGAATGTGACCATCACATAACGTAAAAGCTCCTATTAACGACCCCCTAAAATGTGTACTCTATTACCGATCTAATTTTAAATCACTCATATTATATATTATATAGGGTTCCAGAAAAGTAATACTTAAAAATTAGTTACATAATTTTGTTTTATAACAAAAAGAGCAAAGTTTGTGTGTTTAAATAGCCAGTGAAAGAAATAATCTGTCAATAATTGGGAAGCGCCCGAAACGGACACAAGTTTCATCGTGTCGCGCCTCCAGCCACGTAACCCAAGTAACACAGAAAGCATTTCAACAAACGAAAATTAAACTTATGTAAAACTTAAGGCCTGTATAAACTTTTATATAAGTTCACCGAGCATCTTGACGCTTTATATAGGCATTTCAAAACCGTTTAGATGCTTTATACTGTATAACGGTTGGATAATGGTATATCAAAATGCTTTTGTGAAGCTTTTAGTTTCAGTGCAGCAAACCACAATGCTGTTGTACAGCTTTCAGCTGTTTTTAGTGCATTTGGATTTACAGTAGCATTTATAAGGAGTAAATAAAAGCTCAATGGTGTTTAATAGCATAAATATGAACCATTATAATGCCACGAAAATCCTCTATACAACTTTTAGCGGTTTTTAGTGCCTTAGGGTCTACAATAGCATTTTAAAGTAGTAAGATAATGCCTAATGCTGATTAATAGCATAAACTAGTATCATTATAATGCACCGAAATTCGTTAAACGGCTTTGAACTGTATTTAGTGCCCTTTGTTGTGTAATAGCACATCTAAGTGCTAAGTAAAGGCCTAGTGCTGCTGAACAGCATGAACGTGAACCAATGTAATGCTTGTATTTTAAAGATCAACTGAGTGCTGTTGTACTGCTAACAGCTCTTTAAACAAATACAAGTGAGTTATTGAAATGTGTTGAGCTGCATATACATTCAATTTACTGCATTCGTAAAACCATTTGTCGACATCAGTGTGTATTGCGTAACCGTGTGTTTAGCATACGTTTATAATGAAGCTGGTCAAGTGCGAGTCGGACTCGCGCAACAAGGGTTCCGTAAAATGGACACATACACACATACACTCATCAACAATATTTGAAAAAAAAAACTACAAACCGGATTTCGGAGTTCCTTTACTTGTGCTACATGACATTGCCGATCAAGTGATGAGGCCTAAGTTATTGAGAGTTGTCACAAATCTACGGGGTGAATAATTATATCTGTATTCTGGTATGTTTGTGTGTTTTTATTCCTAACTTTGGATATTGAAAAATATATTATCTTCAATATCCATCCATACGGATTTAAGTTGTACAAAAATTCTGAAATGGGTTTTATAGTTTTGCTCAAAGATCCCCAAAATTCCGTTTAAGTATTGGCACCAATTCAGTCTACATCAAGTTTACTGGTATATCGGTGAACTCATATAGAACTACTTTATAGTCAATGGCACTACAGTGGTTCATCAAAAGCCTTCTCTCTGGCCTCTGGCCTTAATAATTGCACATGTGTGAGTATTTATACTGCTGGCGGCATTAAGTAGCTTTGTTAAACGCTCACCGGGGTGCTATAGGCTGCCACCATTTTGTAAATATTTAATAACCTAAAAAAATATCCTTCTAACCCGTTTATAAAAGTAATAGACCTATATAATAATAATTAACTTAATCCAATACTTCCCAACCAATACTGTTATGTTAATTATGTAAAATTCGTTATATACTAAGAATACAAAATTATTTTGGTTATTTCACACAATAACATTTTATATCAAAATTACAAAATATCAAAGGCGCGTGAAAATTTTCAAAGAAACTTATATAGATATTTACAGTAAACTACATTGCGCAGTAATATTTGAAGGTATGAAATAAAAAAAGAGTCAAAACCTAACCCAGTATTATAAATTTTGTTTTAAAAATGGTGTCACGCACTGAGTTTTGACGTCTTCGTTCATATTATATTGCGAGCCAAAGTTGATAAATTGCAACGACGGGACGTTCAGAGTATTATAACAATTAGTACCGTGGCATTAGATACGTTTTTGCAATGATGTAGGGTTTATTTAAGTTCTAACTGTGAACCCTTATGTAGCTCCAATCATTCTTTTACTACATTCTAATGCTGGTATAATGCTTTTGTAATGTAATTAGCATCTTCACTATCAATGTCATTACCAGTGTAATGCTTCTGTAATGCGATTGGCAACTTCGTCGACCGTAATAATGTTTCTTTAATGCAACTGGTACTTTCTTTGACCACAATAATGCTTCTTTAATGCCAATGGTACTTTATTTGACCACAATAATGCTAATATAATGCGCCTGTAATGCGATTAAACAACTATTGTGAACATATTAAGGATCTAAAGCCATATAATTTGTGCCCAAATAAGCATTACAGTAGCCGTATAAACGTTTGTAATGCTACTATGGAACTAAATCAACATGCGAAAACGATACAAAAATGCTGTAAGTCAGCCGTTATAATGCTTTGATGTGTTACTTGGGAAGTACACCTAAATATTGCTTTTAAGGAAATTAACGCACTAAAAATTGATTAGTCTTCTTGCTATCACATTACAACTGTAACGCATATATTCGTTTGCTAAACTAATTCTTAAAATAGTACTTTTAATTGGTTTTTATGTTATAAAATCATGTTTTAATAAAAGGCGGTAATAGAATCCAAATTTTAAAACTTGATTCTAATAACGACCCATGGCGTTGTTAAAATTTTGAGAACGTTTAGTATTTTAAAATAATATCTATTATAAACTAACTTATTTGATTATACCTTTTTCTTGTTCAATTCTTAAAATTATTTTACTTCGTTAGGTCTATTAACGACATAGCTATTTCTTAAGTTTTTGTGTCAAACTCGATCTATTTATTATTATTTTTAATGGTCGCTAATAGAATATTGTAACCTTCCTACTTGATTCTATTACCGACTCACAGCTGTGAGGATATTTTTGGTAATATTGAAGTACTTACACAAAAACAATATGTCAATTTTTGATCAAATTGGCTTATTTCTTGCATACGTTACGATTTGAGATTTTGTCACAGGCCATATCATTAATGTAAAATAAAATTTACTTTCCTGTTTTATTCTTGGCAATAACTATGTATATTTCATATATTTTATTAAATCCTATAATCTCTTTAAAGTTTGTAGCAGAAAGCAGAAGCGCAAGCAGTTGAGACGCCTCTGGTCAACTAGAACCTGGGCTTATAGCTATAAATGAAGAGACCAGCATATACGAAGCTTCATAAACCTATTATTCATAGCATACCAAGGATTACACTGCGTTACAAGGGAAATCATAACTATTTTTATATTATGATTTTATATTATTTACTCGTTTCACCATCGAATATATTACCCCAATAATTACTTACTTATAGATTATTGGTGTAAATATTAATAACTATTTTATAACAAAACAATAAATAATGTAACACTTACTTCAAAGTAAACAACACCATAAAATACCTTAAAAACGATTTTATTTTATTTTATACTATAGTAGAAGTGGCAACTACGTATGGGTCGGTAAAAGAAGCAGAAAAATCGCTAATAGAATCTTGCCGCATTCTATGGGTCGGTAATAGAATCAACTTCTCTTTTGGATAAAATAATTATTTTGTAACTATTGTGTTATTGAATATTGAATTTAAGAACTGAATAGCAAAGAAAACTTCGTAAAGATTAATTATAAATTATAACATCTTCCCTAACATAACAGCTTATATCTATTTTTTTTAAGTGAATCCTGAGACAGCTTAAACTGGCGGTAATAGGAGCATTTACGTTAGTCGATGGCTTTAAGTTAGGGGGAGCTCTAGGGGAGCATTAGAAGTTCAGAGTCGAAATCTAGTCCAACACGATCATCTATTACATTAAGTATACAATTATTGGTACGTAATTATAATAGACTAGCTTTTGCCCGCGACTTCGTCCGCGTGGAATAATAGTTCCCGTTTCCGGGGGTTTTCCGGGATGAAAACTATCCTATGTCCTTTCTCGGGTCCCAGACTATGTCTGTAAGAAATTTCATTCAAAATTGGTTTAGTAGTTTAGGCGTGAAGAAGATACAGACAGACAGACAGACTGGCAGAGTTGTGTGCATTTATAATATTAGTACGGATTACTCTGTGGAACTATCTTGAGCGTACACAAAAAGATTATTGGGGTTGTATAAGCGTGAAAGAGCTACATTGACCATGGTAAAAGCATCCAAAACATTTTCAATGGCGTTTTTTTTGATGGATAGGAAATCATCCAATGACTTCTCCCGCCTCTGAAGAGGGAAGGAGGGTCAGACTTTTACTGACTAAATTCCAATAATGTCCCTTCGGTTACCCTTATATATTCCGGGGCCGCGGTAACTATTAGAAGCATCGACACGCCGACGACACGGGTCTGGTCCTAGTCGGGCGGCGAGCTACCTACCGCTCGCCTTCCGCAGGCCCACGCCTCCAGTGGCCATCATCTTGCGACTCTCGACAACTAAGCCTGGGTCTCTAGACGTAGGCCTTGGGCTTCTCTTGAATCCGCCCTTGATCGTAGTTTGACGACATTAGCCCGCGATAAATAAAAGTTGCTTATCAAATGCATCCGCTAAGCAATATTGCTGTCACCGTCGCAAAACTGTCAAACTACGATGGCAAGATAGAGAGAGGAAAGCTAAGCCAAAGAATAAGTTAGACGTACTTATTTATCTCTACCCTAAGTGTTCGGTCAGCGGTAAAATAAAAAAAAAAGTAATGTAGAATGCTTAGCGAAAGCACTTGCTAAGCTTTTTTTATTTATCTAGGCCTTAGTGTAAGCAAGAAATAAAATTAATACCCGTTTTATTAAAATTCATTTATTCAAAAACTCTTATTGACTCAGGAAAATAAATTGTATGAATCGTACGACGTAGGTTAACAATTAGAACCCACTACGTACCGACTCAGTCTACTTGAAACAGTGGATTACTTTATGTTATTTAGAACAATGCAGCTCGTCAGTGAGGTCACCGCAGTTGTCATTACCATCGCATTGCACAGCCCGCGGCACGCAACGTTGATTCTTACAACGCATTTCATGCGCACCACAGCTACCGCCACAGCCTTCCGGTTCATCACTACCATCCGCACAATCCGCCAGTCCGTCACAGAATCTTGAACTCAATATACACTGGCCATCGGTGCATGTAAATTGGTCGGCAGGACATTCTGTAGGGAATTAAAACAAAATTAGGTACCTAATCTCGATCAAAACCTTATATATGATAGAAAACCCACACTATGAAAATGAGCAGTCAATGTACCATTGGGTAACGCCTAACATTAGAGTCAGCCTATAATGACAATGACGTCGTGTTGGTATGACCGATCTTATAAAATTAGCAGACT
Organism: Athetis lepigone; assembly: GCA_033675125.1. Classification (NCBI taxonomy): domain Eukaryota; kingdom Metazoa; phylum Arthropoda; class Insecta; order Lepidoptera; family Noctuidae; genus Athetis; species Athetis lepigone. Next base: position 12,866,548 of record CM066232.1, on the reverse strand, counting down.
TGGGGCCCAGGAAGACATAATTATCTATCTAAACTACAATACGGTATTTTACACCATCATCAATTGACGTACTTTTAGTAATTTATTTCAAGACTTTGTTTTAGGTTTGTAATGTAGTTCGAGGCCTGTTACACGAACTCACAATAAGCACCATTTTTCAGATATATAAAAAAATTAAACAGAATGTGTTTAAAATGATCCGCACGTTATTTTAACCAGAACTCATTAGAACAATGGGTAAGTGAAACATTGCATTTATAGAAACGAATTGGAAAAAAAATTAAAAGAACTAAATATTCTTACCAGTTGTGCAATTAACTTCATCGTATCCATCCCAGCAATCAATAACTCCGTCGCATAATTTAGCGTGTGAGAAACAAGATATCGAGTGCCCGCAGCGAAACTGTTTCGTTAAATCGCATTCTGTTCAAATAATAATAGAAAATGTTAATTTTAACAAGTAAATGTTCAAATCCTAAATTTTTTCCCACACTACTTAAAATAATTACCACAGTATGTTTCATCAGATCGGTCATAGCATTCAATAGAACCATCACATCGGGCTTCCGCGGGCACGCAGATACCATTACGACATCTCCATTCATCTGCAGAGCACGTCACAAGCGTCAACAAGCGGCATACGCGCACACCTCGCGCTTTATCCACTAGTTGGCAAGCTTCCGTTTCTAGGGCGCACAATCCTCCACAACCTTGAATACAAAACAAGTATGAGCTTTGTTGATAACATATACAATTTTTAGATAAGACTCGTTCTTTGTTAAATGCAAATACATAAATCATATAGCCTGATAATGGCTTCTTCACACAGTGCCTCTGTGTGTAGAAGCCGATCAAGTCAAAAAGGTGCCAAAGGTGGTAGTGTGAATGATGCTCGCGAGACGAATTTGTGTGCAATTTTCTGCGGCACACAAATGCCTGGCCAAAGACGCCAAAGGCCAAAGGCGGCCGTTAAGAGCCGTTCAGCAAAAGCATGTGTGGAACAGTCTCAACAATTGATCAGGACCACACTTACCCGTTACCACTTACGCGTTGCAAATATCGATGGATAGGTAAAAAGGTAGTGAATAGTAGTGATTAAATGCGTACCTGTTGGGTCGTCACTGTCTGTTGGCTGTCTACACACTGATGTGCCTGTGTTTTCGTCTAACATGCAGATTTCGTTTTTTTGGCACGAGCAAAATTTTTGAGATAAATCTCGGTTATTCACATCTTTAGGTTTCGCACTTTCATCTACATTACTTGAATGTTTTGGGTAAGTTCTTATATTTTTAAGAATTTTTGATATTACGTTCATTAATGTAGAGTTCTCAGTGCTAAAAGTGCTGGTAGACTCTGTAGCATTAAAATATTCTTCTGTAGAAGTTATATCTGTGACTGAAGGTAGATCTATATAAACATTTGTAATAGCTGCAGCTGTTTCATTGATTATATTTTTTGTTGGCACTACGGTTGTACTAATATTGTTGGTCATACCTTTAAAATGAGGGTTAGTAAAATTGACCAAAATAAAACTTATTATTACGATAGCTACAATCATCACACTTATTGAGCAGGCTTGTATTTGAGTTCGTTTTTTTACAGGGCTATCAGCCGAAGTAAATTGAACTATACATCCAAAACCTCTCAGGTTTTTTCTCAGTCTCTGTCGCCTTGCATCGTTCAAATCCATTGCGCAAGAACTGTATTTTTGTCTAAAACTGGAATCAATCTGTTGCGATATGGAAGGAATGCGTAGTTTATTTTCCACATTTGTGGGTTCTGAGTATCTTTTAAAGCTTTTGTTATATGAACAAACTTCTTGGCTTACGTTTGTATCAATAGGATGTTCTTGTTGTTCAACATTTGAAAACGCTTCATCTTTTTCTATTCTTATCTCTTTGTTAGGAGTGGAATGATTATGCGGAGTAAAGTGTCTTGGTGGCTTCACTTCATATTTTCTTATTTTACCTTTACATGTATAACAATACGTTATAAGATTTCTGTCATTAGGCGGTGCAGTAATAATTGCACTACGTAAATTACTATTTGTCCAAAGGTGGGAACAGTACAAAGAGTTCAAATTTATCGACCTCTCGAAGTTACCAGAAGTTGTTATAGAATCATCGAAACTCCCTGATAATTTCATTATAAATAGCTTGTTTGTCATTACTTTTATAAATAAACATAATTTAAATCCTGAAACAAAAATAAAAGGTTATTGTAATGCCAACCAAATCAAAAAAATGCAAGTAATATATCTTCCTATAAACCAAGATAATTATTCTAAAGAAATATAGACTTAGGCATGTTTTGTAATTTCATAGATCATAGATCATGCAAAGTGGCGTGCGAAAAGACGTTAGCGCTATAGCTTACAAAAGAATAAGTATACCAAGAACATAATTTCTATCTTCCTAAGTTCCTAACATTTAACAGCTGGTTAGCTAGTTGATTTCTGTACACTGTTCCTATAAAATAAAAAAAAAATAAAAATAAAAATGCATTTATTTCAGTAAGTTTTTACATGTAAGTTGCCGGGGCTTCCCAGAAAGTAATCGAATGATACTTGTGTTGGGAAAGCCTCGCTCTTCCGATGGAAACATAATTTTAGACTTACTAGACCAACAATATGAGTAACAGTAATATTAATTAAATTAAGTTCCTTAAAATTAAAAAGAAGATAAAGAAGCGTGAAGTGTGTCTGGTGTACGTTTGTGTGTGCGAGCGTGTGTGCGTGCGTGTTTGTCTGAGTGTGTGTGGGGGTGTGTTTGTGTGTGTACATGAGCCCTCGTTCGGGGGTGTGTGTGAGTACGCGTTTGGAGGTGTGTGTGTGTGTATGTGTGTGCGTGTGTGTGTGTGTGTGCGTGTGTGTGTGCGTGTGTGTGTGTGTGTGTGTGGATGGTGGTTTGATTTGGCCACATAACCCTATTAATTCGTTACGTGTAGTATGTAAGTAGGTACATTTAGCATTTATTAAATTCAAGTTAATGTATGTAGGATTTCCTCCACATCTTCATAGTTAAGAGTAAGGAGCCATTCAGTCAGATTTTTCTTACACTCGTACAATGGCATGGGGTATATATTAAGGATACGGTTAATTTTATTATAAACACGGGGAGCTTGAGACAAATTTTGCCGACTAGCAAAGACAGTACGAGTGGGGTGTGTAGGGGCTACTATATCGCACCGTCTTTTCCTAAGTTTGGCATAGTCGAAAGGTAATGTTTTGTGATATCTTTGTGTCATGTGTAGAATATATAGTTTCCTGACGGAGAGAAGCTTAGAAATTGCATATAAGGATTTAGTAGAAAACCTAAAAGGCTTACAGTACATAACTTTAATCAAGGATCGTTGCGCCCTCTCTAGATCTATAAAGTATGACTTAGCTGCACCTCCCCATACCGAAATGCAATAGATACTGATTGAGCTAGTGCAATGTATATTTTATTCAGTAGCTCAGTACTCATAACATGTCTAAGACATTTGAAAACCCATATAAGCTTTCTCACCCTCCCTATAGTTACTTCAAGGTGAGGGTACCAGCTTAACCTTTGGTCCACGACAATTCCGAGGTATCTAGCAGAGCTAACTTTCTGAATAGTCGGGCAACTGTGAGTACAATTACAAGGACTACGACAGGAGTGAATTTTAATTTCAAAGTCAGGCGAAGGCTGGGCGTTTAAGTACGGGGCGAAGCATACGTAGTTAGTTTTTTGGGTGTTTAACGTGAGAATATTCTCATTGAGCCAGTGACTAACTCGAGCTAGACCCCCTTCAGCCACCAACCTTACACTCTCCCATGTCTTGGCAGTAAAGATAATAGCGGTGTCGTCCGCGTAGGACTCCTATGATCATTCATCATTCCCCTAGCCTTTTCCCAACCGTGTTGGGGTCGGCTGCCAGCCTAACCGGATTCAGCAGGATACCGGTGTATTACGTGGAGCGACTGCCTATCTGACCTCCACAACCCAGTAACTGGGCGACACGGTACCCCATGGTTAGACTGGCCAGAGTTTCTGACTAACCAGTAACTACTGTCAAAGTTCTACGGGACCAACGGCTTTAGCGGCTTTACGTGCTTTCCGAGGCACGGGATGTCAGTGGTGTCCGAGATAAACTTTAGGAAGCACATATGAATTGAAAAAGTCACATTGGTACTTGCCCGGATTCGAACCCACAACCTCTTACACGAGAGGCGAGCGCCTTATCCACTGGGCCATCACGACACGACACTGTTCCTATGAATATTAATGTAATTCGAAACTCGCGATAGCAAGGGAGACCTGACTCTAACAAAGGGGTCACATGTAGATAGGCTTCGTTCAATTAGATCGTAGTAACCTAATCCCCTGTAATGAAGTGTGTAAATGATATCGTTTACAGGTAAAATTGTTGACGGGCCTGTTGGTTTGACGGGCATGTTGGTCTAGTGGTTAGTAGCCCTGACTGCTAAGCCGGAGGTCGTGGGTTCGATTCCCACCCAGAACAAACTATGTGTGATGAGCATGATTGTTTGTTCTGTGTCCGGGTGTAATTTATCTATAATATGTATGTATTTATAAATTATATAAGTATGTATATCAGTTGTCTGGCTACTATAACACAAGCTCTTAGCAGAGCTTTACTTGGGATCAGATGACCGTGTGTGAGTTGTCCCAGTATATTTACTTATTTATAGTAAAGTAGCGGACAGGTATGTTTGTCAGCGTTTCGTGAAGTATTAGCAATAACAAGGTTAAGTTTAGTTTAATTTGGTTACCCTATCTATTCAGACAATCCGTACTAATATTATAAATGCGAAAGTAACATTGTGTGTCTGTTTGTCTCTTCTTCATTCCTAAACCACTGAACCGATTTGAATGAAATTTGGTACAGATATAGTCTGGGACCCGAGAAAGGATATAGGATAGATTTCAAAGGAAATCCCCCGGGAACGGGAACTATTATTACACGCGGACTAAGTCGCGGGAAAAAGTTAGTATTATAAAAAAAATCACAATGTTGTATGATGCCTAGTATGATTTTGATTAAGATTTTGTTATAAGCTCCTAATTAAACTTTCCGTAAGATTTAGGTTAACATAGCACATAGAACACAGGATTCATTTGGGTACTACCGTCGTCGGCCCAAATCGGTTGGATCGATTCAGCAGTATCTTTTGTAAATGGGTTCTTGACAGAAACGCAGAAAATTGTTAAGCTGAATTCTTATTTCAATTCGATCGCAAGCGCAACACTATCTTGTAAATAGTAAATACGGCAATTGATTTTCTAGTGATTTGAGAATGTTTGTATAGCGTCCATTTCCAATAACCTTTCAATGGATTTGGCTACTTTAGATAGAATACTGAAAAATTATAATAAGTATCAAATATTTATTAACCGACTTAAAAAAAAAGTAGGTTCTCAGTTCGACCTGTATGTATGTTTGTCCGCGATTATCTCGCGTTTGGCTGAACCGATTTTGATGCAGTTTTCAGCAAAGTCTTTGTTACATTCTGGGGAAGGTTTTAGTATATATCACTAATGGATATCCCGTGACGTTGCGCGCATGGAGCCGTTTTCATTTTATAAGGTTATAAGTAGTTTTATTTTGAAAGTTACTCTAAAACATAGTCAGACATTGGGACTCTTAACTAAAAAGTAAAAAATAAAAAGCTTTTTCCAAAAAAAAAAGATAACTGACTTCAAAAACTAAAAGCTCAAAAATAACTATTTCGGAAGTCGGTGGCTTCTCTTCTGTCGGTCGATTTGTGTTGCCACCGATTTCCGAAATAGTTATTTTTGAGCTTTTAGTTTTTGAAGTCGGTTATCTTTTTTTTGGAAAAAGCTTTTTCTCTAGTACTGATTAAAAATGCTCATAAATCACATATTATATTATTTAACTCAGATTTGCCCGTCACTGAAAGGCAAGTGACTCTTTTATAACGAGTTCCCGTATAAAATATGTTGTATTAAAAACTATTAAAGTACTAGCTTTTGCCCGCGACTTGGTCCGCGTGGATTAATAGTTCCCGTTTCCGAGGGATTTCCGGGATGAAAACTATCCTATGTCCTTTCTCGGGTCCCAGACTATATCTGTACCAAATTTCATTCAAATTGGTTCAGTGGTTTAGGCGTGAAGAAGAGACAGACAGACAGACAGACAGAGTTACTTTCGCATTTATTATTATAAAGTTACTTATAGTATGGATTAATTTCTGCAGACATTTTTGAACCGACTTATTGGACACTTTCACCCTTGGCCACGGTACACCTGTCGATGTTACATAATTGGCATTTCGCCCCATTCTACACCAGACACCGTACTTTTTTTCACTTTTGTATATTTGGTGTCAAACACAATTTACGGTCAGTTGGTACTTCAGGAAAATATCAAAAACAATTTCAAAGAATTGTATGGTAATATCAAATTAAAAAAATAATTATGTTGCTTTCGGTGGTCATTAAGTCATACGATTTAAAGTATTGTTATTCATAGAATTATGCATTGATTTAAGTGCCTGATAATGATTATGAGTTTAGTGTTCAGACCTCAAAAACTAAAAAATAAATTAACTAACTGGTATGCATAAATATCTTCTACCAAAGACCACTGCCTGTCTCTTTTGCGAAATGCTCAAAGATTGTAAATTTCATTTCACGATCTCACTCAGTTTTCAATGTCTTATGATTTTTTATAACCAAGCAATACCCCATTACAAAATTTATAAAAAAATTAATGGAAAAAAATATTTATAATCATGAAGTTATTCAAATTATGAAGTTTCTTACAAAAAATGGTACTCACCTAGGTAGTAAACACACAATAAAACCACTTAAATTAATAATTAAGATAAATACAAGTACTTAATACTAAAAAATAAATGGTAGGTCAAGAACAATTTCTAGGTCAAGCTAGCATTTCTACACTGATTACTCCATTTAGTCCAGCTGATTATTGTAAACAATTTAAAGTTAAAATCAATGATTAAATGATGAACACTTACATGGGGTGATGCAACTTATATTCTTTTAAAAAACACTTAACTATTTTTAATATTGTCAGTCAAGTGGAAGTTATTGAACACGTCAGGTCGCTATGCAGCCGCGTGCCGTGTATCGGACTACCGTTGCCGGTGACAACGTCTAACAACCTTACACCAACACCAGCACCCCGTACATCGTACCAGTGTGCGAAAGGGATTAATGATACAATTGCAAGCCTGGTAGAAAGGGATGAAGTAATAGGGTTGGTGTCGCATGTTGGACCTGCGGCCAAGGTCCGTGCTCGTTCAAGAGTGACACGTGCTACGCGCAACTGAACGAACATCTGTTCACTCGTACTCACACTGTCAATATTTAACGGTAGAGCCACGATTGAATTGTGTTCAAGATTTTACAACTCACCTTTGCTGAATCTAAAAACTTTACGTTTTATAAGAGACATATTTAGATCATGATAATATCATAAACCTTTATTAAGGTGCTTTGGAAATTGCGTGTTTTCATTTCATTGATACATAAATTTATAAGCACCAAAATATGAGCGAATGACGTTGACGAACATGAAACAAAACTTCTTAATAAAACCGGCCAATCTATTTATTTAATTATTTAAGTTTGGTTATTCTTATATGAGCTCTTAATAAATAGGTAGGTCAGGTTTTCATTTGATTTCACACATCTAATAAGATAATTTCAATTTCTTATACAACCAAGCAAGAGAATTTTGCCCTAGGAGTGGTTAACAGATTTTTTTCTATGCGGTCCTCCATGATATGTATTTTATTGAATTTGATATAATATGTAATGCATGCAATAAAATTATGTATGTAACATACCTATCGCTCTTGTTATTAACGTTTTTCATATGTATATTATATCATGTGCTTATAACCACTGACAAAATTAATAATTATTATTTAAAAAACAAACGATAACATTCACTCTCTGATAACAATGGACGAGCAAACCGGCAACATTCACGCACATATCACAGGCCTTTCTGCAATTCTGAAATCATCATAAATATGTATATGCAGAATCATTGGCATGAAAGTTTTATGCGGATGTTGTTGGCTTGCTGCAAAATTGTTGTATGTATATCGTTTGTTTGTGACCTGTGAGGCCGTGACTAATGTGAGTGCCGCGGCCAAGTTGCGGTTCCAGATGCCCGGTACTGGCGGGACTCGGGTGCATGTGCAGCATCTCGCGGTTGCAGTCGCGGCCTTCGGCGCTCTGCATGGTGCCTGTGACGAGCAACTAGGCACAACTCTCACTGCGCGCGCCGCGTGCGGTTGTGGTCACTCGCCCACCTCCTCGCCTCGTTCGCTCGGACGTGTTGCGGCTCCGACACACACCTCAGTGTTCTGTCACACAGCTATCCGTATGCGCGTTATACCGTACGTCGCGCAGTTTCTCTCGAAAATTAATTAGTATGTGAATGCGACGTTTTTATTTGTTCCACACGAAAACGAGTGAAATGTTGTTCGCTCACTGATCAGCACGCATTCGCTTCGCCTTTGGACAGACTTCATGTGAGGGACTGACCACTTCTTTTCAGTTACGGTGAGTTTGATATAAAATATTCTATATTTCAATTTTCACTAAGTTACAGAACTTTCACAATGATCAAGAAAACTATTGCTACCGTATCCGTATTATACATTCTGTTTTATTTGGTTCAATATTTAGACACTTAAAACTGTCCGGTAATTCAAGAACCGAGAATACCGTGTGTAGGTCAGAAAGTCAGATGTCCCACTTCTCACCGAAACGACACCGAGTTACCAAGAGGCGGACTGTTATTTTGTTCGCTTATTGGATACAATAATTTCGCTACTGATCTGATTTACCTACTTAAGCCACTCATCGTTTCTGTTATTTCGTTTTTGATGACCCGTGGCCTATTATTTATATAAGTAATTTCTTATTGACATTGATAAGAAACAATTATATAAATAAGGAAGAACCTATGTAGATTTGTCAATTAGATACCTATATTTTTTGTGTCAGCAGAAGTAAACAGTAACGACAGACGTCAACTAAGTTTTAAGACTAAGCAATAATAAATAAATAAGTATACGTTTATTAGATATTAGGTAATTACTTTTAATGAAAAAGTTTTTTTTTGCAAACATATATTAAATAATATAATAATATAATAACAAGTAATGAATAAATAATAATCTTTATTGTCTTATTACTAACGACATAGATATTATGAAGCCTCTGAAAACCAAACTAGGTGAAAAATGTATTTAAGAATCAACGCCACCTGCCATTTTTTTACAAAAATTATTTAACTGAAACTGCTATGAAATGGGGAATATTCAATTTAAGTACTATTATTACGTTCAAATATTTTTGGAAATGCTAGCTGTAGTTCAAAAAACTTTTGAGTATTTATTCTTAAAGTTTATTGAATAAAAAAAACAGAAGACTTTCAAAGCGAAAGCGAAGCGAAATCCAAACGATATACATATTTTGATATCTATTTATGCTTAACTAAAAATAAAGTCAAAGCGGAAATGGTTCCTTCATAAACTTGTTTATGATTTTTATCTTCGGAGAGAGCGTAACTAGATAATTTGAGGTAAAACTTACTGTTTTATCCGTAACCGTTTTGTTTTCATCTTTGTTTAGAAATGAAAAAAGTGAAATTCATTTGTTTACAGATTCCCAACGTTTCTTACGGCCACGTTTATACTCAATTATGAATATATAGATAAATTGTTTGCAAATACGTAGTGCGACAATTCCATCCATTTTTAATTAATTAAAATTTACTCTGCTTGTAGTGTGGTGATCAGTTACTAGTGTGACTTTCTCAAGTAAACAATCTTTTTACATTCTGCCTTATGTAAGCGTAGGCAATTAGATCACGGTAAATATTAGCAAACATGTTTTGTCTCTTCAAACAGATATATAATATTTATGATTTGTTTTGTCACTTGTGCAATATTAGGGAGCTGGTACTTTCTCAGGTGCGCTAAGTATGGTGTGCAGTGTAGTGTGTCCTACTATCTTATCGATCTGATGATTAGAATTCTAAAGCTATTTCTTCATCGTCTATACATGTTGTATTCAACGAGTTTTATAAGTTTTTCAGGATGTTTGTGAGTGACTCAAACCTTTTGTATGAAGCCTAACTGCTTCTTTGATTTATATACGATATTGTCGTCGAAGCTTTAAAGATAACTATCTAGTGCATTTGTAATAGAAAAAAAAAATAAGTTACATAATTAGGATTACAAATATAGCATTTAATTTTGAAGCAACATCACCTTAATTATTTTGGCGAATCGTGTCATCGAAACCAAAGTGGATTGCAACTACTTTCTTTCTGGCAAGCCAAAGGAGGTTAACGGCGATTCTCAATGTGCTCAGAATTAATAAGCGATATGGAACATTTTTTATGTATGGTACCCCTATGGAATACAAATATTTACATAGTCGTAACACTTATTTTATAGCAAAATATGAAAGTAAGAACTTTGACGTTGACGATGAGAACAATCGTTATTTCGAATTTGACTCTCAAACTCAGTGTGTAATTTTTTTGATGCCATCCCATGCCTTCCTTTTTTTTTTTTTTTTTGGTGAGTGGGAAATCATCCAATGACTTCTCCCGTCCTGGGTGCGACGGGAGGGCGTGTCAGACTCTTACTGACTAAAACCCACTCATGTTCCTTCGATTGCCCTTTATGTTCCAGGGTCACGGTAACTATTATAAACATTCCGCAACCCCGGCAGGCGTTGGCCCTGTTGGGCCCCTCCCTGTGCTGACTCCTTCTCTTTGAGGCGCGCGTGGAACAAAACGCGCCGTCTACGCGGTCCTGGTCCTAGCCGGGCGGCGAGCTACCCATCGCTCGCCAGATCCCATGCCTTCCTGAGAAATGACCTTGATTAGTCAAAAATTCAAAATTCAAAGCATTTATTTCACTTAGACCATTTACAGGTACTTATGAATTGTCAAAGAGTCGGTCGGTTAGTCAAAAAAGAAAAGTGACGCTAATTGCCTGTTCCAAAACGTAGATCTCTATGGAGAAGAACAGGCAAGAAACTCCACGGACACTCCTTTAAAAAAAAAACATGTTTTACAAAATCTTGGTTACATTTTCATTAGTAATAGGTTTTTTGTATTTATTCGGTTATTGTAAAATGATAATATCTTTTCGGCTTTTTCTACAGAGAGAGAGAACGCTAATTCTTTCTTTTCTTGTTTGTGAATGAAATGAAGCCATACTTAATTACTTACACAAAATAATTCATAAGAAATAAAATGGACCAATTAAATAGCAATTAAGTACAAACATATTTTCGACTAAAACTACCAATGATTACGCAATTTTAATTTTATGCCGGCAACCTAATAGATTCATAATTATATTCGTCATTTAGTTATTGGAACAGGTTTCCCAACATTTTCCATTAAGGGTCTGATATGTTAGTTATAAAGCGACCAGGTTAAATTAAATTCTGGTTTGACGCTATTTCTAAAACATCCTCTCAAACAGCCGTTATATTAATCAATATAGAAATTATAATTTTGCTATAAGTAACTATCAGGAGCTGAGTACAGTGTCGGTAAGCACTACTTTGATACCCACTGGGAGAAAATCGCTTATATACATTATCTCACGTCTACCCCATAGAGTGGAGTGTCATTAGATAGGTCTTTCGTAATTATTGCGAGGTTGCTAAGGCGTTTTTTTTTATTTATGTAGCCGTTCGCGAGGTATTCAACCCCCCCCCTCCCCCTCACTAAAAGCTAAACTGCTTCAGAAGTTTTAGAAGCCTAACTTGAGAAACAATATAATGAAAAATCGTGAAACATGCGTGAAACCGACAAAATGCGAAATGGTTCATTACGGAATTTGATTCGATGCGTGAACTGGGCTGACACGCACTTGGCCAATTTATTTATACTTAGGATGGCCAGATTTATGAGGAACAATAAAAAAAAGTGTTGTTAAGTAGACGCGGGTGAAACCGCTAGGGCCAATGGGACACCAAGTACCTACTATTATAATCTCATGAGATATCTATAGGACGGTATAGGACGGTGACTTAAGTGCCGACATGTTTTGCAAGGAATCAAGCTTCTTTAAGAGATAAATATTAGCCCTCTGACCAAGTCTTAACAACAAAATTAATTAGGCGAAGAGATAATTATTAACATCATCATTTTACCGTGTTATGTTAGGCAGAGTAGCTCTTAAATCGATTTCACACTTTATTTATTGTACGGTCAGCATCAAAAGTCGCTGAACACATTCAGATTTTCAAAATCACTGTATACTATTATCATCTATTTAATGTGTTATGTTTAATGTTTTATGTATTTTTAATGATGTTCATTCAATACTGACGCCTATCTTGTTGAACGATTTATAGATGATAATAGTATACAGACAGTGTTTTGAAAATCTGAATGTGTTCAGCGACTTTTGATGCTGACTGTACCTATGTAAAATTTGTATCTTGTCGTTCCCATAACCAACCTGGGATCGATGGTAAACATTCGAAAAGATTAGTTTAGAAAACTGTGCGAAAAATAGAATTATGGTACGCTTCTGAGACTGGAAGGATGACAGTTATAAGGTGAAAGTCGGGTCTTGCGACGAAACTTGAGGAAAGTCCTTAGTATAAAAATAACCAGTTAAGTGCGACTGTCACACAAGGTTCCGTAATATCTTATAGCACGTATCTAACTCTACATACAAACGACAAATTGATGTTGACACATCCCTCAATACATTACTGTATTGGAGGACACTGAATAAAACTTTTTTAAGTATCTAATGTGAATGTTTAAGTAAAGCACTATCTATACTTACTGATTGTTTATTTTTAAATTGTTAGGAGAATTATGTAGTAACAGAATGCAATGTTGTAATGGTCATTTATATACCTTACTTGGCCGGGTTTGGGTCACAGAATGTAGGCCCATAGTGTGTACCAAATCTCGAAGTACCAGTTTTGAAGTAAATCAGCTGTGACAGATAGCCAGACCAACACACGAGTGATCCTATATTGATTCAGTTTTCCATTTGGACATATGGAACCCTGAAAAGAACGAAACGTTATTTCGGATGGTTGTTTACATAATAAGGATGCTTTTAAGTAGGTATCTGCTTACGTCATATATGGAAAGCAAGCTCGCCTTGGCTCAAGCTATAATAAAAACACTTGTATGCAGGGTGTCGCGAAATAATGTTGAAATGCCACGTTCCTTGTTGCCAGTCGTCGATAAAAGGAAAACGAGCCATGGGCAGGTAGGCACCTACCTCCTACCTCATTACCTAATAGTTTACTAAATAAGATTTTATTGGAGAGAACGTTATGTCCCTCAAGATTTCTCCAGAATGGTGGTGTTTTTACCATTACCAAAAAATGAACAAATACCTGTGTAGGCCTTGTGTTCACATATGCATATTCTAAAAAATTAGCATGTTGAAATTCGGATATATATATAAGGCATTTATATACTTAACTACAGCATGTTTACTGAAATATATTAAAAATCTTAAATTAATATTTACGTTCGTGTTAAAAATGATTAAATATGTAGGATCTACGATGTTAGTCTCACACTAAGCGTCCTTGCTTGAAAACAAAGGAATTGATCGAACAAAGCGTCTACATCCATCGTCCAGATGAGTAAGTGGATACCTACACCAGGAATACATAATATCATTCGTTTTTGCTAATCATTCAAGAATTTTTTCCACTTCATTGTTTCATATCTAAGGGAAGTACTTATAGCTATTGATTGCGTGACCAAAACCGGTACTTCTCATATAGATGCTTTGTAGGTTTTATAACGCACACAAGAAAACAGTAACTGAACGCTTAACTGGGAAGGACGCGGCAGTAATAAAAACGCAACAGCGCGTAAGTTTTGCTCATCATATTAGCTGAACTTAGATGCTGGATAGCCTATGTAGTTTATTCGTCTGTACGCATCGGTAGTCACCATTTTTAACGAACATTTTACGCCGATACCGAATTATGCAGTGTATCCTACCTGATATGACTTATTCGAGTCAAGACGGACACCCGCAATACGACAGGTTTATCAGTTTAAGGTCACTCAGCTAGCAGTGGAGAGGGCTATGCTTGAACTATCTCTAAAGGATCGCATTTGGAACGAGGTGATATAATTAAATTAATCGGTATAAGTCACAAAATAAGCAAGCTGAAGTGGCAATGGGCCGGCTATATTAGCTGTTTAACCGATGACTATGAGTGGAGACTGCGAATGGGCAAACTTAAGGTAGGACGTCCTCTGAAAAGAAATGCGTGCTATTGGAGAGGCCTGTATTCAGCAGTAGACTGGTGTAGGCGGAAGTTGAATCTGAAGTGTAGTAACAAGTCTGTACAGCTACACTCAAAAAAGTACTTCCGTCAGCAAACGTAAGTATAGCGAAACACTGATGTTAACGGTTTTGCCGAAAATAAAATGAAATCTTTACATTTTCCACAAAGATTAAATTTATTTAAATTAGGGCGATCCCCATAATAATAACATCATTTTTTGTAACGTAAGTTGCTCTTACTATGACAATGACTGACGTTAATAAGTAAATAAAATCTAGCTCTTTATGAGATTGTTATTTCGGATGTTTTTATAGTAGGGGTTTTTTTTTCTATTGATTTACAATAATGATCTACAATTAAAACGTCTTGTATAAAACTATTGAAATAAAATTGCAACAAGACACGATTTTTATTATTACAATTAGCTTTGTATAATTATTATTAACTATACTTCGCTACTTATGAATTTGTCATAGAGGGAAATAATAGCTATAATGTCGTTTTTAGCCATTTTTCCTCAATAGGTTGATATTTCAGAAACCAAATATTAAATGAGAAGTACTTACTTATTTTTATTTTAAAAATAAATACCGCTTAAAATAAGTGTTTAAAGTTTAAACCTATTAGTAATTACAATTGAATAGGTACGCATCAGAGACACCTAACTTGTAAGTATAAATCCTTATATATAATCCTATTTATACTCGTAGAGGTCGTATTATTAAGCTGAAAAGTTTGTTTGTTGGTTTGGTCTGGGAATTACTGTTAAGTTTAATTTTCGTTAAGTCCGAAGTGATAAAATATTTTTATGTTGTATTTTCCATTTATTGAGGAAGGTTATGGGCTGCTTACCTATGTAACATCGTGCTACGGGAGCGAAGCAGTAAGTAAGAAGTAGTAAAAACGCAGGTATAACCGCGGGTGACGACTCTAATTTATAAAAAGATTATTTAAATTATTTAGCTAATATAAAGCTTAAGCATAAAATACATAATATACATATCTATTAAAAGAAACATAGATACTGCTACAATCCTAGATACCTAAATAAGCGCAGTTCTACCCTTGGCACGCTCACAACCTCAATTGAGGGTAATAAATTAATTTTTTAAACAAAGATTTTTTTTTAATTAACTTAATAAAACTCCCGTGGGCAGTAGCGTGATGTTATATATATAGCTTGTAATCTACCTCGATAACTACCTATGAAACAAAAAAATTGGTTGAGATCTGTAATTTCTGAAATTAGCGCGTTCAACCAAAGTAACAAACAAATTCTTCAGCTTTGTAATAATAATAAATATATATATACATATATATATTGCGCATGATCTATATACATATAGAGTATTACTAATACCTCTCGTTAATTAACATACTCTATAGAACTGAAAGCGATTGCAATCTGCGTCTGCAGAAATCTCGAGAAAAATTGAATTGTATGCATTATAGTTTATCACTGTAACTTTCATGCAACTTTATTTACATAACAAGTACGTATTCTCCTATCTATATGTAGGTATATAAGAGTACGTTATTCATTTAAACGTCGTTCGATTTCAACATGCCTTCTCGTGATATCTAACTAATAATCATAAATACCCAGTTTATAAATAGTACGCTAAACAAGGAAACTACTGTGTGAACCAACTAATTACTATTAATAGCAAGAAGTTATTAATATCAATTAATAGTGCTTCTAACCTTATTATTGAACACGTCAATCTACTGTGCATCATCTATCTTAGGTTTTAAGTAACAGGGCAGGCATTGCGCCTAGTGTTACCTTCACTTATGTTAGGTCTTTACGCAGCTACCTACAGTTTCGGTAATAGCTAGTTAAGCTAGTTTTAAATTAAAGAAAAAATCCAATTAGGCGAATAGGCAGATGTAGAGTAGCGAAATGTGATCAAAATCTCGTGAAGAAGGTTCTGTATTTTTTTTTATTACGAATCACGATGTCAATTGGGCGCACAGCTTGCTTGGTGCAGTGATTGAGTGCTTGGTTTCTGCGCTTCTTGTTGTGGTTCGATTCCGCCTCGGGACAAATATTTGTATCCAATGGATCTAGTCTAGGTACTTACATACTGGATGTAATGACATCCAGTTTGTAGATTGTAGGCATTTGTAAGTAGTGTTTTTTAAGTACTATAAATACCTGAGTCTAGTTGTTTGTTATGTGAACAAAAGATGAAGAACAAAGTGAGTAAGAGTTACGGTTCCGTTTATTGTAGATAAGGATCCCTAAAAGCAGCACACAAGTGTCTATCAAAAACAAAGTGGTGGTATTTGACGAGACAAATACAATTTCACAATATTCTTAGGTAAGACCATTTTAGTTGGACTATTGTTATTTAAAATGTTAGCTCAGACGGTGAGCTGTAGACATATTTTGTACATTATATTATGCCTGCCTTACTGTGCTTATTTTTTTTAGCAAAAATGATATTACGTATTACGTACTTACTACATCTGAGAGTGTTGGCATTTTTGTTTTTGAGAATTGTCAAAGAGTCGGTCGGTTAGTCAGAAAAGAAAAGTGACGACGCTAATTGCCTGTTCCAAAACGTAGATCTCTATGGAGAAGAACAAGCAAGAAACTCCACGGACAAAATATCATGTTTTACAAAATCTTGGTTACATTTTCTTTTTGTTGCTTCTATATGTGAAAACAGTGTAAGTATGTAACAAAATAAACAAATACAAAATTAAAATAAAAAGTCAAAATAAAAAGTCATGGCAGTTAAGAGATGACCCATCTTAACTGATAGCACCCGTTCACGAGCATGACGCGTGGCATCAGCACCATTTAGCTCAACCATTATGAAGGGAACCGAATGATCCAACGCACTCGCCACCATCAGCGAGACTTTTTGAGCGAGCATGACAATGCTCCTAACTAACCGCCATGTCTATTTGTGTCAGTAGAAAACTATCGTAATAAATCACTACATCGTACTCACATTCACAAAAATTCAAATATGCATCTAAATTTCACAAACCAAAGTTTTTTACTGTAAATAAACATAAATGGGTGAAATAATAATAACGATCTTGAATATTCATGTCAAAAATTAAGGGGACAAGAAACATTTTCTATCTTCCAATGATTAAAATTTCTAATTTGTGAGCTTAGGTGGAGCAGGACCAGCATTTAGCCAACAGCATTTAACTCAATTCTATTAATCTCTAGCCAATTCAAACACATCTAAATATCCAGTTAAAGTTGAATGTGTACCTACTCGACGGTGCGCGGCGGCGGCGCTACTTTTTATGAGAATCTGTTTTTAAATAAGAAGATTGCTACTGGTTATGTAGCATTTTTTAGTTTAGCTTTAGTCCTTTAATTTCGCATCTGTTAATCAATCATTACAAGCAATTTGGGCATATTAGCTTTTTCAAAATTATAGAAATAAGATAAACTAGTAACCTATACCGATGCCGCTTAGAATCGTCCGCCCGTCGTATTTGCGCATGCATATGGAATAAACATAAACAGACCAGAAAATAATGTTTGAATAAAAATAAACTTGACCCAGTATCCAAACATTTTAAGTTCATAAACAAAATCATCTAGAAATTGACAAACTATTTGGTAATTTCTTGTTGTGCCGTCGCGTCGTTCATATACATATATCTTGGGTGGGACAATCTTACACCATCATCTGATCCCAAACTAAGCAGACCTTGTACTTTGGTAACCAGATGACTGATATACATACTTATATAATTTGTAAATACATAGATATTATACATAGATAAATTACACCCAGATACAGAACAAACAATCGTGCTTATCAGTCAAAGGGGTGGGAATCGAACCTATGGCCTGCGATGCGATCAGGGTCACTTGGCTTTGCCGTCAGGGTCACTCCTGCCTGACGCTATACCAACAGGTCCGTCAAATAAATATGTAAGTAACTAGAGTATTTTCGTTATATTAATCGTAATAGGTTATAGGGTAAACAATCAAAGCCACTGGAAAAATCCACTAGCTACTAAAACCAAAATTTGCCCACTAAATGAAAATTCTAGTGGAAAATCCACTGAGTTGTCTTGGCAACCCGGCTTATATTTAAGTGAAATTGGATTCTAATAGGGTCTGCTTGCAATTCTGTTCATTTATTCATTAAGGTTATTTTTACGGTAAAAAAAACCTACTTAGGTTCCCGTAAAAATGTTCTTTGTACCTTAAATATGTGTCGGATGACCTGTACTACTATAAAATTAAATATTTCTACCTTTCTTCTCCCCCTTCCCATTACCCCTTTCTTTCATTCTTTTACCTTTCTATTGCGCATATTATATGCGCATTCTATTAACAAACCCAATTTTAAATAATAAATATGGTATTTTTTATCACTATCGTATCAAGCCACATGTCAGTCACTAGCCTGCTAGTTTGCCTTGTGTCTGTTGCGCATCTGTCTGGGACGCGTCCTACCTTCGTGAGGTTTCCCTTGCCTCTGTTGTCAACAAAGATAGTTAACAGGTAATCAAACCTTCAAATTGATTTACTTATCACTTTCAAGACCAGCTAGTTAGTCGCTTGGTTATGCGCTAATTGATGACTATGTAAAATGAGAATAAATCGCTTCAGGGCCATGAAATATTAGATCAGAGTAACCACGGTACCGTATTATTTGACCTAGATGTGATACCTACTACGTCGGCTGTATTTTTTTCAGAAGGATTCCTATTTAGAACCATTGTTATTTGAGGGATTTTATGTCACTGCCGTTACTGTTTGGCAATGCCTTTTATAAAGCGCAACATTGGGAATAGGTACTTAAATTTATCAGTTTTTTTAGAGATCTAAAAGCAGAAAGAGGTGTAACTCATGTAACGGTTATTGCCTAAAATAAGTACCTGGGTCTACTCACCAATATACATCAATTTATTTTTAGTAGGTGCTTAAATATCTAACTGTAAAAAAATCGTAATGCAGAAATGTCTTACTTTATACTTAGTTTGGTGTAAAAATTGTATGGAATAGCAGTACTTTTTTATATATTTTTTTATTTTCATGATTATATACATGCTAAGAAGATTAATTTTTTTAGATTAATGTAATATTAATAACATAAGAAAGAACCATTAAGTTGTAGGTATAATAAACAACATTGATAGGTACCTAAGTATCTACATACCTATTGGAAATGTCAATGAACCGTTGATAAGTGGTCATAAAAATAAAATTAGTTACTGATGAACATATTTGCCCTTACTTGCAATGATTCATTTATAAAACAGCGCCATTATAATATACTAGCTTTTGCCCGCGACTTCGTCCGCGTGGAATAATAGTTCCCGTTCCCGGGAGATTTCCGGGATGAAAACTATCCTATGTCCTTTCTCGGGTCTCGGACTATATCTGTAGCTGTACCAATTTCATTCAAATCGGTTCTGCGGTTTAGGCGTGAAGAAGTGAAAGACAGACAGACAGAGTTACTTTCGCATTTATAATATTAATATGGATACTTGGGCATGTACTTATAATTTTGTTCACTTGATAATTTCATAATTATACAATTTTTTTAAGGTTGCCCCACAGGCAATTCTCTTTCATTTGTGTCTCTAGTGGGTGCAATTACAAACATTAATAAAATACTTTATCCAAAAAACAAGAACCGCCTTAAAAAACTAAAAACCCAAAAAAAACTAAAATTACGGAAGTCGGTGGCTTCTCTTCTACCAGTCAATTTGTGTTGCCAGTAGACCAACAGGCCCTTTAAAACCATCAGACACCCATGATGCATATTGTGAGAAAGGTCACGGCCGCCATCTTGGATTCTCAAATCGACCTCATTTTTATTTACCTTAGCACCCCAAAAAAACATGAAAGCGACACCCATGACGCCTATTGTGAGAAAAGTCACGACCGCCATCTTGGATTTCCAAATCGACCTCATTTTTGACCTTAGCACCCCAAGAAACCATGAAAACGACACCCAAGCGTGATATTTCAAAAAGTCACTAAAAGTTCTGCTATTTATCGAAAGATGGCAAAACCGAGTGGGGGGTGTTAGGTTAGGTTATGTTCGTTACGCAATTTCTGGATTCGGTCTCCACGCTCAAGGCCCGGAATAGAAGCTATGCAATAGCTTAAAACTACTTACAATCTTATAAAACGAAAATAGAAACTTAAAGAAACGCACACATCGTCTATGTAATATATGTACATACATAGACGATGTGTGCGTATCTTCAAGTTTTTGGTTCTTGGTGATTTTTTCGAGAAGCACTGAACCGATCGACACAAAATTTATATAGGACCACCCCTGAATCATGACTTATCAAACCAAAAAAGAACCATCAAAATCCCTTTACAATTGACGGAGATATCGCGTAACAAACATACAAAAAATAAACATACGGACGAATTGAGAACCTCCTCCTTTTTTGAAGTCGGTTAACAGGTTATAAAATTATGAAGTTTCTACTTAATGCAATTTAATATTACGTTCTCTAATTTGTGCTCACTAGCACTAAGCATAATGTATAACGGATTGTATTTGGGTTGAAATTAAATATTTTAATTAGGTCATTCCAAAAGATTAACGTTCCTTTATCGTACAAGTTATTTCACTTATGAAGGTTATTTGTTCGAGAACAATTACTTATTATTGTTTAGGATTGAGCACATCACTATCTAAGTATAACATTAGCGTTATCTGTACCTATCATGTTTTTAAAGTTTATGTGGCGTAAGGCAGCATCTGCGTAATCGCACGGGTCGAATCGACACCAGAGGTCATTCTTTTTATCGGAATCGCCATTGTGCCCGTGGCGCTGGCAGTGGGGTCAATTGTCGTCTGATTTTCACAAGTACTTTATTAACATAATCGGCCAATAACGGCTGATTCTACTTTTTTATTCATAAATATTACTTACTGTGCTGTGAGTATTTTGTAGTAGTAAACTATTTATCAATTGCGTGAAATATACTTTAAGGCTTCAGGGAATGTACAGTTTAGTGTTATTAGTTTCTAATCTTAGTAAATAAACAATTATTTGATAAAGGATAAATTGAGGTATGTAATTTTTCACGCTTTCATGCTATGGAGAGGTCAATGGAGCACAACACAATTATTAAGTCATCGAATGGGATTTTCATGAGATTTAGTTTAAGTTACTAGTTTTCACAATTTTCACATTTATGCATACAAAGGATACGAAACGGAGATTAGGGAGGCATAGAGTTACCACTTTATCTTGTAGTTAATCTTTAAATCTTTTTTAATATTCGTCCTCGTGATATTATGCCGGTTCGGTTAATAAATTAAGACACTGTGGATGAAACAGAGACCATTTACATTCATTACTCACCCAAAATACCAAAACTGTCTTTAAACGAGGTAACAAGCCGTTTTTTGATTTTACACACCAATAAATGTCAATATTAATCTAATTGTTAGATTGCGTGTATACACGTTTTCCGCCGTCCAGGCCGGCTACTAACACTATTTATACTTCACTATAGATAGCTTGGGTAGCACGAGTCGCGACACGGACACTGAATAGCAAATGAGAAAAATCTGAGCAATGACCACGCCGTGCCCTCAACCTCGAACTGCAGACGCTCAATTCTACATAATATGCTACATTAAACGTAGACTACGTTACCTATACTTACTGTCTCACACAGAACGATGTGAAAATGAGAGTAAAGTAACGTCATTAGTTCATTACTAGATATTAGTGATCTCATTTAATCGTGACAAATGATTGCCAAGAATTAGAAAAAAATTGCCAATGAAAACAGTTTAAAACATTTTTTAGGCACGGACTTACTTTATCATTATATTTTCTACGTGATCGTGTCCCGTGTCTCGCTATTTAGATACACTTAAGCTTTTGAAATGAAAGTCAAAATACACACGGGAGACTCGTAGATTTTTATAGATGTGTGAAGCTCTCCGATTTTTATGAAATGAAATCTAATTTCCATTTCCAGCGAGAGGCACTAATATTTAATACGTATTATACAATAGGTATTATATCTAATACGTGGGATGTGCTAACAAATATAATTGAAGTGCATTCCGATGAGAGCATGTGCTTACAATAGGTGAAAGTAAGTTCGATGAACCAAACGAAAGTTTTTACAAAGGGATTCTGGATTCCAGCCGGGACAGTGCGTGTGAACGCACTCTCCAGAAAGTAAAATGTGCAATTGTTCGTATAACAACAATGTATGGTAGTCATTTTACCAGCGATAAATATGTATAAAGTGTTTTCTATCTATATCTATCGTGTTTCTTTGGTACAAGAAGGTATGTACTATCGACAAAATTGAATCATGGCCCATTTCGACGACAAATCGTTTGAAGCTGTCAAAATAATAAGACTAGACGTGTGACATTTTTAATACATGTTTACGATTGTTGTCGACATAATTGTATTTGAATGTCTGTAAGAAAATAAGCTTATGGTGGGTCATGACTCCATTTTGTCGATTGTACATAAGGAAGGCCGATTAAAAAAATACTATTAGTTAGGCACGATCTATTATATTATCTAGGATTAATTAAAATAATTTTTTTTGCTGATGGTTATTAAATTAATGGATTGGATATTCAATATTATCAACAAAACTGTTTTAATTTCAATTACGTAGCATAGAAGTAGAGTAATTAATTTCAGTTTAACTGATTATAAAATATGGTAAGTTCGTTGGCCGAGACCTCCTTAATAACTAAAGTATATATATAACATTTATACATATAGCTGTAAGGTCCCATTAAAACAGAAGGACAAACTTTTAGATGACTTCAAAATAAGAAAAAAATCGCTTTACATAGATACTTAAAGAGAAAAAAGAAATAAATGGAAATACACTACAAATTCACACTTTTATGATTTTAGGTCAAAATTTCTTCGGTTAGACGTATTGAACGCTGTGTTTAAATGAAGTAGTTTATTTATTATCAGCTATTTTAATGGAAGTTATCGTGAGTATACACGTTACTGCATTGTAAATCGGATAAGTAATAAAAAATAGCCTACTTATGTGGGACAGAGCAATTTTAACTAATATAAGTACATAGGTGAATGCGATCAAAGGAGCCTATGGACATATTATTTCATTTGTATGCCATTTGGAGAGGTAAAAGTGTATATTCAATGATGCACGTACATTGTCAATTTTGACGCAGTACAATAGCAGCTGGGGTATTGCATCGATGCTACCGGCTGTATGTAACGTGACATGTCTGATGGCTGTCGGTGGCGCGGCGGCGGCATCGCGCGTTTGCATCATTTTTGATTGCATCGCGAATTTGCGACCGTGTGTAAGGGGAAAGCGAAGCATTGACGATGTTTTATTTGACGCCTGTCGCTAGAGTTCCTACCTGTGCACTGTGCGTTCAAAAACTACTGGTTTAATCTGCAACGTTGCGCTTGCGGTCGTTGCAAACCCCGCCTTGGGTTAAACAACTAAGCTAATTAGTTACAACTTGTAACAACAGTAACTTAATTTAAACCAAACAATAAAAATAATCCCAACAAAAACATTTCATGTAAAATGTTGCCAAGACGACAACATAAGGTTTGCCCTGTGTAATAGCCAACCCATACATTTTAACTGATATTTAGAATTTATGAAGTTAGGGTCGGTAGATTTAGGCCGTGTACTTTCAGAAGCTTGGCTCTACATGAGATCTGATGTATTTTTCACAGGGCAAATCTTATGTGGTCGTCTTGGCAACATTTTACATGAAATGTTTTTGGTAGGATTTTTTTTTGTAACTTGCTAGGCTGTATTTTTAGTTTTAGCAGTTATTTTTTTTTACTAGTTGTTTTTGTAGAACTTTGACAGTCGTTACTGGTTAGCCAGAAACTCTGACCAGTCAAACCCAGAGGTGAGAGAGAGGGGTGTCGCCCAGTAACTGGGTTGTGGAGGTCAGATAGGCAGTTGCTCCATGTAAAACACCGGTATCCAGCAGAGTCCGGTTAGGCTGGCAGCCGACCCCAACACAGGTCGAGTAAGGCTCGAGAGATGATGATGATGAGCAGTAATTTTTGTTCTTCTTTTTTTGGGGTACATTTCTTGCACATTAGCAGTGCCGGTTTTCATAGCCCATTCGGTCTTTGCCTTCTTACTTTTTTGACTTACTTATTTCTGTTCAAACTTCTTTCTGTCTTTGCCATTTACTTTGATGACTTACTAATTTCTGCACAAACTTTCACCCCCATTTTAGGCGATGGGGGGCGAAAGTTATAAGTTTATGAATTTTTTGTTGGTTAGTAAACTTAGTTAACATACCAAATTTCAGCTTTCTAGCACTTCAGGGGGTAGATAGATAAATAGATAGATAAAACATTTCTTTGGTGCAAAACACAAGAAATAAACAAGAAGAGAGAAGAAAAAAAAACAATATTACAGTTTTGAAGTGACCAAGCAGTGCGTGTCTCCGGTTTGCACCAAATGGGTGTCCAGCTCAGCATAATATGTCAGGTATAAGCTCAGCATATACCTGACGCTGGTATTCTGCTGGAACCAGTTGACTCAAGGACGCCACATTAGGGTACATCACAACTCATTAATCACATTCATTCATTCATTGAATTATAGAAAATAGTGATAATAAATACGATAATAGTTACAATTAATTCAATGTAAATAATCGTTGCATTGCAGTGCCTACCTACAAGTAAACCACAAGATGTGAAGAAGCAATTTAGAGAAAGCTTATCGAGAAAGCTTGGCACTAGTCCAGAACACGTAAACCGAGCTAAACAAGAAAAATAAGTCGCAACTTGAAGTATCTACTTAATATTATAAAGCCTACGTGTTTTTGTGTGGAATCTAATTTTATGATGCGGGACAAAATCCAGTTGCATAATAATAAACCCGCATATAATTATCTTAACGCATAACAATTTGGCCTATTAACCTGGAATTTATTTTTTATTGTTTTTTACTGTATACCTAGTAAACAAAGAAAAACAAATGATTTTACAGTTTTGTTTTGCTAGTTAAATCAGATAACCGGTATACCGCCGTTTACCCGAATTTTATTTGCCCTAATTTCATTTGCCATAATAGTCAACAGCCATAATATCATACGACATAATACTCATTTGCCCTACTCTCATTTGCCATAATAGTCACGTGCCAGAATCATTGTTTCCCATAAAGTCACTTACCATAACATCATTTGCCATAATCATTGTAAGCCATAATTATCACATGTCCTAATTATCACATGCCATAATTATGATATGCCATAACATAATTTGCCATCGACATCGGGTGTATAACGGTTGATTATATCAAGAGAAATTGGATGCAATTGGGACTTTAGGGCACCCCGACTCGGACAGGTTAGGTTAGAAGGGGATGGCGGGGTCGTGTGAGCGAGCGAAGCGAGCGAATAGACCCCGCCATCCCCTTCGTGGTTATTTTTTTATAAACCACACAGAAGTAGGAGCCCCGCGAAGCGGGGCTCCGTCGACCTAGCCCACCATCAACCATGCACAGAAAAAAAAACCATTACGGGGCTTAAATATTTGTCTAATACTTGTTATGCCATTTAAATATTATGCCATTTAAATATTATGTCTAATAATTATTATGGCACATAAAATTATGGCAAACAATACTTATGGCATTCGTATCTTATGGTATCTAAAATTCGGGCAATTAAAAGTATGTCATATGTCTTTTAGGGCAAATGAAACATTCGGGCAAATGAAATTCGGGTAAATGAAATTCGGGAAAATGATGATTATGGCATATAATCTTCGGGCAAACAATAGACAACCCAGATAACCATATATTAATAAACCAGTTCAGTAATGCATCGATTCGGTAGGCAAGAAGCGTATTGACCGAGTCTGTTTGT
This sequence comes from Athetis lepigone, assembly GCA_033675125.1. Lineage (NCBI taxonomy): Eukaryota > Metazoa > Arthropoda > Insecta > Lepidoptera > Noctuidae > Athetis > Athetis lepigone. Next base: position 12,840,393 of record CM066232.1, on the reverse strand, counting down.
GTCCTCATTCGCATGGCCTTCTTGATTAGGCAAAGATTGGTAACGCAGTGCACGCCCTTCAAAAGCTATAATGCACTATTGCACTTATTTAGTTGAAATACTATATTGCATTTAGTAACTGATACCAATATAGGTTGAAACTGATCGTCGAAAAATTTAGTAACTTATAGGATGAAACCGATCGTCAAAAAAATATAAATGTATCTATTTTAGTGTTTATAAAACTACACACTGTTTTGTACATTTTACCTCAATACTTACACTTTGGACCTGGAGCTAAAAGATCTCCGAAAAAAATGTGATGACAAGTAATCAAAATAAAGGTTTTCAGTCAAGACAGGTGTTGCTTTGATTTGATCTTTTCTTGCATAATAATTACTTGGACATACTATGGACTTGGTGACCTTAGCTAATAGGTAGTCAGACAAGTAAGTAAATATATGTAGATGGTACTGTTCTGCAGTAGCAATAGTTTCTAAAAAACACATTACCCTCCTTTGCGTCGCGCAGTCGGGTAATAAAAAAAGATAAAAATATACAGAGTATGTACAATGCCGTCTTTTTAGGTTTAATTAACTGCAACAAGAGAAAATTACTACTAGTACATAATAGTAGGAAGGTACATATGTAACGCTTAGCAGGTGTGCATTAAGACATGAGCGTATTAATATTATTCAAAAGATAAAAAGAGTTGTAGAGAGTATGTTCAATGCCGTCTTTTTAAGTTTAATTAAAATGCAACAAGAGAAAATTGTTAATAGTAGGTACATAATAGTCGGTAGGTGCATATGTAACGCTTAGCAGGTGTGCATAAGACATGAGAGTGTAACACATCCGTGGAGGGTTAATAAATGAGTGTTTCGTAACCAATAGGCATTAGATATAATTAAACCCTACGGAAGGCAATCGTTATGCAAGTGCAATGTTCCGTTCGCGACAGTAACGGTGTAGCAGAGTGAGACGGTGACTGTCTTCTGTGTGCCGAGTGCCTACCACGTTCTACTATCACGATAACTAGAAATATTTATTGGTTCTACTCATATTATAGTACTACAAGAAATATAGACTGTAGAATAAAATAGAAAATTATATCTTCATATTGTTGATAGATACTTATTTAGAATTGTGTACTGTGTAGGTAGACACATTTTTTTTTGTTTGAATAAATAATTAAGTATGTTACTTAAATTATTTGACTTCTATAATTATGTTTTTTGAATTAAGTACAAAATATACAAAACGTATAATAATATAATAGTTAGATAGAAATTACGCACATGAATTGTCTTCCCTAATGATAATGATTCAGATGCGCGTTATACACAGTTTCATTTTCAGCCGGAAACTGGATCAGTTACTTAGAATACATAACAAAAATGACAAATGCTGTTGATTAGGCAATCTTACGAATATCCAAATTACCTAAAGCAATAAAGGGAGATCACGCAGTGTGGCAGTGAAAGTGGACGCACGCTGTACCAAGCCGCTGGCAGTCGAAAGTAAGCGGTCTGGATGAATAATCCTTAAATATTAACGGCCATCTGCTGAGAGAAAACTTACGCAACAACACCTATTTTGTTTATTGCTTGATTTCTACAAAACAAACGTTATTGTAAACGGCATAACACAAAAGAATAACATTTTGAATTATGATTCGAAACTGTTATTCTTTTGTTTTCGGTTACGTCCGCTTACGTTACGATGAAAAACGTGGGTATCTTCAAAATCTTCATCATCAAGATTAATATTCGGGAATCCTAAAGAATAAGCTGCAGGAAATAGGTGCAGGGGACCAAATAAACCGTAGCAGGGCTGTCTGCTGTCAGTTTCACGAGTACCTTGTTAACTACTTCGGCACAAACTGTATTTTAGGATAATCCACAGTTATTTTCATTTAAGCACATCCGTACTAATATTATAAATGGGAAAGTGTGCCTGTCTGTATGTTTGTCTTTCTTTCACGGCAAAACGGAGCGACGAATTGACGTGATTTCTTAAGTGGAGATAGTTGAAGGGATGGAGAGTAACATAGTTTTGTCTCTTTCTAACGCGTGCGAAGCCGCGGGCAAAAGCTAGTAATAGATACATTGGTTTTACGATATCTTTCCTTGTTTTACTAGGTACCTATGTAACCTACTCACCGCCAATTAGAGATTCAGCACGGATGTAGGAAGTGGTTTTTACTTTCTTATACTTTATTTAACATTTCTAAACTAGGTATAGACAAACTGATTTCAAAAAAGTTCATTAGGTTAGTAAGTAGGTAGAGACTTAGTTTAACTTTTTATTGTGTTAATAAATGTCTTCACGTTATTTCCTCACCAATACCTTTTTTAATTTTTTTTTATATTTTCAATACAGAGCTTTTCCTTCAAAAAGCTTTTCCTTTCAATACAGACCTTTTAATTTACTAATTACAACGCATGTTAAAATGTATTCCGCTCTTCCATGATCGTAAATGACTGCATTTTATATGGCATTGTGATATGGTTTACAGTATACTGGCACTGAAGAATTTCATCAGATTAGGCATACTTATTAGAAAGGATTTTATTAATTTTAATTTAACGCTACGAGACAATGTTCATTTCCTTTCCATTTGAGTTAAAAAAAACTGAATAGTGAGGGTAGGTATTCCAATAATGTATTATTTTTTTCGGTCTAAACCATGTCAGCCATATGTTTCGTTCCACACCTATCGGCATAATAATAGTACGAAATCATTATATAATACCTACTCATTAATAATTTAAAATGTCAGAATTTCGATGTCTTTTGTAGGCGAGTCGGAATGTACAAAGTTGTTAATTGAAAAGAGTATTTTTTTTTTATATTATTTTTTTGTATTGGGTACGTAAGTACTACATACGATATATAAATAGGAACCTACATTACATTGCATGTCAACAAGTGCTACAATATATTTAACGTGGCGTGTGTATACATACATGATAGCGATCATGATATCCTTCGGCTCACACAAATCACTGTTCCTATGTGAAATGCATTTCTTTGTTGCAACTGCAACTCAAATCATCATAAAACTTAACCAGAACTCAGAACAGGAATCAAAAGAAAGTCTAAAGATGCGAACAAGGCTTCCGGAAAGGGTTGCGGAGTGTTTATAGGGTTGCGGAATGTTTATAATAGTTACCGTGATCCCGGAACATAAAGGGTAACCGAAGGAACATGAGTGGGTTTTAGTCACTTAAAGTCTGACACGCCTCCTCCCGCCGCACCCAGGACGGGAGAAGTCTTGGTTGAGAAGATTGAATGATTTCCCACTCCCCAAAAAAAGGCTTCCGGAAAAAAATAACTTTATGTTCAGTCGTCATTTGCTTTTTAAGCCAATATTGCATTGCAACTGCAACAAGCATTAGCAAAAATCCTATTTTAGGTTTAGTTAAACGTTGTCTATCTGTACCTGAATATTAAAATGTTCAGTGCCCAATGTTTATTATGTCCAGAAATAAAAAGATAAGTATCTATATTTACCTTTCGTCGACCAAGCGACAGCCGGCTGTCAGGCTGCTATTACCTTTCTATTGTGTCTCGAAACATGTGTCTTTGAAGGTTTAAAGAAGGTTCCAAACAACAGGGATAAATAAACAATTATTACCCCTTCCCATTTTAGTAAAAAATTAAAAATAGCAGCCAAACAAAGGCTATCTTGCTTTTTCACACGCTCAATAAGGCGAGGTAGTGTAACTAGTATTTTCATTAGTTTTTAATTTCATAATTTGCTTACATCACATTATGTAAGTATGTAGGGTTAACGAACACATCAATTCAAAGACTACACAAAAAGTTCGATGTTCTTATGATCATAATACGTATGTAACACTGTTAAGATGTATGAAGATGATTATTATAACAATAAAGTATTGAGCAATTGCATTGTTGTTGAGGAATTATGATAAGTGAGCAAACGCATCGTGCGATACGACCGTCACTTTCCAACAAAGTCAATGAAGCGGGGAGAAAGTGCCGACCTCAACGTCCGTAATACAACTGCCGTCTGTAAAATCCGCTGACTCATAAAACATTACATATCACGCGTGTACACGACAGGATTGGCAGAAATTGTACATAAGTATTTCTATTATCAAAACACGTGTATATTAAACAAATGTGCATAATTTTTGTTGATATTTATCTGTTTATTGAATGACTCCACCGCGCATTTTTGTTAAAATTTAAATATGATGTATTATGTGAATTCGATACATAGTACCAACGTTTATAAAAAATATTTATTCATTTGTAAAAATTACTTATGCAAAACGAGAACAAAATATTCGGTTGTATAAAAACCGCCTTAACATAATTTTAATAATTAAACATATTATTATTTTAAATGCGAAATATAAAAGTTTGCTACAGTTTTTGAGAAACCAACCAAAAGTGAAACTTTGTTTACATTTGAATTGTACCGAGCAAAGTTTAACCAACTACAATATATTATGTAATTGGGTTGTTTTCGTTCCACGGCTACACTTAGCTGTCGCCTATAGCCTCATTATTCGTAAACCTTAATAATTTATTAGTTACAAAGCATTTAGAATCAAAACCGTTTGATATGTAATATTTCAGTCAGTTATTCCAATAACATCTAGTTTAATAAATTGTAAGCTCCTGGACATTGATGTCTCCTTATAATTTTTTTATGTGTTATATATATTTTGATTAGAAAGTTTATTTTAAGAATTTTATTTTGTTAGTTATTTGCTACGTAATGGCTTAAATAATGGAGTTATATGGGCAGTATATAGAGGATACATTAACTAAAAAAGAGAGAGCGCTTTTATGACTTTCACGATTTTTAAGCGAGAAGTGCTTCGTCATAATCTATGCCTAGGTTAGCTGCGAGGTTTTGATATATAAATTCTTTTATAGAGGCGTAGCTACTGCCCGCCGTACCAAATCTTTTTACGGCAATGAATTCGCGAGTAATTTAGATTGAATTGGAAAGCACGTACAAATATCTATTTCAGCATCAGAAAAATAATTCTTAATCCTGCACTACACCGTCTTCGCCGCCGGAAGGTCCCTCAAATTTTATCACTGAGCCCGTCTAGAGCAAGCTATGCCAGTGTTTCTATTGCTGTAATGTAACCCCAATTAATGTAGTACTGTAATCAAAATTTCAAAAGATAGAGAAGTTCGGATTGTTCTTAAGGAGTAAGATAGCCCCACTAATGGCTGAGACAACTTCCTACCAGCCTACTAGCCAGCGTATATGTTATAGGCAATGTGTATAATCCGGCATTGTATAGAATGCCTAGGCATTATATATATTGCCTAAAACTTTCCGGCAATGTATATAATACGATTCATTTCATACATTGCCTAGGTATTGTATAAAATGCCTAAAGCGCATCAGGCAATGTGTATAATGAACGACCACGAGAAGGAGACACGTGTTTATATTATTTCATTATGTCATTTCTATTATTACTTTTAATAATTAAATGGTAAATAATATTTCTCACACTTGACTTCACATTTTTAATACCTACATAATATGAAAACCTTTTTAGAAGATTTTTAATTTATATTATTTAGAGTAATGTTTGTGTTAAATTAAAGTTTAATAATGTTGATTTTGAATGGTTTTAACGAAACTTTACCTAAGTATTTTTTGAATAATATGTTTAAATTGACAAAGTAGCGCTTAGATTTTGTGTCGATTACTGAACTGAACATGATTGTGAAGATATTTAAGAAAATAATTGTTTTCAAATCAAATTTCTATAATCAAGTGGTAAGAAATGAACAGGGCGACTTTCTGCAGCAATTTTTTGGTGCGTTGTAAATGTAAATGTTTATCCCGAAGGCAACTGGAGAAACGCTCTCTACGCAAAAACTCGTATGTACTTAGGCATACAAACCAATATAACACATGTCATATCGCTGTCTGATAATGGAAGTCGAAATTAGGATTAGCTCTCAAAAGATCAGTACCTATCTAACTAAATCGTAGAGAAGAAAAATCGATTACATACATTGCCTGTGCTTCAACTGGCATTCTATACAATGCCTAGGTATTTTATACATTTCCTAGGTAAAGTGTAAAATAGTTTAAACATTGAACATCATTTCATACATTGCCTGAACGACCCCGGCATTCTATACATTTCCTAGGTATTGTATAGAATGCCTGCATTATACACTTTGCCTATAACATATACATATAATCGGTAATTTATCCCATGGCTAAACGGAAACTAATGATTTTTAGTTTTTAGATAAAATTTAATCTTTCTTCATTGGCATTTTTAGGGTTCCGTAGTCAACTAGGAACCCTTATAGTTACGTCATGTCTGTCTGTCCGTCTGTCTGTCTGTCTGTCCGTCCTCGCTTAATCTCTGTGACCGTTAGCACTAGAAAGTAGAAAGCTGAAATTTGGTAACAATATTTATATCAATCACGCCGACAAAGTGGTCAAATAAAAATTAAATATGTAAAGTGGAAATTGTTTTTTTTTTTATTTCAACCATACGTGTGATATATTGTTGGATAATAGGTATTTAAAAACGAATAGGGGTTTACTAAAATATTTTTTTGATAATGTCTATAATTTCGGACATAAAATAATCGCTCCAAAAATTAAAAACAATGTGTCCCCCTCCCCCTAACTTTTGAACCACAAGTTTAGAAAATATGAAAAAAATCTGAAAAGTAGAAGTTTATACGGACTTTCTTGGAAAATTATTTTGAACTGAATGATGGAAAGAACAGTTTTTGTACAAAAAAGACAAAAAGGTTGTAAACTACGCAACCCTACACTGAGCGTGGCCCGACACACTCTTGACTGTTTTTTTTACTTATTATTCTTTCCGAAATCCTATATCAACTAAAGAGATACTCATTTGCCTATTTTGTTTCAGGTACTTCATTCTTCTACTTTTCTTAGTTATGATTATAAGGATACGATGGCCCATACAATGGATCGCTTGTATTTCTCTAACTGTAATGATGACTTCAGGTAAGAACTTATAATGTACATTATATACCTACCTTACCTAAGCAATTTCATATACATATATATATTGAATGCAAGTTGAACCTTTAACCATGTGATTTCTTTTATTGGCAGGTAACCCTATATTTCTGCAACAAACTGGAAGGAGCCAGCGACCGGTAATAAAATGGATGCCACCTAACGACGATTGGAATTGGAGGCTAACACCACGCAACGAGGAACCATTTTTCCTTCCCTCTAATTATAATCACACACTACCGCCATCTGCTAATGAGACTGAACTTTTGGCACACATGACAGCTTTAAAAAGAAATTATTCTCGTCTTCTATGGGATAGTGATAAGAGCAGCAACCTTCCAGTGTTTGTCGAAAAAGCTCTAAAACTTCTTAACTTAAAACAAGTATATTACGAAGTAGAGCACTCTGTTATGTCTAAAGTGTCATGTACAGCTTGCAAAGCCGGCGCTGGGTTACTACAACATTACATAAGACTTGGTAAAAGTAAAGACGAGATCAATAAGATGATTTACCAATTCTGTGTTTCGTTAAAAATTCAATCGGCTCGCGTGTGCGAAGGCATCACGAGATTGTTTGGGGTAAGAAACTGTTTATGCTTAGAAACAATAAATTATCCTGCTGTCTCTGTGGTATTATAATTTACGTTTCATATTTCAGAGTGAAGTAGTTTACGTACTGAAACGTATTACTATAGGTCCTGACGAGATCTGCAGTTTTGTCATAGGAGATGCGTGTGGGGACGTTTACAATCCTTACCACGAGTGGGAAGTGGCGTTCCCACCCGTGCCGAAGCCTGCTTTGCGGGAACTTGACGCTCCTGTCGATAAAGCTCCTACGTTTAAAGTACTGCAGATTTCCGATACTCATTTCGATCCCTACTACGCTGAAGGTGAGCATTTGAACAATATTTTCTTATAATCTCCAGTAGTACAAAAGGGACAAACTTCAAAGCATTTTATTTAGAAACTGCTTGTCCCAAGCCCATTGTAAACTAATACCTGTTTTTAAAATTCCAGGTGCTAATGCTGAATGCAACGAGCCACTTTGCTGTCGAGCGTCTAGTGGACCAGCGTTGACGCCAGGCGGAGGCGCCGGCCGCTGGGGAGACTACCGCAAGTGTGACACACCTAAACGGACCATAGACCACATGTTAAAACATATAGCAGACACTCACACTGTACGTATGACTATTCAGTAGATAGATACTCAACCCTATCCGCAGCGAACGCTTAAACATTTCGCATATAAATTACTAAGTACCTGGATGACTGCAGCTTATCTCGGTATTATATTTTCGACTAGCCAGAGCGATTTGTCGTCTTCGAAATTCCTGCATAAATAAATACAAGAAAATTTTTGGAATTGTCTCCGAGATTCTGATTCAAACACAAATCCAAGACCAAAAATGGAGTTTGAAACGTCTTTTCCAAAACAAAAAATAAGCTAGTTGATTAATATATACATACATTTAAGAATTGCTCGTTTAAAGGTAATAGATGTATTAACACTAGTAAGGCCAAAAAAAAAACCCAGGTCAGTCTAGCTAGTAGTCTACACAATGTAGGTAGAGAGAGCACAACAATCTTATATAAATATCAATTGATCCACAAAGCGTTGCCACTTTATTGGATAACAACCTTTCAATAATTGAGACCTTGGCTCAGACCGAACGAAAAGTTACCAACAAACCAGTTAGGATTTTATTTTAAAAAAATCCGAATAACGACTAGCTGGCAAAATATTAAAAAAAAACCTATTGTACTTTTCCAGGACATAGATTACATTTTATGGACGGGAGATCTACCACCGCATGATGTATGGAACCAAACCAAAGAAGAGAATTTGAAAGTGCTACAAGAAACGGTAGCTCAGATGTCTGACATGTTTCCTGGTGTTCCGATATTCCCGGCCCTTGGGAACCATGAGTCATCGCCAGTCAATAGGTACGAATTAACTGTGTAACCAGCTACGCACATACGAGTCGTCATTCTCAATGTCCGTCGGGGTCATTTTAATTACGGAGACAATCCCTTCCAAGATCGTTTATTCTTGGAATGTAGAACCGATGCCATTAAATAACAGAAAATGCCTCCGTGTTACAACAGAATCTGTTCATAGTATCAATGATTGCTTAGTGATTAATAGACGGAAATACCAACCACTTAATAATAACCGTACTACTAGTTGGGCATTTTGAAACCTCTGTCACGTTGTGATTCCGCGAAACAGTATTAGCTTGACCTTTATTTAAAATTGTTAATAATTTGTCCATATATTATAATGAATTAGCGTGATTCTCCAAGCTAGTTCATAAAAATGTAAATCACAGCTGTGGGGAGTTGCTTTTTTTTTGGGGAGTGGGAAATCATCCAATGTCTTCTCCCGCCGTAGCGGCGGAGGGAGAGAGGAGGGCGTGTCAGACTTTTACTGACTAAAACCCACTCATGTTCCTTCGATTGCCCTTTATGTTCGGGGGTCACGGTAACTATTATAAACATTCCGCAACCCCGGCAGGCGTTGGCCCTGTTGGGCCCCTTCCCAAGCTGACTCTCCCTGAGGCGCGCGAACACTAACGCGTCGCCGCAATGGGGCCATTACTGGCACTAGTTTGCGACTAAGAAAGTTCCGTCTTAGAAAAAAGCAAGTGCGGTCTGAAAGTAGGCACAGCCTTTTGTACTTTACTAATACGATGAATGTCAAAGAAACTGCTTTTTTTCGTAAAATATACCTATTGATGTAGGTAATTTGCTCTAGACCCCAACTTTAAACCCCCAGAAAGGGTCATGTAAAGCTATTTATCAATCTGCAGCTTCTATATAGATCTGCGTCTGCGGTAACCCACATTCATGCGGTCGAAATCGCGGACAAGTTCAAGGGTAGTTAGTAACCTCTAGCAGCCTATATACTTACCGATTCTTTGTTTCCTTTTACTTCCAGTTTTCCGCCACCATACATAGCGTCTTCGGAACTTAACATCGCGTGGCTGTATGACGAGTTGGATGCTCAATGGCGCCGCTGGCTGCCGGCAGGAGTGTCCCACACGGTGCGGCGCGGCGCCTTCTACTCTGTGCTCGTGAGGCCAGGCTTCCGCATCATATCGCTCAATATGAATTACTGTAACAACAAAAACTGGTGAGGATATTCTTTTTAAATAATACAAGTTTCAATACAAACGAATTTCATTTATTTTGGTCATGCATTCTAAAATGCCGTCCTTTTCTATTTTCAGGTGGCTGTTAATGAACAGCACAGATCCAGCAACAGAACTCCAATGGTTGATTTACGAATTGCAATCTGCAGAGTTTAGTGGCGAAAAGGTCCACCTCATTGGCCACATCCCGCCGGGCCATTCTGATTGTTTAAAAGTATGGAGCCGTAATTACTACGCCATAGTTAACCGATATGAATCAACAATAACGGCACAATTTTTTGGGCATACTCATTTCGATGAATTTGAAGTTTTTTATGATCCGAACGACCTTGGTAGGTGAACCTTGTCCACTTGATTGAGCTACATTTAGGTTGTATTAAAATTTTAGGCATGTCGGGTGTAATTAACCGCAGTTGTTGTTTTTTTGCAGGTAGAGCCACAAGTATTGCGTACGTTGGGCCCTCGGTTACACCGTATTACGATTTGAATTTAGGCTATAGAATATATTATGTAGATGGTGACCACGAATCCACAACTCGGGTAATTAGATTAACTTGATAAACAAGCAGATTAACTTGAAAATAATAGGCAGGCACAAATTGATTGTAAAATAACTTACCTAAATACATTTCCAGCAAGTGGTCGACCATGAGACTTGGATAATGAACTTGAAAGAGGCCAATCTGTTTGGCTACCCGATCTGGTACAAGTTATATTCAGCTCGGTCTGCGTACATGATGCCGGCGCTTCGGCCGCAGGACTGGGACAAGTTTATCGACGATATGACTACCAAAGAAGACGTTTTTAACTTATATTACAAGTAATAATTTGATTTATAATTCAATTAAGTTATCCAGGAGCAACTAACCATTGTAATACTTACTGCATGCCATATTATACTTCTCCAATTAGCAACTCAATGTGACCCTATCGTGCCTCCAGACACTACTGGAAGAACAGTCCACGTCGTGGAACATGTGACGGCGAGTGTCGCAAGCGGCTGGTGTGCGACGCGCGCTCGGGTCGCTCGCACGACCGACGCGCGCTGTGCGGCCATATTGAAGCACGCATCGACGGCGCGCAGCCCACGCCGCAGACCTGGCGAGCATGGCTCTACAATGGCCTGTCTGCCTCGTGAGTTATATGCAACTTAACCACTGCTTTGTACTTACGCCTTGTATATATCGGTGTCCATCACAGCGCTATAAGTAATCTACTCGGGATAAAACTTGTACCCATAACTTTCCTTATGATCACTTCTTTTTTTATTACTATACTTTTCTAACCATAAGGTTTTATCGGAAGACAGCGCAATGTACTCTCTCGGTTCCACATAGAACTAACTGACAGAATCGTGCTTACTTTTGGCCCGAGTTTGTACATAGTACCACTACATTCCTAATTTAATCTGGTTATTCTAAAATACCTATAATTGCACAGTACAATACTATCGACATTTTGTTTAAAAAGTTAAAGTTTATGCTAAGCACGTAAAACGCAATTTTAGTTTGTTCTTTCAAATACTTGAAGGTATGACCAAATGTGTGATATAAATCTATGGCTCAAGTCACGAGAACGGGTTTTCTGAACGTCCACCATGCAATCGAGTCATACGTGTCAATCCATATTGCCAAAATGTGCAAATATTGGCAAATAAGCTAGCAACTAGAATTTGAGCCGCGTCATCGATGTCGGCCATTTGTTCACTACTTTCTTGAAAGTAGAACATAGCGGTATGAGAGAACGATAAAGTTGCCGCATTCCTGTACTTACTGTTAGTCGACACACCATTTGTTTTGCGCAGTACTTTATAAACCCTTCATTTTATCTGACCTTTTTGGATTAACTATTAACGTGGTAAAGAGGTTACTCATACCCTTAAGAGAAAACTTAGTCGTCAATTAGGACAACAGTCGGGTTCGATGCCACGACCTCATATTATGAACACTTGAAGCAGTACGATGCCACACCGTTGAGCTAGGTATTATAGCTGCTTTGATACCTTGCCCCTGTATAATGCCTCATTATTAATGAGTATGGCAAAGGCTTATGTCTAAGGAATATAATATTTTTAAATTAAGTATAAATATGTAAATATATTTCTTATACCTATGCAGAGACCCTCCTTCTGTACAGCAAGTATAACTGGTGGTGGAATTACCCTTAAATTTCCTGCACAACAATACTAAGGTCAGTATTATCTCTTGTATATATTGCTAGCCTACAAACCTTTTGAACGCTAAAACATAAATAAACGTGCGTGTCCTGTATACCAAGCACAAAAATGTAAATATCTACAAATAAAGAAATTACTAGAGCTCGATCGATAAATGGACGATCAATCACAACCGTAGCTTTAACTTTTACGAGAATCTTAATATTTACAAAGGCCTCTTGGTAGTAATCAAAGCACAGCTGAAATTTCTGGAGCTACAAAACATGAAATTTCCCTGTAGTTACTCTACAGAGGCGCACTAAAAATGTCTACATTTTTTGTCATAGGAGGTATATTTCCGTCGCTGAAGTGTCGTGATAGCCCAGTGAATTCGGACAAGACCACTTTGATATTTTTAAATTCATAATTATGAACTTTCTTAGATCTTCGAAAGTCGTTATGGGTAATTAGAACCCAAAAAGTCTGATAATCAGTCTAATCAAAGGGAATCGTGTTACTCAGTTACTGGATTGTGGAGATCTGATAGGCAGTCGGCCGACCCTGTAGTACGAAAAACCTAGGGAGATGAGATGATTTGTGTCTTTGGTGTGTGTGGTATATGATACAATGGCGTTCAAAAGGTTAATGTTCTTTCTAATCAAGTAAGTATTTCCAATAAAAACTTAAAACAGTGGGCGAATGCATAGCAACACAATGCAATTAGTATGTCGGGATCGAGGCTGTTTCAAGGGTTAACAAGTATTGGTGATGGCATAAACGTGATAATTTACTACTACTCTGAATTATTTTACATTAGTAGCTAGTAGTGTAAATAATTTATAGTGAATATTTTTCTGATGAACGTGGTCAATATTATTTGGCAACAGTTCAGACATCTTCTATCCCTTAAATTTTGCATTTCCAGATTTATTTGTAAAATAAGTATCGGTTTTTTTAATTACTTTGATTTTGTTTATAAACAGTTTCTGAAATAATTTGTATCTTATTTTTTTTAAAGACCCAGGAAGTCCTAGTCTATATTTTGTTTTAACGTATGAGTACTGTTATTAATTATTTTTATTACAGGATGTCAATGATAATGCAAATACCTCAAGTGGCGTCTCAAATACCAAAGTTCGTGATGGGACTCGGCTGAAATAAAAAAGAACAACAATGATGAATGTGCAAAAGTTAACGTACCACCGGGCTTAGTCTGAAGACTAAAAGAATCGCAATTTCGGTAGCCTTATTTACTTACCCTAGAAACCTATTTATTTAATTATACCGATTGAACGAAGTGCCTTAATTAATAATCTTAAGAATAAATTAAATCACTCAAAAGAAAAGTTTTATACTATCAAGAATACTCTAAGCAATCAGCGTCATTTCGGTGGTTTTTAATAACAACCACATTAAACTTACTTCTAGTAATTATATTTGTAAATATTAATTTTAATTGTATAATAAAATAGTTTGGTTACAATAATATGTTATTTATTTTTACCCGACTACTAAGGAAGTGTTCTTAGCTCATAATTGAAGAATGCACACGTATTGTTTAATGAGAGTATGACTAAGTAAAAAGTGTTTGTTTTCAAAAAGTTTTTTATTACCAATCAAAGACACAAATTAAAATAACACTATTTACAAGATAAAAAATGAATACTTATAATACATGTCATGAATTTTGAAATTAAAATTAATTATTCGACAAAATCAGTATCTATTGGCATACAGATCGTCATAATTTAAAAATCAAGTCTTGAGTATTACAAATTGTTGATAAAATTAAATTGTGCACACTTGGTTTTTTTATACCCGCAACCTTTAATAGGTGTTAGGTATAAATAGCTACACTAAACTTAAAAACACTGGTCTCATTCATAATAAAACATTAATATTTTACGAAATATCAATGTAAAACCTTTCAGCAAGCGTACTCAACAAAATTATTTACAAAGCACAATAACAAACTACGCACTCATCTTACATAACTTATAAATTAAAAGTTTGTCTATGTTATTCTATTTTCTAAATGACATTGCCACAAATCTGGTCGAAAAAAGGCGCCACAACATGGAGATAACACGGGCCACTAGCCACAACCAAAAATGGTCCTAGTTGTTGAGTAATTTGAGCCGCTGTTTATAGAATATCACCTGTGACTTGTGAGTGACTGTTCCCTTTCTATTAAACATTTACATACTGGAGAACGTAACATGTGGTTGATCACTTTTGGCCATTGCTAGTAGCCCACAAAAACAGTAGCGTTGAGATGTGTAATGCATTTCGAGACATGGCAGATGACAGTCTTTTACTTCACAGACTAAAGGCACTGGTAAGGCGGTTAGTGAATATTAAAATACAAATTACATAAGCCTATGAGATTGAGTTTCTATTTTAAGACAACTCTTTATTGTTCATGTCGCAAAAAAATCTTTAGTATTTCTGATTAAGAACTACTCTTGAAAGTCGACATTGTTAATCGAACGACAAAGTTTAATAAAAGGAAGAGTTCGGGCCACTAAACCATGTCCCAGAGAAAAAAAGCAAATCGGGTCAATCTTATATATTTCTAAAGAGGCGAGTGCCATTTTAGAAATGTATAGGATCCCATAACGAAAGGCCTCAAATCACTTAGTCCCTAAAAATCTCGCCAGTAACGCAATAGGAAATAGTGTTCACTCACAAGTGTCAGTACTGCCGTGCCAAGACAAACAGCTTCACGTATTGTATTTATTGTATGTATAAAAAACCCACCTATGTTACAAATCTTTGAAAATTCCTATTTGATATGTTTAGTATTTAGAGGGTGACTGGCAATTCGTGTACGATACTTAAACACACGATTGTGCTCATGACAACAAATAATTTTTATTATGGGAGCAAAGCCGAAATCGGGAAGAAAATATCAACTGTGCAGTACATTAGGCAAACATAAATGTACTGAACAGTTGATTTTTTTTCGCTTTTAACGAATATAAGCGAAGCCACGACGGAAATGACTTGATTTTATACATGTAAAGATTCGTGGCAACTAGTATCAGTGCCTACGAAACTGATGCTGAATTATGCCGGTGCTGTAATAGTATTAGACAATTATATGAATTCGTATAGGTATTATTTAGTGGCTCAGTGAACGTCAACATACGTACGATTTCGACCCTAGACAACCACCTAACAAGTTGTCTGAGCTGTATTATTGGAATAAAACAACTACATACGTCACCCTCATTAAGATTAAAGGTCATAGCTCATTACAGCCACCCGGCAGCCACTCCGCACCGACTCGCCTTATAACCGAGGCGATCCGGTGACGTTACGGAGTTGATATAGTGAGCGCATGTCCATACAAGTTCATATAAATAATACTAGCCGCAGGAGGCGAGTCGGTGCGGAGTGGCTGCCGGGTGGCTGTAATGAGCTATGACCTTAAGCTTGAATTAGGCAAGTGATAGCAGCATCCGAAGGAATAGTAAATGAAGTTAATGCGAGACACAGGTATCGGTTCTAGAATTTATAGAGCCTTACTACTCTGATTTTGTAAAGCGCCCGCCATTTCCTTTCGATTTGACTAAGTACATAATTGAGTTAGAAGTGATTTGAGTTACGTTTACGTTTTTTGTTGATGAAGTTGGATGGTTGTTATACAGTATATATCGTTCTTTAGATAGACATTGATTTGGAATGTTCGTATAGGGTATGGCGATACGAGAACATATTCAATTAATAAGTCTCTCAAAAAATTATTAAAAGTAAAAACTACACCTAAAGAATTAAATTTAGTGTGGCTTTTCTAAATTACAACCATGTTCCATATTATTAATAATTTCATCTCGTTGATTGGAAATAGTTATTCTTTACGCAATGTGCAATGTAATGCAATTAACAAATTCAAATTAAATGTACACTACAATTTTAACCCATAGAAATAGTTAAAATGACAATAAAGCATAGGAACCATAGGGTTTCTCTATACTAATCCAAAGGCGTATTCAGACAAAAAAACCTATAAGTAACAATATTAGTTAATAGTAGTGATGTATAAAAAACAGTCTTACTTTTGAGTAGTCATAATTCGAATGTTATTAGGTCCTATTAATTGAATTTGAGGATAAAATCTGCTAAATACACAGGCAGTCTTAGTTTTGGCTGTTAATTAGGTATTTCGTACAATTTTCAATTTTAGGCCTAAATCATGCGATATAAACTCAAACAATTTGAACAATATTTTTTGAACCTTCAACATTTTGAATGTATTTTTAGTCGAACAGCTCTCTCTTATGGAATGCAGAAATTTCGGAACGCCACATACTACGATCCTTTCATACCCTTAGGCCGGCGACACACTTGACGGAAATTCTGCAGGCGCCGCCGATCTTCCGTAACCTCCAACTGTTGGATCTCCGGATTTTTTTACATATATGCAGCACCAATCTTTCGTGTAGTATGCCCGTGAATATATTTTTTTTATAGAATCGTAGCTTCTATGATGGCCCGCATGCGTTCCTCCTCAAATGGCATTCTGAATGTGTTCTCAGATCGGTGGGACTCCCTCTTGCAGGGGTGAATAATTTGGACACTTATTCAGATAAACTAGTCTACCATTGTACAAACAATGGTACATTAGTGGTGTATTTAAATTTATAATTACTTTTTTATTAGGCTAAGTTACACTACGACTAACACAATATACTACGATCCAAATTATATTTCATATTTTCATACATACTTTATTCAAATTTCAAATTAAAATAGGCACTGCGTTGCGGAGGATCGGCGGCGGCGGAATTCACGGCAAGAGTGGCGCCAGCCTTATGTTTCTTTTACATTCTTTAACAGTATTCATATGTCCTAAAAACTGCACAATCTTTTTTTATAAATAAGTTGAGTCAACGTATAATAGGATATTGGCAGAAGCGGTCCAGCCGGATGTCGCCGATTTTGTCGTAACAAGAGTTGAAAGAGCCGTCACAAAAGGATTGCTTGCGTAAAAATACACTAATTTACCGTGCATGATCGGCTATCTGATAAAATTTTAACGTCGCCGGCGTACGGTACATAACAGACGGCCGACTGTAAATCAAGTTACAATTTATTATAAGTAGATTTTAATGAAAGATTAACTAAAGTGCGCCACTTAAATGTCTGTCGTCTGTTTTTATTTGCGTTTGGGCTTAATTTTAAAAACACGGACTGCCTGTTTATTGTTAAAAATTTAATTCTAGCAATGAATAACTTCTTGAAACCACAAATAAATTATGGGTAAAAATAAGGAAACCCGTAAAGATCCTAAATAATTAATGAAAACTAATTTAAAACTGCCAAACATCTTACTACTGACTTTGTGGTGAACTATAAAATCATAAATTGATAAAAAAATGGCACAAAATCAGACATGGGTTTAACCCCCTTAATCTCAATTACCATAAAATAATGACATTATTTCAATGTATACACAAACAAATCAATCAATCTAATTCAGCTACTTTAAGTAACAATTTTTAGATAATGGAATGTAATTGTTAAAATTATAAAAAGACACTGGTTTAAATTGTCATTGTTGAATGGATCACAGAAGTCTACGCAAGTTCTTTCTGCTTTTCCTCGTTCCTACACCATAATCACATTTCTTTCGTTTAGAGGGGCTTGGAGCATTCAGGTCATATTGATTACAACTCTTACCTGGATGCCTACTGCAATTGCAAGATCTGCAAAATTGATATGAGCAAGTGGCATTTGTACACTCCACCCATTCTTCTCCAGAAGGTTCCTCTGTTACTTTAGCAGGCTGCAAACACCTTACACATGCCAACTGCATCCTTGAATCCAGAGATGCCGCCTGAAAAATGTATAAAGAACTAGCTTTTGCCCGTGGCTTCACTCGCGTTAGAAAGAGACAAAAGGTAGCCTATGTTACTCTCCATCCCTTCAACTATCTCCACTCAAAAAATCACGTCAATTCATCGCTCCGTTTTGCCGTGAAAGAAAGACAAACAGACAGACAGACAGACAGACACACTTTTCCATTTATAATATTAGTATGGATTTATATTTAAACTACTTTGGAGATCAACCTTCTGTCACCATAGTCAATCTAAAATTTAGCCTCAATTGAGATTAGATTAGGAGATTATGTGTTGTGTATCATACACATACACAGCAGCTTTCTGACACTATACACTTTGGGCTATTAGCACAGTCTAAAAATCATACAGTCGTCCGACGAAGACGTCTAGACAGGGCAATCGTGCGGGGTGTGAGGGGCGAGACGCGGGTAAGCCGATCCCAAACTGCGAACAAAACAAAACGATGTTGGTAGTTTGGGATCTATCATTCAGGGCTAACGCGTGTTTCTTTTTTATATGTTATTTAAAAATGGTGCATACGACGTGTGCTGTGAGTGATTGCAAGTCTTCATCTCAACTAAATAAAGATTTGCGGTTTCATCAGCTTCCACGCACAGAAGAAAGGTAAATAAATCTGTTTTGTTATTGAGTGAATAAATAATTTTATTTTTGTAATGTCGTGCCACGCTAATAAAATGGCCGACCGGCGGACGGTAAAAAATAATTAAAAATATTAGATAATCGCATAGTGCATCATGTGTTTGGAAATCCTAATAATATTATAAATGTGAAAGCGTTTGTTTGTATGTTCCGTGTCAAGATGGTGGACTTTTTAATTATTTACTAAGGGTGAATTTCGAGATGGCGGACGTAATTTTTTTATAATTTGATATGGGTGTCAATTTTGAGTATATTGGGGTGCTTGTTACGAAAAAGCCATCCTTTTTGAAATCCAAGATGGCGGACGTGATTTTTTTATAATTTGATATGGGTGTCAATTTTGAGTATAATTGGGGTGCTTGTTACTAAAAAGGCATCCTTTTTGAAATCCAAGATGGCGGATGTATTTTTTTTATAATTTGATATGGGTGTCATCAATTTTGATTATAATTGGGGTGTTTGTTACGAAAAAGCCATCCTTTTGAAATCCAAGATGGCGGACGTAGTTTTTCTTATTATTTGATATTGGTGTCATTTGTGAGTATAATTGGTATCAGGACACATGCGCGAAAGACATTTCCGCGAAAGACACTTGCGCGCGGCCGTTTGGGCGAATGGACACATGCGCGAATGGACGTTTGCGCCCATAGACATTTCCGCGAATGGACGCTTGCGCGACTAGACGTTTCCGCGCCAAACCACTTGCGCGAAGCCCTTTGCGCGACGGACACTTGCGCGCCAGACAGTTCCGCGACAGACGTTTGCGCCCAAATACTTCCGCGACTAGACACTTGCGCGAACTTTTTTCCAAAGGACATTGGGCAAATTTAAAAATATAATGTAATGGGGTACCAATATTTTTTTATTTACTTAGTGTTTATTATATGGCGTCCACATAATATCTACCTAGGGGGGTAAGTCGTTTTCAAAAGCAAGATGGCAGCTGTGATATTTTTCACAAAATACGTCATGGGTGTCGATTTCATGGTTTTTTGGGGTGCTAAGACCAAAAATGGGGTCAATTTGAGAATCCAAAATGGCAGTCGTGACTTTTCTCACAATAGGCGTCATGGGTGTCATTTTCATGGTTTTTTGGGGTGCTAAGGTCAAAAATGAGGTCAAATTGAGAATCCAAGATGGCGGTCGTGACCTTTCTCACAATAGGCGTCATGGGTGTCGTTTTCATGGTTTTTTGGGGTGCTAAGGTCAATAATGAAGTCAATTTGAGAATCCAAGATGGCGGTCATGACCTTTCCTACAATAGGCGTCATGGGTGTCGTTTTCATGGATTTTTGAGGAGCTAAGGCCAAAAATGGGGTCAATTTGAGAATCCAAGATGGCGGTCGTGACCTTTCTCACAATAGGCGTCATGGGTGTCGTTTTCATGGTTTTTTGGGGAGCTAAGGCCAAAAATGGGGTCAATTTGAGAATCCAAGATGGCGGTCGTGACTTTTCTCACAATAGGCGTCATGGGTGTCGTTTTAGCACCCCAAAAAAACATGAAAACGACACCCATGACGCCTATTGTGAGAAAAGTCACGACCGCCATCTTGGATTCTCAAATTGACCCCATTTTTGGCCTTAGCTCCTGAGAAATTAGAGATAAAAGAATTATGAGAAAGGTCACGACCGCCATCTTGGATTCTCAATTTGACCTCATTTTTGACCTTAGCACCCCAAAAAACCATGAAAATGACACCCATGACGCCTATTGTGAGAAAAGTCACGACTGCCATTTTGGATTCTCAAATTGACCCCATTTTTGGTCTTAGCACCCCAAA
The DNA here is from genome assembly GCA_033675125.1 of Athetis lepigone. Lineage (NCBI taxonomy): Eukaryota > Metazoa > Arthropoda > Insecta > Lepidoptera > Noctuidae > Athetis > Athetis lepigone. Next base: position 12,819,794 of record CM066232.1, on the reverse strand, counting down.
AAACCATGAAATCGACACCCATGACGTATTTTGTGAAAAATATCACAGCTGCCATCTTGCTTTTGAAAACGACTTACCCCCCTAGGTAGATATTATGTGGACGCCATATAATAAACACTAAGTAAATAAAAAAATATTGGTACCCCATTACATAATATTTTTAAATTTGCCCAATGTCCTTTGGAAAAAAGTTCGCGCAAGTGTCTAGTCGCGGAAGTGTTTGGGCGCAAACGTCTGTCGCGGAACTGTCTGGCGCGCAAGTGTCCGTCGCGCAAAGGGCTTCGCGCAAGTGGTTTGGCGCGGAAACGTCTAGTCGCGCAAGTGTCCATTCGCGGAAATGTCTATGGGCGCAAACGTCCATTCGCGCATGTGTCCATTCGCCCAAACGGCCGCGTGCAAATGTCTTTCGCGGAAATGTCTTTCGCGCAAGTGTACCAGATCCAGTATAATTGGGGTGCTTGTTACGAAAAAGCCATCCTTTTTGAAATCCAAGATGGCGGACGTCATTTTTTTTAATAATAATTATGATATGGGTGTCAATTCCGAGGTAAATTGGGATGCTGGTTACGAAAATGCCATCTAAATAATTAAAATCTGACTCGAATTGATCCTACAGTAAAAGTTGTTCAGTTTGGTGGTCTGTAGCAAATTCTTTTGTTTGTATGTATGTATTTACCCTTTCGGGTAGAATATATTTAATAATTTGTATTGTGTTTTAACATTTCAGATGTAAATTATGGGTGGAAGCTTGTAGAAGACCGGATTTACTTGAAAGATCTTACGAAAGTTAAAAAAATATATACGCCTCATCTGCATTTTTTATTGTCATAAATTTTATAAATATAAACATAATTATGTCATATTGTTTTATTTATAATACTGTTATCGATGTTGATTTGCAATAAACAAATAATTTCATAAATATTGTTTATTTGTGACAACCCTGGCCGATGCGTTATTGTCTAGACGTTGTCGGCATTTTACACGAGATCAAAGGCGTCGTCCTACTGTAGGATTTTTTATACTGTGCTATTAGTGACAAAATGTAATAGAAGACTTATGACTTGGGAATCTAAGAGAACACTGAAGTAACCAAAACTCTGAAGTTTTGTTATATTAAATTATCTCAAATTATACAGTCACATATCATCAAGGTAATTAAACTTAATAGCAGAACAAACAGAAACAGATTAACTCAAATGTAATAAATTATTGTCCAACTATGGTATATCAACAAATGAACAAGCAGTTTCTTAGCTGAGGCAGTGGAGTGCTGTTCATTAAATAATAAGAAGATATCATGATGTTAGTAAACAAATACAATAAAAAAATGGAACATTAAAAAAAACTACACAGCTATCGGTGGAGTGTCTTGGTAACAAGGTATATTGGGTCTTTGCTTTGCATGTCTTGTTCTAATTTAGTCTGGCAGACATGACACTAAGCAGAGGGGAAGGATGATACTTGGATAAACCTTGGGGACTATTGGTCAATATTCCTTTAGCCAACATGTCAACAATCAGCAGTAATACCTGAATTATAAAAATCTATACTTGAGAAGTAATTATTACCATGATGTATGTATGTGATATGACTTTACTTTTAAATGCCAATATAAATAAAATAAAAGTTGTACCTTTATAAATTTCCTAAAGCGATTTGTTCTTGGTGAATACTGAGGACTTTTAGGAGTGCTGCTCATAGGATGGTTAATGAGTTCATTGTTAATTTCTCTCAGGCCTCCATCAAGAATAGTTCTGGTACTTCTTCTCTCTTTTGCACAATTTTCCTGGTTTTCTTTAGCTGACTTGAGATGTTTTTTTAGCTCCTGTTTCTTTTTATCGCTGTTATGTAAATTCCAAATATCATTCCAAGTGCTGCTTACGGAGCAAAAGTTACAAATATCATCATAACTTAAATACTGAAAAATATTTTTTAACGGTGGTATGGCACATTTCTGGTTTAGCAATCCTAAAATATCTATTTTTTGGTCCGGTCTGGCTAGAATAGGTTGTGTTAGTCCTATCTTAGGTTGTGATACTTGTTGTGGTAATGGCTGCAGCTCATGCTTCTCACAAGACAGAGAATGTATGACAAAGTCTAGCTTTCTGCCAGATTTCCTACAAGGACTTAATTTACAGTTCCTTTTTACTGGCGTTATTGGGTATGAAAACTTCGGCTCACATATATTTAATCTGTAAATGTATCTTGTATTCCTGCCAGTGCTATGAGAGCTCCCAGATGGCAAGGTGGTGTTTTCTTTATCTTCATTGACTTCCAGACTCTGTATTTTACCCGCAATCCATGTTGTAGGGGTTGGGATTGTTGTAGTCTGTTTTGCAGACTCGACGCTCGAGTAAGGCCGTTTGACAGCCCGCCTTGGCGGTGGGGTATCGTTACAATTATCATTGCGGGGTTTCAACTGGCTGTACCTATAAGTAGCTTCAGGCGTAACATAATCTACTTGAATTTGATCAATAAAACCTGTTCTTGCTACCACTGATTGATCGAGGAATCCACTTGATAGTTCCGAACCTGGGGTAAATGATGTGTGGTATCCACTGTCCTCGGCTTTGAAGTAATTAATATTGTCAAAAGACAGGATCGACTTAGCAGTTTCAACATATTCCGAATGCACATCCATTATATTTATTATCTGAGAGTTATCTTCTGTCTGTTATTGTTTTTGCATGGTAAATGCCAACGGCTAACTCATCTTTTCTCGTTAGACAGCCTTTGAAACTATTTCCGTACATAATAAAACTGTTTAGTTTTTATATCGTTATTCCAAACAGATGTTTAAAAACGCATAATCGATTCCTTATTATTAAACACTGAACAAATTGAGCAAACAAAAAACGTTTGTAAAATCTGCATTGACTGACAACAAGCAACAACAGCGAAACGACCACAACGACTATAGACTTATCTCTCTATACATACATAATCTGTGGATCGACGACTAAACCATAGATGACAGAGCTAGAAGCCATTATGGCTCTACTACATAAACGTAAAGCATTATCGATCGATAATATTGCATGCGTTATTGCGTCGCGATTCCTTGCACATGTTACTTCCTAGCCATCCCAGCACATAGTACAAGAACTAAAAACAGCTATCGCAATAAACCTGCTTAAACAGAGGCAGATTTAGAGTTGAAAGCGCCCTAGGCAAACTCGTCATCGTCATGTAATTGCGTCTGTACACTCTCGTCAAGGTTTTTCGAGGGGCCGAAACAGGCTGAGTATAAAGGTGAACGCAGACTTGGCCGCACCGCACGCGCCGCAGTCTTCGCATTCGAATTCTTTATATGAAGTTCTATGCCACCTCGCACACCTACCCGCGTCGCAGTTGCCGCAGACCCTGAAACGACAACAAAGAAAATGCGATGACTGCGGGGACTGCGGCGCGTGCGGTGCGACCAAGTCTGCGTTCACCTTAAAAGTGAACATGGTAGCTCTCCGGGGTTGCAGAATAGATCCAGGGTTGTGGAATCGTTCTTATATACCGTGACCCCGGAACTTAAGGTGTGTTATGAAATAACAATAGCGAATTACCAAATGTTGGCTTTATTCAACTTATAATTGTACAGACATTAGATAATATATAATGACAACTTCAAACATCAGAAAAGCATAGATAGACTCAGGAGTCTTTATGTGGCGACTAAGAAGTTCACCACATTCTCCCCCGCTGAATTCTAGCTTGAGGTGTCGTATTCCTGCAGATAGGCAGGTGGTGTTCTATTCCGAGTAGCTGGCCGAATCGAAGGAGTATCTGGTGCAGTACTCTCTGTAGAGACAAAGGAGGAGTCACTTTCTGTTTCTACAGTTTCGGTGCGTTCGTCTTCTTCCCCGCTTTCTATTCCTGTTGGGGCTAAATGTCTGTTAGACACAGTAGTTTCTCGTCCATCGCCTAGTCTTACAAAGGAATAGTCTGGGTTGGACTCCAACAGCTCGACTTCCTCGACTATGGGAGAGTATTTGTTGGTTCTGTTGTGCTTTTTGAGTAGGACAGGACCGGGTGTTAAGAGCCAAGTAGGTACTGAATGACCGTTATTAGATTTTCTATTATGTACAAACATCATTTCATGAGGAGTTTGATTCGTTGCTGTACATAGCAGAGATCTCATTGAGTGCAGTGCTTGATTCAGTACTATTTCCCATTGCTCGATTTTAAAACCCTGTGATTTCAGAGCTAATTGAATTGTCCTCCAAATTGTTCCATTTGTGCGCTCTATTTGACCATTACCCTGTGGATTATAAGCTGTCGTTCGACTTGTAGATATACCTCTACTATGTAAGTAATCCTTTACTTCTTTTGACATAAAAGCGGAGCCACGATCGGAATGAACATAAGCTGGCAATCCAAATGTGCAGAAAAGTGTTGATAAATGTTTCATTACAGTCGCAGCGGAAACGTCTTGGCACGGGAATGCGAATGGAAATCGAGAATATTCATCTACAATGGTCAATAAATACTTGTTAGACGAAGACGACGGTACTGGTCCTTTAAAATCGATATTCAGTCTTTCGAACGGTGAAGTCGCTTTTATCAATGTACTGTTATTTTTGAAAAAACGAGGTTTCACAACTGCACAGACTGAACATGCATTTTTCATCTTTCTAACGTCATCTACCGAAAATGGTAGATTCTTACTTCGTACCCAATGAAACATCCGTGTAATGCCCGGATGACATAGTTCATTATGCAAGTCCTTCAACTTAGATTCTGAGTGAATAGCGCAAATTCGCGACAGCGCGTCGGCAGCGTCATTTTCTTTTCCTGGTCTGTCTGTATACAATATCATATTTGTAGCAAGATAATTCTAATCGCCATCTCTCTATCTTCTCGTTTTTTATCTTGCTTGTATGTGTGCGATTGAACATAAAAGAAACAGATCGTTGGTCTGTGATCAGTCGAAAAGATCTTCCAATCAAGTAGTGCCGCCACTTACGGAGAGCTTCGACAATGGCATATGCTTCCTTTTCTATAGCTGAATGTCGCTTTTCAGATACTGATAGTGTGCGTGAAAAGAATGCTACTGGGCGTCCTTCTTGAGTCAATGTAGCCGCAATAGCATTATCGGAGGCATCTGTTTCGACTGTAAACATTTTATATTCATCGATAGCAAATATTGTAGACTTTGCAATGCAGTTCTTTATATCTTCAAAAGCAGATTTAGCTTCATCATTTAATGGAAATTCTGGATTCACGAGGCTATGTACTTTTTCCGAAAATTTTGGTATCCACTTGGAGTAATGCGAAAACATACCGAGAGCTCGTTTAAGTGAAGTGTTGTCAGTCGGTATAGGCATGCTAATTAGTGGCTGGAGTCGGTCTGGATCAGGTTTAGATTTTTTTGAAATGTTGTATCCGAATTGCATCATTAATTTTCTTTTCTGCTTCATTCGCAATCAGAAAATTTTTAAAAGTCGATACCCAATGTGTCCATTCTTGAGCCGCTGTAGACGATGACGGATCAAGGTCGAGAATATTTGGCCGAAGATATTTCTCCATCGTTATAGTTAGTTTTGAATAGTGTTTCGGTTAATATAAGTTGAATAAATTGTTATGAAATAACAATAGCGAATTACCAAATGTTGGCTTTATTCAACTTATAATTGTACAGACATTAGATAATATATAATGACAACTTCAAACATCAGAAAAGCATAGATAGACTCTTAAGGTGAACGCGGACTTGGCCGCACCGCACGCGCCGCAGTCCCCGCAGTCATCGCATTTTGTTAATGGCCTCGCACATCTATCCGCACCGCAGTCACTGCAGTCGTTCCCGTCGCCGCACGCATAGGGATGAAAACGATACATCGATTGTTTTAAAATATCGATATATCGCTCATAAATATCGATATAAACATCGATGTTTTTATGAACGATATATCGCCGATGTATCGACGACATTAGTAAAAAATAAAGATATCACTCTTTAGTTGTTTGAGGATCACACAGATGTCAACACGTTTGGTCGCCGTCACGCGCTTACATTCTCGCAAAATACTCTCCAGCGTTTGATGGTTTATTATCAAAGTTCACGTGTTATTGGCAGAATTGTGGTGTCTTTTCCACAAAGGCCATTCATTAAGAGTTGAAGTTGAAGTATTGAGCATTACCCAAGAAAGAAATAGACTTCTAGGTACAAGACTATCTAAGCTTCTTTTTTCTTAATTCTATCTCTAGATTTTTTAATTAAAAAAAGTAAACGTTTTCTTAAATAACAATATGTGTTTTTATTTTAATTTTTAAAACAATAGTTTAGTGCTAAATGGACTAGACTGTAGACTGTTTCTAGTAGACTTATTTTTATTAAATTGGCCAAACTTAATATTTCTTTTTAAATATCGTCAGGAATATCGATGTATCGGTCATGGGACCGATATTTTTTTAACATCGATATCCCTCGTGTAAATATCGATATTTTACGCACTACGCACGCATCCGGGTTCGGCTCGCGCTACGCTGCTGTGGGCGGGGATGCGAATGACGTCATCCGCGCCGCGCTAGCCGCAGCGTCCGCTGCGTGTGGGTGACGTCATCAGCTGCGAATTGGGGATTTCGGTCGTTTCAGGGTCTGCGGCAACTGCGGCGCGGGTAGGTGTGCGAGGTGGCATAGAACTTCATATAAAGAATTCGAATGCGGAGACTGCGGCGCGTGCGGTGCGGCCAAATCTGCGTTCACCTTTAAGGAGTCTTTATGTGGCGACTAAGAAGTTCACCACAAGGTGAACGCAGACTTGGCCGCACCGCACGCGCCGCAGTCTTCGCATTCGAATTCTTTGTATTAAGTTCTATGCCACCTCGCACACCTACCCGCGTCGCAGTTGCCGCAGACCTGAAACGACCGAAATCCCCAAACCGCAGCTGATGACGTCACCCGCACGCAGCGGACGCTGCGGCTAGCGCGGCGCGGATGACGTCATTCGCATCCCCGCCCCGGCGCGAGCGTAACGTGAGCCGAACCCGGATGCGTGCGGCGTAGGGATGCAATATCGCTCTGAAAAATATCGATATTTACACGAGGGATATCGATGTTAAAAAAATTTCGGTCCCAAGACCGAAATATTAAGTTTACCAATTTAATAAAAATAGGTCTACTAGAAACAGTCTAGCCTATTTAGCACTAAACTATTGTTTTAAAAATTAAAATAAAAACACATATTGTTATTTAAGAAAACGTTTACTTTTTTTAATTAAAAAATCTAGAGATAGAATTAAGAAAAAGAAGCTTAGATAGCCTTGTACCTAGAAGTCTATTTCTTTCTTGGGTAATGCTCAATACGTAAGCGCGTGACGGCGACCAAACGTGTTGACAGCTGTGTGATCCTCAAACAACTAAAGAGCGATATCGATATTTTTTACTAATGTCGTCGATACATCGGCGATATATCGTTCATAAAAACATCGATGTTTATATCGATATTTATGAGCGATATATCTATATTTTAAAACAATCGATGTATCGTTTTCCTCCTTATGCGTGCGGCGACGGGAACGAGAACGACTGCAGTGACTGCGGTGCGGATAGATGTGCGAGGCCATTAACAAAATGCGATGGCTGCGGGGACTGCGGCGCGTGCGGTGCGGCCAAGTCTGCGTTCACCTTTAAAGGGCAACCAAAGGAACATGGGTGGGTTTAAAGGTGAACGCAGACTTGGCCGCACCGCACGCGCCGCAGTCTTCGCATTCGAATTCTTTATATGAAGTTCTATGCCACCTCGCACACCTACTCACGTCGCAGTTGCCGCAGACCCTGAAACGACAACAAAGAAAATGCGATGACTGCGGGGACTGCGGCGCGTGCGGTGCGGCCAAGTCTGCGTTCACCTTTAGTTTGTAAATGTCTGATACGCCTTCCCGCCTCGGGCGCGAGATGTCATATTTGTTAGAGATTCAATGGCGCTGGAGAGGGTAACCAGCCACCAAAAAAAAAACATGGTAGCTCACGGCTTGCTTTGGATGTCTCAAGCTATTCGCCGACATCGACGATCGGTGCGCTTTGTCGGTTTTTTGGGTCCTAGTCAAAGGGTCTCGGCTCGTCTGTTGGTCCGAGAGTGTACATCCCTAGGGTCTAATTCTATGCTAATGCCCATTTCACACGCGGGCAGAACAGTTAGGCAGAACAGTACAGTTGCTACTGTTTGAATTTGAACGCACAGAATAGTAGTGTTCTGTGCGTTCAAACAGTAGCAGTACTGTACTGCCTACTGTTCTGCCCTCGTGTGAAATGGGCATAAGAAATTGTTAAGAAAGAGGTACAACCATAGACCTTTTGAAGTTGGGCTGTATGATGGGCATAGCCTTTGCTAAAACTATGGGACACTGGCGTTTTAAAACTATATAATTTCTATTTCTATTGTCGATGGTTAGGTTGCTATGATGATGGATATCAAATCAAATAAATACATATTTTTGTTTATTTGAATTAATTTCTATGAGTGATTTTGAAACAAGTGATCGCATGGTTAACAAATGGTTAATACTTAACAGCTTTTTTAATAAATGTTTGCTAAATATTCATCGTAATGGCTATGAGCGTAAAAGACTTATGTAGATTATGTGCAAAAAAAGAAGAATTTTCAAAAGATCTATTGGATGAAAGTAATAGAAATCTTTTAAAGTTACTGCAAGATTTTGTACAAATTATTGTAAGTATATCCTTAATTATTGTGAACTCACAAATTCAAAGCTAATCAAACAAACTGGCAATACACAGTGTGGGCATTGACTGAATATTAATATACTGTCTATAACAATAATAATGTACCATAGTATAATAATTATCGGGTAGCGATTTCTTTCCCAGCTTTATTTTTATGGGGATGTATGTATATTTCGATTCTACTTCTCTTTTTACTTCTTTTTATTTTACTTGTACTATCTAACCAATTTCTTTGGTAAGAACTTGAGTCTGAATGTCCTATCATAATATTATCTTGATGTTTCAGATATTTGAAAACGATACTTTGCCAACGAGGATTTGCTTGAATTGTGAAGAAAAAATGGTATCTTTTCAACTGTTTGTTCTGGAATGTTATAAAACCCAAGATGCACTAAAAGCAATGTATGAAGATAATTATGATTCTGTGGGTATTAAAATTGAACAAACTCAAGGAACTGTAGATTTTGGTGTCCCAATCAAATCTGAGGTATATAATGTTATTGTTATAGAAATAATTATTTTTCTTAAGATTAAACCTAACTTGTAGTAGGTATGTTCCAATTACAATAAAATTAAGATTTTTATTTCCCAATGGTGGTAAAGTGTTTGACATAATTGCTAACTGATAAATAAATAACAACTAGTATGTAAAAGAGCTAAAAAAAACGGACCATTTAAGATGTTAAAAACTGCTTTGCTCGGCTGGATTCATTGCATTTTGTTTCAAGACTTTTACCCTAATATTTAGATGTAATTTACAATGACATATACCTATACCGCAACAATGTCTAGTTCTCCAAGACCATACGCAATATGTTATGATGTGTTATGCACCTAAATGCTGTATGTCTAAAAATATTTATATTTATTACAGGTTAAAGATGAAGTTACTGCAGATGATTTAGTTTGTAAGTTGTATTGTACTAATATTCACTTTATCAACCATTTCTTATAAATTATTATGTTGTAACTATCCTAATTAATTTAAACTAGACATTTTATGGTTGAAGTTTTATAGTAAGCATACTGAATACACAATTAGAAATTAGTAACCCATAATTGGATTTAACTAGAAGTTATGTTTCCAGGTGCATTAAACAATCAGGGAACATTAGCAGTGATTGATGTATTCCCGCAAGCTCATAGTGATCATGATGATGTTGATATTCACAATGGTGGTGATGATAATGATGAGGATGATGAATATCTTGATGATATTGCAATAGCAGCACTGAAGCCCATGAAACGTAAACGCATCAGAAGAAAAGAGATAACAGAACAGGAGGCAGAAGAGTTTAACCAAATCCTAAAAAAGCCCAATTTAAAAGTGAAGGATTTTGTAAAGTAAGTGAGCATTGAATGGATCAAACTCACATTAAAATAATTTTGTGAATAATAAAATAATGTTTTTGTATTTATAAAAGAATACAATACAATTTTATTTTATGTACTTATATTATTTTTAGATTGCAATGTGATTTCTGTGGAGAAAAATTAAAGACCTGGAGTGGCTTGCGGGTACATTATGCAAAACAGCATAAGAGTGAACCATTTGTTTACTGCCTGTGTGGTTTTGCAGTAAGATCTAAGAGTGTTCTTTACAAACATGTATCAGACCATAAAATAGAAAGTAGAAAATTAAGAAAGGATTCAGAAGAATCTGATGATGATGAAAAGTCACAAAGTTACAAATATGCAAATTTAAATGTTAAGGATTTTATAAGGTATCATTTGAATTAAATCATTACATGCTTTCTTAAATAACTTGCATTTCTCATTTCTGACATATAATTTATGGTTCCAGGTTTATATGTCCCCACTGTGACAAGGAGTGCTCAAGTTGGTACAGACTGAAGGCACATTCTGAATTTACTCACAAAGTATCACCAGTAGTGTCTTGTATCTGCGGTATCACTCTTAAATCCAAGTCAGTCATGTATAAGCATGTACAAGACCATAGGAATCCAAATGTGTTGTCGTAAGTATTTGCATGATATTTCTGTATAAATTCAAATATTTTTGTAGTAATTACCAACTTGGACCTAGAAATACTAGTGTGCCTGTATAGATTAAATTATTAATTGTAAAAACTATTTGTATAATTGTACAAAATATTAATAAAAATAAATAAATATAATAAATAATATTTTGTTGTAATATGTCACATTTTTCCTTTCCACAGATGTGATAAATGTCCTCGCATAACAAAAACCCTATCAGCTTTAAATAAGCATAAAATGAGACATATACCAAAATCGGAGAGAAAGTTCTGTTGTGTTTCATGTGATAAAATATTTACTTCCAAGGATGCATTGAAATCACACGAAAGATCGCATATACCAATAGAGGAGCGTAAAATATACCATTGTGATATGTGTAATATGAAGTAAGTTCAATATTGCTACTTAGAACTATTAAAATATTGGGCATAGTAAAAATAGTTACTTTGGCGTATTTCTTTTACGTAGGTACTTCCTGTTATACACGCCTTTTTGAATTCCGTATCAACTGATTCATAGGTAAAGATTGCTTGCATTTTAACTTGTTTCTTGAATATAATAAATTCAAAGGACTTATTTCAACAAAACCAGAAATAAAAATATTACAGACTCTTTTAAATTGTTGAGGAGGAGTTGGACAGTTATAAAACAAAAATATTATTTAATTAAGTATTATAAAATTCTGATAACTAAATTATTTGTGAGGTTTCATGTGACAGCAAAGTCGTAAAACAAAGTGAGGTTTAATGGTTGAGCCTGAATCATGTTTATCAACATTGATTCCCATTTTATCTAAGTAATGAAAATAGCTATTATTCTTATGAAAAACTACACATCAATTTTTATGGCGCAATCGCGGTATTTATTTATTTTAACCGACTTATTCACTAATACACTTAAGAGTTGGGTTTGAATTCACTTTATATTAGAATCTAGGTAATTTGCTTAGATAAAATGCGAATTGACGTTAATAAATGTGATTCAATCCCTACACCTAGCCGAGTTTGGATTTGTTAGAATAGTTAAACTTAAAAGTAAACGTCACTGTTGCCAACACTACAGTAGTGCTTTTAACCTTCATCAAAATTTAACATTTTGAACGTCACGTCAGAGCAATGAAATCGTGCCCTCTGCGCCAAGCTATTTAAAAAGGTATAGTTTGTCACGGGACCGTGACCGTGGCGTGCTGGACACACAATGGTTTGTCGTCTGTACATGACTACGACGTTGAAAAGTTTTTTTTTTCTTTTTGTGGGTGGGGCGGGAGAAGTCTTTGACTTGTTCCTTCGGTTGCCCTTTATGTTCCGGGGCCACGGTCACTATTAGAACTATTCCGCAACCCCGGACGGTGAAAAGGTTAAAGCCCTACAATAAGTGGAGTCTTTCTGTTGCAGATTCACGACTCGTTCGTCGGCGGCGTCGCACAAGCGCGTGGTGCACGACAAGATCAAGGGCTACGTGTGCGACCTGTGCGGGTACGCGTGCGGCACCAACGGCGAGCTGCGTCAGCACCGCGCCATACACAGCGACGACAAGCCCTTCGTGTGCAGGAAATGCTCCAAACCGTTAGTTCATGCTTTTGGATTTCGATTGTTTGTTACGCCTAAAATTACACTTACGTCATTTGTAGTAGACGTGTGCAAATGTATAACTGCTATTCTCAATAATTTAGCCATATGCGGGCTTAACCACCGCATATGGCTAAATTATTACCGGTTATTAGAGATAGAATTTATACACATACGTTAAATATAGAGCCAAATTTCTATCTCTAATAACCGGATGGCGAATATCTATCTCTAATAACCGGATGGCGAATATCTATCTCTAATAACCGGATGGCGAATATCTATCTCTAATAACCGGATGGCAAATAATTATCTCTAATAACCGGATGGCAAATATCTATCTCTAATAACCGGATGGCGAATATCTATCTCTAATAACCGGATGGCAAATATCTATCTCTAATAACCGGATGGCGAATATCTATCTCTAATAACCGGATGGCAAATATCTATCTCTAATAACCGGATGGCAAATATCTATCTCTAATAACCTAATCCACCCATAGATAGGTTATAAAATATGCCCGCAAGTGTGTTCAATAATTTTGAGTAGGTCTAAAATTTTACGAGCATGTCGTTGTGGCTGGTTTTTTTATACTGATGCTAAAGGTGAAAGAAGATTACCTGTAGTATTCAGTGTCTAATTGAACCTCTGAAAATAATGCATGTAGTATTAATCTTAAACCTGTAATAGTCTTTAAAAAATCTGTGCTTTTGCTTAGCAATAGAAGAAAACACGTTTTCTATAAAACTTGTTAATTTTTGATCTTCAATCTTTAACTATCGCTCTATTATCCTTACATTTTATATCCTTATATTATCTTTTTACTATCCTTATATTCTAGTTTCAAGACCTATTCAAATCTGAAGACTCACATGGACACTCACGAGGACACGTCTTACGAGTGTTACATCTGTCGGCGAGTGCTGAACAGTCGGCGCACGCTGCGCAAACATCTGTTGGTGCACGAAGACAAGTGTAGGCATGTCTGCTCGTACTGCAACAAGGCATTTAAGAGGAGACAGACTTTAAAGGTAATTACGTTTTAAGTTCGCCTGGAAGTATTGGAGTCCAATATTGCGGGCACTATAGACACACTATGGATCTGAGTTTTTAGCCAAAGTTGGTTAGTCTAATAGAAATTTTTGACCAGTACCAGAAACAGGATGAAATGGCATACATTTTTTTAAGTAAATGCATGTAAACAGTTTTTTGCATTTTCTGACTTATCCAGTACTACAACCTGGGTTGTACCAATAGAAATTGTTGATGAGTATAAGAAACAAGATAGCTGGACCTCAAAAAAGTTTTTGTGTTAAATGGCCATTTTCTTGCTATCTGTACTTACTTATTTTAGGGTTAATCTTTATCTCGAGATTGGAGGTATCAAATTGAAATTAAAACTATTCACAGGTCTGCAGTCCCTTAAAATTATAGTATAATTGTGCTGTACTAAATTTTCCAAATAGATTGTTACAGCAACTCTAAATATTTTGGTTTTTCGTTGCGTCGGAGTGAAATACAGTCTGTATTTTTCACTGACTGTGTTTTTAGCTTTTATTTATAAAATTGAGCATCACTAGGAGTCAAATTATATAACCAGGTGCACATGTACACGCATACGGGAGACAAGCCCTTGACGTGCAAGTGGTGCGACGAGCGCTTCTCGTACGCGTCGACACTGCGCTCGCACCGCCTGCGCTGTCACCCCGACAAGATGACCGCGCAGGCGCACGTCTCCTACCCCAACTACGACATGCAAGGGGTAAGATAACACTTGTGACTATAATATTATACCTGAAGCTTTACTTCACTAGAGAAATCTAAAGCCTAGCACGCACTAGCGGCTGGCCGCGATGCGGTGTGCCGTTGCGGTAGGCCGCACATTGATTATTACATGAAACCGCATGATAACAACGCACTGATTTGCTGCCAGCCGTCAACCACTCCGGTTGTTCTGCCCTACCGCAACGGCACGCCGCATCGCGGTCAGCCGCTAGTGCGTGCTAAGCCTAAGAGATATTGGTAATTGAACTGGTTTTTATAAATTTGGGACGGATCAAGCATGAACCCGAAGAACAGGCTATTTTTATATCTGCGACTGCGTATTGGTCGGTCATAACCATTGATCGGATTTAGGTGTGCAATTTGGTGGGATCATTTTGCGGGACACAATGAAATATTTCGTGATAAATAGCGACTGAAACAAATACGCTATCATCCGACGCACATAGGGGTATTTTGCCGATCTAGCCGGTCAAAATTATTTATTTACTTTTTTTACTCCAGTTACTTGCCCTGACTAACTATAGGCCATATTTTTCTTTTTAATGAATAATCACTTAAAATATTGGGAAAAAATATAGTAATTATGTTTTAGTAATTTGTAACTTCGAAATTTATTAGTTTCTTAAACAAAATTTTATAATATTATGTAACTTTTATGATGATGTGCCCCATGAATCTACATCATCCTTATCACTTTCAGTGCCTCCAGAAACTTCATCTTAATTAAACCAAATAATTACCAGCCAGGTAACATAGTGTAAATTATAAATGATGTTTTCACTGTCTTGGTCTGTCACCTCTGGCAAAAAGGGGGCGGGTATAAGCGGCTAATTAGACCATAATATTTTTATATAAACCGTAACCTGTCGTTATCAATTAACATAATAACCGGGAAGCACCCGGAAATACAACAAAAACCTTTTCAAAAATAATCGTTTATGACCGGCTAGATCAGCAAAAAACCCCTGTGTGCGACGTTTAAAGAGGATGCTTTAAGATAGCCTGCGAAATTCAAATTTTCTTACGTATTCTTTTAATTTGCAGCTAAGTGACTGGGTGTATGTTGATTTAGAATGATTTGCGACTGTAATAGGCCATCACTTACAGAATTATAATTATTTAATCATCAAAACGGCTCTCAAAGTGCGTATAACTCGATTGATTGCCTATTTCATTAAAAAGTCAATCTACCTTGAACATCCACCTTAATACAATAGGGTATTACACTCTTTTTTTTAAAGTTGTTCAAATAACTCCTACAGTACTAAGAAACCACTAAAAAAAAATCCTGAATTTTTATTTAAACGCTAAGTACCCTAAAAACGCTTTTAAAAATTGTATTTTCAAGTTTCGCGCGGAAATTTCCAAAAACGGAAAACGCCGTGGGCGTGGTTTTGCTTTGGCGATATGACGTCCTCACGTCGTGTAAATAAACAAATGCGTTGTGATATTTTACATCATTATTATTGTTTTTATCTAAAAAATTAGTTACTGTTCGACTTACCGTTGGTGTGCGTTTCGGAATGCAAGACAAGTGTGAAAACATCGGAATAATTGTGAATTCTAGTGTTAACTGATTCAAATTTAAGAAAAACTTAGTTAAAAGTTGTGGGAAGAGTATTCCAACTATTACACCATAAAAACCCGTTTGTACTTTAGTAAATATCACTTTGATGTAAGTACCTATGTGCTTTAGCCATCTAAAATATCTTTCACAATAACTTCCATGAAAAAGTATATTTTTATAATAAAGATCGTATCAGGAGGTTATAAATAAAACAAATAGTGACGTCTAGTTGACACTGTTGACAGTCGACAGCCCTTCACTGTCTGTGGTCTGTATTTCGGTGTGTTCAAGAACAGATAAAAAAAACTGAAAACTTTGAATTGAATTTAAAAAAATATTTTCTAGTTTTATGAACTAAAACTAACACTGTTCGGCTGCTTTTTGCATAAGCTATCTCAATAATATATTTTTAGATTATTTCTCTTATACAGTGTAATACCCTATTTAGAAATATTGATAACCAAGCCAAGTACGTTACAGCTATAAAAAAACTTTTTTAGGTTTGTGTATGGTTGAGACTTGTGACTTAATACATTGTTTTGGAACCAGGTGTCGACGAGTGATAACAATGTTCTGAGAAAGTGTAAATGTGCGATAAAACAATTACTTGACAATTAACAAATAATCTATACATATAATAAAATTCTAAAAGGTCGGTGTCTGTACATAGAAGATAAATAAGAAAAACTTTATTAGGGGAACTTTATATACGCAACAGAACCCAAAACAATGATTTTTAGAATTTTTGTCTGTTTGTCTGTATGTCTGTTTGTCTGTACGTTTGTTCAGGCTAATCTCAGAAACGGCGTAACCTAATTGAATGCGGTTTTCACTAATGCGTTGCGGTTTTCTGGGATTAACATTTAGTCTTTGTTTTGTATTAATCGGTTCATAAATAAAAAAGTTATGTCAATCTAAAGAATCGCATCATCACATCAATCAATCAAATCAATCAAAAAATAAAATATTGTATACATCCTTACCAAAATAGATAATTTTTTGTTCAAGTCTGTTTCAACACCTACTAATTACTTTTTGAATTACTCAAATCGGACATTTCATTCAAAAAATATTAAACCCGAAGCGCTACGGTTTAAATTTCTCCATAGTTTCCGTTTAATTTCGCTAGATGGCGCTGTACATGTCACGATCACGATTCCTAAAAAGTGGTGTTAAGATTTTATGAAAATAATGACTCTCCCAGGCAGCTTTCCTTCGTGCAGGTTCTATCCCTGTTGTAAAAAGTGTTTGGCTGTCGATGCGTTTGTGATAAATATTGGGTCATTTGGTCAAAAACAATAAGTAATCAATTAATTTAGTAAATTAATTAATTGTTTACTTTAACCCCTTGCAGGTTCTATCCCGATTCGATTTGTATGTGGGGTGTCGTTTCGTATGCTTATGAGAGTGGGTCGTGAAGCAAAATTATATATAAATTCAAAACTAGCTTTTGCCCGCGACTTCGTCCACGTGGAATAACAGTTCCCGTTCCCGAGGAATTTCCGGGACAAAAACTATCATATGTCCTTTCTCGGGTCCCATTTGGTATATCTGTACCAAATTTCATTCGAATTGGTTCAGTGGTTTAGGCGTGAAGAAGAGACTGACAGACAGAGTTACTATCGCATTTATAATATTAGTACGGATTAATATTGTAGGATGATTGGTGATCGATACTGATGCCAAAGATGCAATCAGTAATTTTTTGTCTGTCTGTATGTGCACGCATGGGCTAAAAAGTACTAAAGGGATTTAACCAAACTTGGTACGAATGTATTCCATACTCTTTGCCTGGTTATAGGCTATTTAACATAACGTTGAGACACATAGGCGCCCCGGCGGGCGTTCTCTCTCACGTATCGCCAGAAACAGGTCCTCACCAGAAACGGATATCTGAGAAAATGGTCGCCTAGAGCAGACGGTGGAGCATACGATGGTAGTATGCACCGCTTGGGTGGGCAACCGCCGTGTTCTACCAGAGGCGATCGGCGGGGGTGACTGAATGGGAAGCCGTCGCCTCCTTCTGCGAAGCAGTCATGCTGGAGAAGGAGGCGGCGGCGCGCATGACGCAGCGTCAAGCCTCACGCACGGGACAGTGAGCCAGGCGTAGACGTCGAAAGTCGCAAGACGACTACCAGCCACCGTAGGCGCGGGATTGCGAATGGCGAGCGATGGGTAGCTCGCCGCCCGATAAGGACCGTTTGTTCCACTCGCGCCTCAAACAGCAGTCAGCACGTGTCGGGGTTACGGATTAATTCTAATAGTTACCGCTGCCCCGGAAATAAACTCACTGACTAATATCAACGCGTTTGTTGATATTTAACAATAAGTAACTAGAGACACGAAACTTGGAGGATTATTCTTTGTGAAGAGTAAGCCTAAGCCACTAAGAAAGGACTTTTTTTTATTCAACTCCTAAAGGGCTTAAAATTGTGGATAGAAGTTCGACATCTACGCGGGCGAAGCCGCGGGCAAAAGCTAGTAAAAAATATAATCGTAAATGTTTATTAATTTTAGCCTTTGAAACGACTACGTACTTGTTGCTTTTTTAAGGACATAAATATTTTTCGCTATCCCGGAATACCGCGGCTGTATCCATATTTACATAATGTTTTAGTTCGTTCACCCCAAATTGACACCTAAGTCCGATCACTAGTGATATCCGATACGTACGCGGACTAGACGACGGGTAAAAGATAGTAAAACATACGTACACACTTTTAAAATGTATGAGTTTAATCGATAAATAAAAATAAACTGCCGTCGCTAATGCGTACTATATGCTAATGCTTGTAAAATAACATAGCCACACTTTGCTAAATGGGTTTATTTACGTCTATTTAATCATGCTTTTTTATTTTCAGAATTATATCAAGAATGACGTGGCACCTATAAATGTTCCAGTAGCAAAGAACGAAGTTGAGGCTATGTAATGCAATTAGATAAGTGTTATCTATTCTATTGTGAACTGTTTGTAATTTGTGAACATTTCTCTAGAAGAAAACAATTAGTTATTTGATAATAACGAGTAGCAATTTTAGGTTTAGTAATAATACAGTATTTGTATAACATTTTTATAGTTTCAAAGTTTTTTGTTGAATTCTTATTTTTTTTCATAGTTGTGTAAATATTTATACATTATCCAATAGTAAATGAAAAGTATATATTTCTTAATCTAATCCTATAGTATAATAAAAAAACCGAGTCTATGGATTTTGAGATAGAGTAAGTCTTCCGCACATCACTTAGTTCACCGATTTATTAGTTGTTGTATTAAAATGAGTAAGTAAATACCGGCGCGGAAAAATAGTGCCTCCGAAATAAATATGATATTTTATTGGAATATTAAAGTCATTACTATAAGTGAAGGGTATTGGAAAACCTGCAATAAAACTTGTAAGATAGCAGCTAATAAATGAATGTAACCCAGATTTTTATTTTATTTAAAATTTCCTAAAAAGCTTCGAGGTTGTATAAACTATATTATCAAGTTTTAACACAAATCACGCGTTATATAATCGCGCGTTTCGCACAACAATATATTTTTTAGGGGTCAAACCAATTGAGAAAATATTATTTTTAGGAGGGATGAGACGCATATAGTTAAGACAGTTATGAGTATGAATGTAGAAGGTTGGAAGAGGAGAGGAAGACCGAAGAAAAAATGGATGGAGTGTGTAAAGAATGATATGAAGGAGAAAGGGGTAAGTGATAGCATGACGGGTGACAGGTTGGTATGGAAGAAAAAGACATGTTGCGCCGACCCCAAGTAAACTGGAATAAGGGCAGGAAGAAGAAGAAGAACTCTTCAGCCATCTCAGCGAGTCGTATCTGAAAGCGTTTGGTACAGGCGAAGTCTAATAGAAGGATAGCAAGAAAAAATCCCATATTGGAATGGTATCATGGGCTAGGCTAGCCTGGCTTGCATTTGCTAGGAGGTATGAAAGCTGGACAGTAAGACAGTGGAAAAATGTTCTATTCACTGACGAGACATAAATTTACACAGTTTGTTCTGATGAAAAACTGGCCGAATACCGTCTGTCCGAATACAGTTGTCAACCCCAAGTACACAAAAGTGACATTAACCGATTCAGTGCGATGGTAGGTTTTTCATTCGTGGCTACTCTGAGTCGCCAAGCGCCAGGGACTTTCATGGCTCCTCTCGTTCGCCACCCGCCATGAAGTGTAATTTATCGCTTTTTCGTTGGGTTCTACTTGTTATTGTTGTAGTCGCAACCCAAACAGCGAACGTGAGCGGTTTTAAAAGTTCGTTTAAAGTGTTTACATGTGACTACATACATACGTTTATAAACCAAAATGGAAGTTAAGTGACTTATTTAATCAGGTGTCGTAAACCTATTAGTATATGTTTGGATCGATTGACTGATCCATGATTTTTGTTTATTAGAACGGGATATTACCATGCTAGTCGTGTAAAACGCAAATATTCCTATTTTATAGTATTTCATTAACAAATAAACGTTGTATTAATTATAGATTTTGAATGAAATATCTTTTCAAACAAATCAAATCAATCTGATAATAAACTTCAGTCGAACAAATCAAATTAATCTGATAAATAAACTACAGGTATAATTACTAATAGGGATGTTGACTACATCAAAAGAATGACATTCTGTTTAGTCCGTCTGTTAGACAGTCCAAAAATACTGGACACATATTTTTTGCTTGATCAAATTAATAACAAAATACAAAGATAAAGAGCATCAAAGTTCCGGAGAGGGGGCTTGTGACGTCAGCGTCACTTCTCAGTAAAAATTATACAAAGGTGTGACGTTTCACGAAACTTTAACGCACTGTATTGTCGTCATTTTCTGATTACAAGAAAAAAGAAAAAATACGTGTCCCAAATTTTTTGATTATCTATCTGACGGACTAATTACTTTTTTTTTTGTCGTCTCGCCTATTGATTTCATTTTTTCAAAGGCGACAGCAAGTTACCGAAACGTTAGTTAATTGTAAATATATTTTTTTACATAAATAATAATTTGGTTTCCGTAACATAATGAATGATTTTCATATTGAAAAGGTTTACTACTACTGAAGTATGCGTTTTCATGCAATATCCCGAAGCTAACACTGGAATCTAATCTGCGTGACAAATAAGGACACTTTCATTTACGGATAACCATTGAAAAATGTGATTTATCCGAGTTTTACAGATAAATATTTTGGCTCTGCTCGGGCGCCACAAGCCATTCACAGAAAATACCCATGGTGGTGCCTCTAAGGCGCCAACCGCACGGAATCGGTTAAAGCATGATGGTGGAAATGTAAAAATTTGGGGATTCATCTCTGGGCATGCTAAGAACGTGTAATAAGATTGATAAAAGAAAACATGGATTAATTACAGTAAGTACAAAAATTAACTGAACGGAACCACATGCTGAAGACTCCCCTTCCGATTGTTTAAACATTCCGATAGGACAACTCAACTATCAATTAGTTTCTGTCTTAGGAGGGCAACCAAACAGCCCAGATTTAAATTTCATACACTATTTTTGGTGTGAATTCAAGCAACAGGCATCAAATCGACGTTGGGGTAACATATAGGAGTGGCCTTCCTATGTTACCAATACCGTGTTTAGGAGCGGTGCTCTTTTTGAAAAATTACTAAAATTAATAGACTGATTGTTTCGCCGGCGATGTAGGGCAGTCATTAAAAACACGCTCCACACTATTAATTGTTGCATTTTTTTACATTTCGACCATTTTGATTTTATTTCTGTGATTTTTAAAATAGAAAATGTCTACTAAAACAACTACAACAAGCGGTTTAAGAATCGTTCTTAATTATTGGGCCAGCTAGTATATCTGTGTAGTTATTATGTATGATATAAATAGGTAACTAATTACTTTTAAGAAGGAACATAAAAATACACATTGTTTTTCTAAAAAGATGTCTGGTACTACAAATCGTTTCTCCTCCTCTCCTCTTTCTTTAATGTTGATTTAAAGGGCCGCGGCGTCACTTCATTTTGTATACCAATACGTACTACCCCTACTAAGAGAGTCATATCCGTGAATAGATTTCTCGATTCCAAATAGTACAGTGACCTCGATTATGCTGGACATCTAGGACACGCACAGAACACCTATACCCTAACGGAGGACACGTCTCCTTACGCACACACGCATCGCTGCACACAATGGTACCTTCCTACTACCTACCTATCTATCTAACCTATTTCTCTATGATAAGCGCCGGTCATCGTGTTGACCCTTTTCTATTGACGGACATTAGTCAGCTGTTACATGGGGATTAGAAATCGGAGGTCGTGGGAAGTTGCTACAGAATAATCTATACTAATATTATAAAGAGGAAAGATAGTTTAGTCTGTAACGAATAAACTCAAAAACTACTGGACCGATTATTTTTTTCATTAGAAAGCTACATAATCCCTTAGTAACATAGGCTATACAGGGTGTCCCACGGCTATGCCACATGGAGGGAAAGTACCTTAAATATTGTAGATAGAACATTTTACTGAAAGAAGACATTATATGAATTTTGAAAAAATCTTAAACTGCATTCATAGATTTTTAAATAATTAAATAGTAAGGCCGGGAATCGAACTTGTTTCACGAGAAAAAATTATCATCCTGTAGTTTTATCATACCGATCGAAAGGTTTCATTATAAGGATTATTTTTTGCTAAATAACATAGTGTCACAAATAAAAGGAAGACCGTGAATTTTAACATTTGATGTAAAATTTTGTTCTGAAAAGTTAAAAGCTTACATTGCCGTAAGGACATACAATTGACCCACTTGAGTTAAACGCATCATTTAAATAAATCAATATCCACCACAACAAGCCCAAAAAATCATCAGGGAGCAAAATAATCAAAAGTTATCACTTTGTATTCAAGAAGGAGGGACTCATTTTGAGCATTTGAAAAATTGACTAATTTAGTATTAAAAATGTTAAAATTCATGGTCTTTCTTTTATTTTTGACACTATGTTATTTAGCAAAAAATAATCCTTGCGATGAAGCCTTTCGATCGGTAGGATAAAACTACAGGATGAATTATTTTCTCGAGTAACAGGTTCGATTCCCGGTTCAACTATGTAAATATTTTAATATCTATAAATGCAGTTTAAAACGTTTTCAAAATTCATATAATGTTTTCTTTTAGTAAAATGTTCTATCTACAATATTTAAGGTACTTTCCCTCCATGTTGCATAGCCGTGGGACACCCTGTATATATAGTATCACGCTATGTCCCAAGGGAGCGAAGCTAAAACCAAAAACCTAACGTAACGCGGGAGAAACCTCGAGGAACTGCTAGTATTTTATATCTTTATAAATGTATCTACAAAATACAAAGGTTTAATGTAAAGCTTTAACTTATTAACATTTTATCTATCTAGTTAGGGAAAGAAAATGTGGCAAAAAATATGACTATAGTAAGTAGAAATTTAAGGCATGCTAAGCTTTGTGGAGCTCGTAAAATACTTTTCATTTTAGTAGGTCTTAGTTTCTAAAACGTGGGGTAGGTGTCTGATTCGAATAATATAAGCATTGAGGCTTCAACCTAATAAAACTTTGAACACACGTGATTCGACACTTAATAGAAAGACAATAGCAGGTCGTTTAAAGGAGAGAATATCTAATCTCCGTATAAGGAATGAACATTGATCCTCAAGATTATCTTTATATTTTGTTAATCATCATAAAAAAAAAATATATATTAATAAATGTCTTGGGCGTAAGCACTTAATTAATTCGCATAATGAAGTGCCTTCAGGAATAACATCCTACTACATCCATTTATTTTTATCTTCAATACGTAATCATGTCTATCCATAGATATGCTGTATGTAGTTTCACTAATCACGTCACATTTGTTAGAGTCAGTGATTAATTAAATAGATGACTATACAGTAAATGGTGTTATGTTCTGCGTCGCTTACTGAAAGTGAAGCGGAGCATGTCGGAGGTGGATCCGAGCGAGGATAAGGGTAGTCAGTCACACACGTCAGAGCTTTGGCGCCCCGCCAGCCGCCCGAGGCCGCTACGTCATGGCTTTCGGGCCCTAGGGCACCCCGCGCTCTCGCTTCACTACATCTTACGTAACACCGCAAAAACTAAACACTTAGTGCTTTTAGCTAGCTTTCAATATTTTTGGACAGGCACATAAAAAACAATCTTACAGTTGTCAAAGCAGAAGTGGGCCAACTCTTATTGCGTACATTTTTATGTATGAACTTTACTTTTTCTACTAAGTACATTATCGTCGCCATTATAATGAAATAAGCATAATTTCAAACCCGGGAAAATGTAAAAGGTAAGAGTTTCCTCCCAGGAAAATCCAATGACACAATGTTTCCGTCGCGGATGTCGACGATAGAGCGAAGTGGAGCAGAAAAACGAAATCGTGTAACTCCTTCACCACGTGAAAATGGTCGGGAATAGAAAAAGATAAATAGAAAATATATTTATTACCCTACTAAAACACACTCTTTGGTCATCCTACATTCTTTAACCCTTCTTGAAGCTTACTGGGTGCTGTCCTTGATTTTATGGGTGTATAATAACTTACCACCCGAAATTACGACTAAAATATTTTGTCAAGTTTTTCGAATTGAAAAAAAAATTCAAACTAGAAATACCTGCATGATAAGACTTAAAATCAAAGTTCTACTTCTCATAAAAATGGAGCTTTTATCTTAACTGAAGTTTAAATTTGTTTTCCATAAAGCTGCAACGACAAATACAAAACCAATAACTGTAGGTTTATGTAGCTGGTAGTTCTGAAACAATAACCCTTCGATCCCCCTCTATAGTAATTAATTGAGTCTCGCTAACTTGCTTAGAATGATAAGCCTGAACAACTACCTATAGGGTCGTATAGCTTGCTTGCACTCCTAATTACCCTTCAATATCAGGCTAGTGAGAATAGACAACCTGACAACTTTATAGCTATACTTTTGCGTGCCGCCACTTTGCACAAGTCAAAGCTACGAAAGTTAACGAAATTGTTATGAATGTAACTTATAGTTAAGTAAGGTTTTATAACTTGTTTATGAAAGAGAATAATAACAGAGTAAGGCTACCATTTTAGTACTAAAGTATGTCGTTGATTTAAAGGTTTTCTGATGATTTACATTTAGTAAACCTATTTAAAAACGCTCTATACTTAGTTCTATCCAACGTTCATTTTTAAATCGAAAAACCTGTGTATGTTCCCCTTAAAAATAAACTTAGTTCAGTGAAACTCGCTTAAAACATAAATTCGGTAAGATTTACCTTTATGGGGCAGGTAAATAATAAATTACACGATTTTCCAGTTGACAGTTAATTAGCGAGCGGATTTAACAAGATTTGGGTATTGGATTTGGATAGGTATATGTGTAATCCGTACCATCGCGCCTAATTATCTTCACGTTATGTGAAAACATATAGCTAGGTCCTACATCAAGTCAAGCAATAGAATGACTAAATTTATTGGCACAAAATAAAAGTACTAAATACTTATAGTAAATCTGTGTGTAATCAGGTGATTAGCATCCGATTTGTAGCTTAGGTAATTACATCACGTTGACATTATTATTAGCTAATAACGACTATCTTGCATACCTATTTCCTATATTTTAATACTCATGATGACTAATTATATTTGCCCACGGTTTAGGTACCTGAAGATAAATACTTAACTTCAATTAAGTATGCTCAGCGAGTTGTAATTGAAAGTACGCGAATGTTATTAAAGCTGGCACTACAGTTCGCTTCATTAGCCCGCGCCGGATATCAGAAATGGACGCAATTTCCTGTTTTGATTAGCATACCAATCTATTTAATGACTAATTAACTTCTACGATATAGGCCTACTCTGGGATGTAGACATTAACATTTCTGAAAGGCAAGGCCTCGCTAACGTTATGATAAGCACGCAGAAGTATATAGATGCATTAACTAATCGATATCAGCTGCGTAGTTATAAAAGATAATGGAAAACCCTCGGCCTTTTCAAACTTCTCTTTTCGTTTTAACTTATTAACCATTAAATCACCGCGGCAGTTTTATGAGTTCACTTTCGTCGTACCTAAATTCACAAGAGGGATCTTGTGAATTTAGGTAGGTGTTTTGTAATATTTTTTTTAGAAATAATTTGAGCCAATGGAAAAAATCTTTATACTTTTACAGCTTCTGGCTTTGTTATGATGCTGGTTGAAAAGAAAAAGTTCTCTACTTGCCCTTTGATATTGGATCGTGTTATTGAACGTTCTAATGAAATGTAACGCAATAAATATTGAGAGAGCATAGGATCGAGGGCGGTGTCTGACTTGATGTTTACAGTGGGCCTGGCGCGCCACGCGCGAGACCGCTCCAAGCCGCTCTATTAGCCGCACTACGACGACTCATCTTCGACGCCAAACAATCTAAGAAAGATGTTACAAAAACGAAAACATCTTTATATAATCATCACAAAACATATTCGGGGACGAATCCCAAAAGTAAAATGCTAATTTGGGGAAAACAGAATGGTTCGCAACTTCGAGTCTTATAACGTTAAGGAAATCGTTGGAAATACAGGCGTGGAGTAAAATGAAGCAAAGATACAGGCGTATGAGGGTGCGCTTGAGGGGTGTAGGGGTACGGGCGGCGGGTGGCGCGGGCGGAGGGGAGGGGGCTCGGCCGCCCTCAGTGTCGCGGAGGCTGCGGCCGGTTGCGTCGCCCGCCCTGTGCTACGCTGCCGCCCTGCCAAAACATTGGTTCATTCTGAATAAATTAATCAGAGCTTGATTTGTTTTGACATTTGCTCAACTAAATATATTCGAATTTATCTCATTTTGGATATACTTTATTGGAGAATTGTTATTCAATTAACCGGTACATAATAAAGTCAAAATTATTATTTGAATTTAGTGGTAACGTTAAGAGATTAAACTGTTTATCTTCTTTGTGAATTAGTTGATTGTTGTGAAAGCATTGTTTTCATCCCCTTATGATAATATACCATTTCTCCGTTCTTACGTAAGTATAATTTGTGTAGTTGGTCACTGAAAGAATTTATTGAAGGTAATTTTATAATAGAAATATTTATGTTTATCGCTGTAGTTCAGGTCAATTTGAGAAGAATCAATCAGAGAATGAATACGGCAATAGTTAAATTGATCCCGTTTGATAGCATTGTTTTGAGGAATATACCTATAACTATTTTAGTTAAATTGCAAGTAGATAGAATATGCTGTAGTTGTAGTTGTTACAGACTTAATTTTCTAAGCCGACCTACGACATAACCTTGATGAAGCGTCCCAGAGGGGGTGTTAACATATAAACATTTTGTTTATATATATTCGTGCTTACACACCGAAAGTAGCCTTTGTGATTCTAAATAAAAATGAGCTTCCTTAAGTTCATCTGAGGGCTGCACTCGTTTGTGAAGAGGGTCGCCACTCCACGTGAGGGTTTTACAGCTTGTCCAATTATAGATGTTCGCATCAAGAGGTGTCAGACGATAAGACGTTTATTTTTAAACGTAGACAATCGAAAAGAAATTGTGTCTTATTCTAAATAGCGTAGAGATAGAAATTAATATTGTAATTGTTAAATCATCTTATTGTAATTGAATATGAAAATCTACATAGGTAAATAAAACTAGCCTTAGTGGAGGTAGAAATAACCCGAGTCTTGCATTTAATTTGTAATTTGTAGCCGAAGTCTATCAGTATTCGTGTGCGATATTTAAAATATATAGGCACATACATAAGCGTATACCTAAAAGCATACAAATATTGTGTTATATATCTATAAAAGTTAAGTATCTATAACTGTCTATTAAACTATTTATTTAAATTTTTATTTCACCAGGTGTCCCTGACTTTTCACACGCTACGAAAACAGTGGTTGTGCCAAATTCGTTTTTAAATAGACAATAAGTACATTATACTGTAAACATAATTAACAACAATGAAGCAGAGCATCATGGGCGGCCACAAAACACAGCACTCTTTGTTAATCGCCAGTGCGCTAATCCTGTCATTAGCCGGAGCATGTTACTGCGAGCTGACTTTATCTAATAAAGATGAGAATAAAACAGTATCAAGTTCTCAAGCCCCACCAACTTTACCACTTAAAAAGCTTAACGCTAAACCATTAGAGTTTACCGTGGCCTCAACAACTACATCTTCAACTACAAAGAATAGCTTAAAAACAACAAAAGCGTACGCGGCGACGGAGAGCCCGGCTACCGGGCGCCATTCAACTACTAAAGTGTACACAAGCACAAAGGGGGTTCTGAAAAGTGCAAGAAGGCAAAAGTTAAACACTAGTTCTAGTGCCCTCGGCTCAGCACATTCACCAGCGAGGCTACAAGAGCGCCTGGGGGCGATAGATTGCGATCTGCCCGTGCTGCCGCGGGAGTCACGCCTCTGGCGCGGCAACGAGACGCATGAACTCAATCTGCCGGTCACTGTAAGTATACTCTTGAATGAAGTGATTTAGGCACCTTGAATATTCTAGCTGCCATTGCACTCCACTACACCACTTTAGCTTATCGTACCGTTCAATTAAATAAATGATAATTTCTTTATAGAATTATATCATTTTTTCGACCGTTTCTCTGGTCTATTCGTACGTCTTCGATTATATACCGACTATTTAGATACGCAGAAGCTACTGATTACATTCTTGAAATATAAAATCACGGGAGCTGACCTCTGTGTATTCTTATTAGTCTCAAGATGTTTATATGATGATTAATAGTTCATTCTGCTGTTAGTTTAATTACGCGACAACTCTAACGGTTAGTTAGAGTTACTGCTTTTTTTGTTTTCAGAGAGTAAGGGGATATCCTTTTAGTTAAATTATAGTCTCCTTTTACAACACGTTAGAAGGGAGTACATGTAGATAATAAATTCGGCGTCCCCAGATTGTGTCGTATGTTAATTAATCCGTCACACGAACTCGCGGACTTCACGCACGAATGACTATTATAATTGCTGAAACAATCAGCTTTTTTAAATACTTTTACAAAGTTTATTGCATTAGTTCGTCACACTTTAAATCAGTATCTTGGACTTGGACCAAAGGCCCTGGTTATTGTGCACTTACAGCTCAATGATTTATATCGAATTAGACCCAAGATACCCAATGAGCATTGAGCCATGGATGGATGAAAGCCTCGCCGCCTGAACACCTGACATCTTGTATTCAAAATACCACTGGTACAAAGGAATAATTAAATACATTAGTGTTTTTCAAGCATTCCTTTACTCAGTTCTAAATTCAGTCCTACACCTTATTTATAGAAATACTGGTTTTAGACTGCTCTTGTTATTCGGATTAAGAAAATCCTATAATATATACGAACCTAGACGGATCTGTGAGGATATTTAGTTACAAGTAGTTTACCTATTCTTCGTAAGCGGACACCTATTACGTATATTAATTGAGTGCCATCGTGGCTAATGCTCAGTACTTGAATTATCGAACATGGATATACCTTACTAATCCGCCTGAAAGTGAAGTATGTACCTAACGCGCTGTATTTCTCTGGAAAAATACCAGCTATAGTATTATTTTTATCGGAAAAGGTGTTTTTATGTCTTTGTTTACGGGACTAGAAAATGGAACATTTTCAAAGATTTTATTTATGACGTCAATAATAAAGGATGCAGTAATATACCATTAGGTAAACTAATGATTTTAATTTTTAAAGTTATCTTGAGAGTGTAGTTTTCAGACTAAATAGTACGTTCAGGAGTTGAGGTGCTGATATAGTAGAGGATAATTAGATATGACTTATTCTTTACCCTACGGAGGTGCGCCTAATTTTAACGATTCTAACGCCACCCAAACTCCCAACTTTTAAGTTAATAAATTTCAATCGGTGGTGCTAGGCAGTTTGGGCTTCTCCCAGTTGCAATCGCCCCTTTGTGCCTATTGGCCTAGTTCTGTTCTGCCTCCTGCTTGATATGGAGGAAAGTGGATAATATATTTTTTCTTACTCCCCCGCCGTTTTTTCTGATTAATTTCGTTGTGGGATTCAAGGCAGTTGAAATGTTTTTCCGGGACCCACCGAGCTTCACTGTATCGGCGCTTTTCTGGTGGGCTCCACTGTTCATTAAGAAGTTGCAGTGGTTGGGAATAGTACGGCGGGATTGTCCCCAGAAAAGTGCCTCCCAACTTGTCCGTCTTTTCATTGCTTTCACAGTTTTTCACACACAACAGTATTTCGGTTTCAGTAAATGCATTAACTTATGTTATATCTTGCACTGATAATAGCAAAGTACGTTTTTAAGTTTATACGGATTATTTATGTAGTAATGTAATCTTGCATTATTATGTAAATAATTTTCTACAAGCTCTGTAAACGTTTTCGCACAACGCTCTGTATCAAATTTCATCAAAATCGGTACAGTGCCATAGCCGTTAATGCAAATCATGCAGTCATATATATAAAGTTATTTTCGCATTTATAATATCGATATGGATTACTATCGACCAACTACAAGGTTAAGCATTTGCCACAGTCCGGTTGTATTTTCTTTGCAATCGATTTTAGCCGTCTTGAATACTTTGTAAATTGTTGTGAACAGTGAGAGAATATTGTGGATCAGCGTTATGAATATTTTTCGCAACCGCTCTAATGCCCATTCCATTATTTTGTTTTTGTAAGTTCATTCAAGCGCACATTACACGCACGTTATGGCCAAGAGGTTGTAGCAGTACCAGCCATAAATAAGACGCAAGACGTGAATGTACTAAACTTAATCTCCATGGGCAATTTATACAATGTCTTTTCTTCCGCTCCCTTATTTCAGAGAATAATATTCTTGTTCGCACAACTTTGATCGTGACAGCAGCGAGCATGCCGAGGTCAAATACATAAACCATAAATCGTCTTA
This sequence comes from Athetis lepigone, assembly GCA_033675125.1. Taxonomy (NCBI): domain Eukaryota; kingdom Metazoa; phylum Arthropoda; class Insecta; order Lepidoptera; family Noctuidae; genus Athetis; species Athetis lepigone. The sequence goes on along the minus strand of CM066232.1, from coordinate 12,789,308 downwards.
GTGAAGGAGAAATAAGGAAAAAAGCTTTTTTGCTCTAGTGGTTGAACTCTATTCATTACTTCTGTTAAGGAAAACGTCTAATCCATTATTTATGTGCGATTGAACTGTTGTGGTCTGTCCGTGACGATAAATTGATGAAACTTTTGACTTTACCTATAGTAAATACTTTATTTTTATGTTAAGGACTGATGTAAAACGCTAATGGGCAAATCAGGTTAGGCTTCCTAGTCTCGCTGCTTATAGATAATATTATCACCTATTTTAATACATATTTTTCAGCATTATTAACAAGATGTTCACCTCTCAGTTTAGATTTAATTCGTACTAAACTTGCACTTATTGTAACCCTTTGATGCATTTTGAATGATGTACCTAGTAAACATGACTGAGGTAATTCCAATTAGTATTCACAGAGGTTGACTTGATAATTAATGAATGTGTGTGTGACTTTGTGGTGCGGATGGCGGAGGAGTGCGCGGGGAGCGGGGGCACGTCGCCGGGTGCGGCCGAGGAGGAGTGCCCCCCGGTCATCGTGTCGTGGGAGGGCTCCGCCGATATTCAGAGCGGAGACATCCTTATCGTCCGCATCGCGGACTCCTTGCTACTCGACACCTTTGGCCAGCTCGACGTTAAGAACGGCACTCGCAACGGCGAGGCGAACGTTTCGCATGTCGATGGGGAAAGGTCAGCTATATTATTAGAACTGAAAATCTGTGACCTATATTGCCGCAGCAGCAATAGGCAGTGACCTGTACCAGCTCGGCGTATCGTTAAATGATTGATTTTCCAGGGAACACCGCACGCTGCTGCAGCCAGCCGTATACCAGGTGACGCGTCAGGGGCACGAGCACTGCGACGTGTCTGACGGAATGCTGTTGGATATCACTCCGCTGGACGAGCGTGGCGCCAAGCTCTTTACTTTGTACGATAAGGATCTAACTGAAGGCGTCAATTTACTTATAGGTATAAAAAACTGATATCACAATAATTGATTGATTGATGTAAAAGTCAATTATAATACTGTTTTGTACAGCTTAAAAATAAATGAAGAGTAGGTGTGTACTTGAAGCGATGAAATGGAACGGAACGGTTCAGATATGTATTATACATACCGGAAAATAAGAGGAAGTGCGGGAAAAAAGCCTACGACGACTCTTTTATTCTACGATCGCACAACAGATATGTGCGGAATTCTCACCGTATAATGCATTGCGTGTCGAAGTTAGTGGTGTGAAAACTCATTGACTCTTTCTATTTGATATCCTTTTGAGGTTTATTGCTAGAGAACTTTTGATAGAAATAGTGATAAATACCTTCAAACGTAGTTTACATGAGTTGCTTCTGTTTCAGTTGTATATGAAAATTGGAGGTCACAATGTGTGCGATTAAAAGTAACCGTGAAATCGGATAATTGCGGCGAGGCTCAAGACTGTTCAGGAAAGGGTGTGTGTTACACTAACGTGTCGATGGTATGTAATAGATATTGTTTCCGATAAGGGTTGTGTAGGTGACAGTGTAATCGATGTGGTGTGTTTGTAGGAAGGGTACGAGTGCCAGTGTTGTCCGGAGTACGTCGGACCGCACTGCGAGGAGCGCGACGCGTGCATTCCGTCGCCGTGCCTCAATAACGGCATATGTGTCGACCTCACGCAACCTCTAAACGGCGCCAACTACCGCTGTCTTTGCCCTTATGGTACACATAAACATTTACTATCCACTAAAAAGCATAGTTACAGTATCCATATTTTTGTGGCAGATTATGGATACTCTAGAGGTTGTTTATTTTTGTGGAATACATTGGTATATTAATAGGTAAGACTATTTATTAAGTGGTAACGGAAACCTAACAATCATCATAACGTTACTATGGCACTGTTCGATAATATGATTGTTTCAATTATTGAGAACGAGATCTTGAGACGATAAATCTATTCGATAAAGAGACGCTTATTTCGTAAATCGGTTATCTACCAGGTAACAGTAAGCTTTTCCTTCAGTCGATTTCATTCATTCATCCACTTCGATTCCTTTTCTATTTCGGACTTATATAATACGAAAATCGAATAAGGAGTAACCGATTATCTAGATGACCCGTAAATAGAGTCGTCTAAAGCTAGCGTGTTTATGTGAAGAGAAATAAGAAAGTAGAGGACGCTAGCGATTGTACTTTGATTGCAGAGTGGATGCCCGCCAGGGAACAGATAGAATTTGTTATGTGGTTTAACTTGTCGTATATATTTAAAGATATAGTAACATCACATTCGGACCACAAAAAATATAAGTGAAAGGAGAGACTTTAGGCAATAGACTGGTAGTGCTGGAGGGCAAATATATGACATCTCCCACTTGATACAAACGGAGAAAATCAATTTTATAAGCGGTCCGAAAATAAATTATGTTTTTGGAGATTTGAGCGTCGATGTGACGCAATCGGTGACCGCGTGGCGCCTTGTTACGTAACTATGCAACCGTTTTGCACGTCCATATAAAACTATATTATAGTGAGCTACATGAATACTTACAAATACATACCTACAGTTTACATATTTCTACACTGAATGCATTAGTATAAACATAGGAAAAAGGTACGTCATAACTCGCGAAGGTTTCCCCTCATTATTTTCATTTTAGATTTAATTTGAATAAATCAGAATGAAACTTTTATTCTTGGTTGAACATTTTAACTCAAACAGGAGCTTTGTAAAACTTCTGTAAAGGAATTTGATATTAAGAATTTGGATTTAGAGATTGCAAAGCAAATTACGGTTTTTTTATTCCTAATAGATTTTTGTACTTTTTTCTTTGAGTATTTTTACATGCTGTAGGTTTATACATTCGTGATTGTATAAACAATATTAAACATTTTTCTATAAAGGTTTTACGGGCAGAAAATGTGAGCGGGACCCTTGCTTCTCATCTCCATGTTTAAACGGTGGTTCCTGCATGAGTATGGCCATGAATGGTTCAACTACTTTCCACTGCGCGTGCACGGACGGCTGGACCGGCGCGCACTGCGAGCTTTCTATAACCGGCGGCGCCTGCGCGTCCAATCCTTGCGTTAAGGGTATCTGTATCGAACATACTGATAATGACGCTGAAGGACAAGATTATCGCTGTTTCTGTCAACCTGGTAAGTTTAATTAAATATTTATTTTTGTTATCTTGATTTGATAGTTCAATTAAAATGTTAAGCTCTAACCACAGTTAAGTTAAAAGAGTTAAAGTTAACTTTTAGTTTTGAAATAATATCACAAAATCAAACCTATTCCTGGGCGAGCCTGCCGTTCCTCGCGACCTCAAACTTAATACGTTATATCCTGAGACAACGATATATATAAACTATCAGGGACAAAATACAGATATGTGATCTATGTATTTCTCTAAATCAGTTGGGGCGTAAACGTAAAAAAATTAAGCAATAACTAGTAACATTATAAAAATATGTAGTTTTTGTATGTAGGATAATTCTTCGTTCGAGGTCAAATAAGCTTTGAAGCTAGGTCAATTTAATAATGGTTGAAACTTGTATGTGGGTACAGTGGAGCAAATTTGCGCAGTGATTTATTAGAGTAAAGTTGGAAGGCTGCCCACGGCCGCTATCCGTCGTGCGGTTTCATGCGGTTTCGGCCGCTCATTGTTAACTCCGGAGGCTTCACTTGAATGAGGGTTGAGGGGAAATTCAGAATAATGTCCTCATTTACAATTTGTCGCTTATGTGAACATTTTTATTGATTCTTATGAGTCAAACGGCGGAAGGTAGTCGAAGTTTTTAACCTTTCGACGACCATGCGACAGACGGCTGTCTGCTGTTGTCTCAGATCACATGGGTTCGAAGGTTTAAAAAAATTGCGGAGCTTATCAGTTGGAGTATAAGCAAAGTAGCATCATATTGATTTCTGATTTTGCTTACTTTTAAAGTTATTTAAAGGAGGTTGGGCATTCACTTCACTGGGTTTGTTATTGGTAAAAAATACTAAGTAGGTACTTGTATAAGTGCATCTATATCAAAAATGCCCTCAGCAGTCATAAACATTTAAAGTAATTTGCTACGAAAAAATAATCTTTGAACAGAATATGTAGTACCTACTTAATTTTTAGCGCGTCCATGTTATTACTTTTTTTGTAGCTACATTGTTTTGAGGTCGTTTTTTATTTCCATGCGGCTACATCTAACAAGCCTTTATATGTAGACAATTTATAAAAAATGATTACGAACAAAGTAAAAACTAAGTAAGTGATTGTAAAATTGAGTAATTAAAGAAAGATACAGAATGGAAATTTTCATTTCGTTATTGCTATTAAATTTGCGCAATTGCGCACATGAGAAAGTGTACACCATAGTGCCCATTAGTGTTCGCTATCGGAAGACCATGGGTTTACTAGCTCGTAATATAGCTGCTACGAGCTGATAATTACATTAAACATTAGTGCAGGTGCCGGGTATCGGAGGTGTGTAAAGTATCGTGTTCCTGTAGTTTGTAACACCTTAATAAATCTCACATATCTACGTTGTTTACAACCACATCACTGAACTAAAACATTTGTTAAAATCGTGTTCAATGTTCTATCATAAATGTATTGTATAATACTTGAATATATTCAACATTAATGTATATACCTCAGGGTTAATAAGATGTTATTGTTAGATACAAATGTGATATCATTAGAAGTAAATTTACATAATGTAAAACACATTTACAATAAACATCATTTGGACACAGACATAAAACAATATATCAAAACTTAATCAAGCTCCAAAAAGAAGATAAAGATTGAAAATTTGTAATTCAAATTCATTGTGTTCTGACTATCAATGTGATGAGAAAAATATGTATTAACTTCTGGAATATACAAATAAGGTTTTTATGACGCCAAATAAATTGGAGTGAATTAATCAAAAGTATTTTTCTAGCCAAGGAACGTTTCTTTGCGGGTTGCAAGTAAACATCCCGTAGGACAGATTGCTTCTTGTCATAAGGAAGATGTAACTTTATTTTTCTCTGTACGTTTACTCTCCCCTCTTGCTACTTAAATATATATATATTTTTGAAGAGAATCATTTGCAAGTGATACTCATTTTTTCTCATCTTTGGACTGAACTGCGGGAATTATCCTAAATTGTATATCATATGAGTTTAGTATTCACAGATCTAAATGAAATTATTCTACGATGCAAAAACACTGCTTTAATTACCTTTCACCGACCAAGCGACAGCCGGCTGTCGGGGTGCTATTGTCCTTCTATTGTGTCCCGAATCACGTGTGTTCGTAGGTTTAATAAAATATAAAGGCCTGTCTAGTTGCTATTTCTTTTTCGTTTAAGCGAGATGTTCTCCTGCAGGTTACACAGGCGAGCGGTGTGAGCTGGAGTACAACGAGTGCGAGTCGTCTCCGTGCGCCAACGGCGGCACGTGCACCGACCGCGTCGGCGGGTTCGCGTGCTCCTGCGGCCGCGGCTACACCGGCAACACGTGCCAACTCAAGGTCAGCACCACCGCTCTGCACATACTAATATGTTATGAACATCGCCGCCGTTGGCTTTTGATTAAAACTTAAATTAGAATTTAATCCTTCGAACACACGTGATTTGAGACACAATAGAAAGACAAAAGCAGCCTGACAGCCAGCTGTCGGTTGGTCGTTGAAAGGTCAACGACTATGCGACGGCCGGTTGCCGCGATTGTCTTTCTATTGTGTTTCAAATCACGAGTGTTCGAAGGTTTAATATAAAAGTTTGCTCAGTGTTTCTGTTCTAAGACCTTAAGTAACGGACAAACAGTCTCCGACTGATACTGTCGTCATTTACGACCAACCCACTTAAGCAGAAATAAAATAGAAGAATGAACAAAACTACTCACTCTAGAGAATAACAAAGAAATTGAAAGATTAGGCAAAACATCTGAAGAGATTGTTTTATTATATTTACCGAGTAACGGATTTTTTGGGCAAGTAAAAATAAATATACCCAGCATAAGTTCTCCCAAAACTATGACTGGTGGCGAATAGTCAAAAATATTGAGGTTATTTCTACAAAACCTTACATTAAAATTCATGTTGCGTCGCTCTTGTCATTGTTATTCTTTATTTCATGTCTGGCGGTGACTGACCGATACGCGCCTTGTATGTCTTTGTAAAATAATACAAGAAATTGTGACTCTTCATAATGAGAGTGTCCAATTAAGTGTATTTTGAACGCAGAGAAAGCTGCTTAATATTCTCTCATCTTCCTTATCAATTTACAAAAAGTGTCGTTTTCAGCAGAGACTTTTAATGATGTCATTGTTAAAAGTTACATAAAAATTACCTTGCTTCATATTTTACCATTAAATATACGTTTAGCGAAAAGGACACAAGGAAAGAAAAAAAGCTGTGGGAAATATCCGTAACTTAAATTATGCCTTACATTATACCTTACTTTATTATTATACCTTGCAATATTGCTAAAATAAAGAAAAACAGGCTGAAAAGAAAAAAAAAAACCGGTCAAGTGCGAGTTCTACTCGCGCAACGAGGGTTCCGTTAATTTGTTTTTTAGTGAAATAACTACAAATTTACGGTTTTCGGAGTTTTCTCTTTACTTGTGCTACATGACCTTGCCTTTTGCCAAATTTCATGATTCTAGGTCAATGGGAAGTACCCTATAGGTTTTGAGTTTTGATTCTCTTGAAAATATCTAAATATGCAATATAAACCGCCGTATTTTTTTATTGCATTGATTTAGAAACTTGATTTTTTCACTGCTGTGAGAGATAGCAGACCTAAGTATGTGATATTAATTTCAGCTTGATATCTCAACGCGTTTATGAGAAAAAGGTTCTTGACAGACAGACGGACAGACGGACGCCTGGTGTGAACTAACTACAAATTTACGGTTTTCGGAGTTTTCCCTTTACTTGTGCTACATGACCTTGCTTTTTGCCAAATTTCATGATTCTAGGTCAATGGAAAGTACCCTATAGGTTTTGATTTCCTTGCAAATGTCCAAATTTGCAATATAAACCGCCGTATCTTTTTATTGCGTTGATTTAAAAACTTGATTTTTTCACTGCTTTAAGAGATAGCAGACCCGAGTATGTGATATTAGTTTCAGCTTGATATCTCGACGCGTTTCTGAGAAAAAGGGTCTTGACAGCCGGACGGACGGACGGACAGACGGACAACAAAGTGATCCTATAAGGGTTCCGTTTTTACCTTTTGAGGTACGGAACCCTAAAAGTACTAAAAGTCAAAGCTAAACAGTTTATCGTTAGTATTTTGATTACATTGTTCATCTTTCTATAGTTTGACGAAAAGCGCTGTACCGCACCGTAGTTGTATTGCGCGGCGAGACCCAGCAGAATAGAACGAAGTATGGAAAATGGGCGATGGCCTTTTAAACTTTAAATTCATCTTTGTCATGCAACATAACAACACAAAGGAACACACTTACAACAATGATTTTCCTTCTGAAACTACAACCGTACATTTGAATTGTGCAGGTGGACCTATGCTCCCCAAGTCCGTGTCCGTCGCACCGCATCTGCCTGGACCGCGGCAACAGCTACGCGTGCGAGTGTCCTCTCGGCTTCGTGGGGGACGAGTGCCACATACCCACTAGATCTGTAAGTACTCTACTACTATTACTACTATTTCATTGGTTGCTTGTGGATTTGTTTTTATTTGAAGAAATTTTTGAGTTAATTGTAATACAAATCGTAGCTATAAATTAACATATTGTAATCGTTATCGTAAGACCTGTCTGACAATATCAATCTCATGTAAATTTTTGCTCATTACTTACTATGCAATATTGAATGAATAGGTGTAAAATGCGCAGCCATATTTTTTATGAACCCGTTGACATAAAGTGCGTATAGTTGTAAACACATAAAATTTATCGTACGCAGTAAGTGTGCGTCAGCTCAAAAATAAAATAAAAATTGATAAACAAACGCCAAACAAAACAATCGACAAAGTTAATAAGTAATCGTCTCTTTAATTAACCTTTCAATTTAATCAACTACTACTACTTCCTTTAATTAAACCTTCGAACACACGTGATTCGAGACACAATAGAAAGACAATAGCAGTCCGACAGCCGGCTGTCAGTTGGTCGTTGAAAGGTTAAAGTTAAATCCGTGAGTTTAATAGAAATTTTCTTATATCAATCTTTCACACATAGGTATCTATTTTGTTCACTGTACCCATCTAAATGGTAACTAATTCACGTTCTCATTGCCTAATAATATATGTGTTAGGCACTAAGAAAATTAAAAATATAAAAAATGTAAAAAGAAAATATAATAAGACGTTCCTTCATATTGATTAAGTAAGTACCTAGTTGTCAAGTTAAGTGACTAGTAAAAAAGTTTACATATTATTTGTTTAGTTATATTAAGTACTCAAGAGAACTGTCCACGAGAATACTGCCGACAAACTGTGCTGCAGTTTGGCAGAATTTATTTTGTAAAACACTGTAATTTTTACTGAATAAACATTAAAAAAAAAACATCCTACCAAATAATTACAAAAATAATAATTACTAGATATAATCGTTGCCAGTTACAAAAACAAACTTTGATCCTATATCACTGCGAAGCTAATCATTTTGAAGGTCAACTTTTTATTTACTTACTTGTTTTTTCATATCCGCATGTTATAGAGCTAATGATTTTTATAAGTATTTACTTCCGCTAAATTAGTACACTAAATGCTAAAATAGGTGTATCAGTAAATTGTTTTAATGTTTTCATTAAAGTCGTGCTTATTACTTAACCTTTCGACGAATAAGCGACAGCCGGCTGTCGCGATGCTATTCTATTGTGTCTCGAACTACGTGTTCGTGTTTTATTATCGAAGGTTTAATAGTATTGTTCTGTCTTTTCCAGGCTTGCGACAACAATCCCTGCGCCCACGGCGGTACCTGTTGGAGCGGGATCGAGTCTTTCTACTGCTCCTGCCGACCGGGATATACTGGGAAACTCTGTGAAGGTAGACTTATCTACTTACAAGATAATTAGTACATTTTGTTAATGCTTAAATAAATAATCATGGAAAGATTTTTAACAGCCAGGTCATTCGCTACACATAACCGTATTTCTGAAGACAAACAAAATTCTTTATCCGTTCTGTAATTATATCGATTTATTATTAACTAACGCAAATCACAGTTTTGATTTTCTAAACTTTTATCTATCTTTCACAGTTTTGTTTTTTTTTAAACAATAGAAAGATTATAGTCATTAAATGTCTATTTTTTATTGTTTTAGTAGAAAAATATTATTTTCCACTTACCATTATAAAATATAAAATGGCGTCAGAACAAATTCTCTGGGAAAAAAAATCGTAGCACTTTTGTAGTAATTTCGTAGGCGTTGCGTAGACTCTTTCGAATTTCAAAGAATGGGGCGAATTGCTCACCATCTACAAATCCCGCTTATCCACAGAGGACTTCATCTTAGAGTCAGTGGTGGGCAGCGAGGGCGGCATGGACGTGGAGCCTCGCCTGGGCAGGCTTGAGAACAGCGGCGGCGGGTCGGTGCGCGAGGTGCGCATGCCGCTCGGCCTGTACCACGACCGGCTGCACAACGTGTACATCGCGGCCGGCACGCTCGGCGCCGCCATCGCCATCGTCGGGGTCGTGGTCAGTACACCAAAGACTACTTTGAAGTTCTGATAGATCGTGCTATTGAACTTAAACTAAAAATCGCCAACTATAATATTTGTGCTGATTCTCGTGTTCACAAAGATAAGTGCATCTTCCACTTTCCATTTCATTTAGAAAACGACAGAAGATACATATATTAGTGTAGTCCTGTCAAATTAGCTAGCGCCTGATGTACATCGGCGTATTTTAAATGTTCATGTTTTTTTCATCGCGACTAAATTATCTACGGAGTGTGTTAATTTGACAAGACTGTGCCAATATTTTATCTTCTGTCCTTTTCTGAATGAAATTTAACGAAAAAGATGCACTGGACTTAAGTTTTTTTATGAAAGCTGTGTCTTCATATAAGCGCATAGGACAGGTCGGTGGTCCATCCAATTGATGTGCACCCCAGTTGGAATAAATATTTCAATAATTGGTTAAAATCAGGAACATTCCTAGAACTCACACACTATCAGGGCAGCTACGTGCTACGACTGCTACGAATTCCTGTTTTCGTAGCAAAGTGCTACGAGATGAATATACCGATCTACGATTTACGTTAAACGTACCAAAGCATGCAAAACTGTAATTGATGGTTATTAGTAAAATTTATTATTATTATTTGCATTCGTTTGAATTTCTCGGGACCCAGGGGTCCCGGACCTTTGGAAGGCGTGCGAGGGGCCGAAGCCAACTCGCAGAGGCCCCTTGATCAAGACCTTATATTATTATGTAATGGGACACCAACCGACGATTATCTCCATATGCGCTACGTAAGTGCAGCAAAAGACAATCCCCGGAAGGTGAAGGACTATTGCTGGACATGGAATTCAAAAATATTGTGCTATGGGTTTGGGTTGTTAAGGTGGATTTGTTACCTAAGACTATTGAACGACTATGGCCCCTGCCTGACCAATGGTTGTATACACTGATAGAATGGCAGGGGGTGACTTGCACACTCAGTAAATGGGCCCCCGAAAACGGCCGCTAGCACATAGTGACGTAGCAACAAGGGGGCAACATATATTGAGGTGCTTGAGGAGTGGAGAGGTATTCCACGGCTATCAGGACAATCCCGGAAGTACGGTCAAGATCCCTACCAGCATCTTACTGGAATACTTCCTTCCCCCGAGCACGTATGCTCTTGCGAATCTCCACTCAAACCAGCCAATGAAGGCAAGAGTGAGGTGGGAGCCTTGTTCCTCGTCAGTGCTCACTCTGGCCGGCCAGTTAAGGCAAGCCAGAGATGAAGAACAAAGGGTGTCCCAGGAGGTCAGGTCCACGGGGTCGCTACTGCCCGACAGCTCGCCACAAGCTGCCCTGCGGGTCATATTATTATTATTATTCCATTTATTAAAATATTACACATATAAATTACATTTTTAAATATTAATACAAAATATAAACATTTAAAAATATAAAATTATTATTCCATTTATTAAAGTATATTACATATAAATTACATTTTTAAATATTAATATAAAATAAAAACATTTAAAAATATAAAAAATAGTAGCCCACCGGCATCGGGAACAGGGTCCAAGCTACCGGTGGTCAGGGCTCCAGAGAAAGGAACCTCCGGACAATGCGCGCCGTGTCCAGGAGTACCGCTTTCTGAACCAGACCCTTGACCCAGCTGCCCAGCGAGAGCCTCCTAAGATGTTGGTCGAGGCTCTTCGCTATTACGCCGTTGGCCGTCACGACTATCGGCACAATGATTGCTGAATCCACATCCCACATGTCAACAACCTCGCGAGCTAAGTCAAGATATTTGTTCTGCTTATCTTTCTCAGCCTTCACGAGGTTCTCGTCATGCGGGACAGCAATATCAACAATCATTGCGCGACGCTCTAATCGATCTATTACCACTATATCAGGTTTATTGGCAACAATAGTCCTGTCGGTGATAACAGATCGATCCCAGTACAATGTGATATCGCCATTATCAAGAACTGGGTCGGGCACATACCTGTAGTATGGCACCTCCGATTCCACAAGACTGTATTTCAGAGCAAGTTGCTGATGAATAATCCTGGCTACAAGATTGTGTCTGTGCAAATAGTCTCCGTTAGCCAGACTAGAACACCCAGAAATAATGTGACGTATCGATTCTCCGGGACGGTGGCATGCCCGACATATGTCAACCGTACCGTCCTTCACAATATATTTCCGGTAGTTTTTAGTCATCATAACTTCGTCCATTATTGCACAGACAAAACCTTCGGTTTCTCCAAAGAGGTCACTGAAACGCAGCCAGGATACGGACGCTAGGAAATCTACATCGGGCCCATGTAGGACCCGGTAAAAGCGTCCGTGAAGCTCCTTGCTCTGCCATACAGTCCTGCGGTCGTTAGTGTCCAGTACCACAGGTTTGCGCCAGTTCTCGCTCGCTAAGGAGAGCGGGGTGAAGCCCTTGTCCACCGAAACTACATCCCGATGCATCCCCACGGTAGCCGATAGGAAATACTCCCTGAGACTGCATATCTCACGGTTGTGCAGGGTCTTGGCGTTTAAGAAACCTCGACCACCGCACTTCCGTGGGATATACAACCTCATCACCGACGATCGTGGGTGATGCATCCGGTTTGCAGTCAGTAGACTACGGACCCTCCTATCCAAGGCGTCTAGTTCGGTCTGAGTCCATTTGAGTATGCCGAAAGAGTACATCAGAACCGGCATGACCCAACCGTTGAAGGCGCGCACCTTATTCCCGCCTGATAAAAGACTTTTCAGAACTTTATTCAGGCGGCCAAAAAAGCGCTCCCTCAACGTTTGTTTCATGTCGGCAGCATTGATGCCCAACGCTTCCGACATCCCCAAATATTTGTAGGTTTCGGTTGAACAGAGAGACCTAAGTTGTATGGAATCCGAAAGTTGAGTTCCCGCGGATTCCACAATCTCCCCTCGCTTTACATGCATGACTGCACATTTGTCGACACCAAATTCCATCCTGATGGCGCTACTGAAAGTTTCTGTTACCTTCAGTAGCTTCATCAGTTGTAAATCGGTGGGGGCAAAGAGTTTCAGATCATCCATGTAAAGGAGATGAGATATTACCTGACCGCCTCTGCGCAACCGATAGCCTAGACCTGAACCCTCCAGCAATGTGCTTAGAGGGTTCAGGGCCAAACAGAACCACAATGGACTCAGACTATCGCCCTGAAATATGCCTCGCTCGATCCTTATCGGTTCGCTATTCTCTCGAATGTGCCGACATCCTGGATAGTGAAGGACCGTCCTCCATTGCCCCATACACGACTCCAGGAAGGTGCGCAGGGTTGCATCTACTTTGTACAGCTCTAGCACCCTCATGAGCCATGTATGCGGCACAGAGTCATAGGCCTTCTTGTAATCTATCCAGCATGTCGACAAATTCTTCCGAGAACGGCGAACTTGCTGACTAATGGCCATATCAATGAGGAGCAGCTCCTTAGTACCACGGGACCCTGTCCTACATCCATTCTGAGAGGCAGACATGATAGAATTATTCTCAATATGGTTGTTAATTTTACCTCTCAAAATGGATGTAAGAACCTTATAAACCGTCGGTAAACACGTAATCGGTCTATAGTTTTTGGGTTCCATGGTACTACCTGATTTATGGAGCAGGTGGGTTATTCCAGTTGTCAGAAACTGGGGCAACGATCCAGACTCTAAGGCTGACTGGAACTGAGACGCTAAGCAAACGTGCGAACTGTGAAGCCATTTGATCCAGTAGTTGTGCAGCCCATCCGGTCCTGGAGATTTCCAATTAGGTAAGGAACGGACTGCACAAGCTACGTCTTGGGGGCCGATAGTAATTGCCCCCATTTCTGGTATTGGCTCGCACGCTCGCTCAACATCCCGAATCCAGTCGCCCTCAGCATGACCGACGGGCACCGACCAGATGCTGCGCCAGAACGAAGACATAGCGTCATCATCCGGCAGGCGCACATCGGCCACACCTTGGTCCGGTCGCTCCCAAGCCCTGTAAACCCACCTTTCGTTGCTCTGGAATGTGCGATTCTGAGTGTACCGCTCAACTCTCCGCCTGTACCGACGAATACGGTTTGCCCACGCACAGATCTTCTGCTTCAGGAAGTCGATACGCTCTGTGACGCCGGCCAAATAATCTTGGGGACTAATGTTAGTCCCCGAGAAAGCCCGCCTCACAAAACGCATCACTCTAGGGCGTGTATTGCCCTCCCTGAAGCAGATAAGCTTGCCGATGAGTGCTCTAGCCTCACTAATACGGCGCTCGATTCTGCACTGCCACGTTGGTACAGCTGATTTTGGCCGTGTGGCTACGTCATTATTGGGAAATTTGACGTTAGCCACACGACACGCTGCTACAGCTGCGCAATACAGAATCGAGTGGGTATCAGCGAGGTCTTCGCTGCTATCAAAATAACTTGACAGCAGCGAATCCAAAGCACACACCAGCGCCATGTTTTTCTTGTGCATGGGCAAACGAGGTAATCGCGGTCTAAGCTCGGGCGGTGTAGAGCGATATTCCCGGCACGCACACTCCAAAGCACTCCTCAATTTATCACTGAACTGGGTACTCACGGATATAGGCCTATCATCATCCATCCCACCAGCGCAGAGCGGTCGCAGCAAACCACTACCTAAATTTTGCGGCTGCACGGCGACCGCATCCACTGGCGAAGCAGGCGTGACAGGACTACTCCGTGACTCGAGGCGTAGTCGATCAAGCACCGTGTCATCCAACATATGATTACGCTGGATGACACGCTCACATGGGCTTAATACTTGTTATTATATTTTTAATAAGTATTTCCAGCTAAGATAATAATAAAATTATTATTATTAATAAGTATTTCCAGCTAAGATAATAATAAAATAATATTAAAAATATAATAACAAGTATTAAGCCCATGTGAGCGTGTTTTTACAATTTCCTTAAAATGTCGTAGCAGATTCGTAGCACACATAAATTAGATTACTAAAGTAACTGTGTACTGGGGAATTACATAATAATTGAAACTTTAACTGTATGTATATATCGGGTTAAGAAGGAATTCGATATACTTGCTCATAAAGTTATTCGTGTAAAATAATTGCGTATACTCATATAGATGGGTTGGTAGATACTCTTCATTGCATTTAACTTAGCAATGTAGCGTGCGTTATGTGCGGTAACCGTTATGCCTATGTGCTATTATGAAGTTATTATACAAGATTATTCATTGTACCGTTAATAAGAGAGTTATGCACGTCTAGAAGTGGTTATGACACTACAGCCGACAGAGTAATTCAGGGCTAAAATAATGATGAGGGATTAAAATATTTTTTATCACATCTATTCGAAAAGATTTTGTTTTTTGTAACCAGGGCAGAAAAACTTGCATTAAATTATTTTGGAACGCATAAACGTTTTAATTATTCTAGAGTAAAAATTATATGAATACTGTAAGTATAAAAAAATACAGTAAAAACGCATGACTTGCATCCGCCTTAGTAATTAATAAAAAAAATGTGCATTATTCGTAAATGTTATTGATTATTAAAATAATAAACGTACTTACTATTCTTACTTAGTAAGTACAATTTTCTTATTTTCTCAAATAAAGTGACATTAGAATAACCTCGAAAGACGCACCTTGAATCCCTTACTGTGTTCAGGATTCTACATTAGAAAAGCACTCAACATAAATGGTGTTTTACTCCTAGTATAACAATTTTTACATAGTATAAAACGAAGTCGCTTTCTGTCGTAGATCTTTGAAGCATTTTAATACTGTTCTCAGCAATAGATAGAGTGATTCAAGAGGAAAGTTCACTTGTATCATACATGCATATTTTAGTAGAGAAGAGTCGGAATTGGGTATTTTACATCATGAAACAATAAATGTAAGCCATCCATACTAATATTATAAATGGGAAAGTGTGTCTGTCTGTCTGTCTGTCTGTTTGTCTTTCTTTCACGGCAAAACGGAGCGACGGATTGACGTGATTTTTTAAGTGGAGATAGTTGAAGGGATGGAGAGTAACATAGGCTACTTTTTGTCTCTTTCTAACGCGAGCAAAGCCGCGGGCAGAAGCTAGTAGTTACTATAAAAACGTATCTTAATTGTAACCCTTTCAATCCAGTTCATTTGAAATATTCTGTATAATTTGATTATTAATTGCTTATCGCAGACTGAGTTGTTACTTCGTGACGTCATAAGGTGACATTGTCATACAAAATCTAACGGAGAATAGCGTTTTAACAGCTCATAAAAAGTACGTCAACTGATGGTGGTATAACCTTTCGACGACCAAACGACAGCCGGCTGCCGGGCTCCTATTGTCTTTCTATTGTGTCTGGAATCACGTGTGTTCGAAGGTTTAAATACCGTATCGTGTCCCCCCAGGTGACAGCGTGCCACTGCCGCGTGAACAAGACGTACTCGCGCGTGCTGTCGCGGCTGTCGCGTGCGGCGGCGCCGGGCCCGCCGCACCACTGGCTGCAGGACAAGCCGGCCGCGCACCTGCCGCCCGCCGCCGCGCTCGACACCACCGACATGTACTACACGCTCGACTTCAGCGACAGCCAGAGCTCGCCGCTCATCCAATAGCAATCATTCCAGAACTGCTCCGAAGGGGAACGGTTCAACATACAGATCTAAGACGAGGCCGCTCCAGTCCCGCCTCACTCCTCTAACGCTCTTGCGTGATACTCAAAATAATTCAAAATCCAATCCGGACAATTAAGTAAAATGCATTGCATTTAATGTGCCATTATAGAAAGTAACATTATTATCTTATTTCGGAATGTGAAAGTGTTGTTGGCAATTACTGATCAATTTCAATAAACAAAGTTTTACGCTAAAGCACAATAATCGCGTGGGAGATGGAATAACTATCAATAACGCGAAGCCATTAACTTGTGGCCTCGTGACGCAAAAATACGTACGAATAATTTATGATTATAGCCGTAGTAAATTATGTAGTGTCCCGCTGCTCGTAGGAAATTACGATATAAATAATTTAGTTGGTTTTTACTGTGTGTTACGTAGCTATTATTTGAACAATCTGATCATCGCATTAGTCCAATAATTTGTAGTTTTTTTTTCTTATCGTTTTATACAGGTACTCTCATAGATTTAAATGCAATCTAGGCTTTGCCTTGTAAGAGACATGATAAATGTACAGTCCATATAGCTTTATTCATAACTAAATAATAAGTGTACGTGACTTGATTAAATTGATTATGAATTTATTTTACTAACGCTCTAGTCTTTTGTAAGCAGGCTTCTGCAGTTATTAGAATACTAAGGGCCGCCGATTTTTCAATCGCCAGATAACTTTTATCTGAAGAGTATGTTTGACAGTTTGACAGCTTTTCTATAGAAAATATGTTAAACCGTCATTAACAACAACAACAACAACAGATAGAAGTTAACTGATGATTGAAACATCAACCCTTAGTTAATAATTAAAAGTTATTAGCAAGTTTGTTTGTTAGACCTCTAATTTATTAAATGTGTGCCATATTACAAACAATAGTTTCTGCAATTTAGATATTTTGGAAACGTATTCTCTATACAGTTTATTGTATGGTATTGTTTTGTTCAGCTAATCAAACATTCGGGTTTGTTCATATTCACACTAAGTGCCTGTTGGAACGTTGGGAGAAGCTTTACATTTTTAATGGTTTTATTTGAACCCTTAACTCATTACTGACTTGGAAAAAAACGTATGGAATAGTTTGTGAATGTCGAAGCTATAAATATTTGACTGATCTTCAGATTAGATGTTTCTCAAAAGTTGACTCTAGCTTGCTTTTCGTGTCTGTGCGAATATTTTATACGTAGAACTATTTCTTGACTTCAAGCTATAAACCTTTAGAAACTCAAACGTGCTCTCAAATATTTATGAATTGATAAATTCAGCTAAGTAAAAAAGAAGTTAGAAACGCTATTTTAATAGTAACTATTGCTATAATTGTCTAATTTTAAGTAATTGTTATTATCTTAACAGATTAAGGGCAAGTATTTAGTCTTACTTCAAGTCTTTGTCTTGACGCTTTCGTGAACTTTGAAGCTTCTAAATATACAGAATATTAACATTACCAAATTGTTAACGTAAAATAATGATATTAATTAAAAGTGACAATCGAAGTTGCAATGATGTTTTATTTAGGTTGGATGTATGTCGAATTGAATGCTCGTTGGCTTTAAAATTGTGTTACATTTGTGCTCGATTAAAAGAGGTGTGGGTCATACAAAATCAGCATTCGTGAGCGGAAAATTTCTTCTCCTTCTCCGGTTGGTGTCCACAGCTGCTGCGTCAGGCTCTATGCGGCACATTATAAGATGTATATAGCATACAATAAGGAATGTATTTACAATAATAATTGAAACTATGGTGATGTTTTCAAGAAAAACATTTTTATTTAGATTATAAACTTTGATAAAAATAATTATATTAATAATATTTTTATGACAACTTACAAATATTCATATAAAAGAATAACGTAACATCTATTCAATTAAAACTTAAGTACAGTACAATTTAATAACGAAAATGTGCTACCACTTTCGGGTTGTGTTTTAACTAGTGTGACTAATATCTCCGAACCGTGCGCCCGCGCCGCGTCGCCACCACAACGCCTCTCCCTACATTAATATTATATATAATTATCAATCCAATTGACGTAATCAACCACCTTTTTCATATCATTATACAATTTTTTATAGTAAACCTCTGATTATACATTGCACAACCTTGCTGGGCGGGGACGGCGCGTGGCGACTCGACGCGGGACCTAACATTTTAACTACTACACTGTATTATTGCTACTGACGTTTGTGACTTATGACGAGATTCTGAATCACGAGCTAAAATCATTGTAAGTAAACATTAAAGCTGCACAATTTATATTAATAAGTATATAAATAAATATCATTACTTGCAATGAGTATAAAAACAATGCTGTTAGAGTCCGCCCGAGAATTGCGGAAGTGGACATTGAGCAACGGATTCGTAACCAAAACATAACATTTAAAAGAAATTACAATTTCAGTTGTGAAGATATAACAAGTGTACGAAAGCGAAAAGAATGGAAGATAGAGTAACGCGAAGGACGGAACAAGTCACAACGCAATCGCAGCCAGAGCTGAATGAAACAAAAACAACACGTTATGTAATATATATATGAACTATATCTTAATTAAAATTCGATGCCTGCAAGTCACATGAGACACAGTAAAAAGAACTAACGTTATGTTAAAGAATCTACGCCTAAGAACATTAAGTACTCTAAATTATGTCATAATATGGCAGTTATTCGAACCGTCCGCACTACTCCGCGGCCCGCTCTGAGGCGCTCGCGACACAAGCGACACTCGCGACACTCGCGACACTCGCTACACTCGCGACACTCGACACTCGCGACACACGACACTCGCCGGCGGTGACGCGCGACTACGCATACACTGATACAGAACCTTGTTCTGGATTTTGAATAATCGGTGGAAATAACTTAACAATATTTTTATGTTTTTTCTTTGAGGAATGAATAAAATCTGTTATGGTCATGTAATTTCTGATAGTTTACAGTTGTGTTCAACTGTATTATAATAAATGTATTGATTGTGAAGAGCTTTAAAACAAATAAAACTTAAGTCGCTACAGAAAAATATGGACCTATCCGGCACGAAATCTTATAATATAAATAAGTCTTGGACATAAAATACTTCATAAACTAAATTGTTGTCATGGCCCGATAACCTACGTATCGAAATTCGTTTATTATAACAAATGTATTAATAATAAAATCTTAAGATTCTACACAAACCACTCCCATCAATGATAATGTTAATGTTGTTCGGATGGACGATTTTGTGACTATGTTTATATGACTATTATACATCCAACATTATGCGGAACTTCGGCTCTATCTCATAAAATTGTAATTCACGTCATTGCTTCCGTTTGTAATTATTCATTGATTGATTCTTAGCAATGGTCGAAACTAATTAAGGTATAAACATCCGGATACTTTATTACAATTTAAATGGTTTTACATTTTTAATAAATAGTAATAATTACACGGAACCTAGTCACTTGGTGGAAGCAATGCACGCATGCTTTTGAACCTAAAACTAATATCAACTTTACTAATTGTAAGAATTGAGCGAGCTTATAAAGCAAACTTAGGCTTACAAAACTTAACAAAGTGGATGGCATTTAATTTGACTTAACTCACTTACATTATGCTATTATAACATTAATTATTATGACGAAGGCACTTCATGCTGTCTCAGTGTAGATATATTATACCTACGTATAAGTTTGTGACAAGAATTTATTACTTTATCATCATGGCAAGAATAAAAGGTACCTGTTGAAATGTTAACTACATACCTATGATAACCGAGTGAATGGCACACGCGTTCATATTCAGCAACAGATCATCGTCATTTACAACAAAATTACATTAAATTAACGATACGTTATGTTTTTCTGATAACCAAATACCTAAATTTTTGTTCGCCATCACCGGGCAATCGAATCACGATGTAATTTCATAAGGCACTAAAATAGATATTTACATAACGATTTCGACTCGATCGCTTACAATGATAACCGAAAGTTTCTGTAACAATCCGATTCGAACAAAATAGAGAGGGTGGATCGCTTACGAGTTAATTTCAACCTGAGATCGACACTTTTGATACAACCTTATCCCATAAAGATTTTTCACGTAACGAGTGTAAATCGGGAGCGCTTATAGTTAGTCGTGCGTCCGGAGCGCGCGCTAGGGGTCGAGCGGCAGCTCCACGAACGTGATGTCGTAGAGGCGCTCGTCCTCGCCCGCGCCCGCCGGCCGCACCTCCAGCAGGAACAGGTCCTCGTTACAGTAATACGCCAGCATTTCATCGTCAATTTTGGCCGTAATCCTGCAATAGAACACTCGTCAATAAGGGCACACGAGGTCTATAGCTCGAGGGATAAAGTATAGACTACTCGACCAAATAAATCACGTGCAAATTAATCAGATAATACTTCAAAAGAGCTATACTGTGATATTAAATACCATTTTAGTGCTCATAACATTAATTTGGTGTGAATGCTTGCCAGCAATGCAGCTTTGATTCGGATCCAGATTAAGGTGTCGTTGCGGACTAGGGGAGGCGATTAAGTGACTGGCACCTATTATGAAGCTCATTAGGTAGTTATAGGGGAGTGTACGTATTGTAAAGCTTTGCGTAGTTATCAGTTAGTGGCGCGCCCTCGGGACAAGCGATGCTGCATTAACGCGAGGCGGCCGGTACGTTTACGCTTTTAGATTTGTCTAAGGCCAATGAAAACCACTTACCCTTTCTTGTTCTTTCGATAAAGGTTATTAATTGCCGAACTTGAAATTTTGTACTTATTCTCAATCTGAAAATAAGCAAAAAACAAAAGAGTTACAAATGGGCCTTGCGCCATTTTGAACCGAGACGTCTCGTCTAACGGAACCGAAAGTTCGTAACCGGTCTAGTGGTTTTTACTCTTAGGGACAAAACGCGCGAGGACCGCGGAGTCCGGAGCGGCGCGCGGCGGCCGGCCGTGCGGATGTTAATTACAACATGCGGTTATGATGATCGTGTGTTTATTAGACGGGGTTATAAAGCGTCCAATCGGTTACAGCGGCGGGAGCGGCCCGGCCGGCGAGCGGACCGGCGGCCGCGCGCCGACGAAGCGTCTCGATTTCTTGCGATTACATCACATACAAGTATACTAGGAGTTCATTGATGAACGACGAGAAACCGAGAAAGCGCCGGAGCCCTTCTCGCTCGCTCGTGTTCTATGGTTAGCTGACATCACCAAGGTTATTCTCGTGCACCTAGAGACATCCCACATAAGCACCGCAGGTGGTGTGTCGAGGTGCACGGCAGCAGATATATCATAGTGTGTGGTACTCACCGCGTGCAGCAGGCCCTGCGTGGTGGGCGGCACGACGTGCAGCGCCGTGTACACGTCCTCGGTGTCCTGGCGCACGTACAGCATGACGCGCTCGCTGAGCGGCGGCGTGCTGACGCGCGGCCGCTTGCCCAGCACGCCCTCCAGCTCCAGCGAGTCCTTGCGGTCGCTGTACGGCGACAGACCGCCTACCTCCCGGTAACTGTATACAAGTTACATACTAAAACTATTGTTTCTTGAAAATATTTGTGCTGGCTAAATAACGATTTTCTTTAAAATGTATCGTGACAACGAGTCGTGTTTTAAGTTTTATGCGATTAGCGAGCGACTGTAATAATTTTATTATTAGATAGCTTTGATAGCAAGTAGAGCTTCTACGTAAAACACAGTTACTTATCTCACACGTACGCAACGTAAATCCATATGATTTACGAGTACTGATCGTAACTTATTTTTTTATTTATTATATAGGTATGTTACCAAGCTAATTACGTACTTAATAATAATAATTAATAATAAATGCTTTATTTTGACCAACAATTGTTTACATATAATAAACCCACCAAACTGCGTAACAGTTTGTCGACGGGATTAGCGCAACTTGAGAATGTCTGATATTAAAAGTAAACGTATGCAAAAAATATAAAAATGTATAAATACCCGGGCGCGTCGGGTGGGAAGTGATTGTGGAACTTGAGAGCGGGCGCCTGCGGCTTGGCGGCGTGCAGCAGGAAGGGGGAGGCGCCCTTGAGGTGCGCCTCGGCCAGCGCGGAGTCGTCGTGTCCGTAGAAGCCCTGGATGTCCATGCCCGCCAGCTTGTCGATGTCCTCCGCCGGACTGAACAGCACGGGCGGCTTGCCCAGGTCCGCCATCGAGTAGAACTCGCTGCGCTCTGTCACCGGGTGGTAAATTTCGTCCAACTTCTTTCTATTCGTCGCCGACATTTTCCTTTTGGCTGCTCTCCTCTCTTCGTCTCTTGTTTTCCTCTCCGCACCCTTCAATTTAAAAGTAATGCAATTACATTATTGTATGCTGATTATTTGGTTAATAAGTAATAGTATTGGCAGTGTCAATTGTATTGCTTTGCATCTTACCTTATCACAAAAAACTTTGATTTGACAGTAGCCTCTGTGATAAACTTGCTGGTCTCGGGGGTCTTCGAAAGTGTCAATCTGTATGTGCAACGGTAAACCCTGCAACGGAACAGTTGTAAATATGTATAAATAATTTTGATATCTTAATCTTTAATTACTTCTTACGTTATAAATCATTTGATTTCTAATTACAAAATGATGCTATTCCATTTATGTCAATTTTAGCCAAATGGGGAGTTAGAAAGAAGGTTAGGACTAATTGATCAATTACTCGAAGACATACATATCTCTCACGCTATTTGGCAAATATGATCTCATACAGTCATATAAACAAATCGACTATATTTTGAGTAAAGCAATTTCACGCTTGAAGTCTACACTTATCTTAGAATGATAACAAAAAAAAACAGTTTTAATAAACGTTCATAAGGGATAATTGCGATAAATTTACGAATAAGGAAAAAATATGCACGTGTCTGAATCGAATCGCGTTAAAACGTCTTAATTGCGTTCGTTCGAGGTCGGTGCTGCGGCGGCGTCACTGCGCATTGGATAGGTAATTGAGAGGCTGATAGCGGACTGGTTCCATATCAGGCGATGGACAAGCGCGACTTGAGAGCGACGCTTACAGCGGACCGCATGCAGCGGGTGATCAGTCGTAGACGACTAATTTGTAGTACGCGAGCCACACGGTCGGTATCGCTAGTCGCAAACGCGAAGCTATCAGTTATGTATGATACCTAGAATGGTAAGCGTTTCAGTTTCACCGCCGCGGCGAGACTGTGTCTTACGCCCGCCGCGTGGCCCATGCCCGTGCATCGCTTCCATGGTTATCGAGGCGTCTCCGACGACAACGCGGTTACCGACCTCATGCCTTGACGACGTATCGTATTTTGAATTTACATATCTACGTACTTCTTTCAAAGTGGTAAGTTTAATTAACATTTTGCAATACATAAAAAGAACTAAAGGACATTTGCAATCCTGCTATCCTACCGCCTACTCGTCTTCGTTTTCCCACGATTAAAATACTGCCTAACTACATAACATTCTGTCCAAATGGATTAAATACATTCAATGAACACTTTGATGACATAAAATGCTAAATTATTTACGACCGACAATATAGAGAAGTAAAAATTACCGTTTTCCTTAACAAGACTCAAGAGCAATATGTAAACAGCTTTATTTATTTTCATCGACGTACATTAACATATATTAAAATAATTTACCATTGTAACAATAGTGATTTATCTATTAATTAAGGCTGTAGATTTATAATATGTAAATATATAGTATGTAATAGTATGCCTGCTTACCTTTACTCCTTTCTGACTGCTAAAATCTGTACTAAGGCACTGTACTGCAATGTTGATCTGCAAAATATTAATAATATATAAGTGGTTTATACGTACAATTTCATAAATAAAAAGAAATGTATTGACTGCGATCATTATCTAGTATAAAGACAGGCGCCACGGTAGTCATGTCGTGAGCAATGCACACCAAGACGAAGTTAGAAAAAAATATGCGCAGGAAACCGTACTATAAAAAATGTATAAGGCTAAAGGCGTTTAAATAAAATTCATTAGAGTTTGTAGTGCGTGCAGTTACAGTGCCTAGTGTATGCTGCGGTAAGTCAAGTAGGGCGTGTTTAGCTTAGCGAGCGGTCGCCGAGGGCGGGTACGCGCTGCCTGCTCATTACCGCGGTCTATGCAAATGACTCTCTCGCGTTTTTACTCACCGCTGACACCGCCACGATGGCTGTCCATACGCACATTACTGTCACACACAAACAACTCACATCCGCTACCATTTACTGACCAACAATTAATAATTACGGATCATTCACCACAGTAGCCGTAACTCCGTCCCGACTCATTATCAGCAATAATTATAAATCAATGAAAAAGCAACTTCTATTCAAAACGCTCCTAAAGTAAGGTATTTTTTAGCAGCTGCGATCAACTTTATGATCAGAGTCAAAATTGTGATTCGATGTAGAAGTCGTTAAACGTTAATTGCTCCCTTGACTAACATTAGCATACTGTCATAGAATTGAGGCTATTTCACGCGGACTTTTAATTGTTTGATGAATATTTAAAAGGTTGTGTAGATATACATAACATTATCAATGGAGTATACGTTGTGTGCCGCTAATAGATACTGTATAATTTTATGTAAGCAATTAAAAATACAGAGTGTTGTTTATTATTCAACAATATAATGAGTGTTCACGGTGTGGAGCTGAAGCCCTATACATGCGCTCGGAGGCCGTGCGACGCACCGCGCGCTGACGCGCACTGCACGCGCTTTTTGTTTCATTTGGTAAAGCCACTCGACCAAATAAGGTTGCAGGACCCTATTTAATTACATTTTAATATGTGTAATATCATGATCTCCGTTTTAATTTTGTACGTTTAATGATCACGATGCTTGGCAGCGATAAATGCACTTTAAATATGCACATATTTTTGCATCAGTGAGCGGAGTCGTCATTCGGTGCGGTCACACTGACAGGAAGACACATTAGCCCATTAGTGTTTGTACATGAACAAAGTTCCATTTTGAATACGTTACGGTAAAATGCTGAAAGGGAAATAAAACGTGCGATTCGTATGTAGTAGTGTTGGGCAGGAGGCGTGAGACGGTACCTTGGCGGCGCTCTCGAGCGGGTTCCAGTAGACGGCGATGGCGTTGTGCGCGACCTCCTCGATGCAGCCCGCCAGGCCGATGCTGTTCTTCGTGTCTGTAACAAAACAACAAATTGTCATTAATCTTGTCTTCGGGTAACTGTGCAGTAATGGCGGCAGAGATTTCGATTAAGATATCAACGCACAATACGTCATCGAGGACGGAAATTTATTTGCTGGGCGTGAATAATCACGTGATAAGATCAATTTATTGACGACTGCAATGTTTCCATTCCTGCCCTTCCAGCTTCCTAGATTGAGGTTTACGGGCGGTAATTAGCGGATTTACATTCTGCACCAATTGTAGATGGACTTAAACTCCAGTTGATATTCCGGCAATATTTTTTAGTACGCAACTGGGTATGTTATTTTATTAGTTGTTTGAATCCAGCTGTATTTGTTTTATTTTATGATAAATGCATGGCATCATTCATGCTCACGACGTTTTGTCATAGTCATGTTACTCGAGGTGGTCGGGTTATTAATACCTAATATAAATATCACCTACGACTGTTTAAATTAATATAATTTGATTTCATATTCTTTATAGCAAGAATTAAACGCTATACACTATGCATTTGAAGATTGAAAATGGCCATAATTAAAATCTATACTAATATTATAAATGGGAAAGTGTGTCTGTCTGTCTGTTTGTATGTTTGTCTTTCTTTCACGGCAAAACGGAGCGACGAATTAACGTGATTTTTTAAGTGGAGATAGTTGAAGGGATGCAGAGTAACATAGGCTACTTTTTGTCTCTTTCTAACGCGAGCGAAGCCGCGGGCAAAAGCTAGTAGTTAATAGTTGTATCGTAGTTGGTTGAACGTGTATGTCATAAGTCGTCGTTACCGTCATTGTAAAAGTATAATATGTGTGATAGTAACGAGTAATCTGCATATATGTATGTACACTGGTAAGTTTGATTTCTTTCAGTGTAATGCAGTTGTGTTTGCGCGGGTGTTGGTGCGAGTGTCTGCGGCGCGTGGGCGGAGGCTATCAGCGGGCTCGCGCGGCGATCTGTGCGGGCGCAGGCGACGTCGCCGCTGACGTGTTTATGAGCCGCCGGGGGACGCCGCCCTCCGACAACCTTATTGTTTTAACAG
Source organism: Athetis lepigone (assembly GCA_033675125.1). Lineage (NCBI taxonomy): Eukaryota > Metazoa > Arthropoda > Insecta > Lepidoptera > Noctuidae > Athetis > Athetis lepigone. The sequence continues at coordinate 12,762,895 of CM066232.1, read as the reverse complement.
CCTCTTACAAATTTACGAGTCCACGCAACATCCTGCTATGTGCTAATAAATCCGCCTACACACAAACTACCTATATAAGTAGGATTTGTTTGTATTTGGGTTTTTTTTTCGCCTGTGAAATGTAGTGTAACGCGAATAAGCACATAAGGTCACCGCAAATCAAGCTTTGCGAGTGTTCCTTTGTGTATTTTTACAATATTGTGTATATTTGACAGCCAAAACACAACATATAGCAATAAGAATTTGTAACTTATGTAAATAAATAGGTACTTTCTAGTCCACTCTCCGTACACCTACATTCGGTTGACTTGTCTTAAAATATAGCCTTAATACAGAACCTACACATAAATAGGCAGTGGAATTATAATCGAGGGCGATTTTAAATGTAAATTAGAAAATAAGTTGTCTGTTATGATTATGACCATCGATGTATAAAATTACAAACGGATATTCCTTAATATCGTCAAAACAACGGCTTACTGCAGAGTAATCTGTCGAATCAGTGAGGCGTAGTATATAAGAAAACTGTCAAAAGAAATAAGTGTGGAGGCAAAGAAGCTGCGCTGAACGTGGACACGCGATATACGAAGACATGTAGGTAATCGGAGAAGGCATTGTGCGAGCGCACAGTGCGTTGCGAGTCCCCGCACGCCGCGCCGCCGCTCGCCCCGCCGCGCTTTCACACGCCTGCGCACAGGTGTCCGGTGTCGCCCTTGACGCTGCTCCCAAGTTCGTCGCATACATTCATGGTGCACTACATCTCTGCCTACCTTCTTCGCTTCTTTTCTTACTACTTCCGACAATATACCTATATGTAAATATTTACTCACAAAAACCGACGTTTTTAAGAAACCGACTATGTTAACTTATGGTCAAAACATCAACAAAATTAACCCATGAAATCTGAGCCACAACGCTTACGGATATAATAAAACTAAAGACAAATACATTAACTCAGTCTTTTGAGATATAAAATACAAAATTCCTTTGTGTTTAGACATTAATTCATTCTATGTAATAACGTCAACAAATGAAAAAAAAACTTAACTAACATCGAGATAAGCTAAAAAACCTTGACATTAAACTTGGCTCGACCGCGCGAATTAATGGCTTCCATGTTTTTATTTTCCTTGAGATTTAATTTATAGGCAGTGCTTGTGGCCGCGGCGTCACTCATTACAAATGCTACAGGCCTCACTTAAGTAATGTTAGAATGTGTAAAGTGTCATATATCAGCGCTGTTTACTTCGAGGCAAGCGATTAATAAGTAAGCGTTTTGTTGGTGACGTAACTCCCTAGCTAATCGGTTAATGTTTATCTATTAAATAAGACCCATGTATTATTTTAACTCGCTTTGAAAAAACATCATCATTGATGTTATAAGTAGCTAAGTACAACGCTTGATATGTTTATTGATATTGCAAAGATAGGATAATCGCAACTTTGTAAAATTATCAAAAACAATAATTTTCTAAGGCAGAGAGCTTGCGCTGGCGCAGGCCGAGGCCCATCGCGCAATTAACATGCTAATGAGCGCGCTCCCCGATATCATCGCTGTAATTATGTCCGTGCGCGACTATATTGTAAGATTGCTTACATGTCTTATCCTTTTTGTAGAAATTGGATACGCATAGTCTAAAGTAGCTTAGCTTCTGTCCATTTTCAATGACAATAAGCGAGTTCTTCATGTATTACAGTTACCTAGTGTAAAAATAAAAACTATAGTTACGACTCCGTTTCACCGATGTGTAAAGCTTAAAGAACTATTAGGGACAGCCGAACGACAAAATTATTGTACTTTAAAAACTATAAACAAAATATCATCATTATCGAGTTTAAGAGAAGCGAATGATGAAACGTGCTTAGATAGTTCCTATATAATTGCTAGACCGTACACTAGTCATGACTTGATTAGGCGTCGCTTAAATTGACGATAGTGAGACGACTTTGAACTTCTGAAGTCGCCTGTCAAAACGAATTGCGCCTAAACAAGCAGGTGTTTCTACTGCGTTGAAGAGATTTCTCACGAATTTTAACGATTTCCTGTTACTCGGTCTCATAGAGCTCATCGTGTCAGATATCTTTATTACATAGTTTCATTTGCCTACGTCGGGAAAACTTCACATTTACTTTTATATCTATAATCTGGTTAATGTTGGAATGTGTCATTACAGGTAGCGTAATATAAAGCTGTGAGTGTGTCCGGCGCAGGCGATGCGTCCAGCTAGGCGGTGCGGTGGTGCGGCGCCAGAGATGTTTATTTTTAGTCGCAGCGATTGATAGGTTCCCCGGTCGGTGTGGGCCGCGGCCGTCGTGCGCGTTATTTATGCAAATGTCCTAACGAGATATAATGGTGGTGGCGGGGTGCGCGGGTGCGTCTCCGCGGTATCTGCCTGCAGCACGGTAATTAGGTCCTGCGTGCCGGGCGCCCGCCACCGCACGCAACCTCTCCGCCATGTTTCTGTGTCGCCTCGAGCACGACTCTGTTTTTGCACGGGTATCGTGTCTTAAACCCTTGTATGCGCTACTATAAAGCGTATACTTAGCAAAAACTGAACAGTCATTGTTCTTAAAATTATCTAATTTGATAATTATATAAATACTCACTTATCATCACTCACGCAAGATCAAACGCGTTGATTAGTATGATATAATGTTGGCAACAATAAAACAATAGGTAGGCACTTACCGGCATCTAATATTCTCTGTTTGACCGAGTGTTGTCTGCCGTGCCAGAACTGCCACGCTTTGATCTCGTCTTCTGGGGATTTCTCTTCTCTGAACATCAACATAACTACACTCTGAAACAAATCAAAGATTCAATGTTTAGTACAAATTACTTTTCAAGATACGTCATAAGTAACCCGTTGGGTAATACTGTTTAAATTACTAATATCCTCTGTAAATAAGACAGTAAATAAATTAACACGCAGGGTGGCCATTAGAAACACCTGACATCGGGCAGCTATGCCTCTACTTTATTTATTGCCAACTTTTAATGGCGAAAGTACAGACGAAGCGCCGTGAGCATTTCGCGAATACGCAAAACGCGATTACCGGCGTGCATTTCTCAGCTATTACGTTAAACGAGCGCGATTACGTCGTTACGGCGGGCATCTTAATTTCATACGCATTTAAATGCTCTTAAAAAGTAACGTGAAACCTTTGGACTGTTTCCGTTCAGATGAAAAAGTGAAATATGTTGTTAAGACGATTTCTATCGACGCGTTAGAAAATGAAGTGAAAAAGAAGTGGCTTGCTCGAGGCGTGGTACCGACCGTGCCTTGTAGGGCTAACGACGAGAAAGCACCTCCGATCGTCGCCTCGGATTGATGGATCGCCGCGGCGACACATCATGCCCAACCGCCTGCCCCTTCCTTCCCGTACCCTTATACCGCCGACTCCAAATTCAATCGTTTATTAGCATTTTTAATATAGGTATTTGATTACGGCCGCGATAAAATAAAGTTATTTTGTAACATTTTGCAAAATTTTAAACACAAAGAACATTTTGGTTCATTTGGATATCAATTTATTAATTTTATTTTCATGTTTAATTCAAGTTAATAATCAAACTATTATATTGTTTCTGCGAAAGACTTTCTTTCAACGACCAACCGACAGTCGGCTGTCAGGCTGCTATTGTCTTTCTGTTGTGTCTCAAATCACGTCGTTTTAAGAAGCAATTGCTTGTGGCTTTGCTTGCCTAGTAGTAGATAAACATACAGGGCAATTTTATAGATATTTTTAAAGTAAATCTTTTGCGCGCCAACAAAGCTTACAGACTTCATGACTTTTTCCTACATCGTCATATTTCAGCTACTTTACTTAAAATACATATAGTACTTAAATTAATAATATATAGTACTTAAAATACACTAAAATAATAAAAAAACATATAGGTACCTACAAAGTACCAAACTACTCAAAGGTAGTTTTTGGTTTTATCGAATTCAATCAGACAAACAGAGGCGGCAGGGGGAGTTTATGGAAGTGTAACATGTGTAATATGTTTGTTCGAGTGAAATATTACAACTCATTTTTGAAGCTCAAGATCTTTAATCAATTCAGCTGAACATTTTTAATGACAGTTGTTAAAATCGTAACATATTTTCAAGACCATGTGTGACTAGTCCACGACGTATGTAGATACATAGACGCACCTTCCCTCCTGGTCAACTGCAGCACTTAGAGAAGTGACTCTATAACCGTCTCTAGCTCCAGTACCTATTTACAACTTAACTGTGACTTAGACGCCATTATCAGATCATGAATATGCATAGGAAAAGATAAGCTAAATAAGATGAAGTATTTGGAATCCGCGCACGGCAGTTACGCTAGCATTGCAATTAAATACGGCAAGGACCTGCGGTTACAGTGTTAGCTTAAAGCTATAAAAACACAATTTTACTATAAATCGATGAATTTACGAGTAATTTGTGTCGGCGAATAGTTCAGCGAGTCTATAAGCGGGACACGGGCTTTCTCCGGAGATCGGGCGCGCGACGCGTAAACCCAACGGAACCGTGCATACTAATAGATAGCCCATGTATAAAATTGTAACGGTTAACACCGCCTCAACCAACCGTCTCATCGCTTGTAATAAATAAATATAAACATTTACCACTTTATTAGAATTCCGCGCGCCGTAAGCATTTGACGAAATACATAATGCTAACTGTAAACTTGAATTAGCTAATATATTATATAGCGTCAGTGGTATTCAAATAAATGTCCAAAAGCATAAATTAAATGTGGGGTTTCCACAACTATTCTATTTTTATTGTTCTTTATGCTTGCCGTTTATTTATGTGTTGTAGATAATCGCTGACTTAACAGGCCACTTTTGTTTATTGTATTGGAACTAATGATTCATAAACACTTGCTAACTAATTTAGAGTCCAACTGGTAACGGTTTACGTAATTTAGTGCCTATTTTCTGGTTGCAATTGGTACTGAACAATGTTGGCTATTGTTGCATGACAAAGATACATTGTAATAACTGGCAATCATAATTGTTTGAGTTACCGCACAATTTATCAGAGACAGGCTTTATTTTGATTTCATTAACGACTTTAATTTGACATTGTGTAGGTACAAGTTTGTGGAGCTTATTGCGAAAACCATACTACTGGCAACAATCGCATTAAAATTTAACTAATCGCTGCTTGTATGTTAATTCACTTCATTTGAGAAGTTCCGTGGGATTGGAATGCAATGTAGATGTATGTTATTCAATTTAAGATTAGAAAACATTTATTTATTTTACAATTACAAAATTTCAATTTTGCACAATTAGTATTGTGAATGAAATAATATAAAATAACTAAGAATATTTTAACATCCATCTTGTAGTTGTTGTAGAACTATCTGCAGAAATTCAGCAGTTTTAACATCGTCTATCATGTTTTGATTGCAAAACCGACGCACAGTATTCATAATTAAATATAATTATAACCATGCGTGATAAATGTTTAGCTAATACATACCTACCTCAGGATTTTAATCAATTTTTTCCTCCAAACTTGATTTGTATGTATATTTTCGTATATGTTTTAACGCTTCTAATGAATTAATACAAAAATTATCATTTAAGAATGTTTTATGATTGGTATATATTTAGACAAGTATCGAAGTGATGGTTTCGTGACGTTGGTGGTGACTATTGGCCGTGTTAGAGCGCGCGTGGTGCGTGGGCGCCGCGCTTGTTCCGCGCGTTAATTGGATTTTTAATCCGAAATGACAGAATTATGTGTTGTTATAGTACAAACTTTTATCGCGTGAGACTCGTAACTGTAACTAATATTTTATTGTCAAATGGATTAAAAATTTAAATGTAATAAATTCCTATACTTATTTTGAAGTTAACTAACATTGATCAATACTTCTTAATATGACAATTTTATATTCTGGGTTCATATAAATTTAAATCATTATACAAACCTACTATTATACTGATATTTATTATAAAACCTGAAGAGTTTGTTAGTTTGGTTGGTTGCACCGTGCTAATCGCAGAGAGTATTAGATCGAATTTTAAAAAAATCTTTATATATTGGATAACCCATTTATCGATGAAGGCTATAGAAAATTACGCTACGATCAATAGGAGCGGAGCATCAATGACTTAGCCTGTATAAAGCCTTCCTGTATAATTCAACACAAAGAGATTTTACGAATCAGTAGGTACTGAGATTAGCGCCTTCAACGAACCAAACAAAGTCTTCAGTTTATAATATTAGTATGGATAATACGACAGTGCCATTATTTTTTTAATAGATACAAATTACTTGGCTTGTTGATTGTCCGGAATAGACAGGAGTTTGTGCCCGTGTCACCGTGTGCAGTTTGATCCAACTTGAAAGATAGACCATAATTTATTTCGATAACAACCACAAATTGAATATTTTTTTATAAAAAATAAATCAACTATAACCATAACATTAACTTGCTTCTGGAGTTTTATTATAATAATTAATGTTTGATTGGATAGGTGATGTAACCACGATCCTGAATTCGTTTTAAAATAATGATGTAGGCTTACCGTTTTATTGCTAAGTATTGAATAAGTACAACGCGCAAGTTTCACAAGAGCGTCTACGGTTTTGGCTTCGTGGACCAGTTACTTCCAACTTTTTGGACCGTCAATTAATTAATCGAGTGTATCGACATTCGACCCGATTTCAGGAGCTCGGTTGACAATCTGAGTTATCTGATTAAGCACGCTTTCTCTCGCTGTGTGTCACATACGCCGGGACTGTTGTGCCCAAGTGTCGGCCGCCGGCCGATGTGATTACGCTCCGACAACCACTCTGCCTTAATTTCGTCACTCTATTTGAATAAATAACCGATTGCATGTTTATAACACATACACGCAATCAGATGGACAGTTCATGAGACAGGTATCGAGTACATAAATCTTATCGTGAGTAGTCAATAAACAGAATCGTTTTCAAAAAATATATTTAAATTGATCTTATTGCAATAAATAATCGAATAATAATATTTGTTGGACCAGATCATTGATTTGAACTGCAATGTAATCTAAATGTAACAAAATTACCTATAGGTAATGAAAAACAGTAGATCTACCCGATGGAAGAAGTCCCACGTAGGGTTCCATGATAGCAGTTAGACAAAAACAAAATAAGTGTCTTTAGCACGTACGTCACTAACACTACGCTAACAAATACTGTAAAAAGTTGTACAATGAAAACATGGTATAATACGTCTGTAACGGTTGGTGGTATGACAGGTTTTTTCTTTTATACATTCAGGATTAGTTCATAAGCATATTAAATTTGCAAAGATAACTGGGAAGCTGATTAATATGTAAACAACATATAAAAAAAATATTTTTTCATTGAATATGCTGGTTTCAGTAAACTTCCAATATCTAACGACAAAGCCTCACTCGAGTGTTAGAGATGAATGATCAAATTAAGTACCTATAGCGCCCGAACGTGTATTCACTTTATTCCTATATCGACGTCTATTTCTCATCGATGCTGTCGTTGTAGTCGGCAAGAGCACAAGGGCCACTCACCCAGTCTACACCTGCCTTATAGTTACCTATAAATCGTGAGTTAATAGCATCGTTAACGTAACAATTACTTCAGATTTAATCTTGAGTTACATTCTCGTACATAAACGCACAAGTAGTGCATAGCAAATAGCGATAACTGGCGGAACGTAATTAGAAACACTCGTCACCGTGCATCATCACGTAAGTCAGCGAGTGGGCGCGTACTCTCGCTGCATGCACGGGCCTGGTGCCTGGGTTGATCTCACTCGTCACAAACGCTTCCTCGTTAGCCGGCAGCCGCAGCCGGGCGCGGCGCTCATCCATCAGCTCCTATCTATTTTATGACAATTATTTATGTTCACTGCGTGGTAAAACTATTTCGCTCACCGTTGAGCTTTATCGATAGCGCAGAAGTAATGTCCTGCCGTCTCGATAGGCTATATCTGATACGGATACGTCTGTTTGTTAAGTGCGCTAGTTGTCTGTGCTAGTTGTTTTAACGCCTAGGTTATTTGCTGTGAATGTTCTCCGCAGTGAATGTCGGTTTCGACATAAATTCTGAGCGAAACTGTGGGTGTAACTGCCGCGCAGTTGCCTACGTGTCGGTATTTATTTCACATCAGGTGAAATATATCAATGACCATTTTTGTCCCGTAAACAAAGCGATAACAGTATGCGTATTTCCTTTCTTCGGACTTTTATTCAAACGAGCCGTCGCGGTCGTAGGCGCTAACTAGCATATATTAATGTAGGACTTTATGCCTTGCTTTCTAATCTAAATCTGAGTTGTGAAGATAGACTTCGAAATTATTTATACTTTACAAAGACATTGCAGAAAAGTTCGAGATTATTCAAATTAAGTGTGTTATCATGTATTGGAAACGCTGTAAGTATTGAAGGGGCATAATAAAGAGCGCATTATGTTGTGCGTGCCTATTGGCAGGGCGCTGGGCGGCGTCTGCAGCGCGCCGCGAGCTACGGGAGATTGCTAGAGATGTGCAGCTTCCGCCGCCGGACAAATTGCCCAGTGTTCCCGTACATCCGCCGCTGTTACAGCCACCTACTATAATTGAATATTAACCACGTAAGATTGTATTAGCTGCAATATGTCTTCGTAAACGTGATATTATCATGATCGCGTGAGAACAGCTTATCCGTAAACCAATAACTCTGTAATGAGGGAATCATGGCTGTATACTTTTTCGCATTAGAGTGACTATTTGATTTTGCAGCGTAATAGGAGTAGCTTTTGCTAATAGATGGTTACGTAGTGGTGGTTTTATAGTGGCATTGCGCAGTGCACGCTGACCGCTAAATCTCGATTAAATCGGAGCAATTCCCGCGACACGTCGAGCGTCGGATTAACATCCGAAGCCGCGTTGTAACACTAATCTGCTTAAATGTCGAAAGGAAATGTCAGATTGTAATGTGCAGGGCTCAAGACGAGGCGTGATGCGGCTTAAGATGTGGCACCTACCGCTGAGGGCATAACTTTCAATCACGGTGGTACATTCTCGCACTAAAGGTGGAAATAATTAAATCATTAAGTAGTTGCTAGTGAGAATTATGTCTCTCACGTCACTATTGCAAAAATTAGGTTAACTCTCAAATAAAAAGATGTTCTTGCGATAAATGTAAAAAAAAACATTTACTAACATTTTAGTAGAAAGCTGTAGCTGTAGCTTAAGTAGCTTTTGCTACCTTAAGTCGAAATGTCAAGAAGAAGAGAAAAATATAAAAATATAAGTTATTTGTCTTAAACTTATAATAAGAATAAATATCGTTAAATCAGCTGAGTTAAGCTTTGAGTCACTTTGCTGTTGCATAATCGTATCTTATATCACCCTAATGTCGCTGATTACACGCGGTTGTCAGCCGGCGATGGTATCAAGGATTGACGCTAAATACGCCCGCGCCGTGACACCACCAATATCGAAACAATGACGGACCCCGGATTACGTAACGCTACTTACGACTAGCTCTACTGTCAAACGACTATCAACTTGTGAAAGTCGCACTAGAAGAAAATGCCCTTTAAACATTAGAGACGCAATATCTGCATACGCAGACGCAATATTTACAACTTTAACTTCAGTAACTTATAGGTATATAGGCTGCTAATGGTTTCAGTTCGCTAGTCAAAATATAATCAAATAACATATTTCTTCTTATGAATGAGGTTCATTTCTGCCTATAGCTTCATATAAATTGTATACAACTTTTTTAACAACTAACATTAATTTATTTCGTTCGACCATATTTATTCGTGCTTCGAAGAAAGTGCTCTATTATAAAAGCAAAAAATGTTACAGGGCTAATTGCAACTAGTTATGTAGTTTCAGCAGTTACGTATAAACATATTACCGAATAATACGTAATATTTCGAAAGTGTAATAGTTATCGAGTGGCGTTATGCGAACCTGAAACCGAACGTGGAAAATTCACGCTCGGTGGAGCGGCGCGCGCACTCGTGCACCGTGGACAAACTACAAGCGTATGCGGTGTTCTCATATCGTTTGTTCGGGTACGAAATATGTGTCATTCATAAATATCTACATGCGCACTCTATTATAATTAAGGTAACACGTTTATAACACACCCATGTTTACCACGTGTGCGCAGTGCATCGACTGGAGTCGTTCAGAGTTACAGGTACACATTCAATAATACATTACAGTCATTTTATTGCCAAGTGGTATTAATAGCATTGTATTATATAATTCTCGATTGTTTATTAAAATAATTCGATTCAATGATGAATACAACATACTCACATAGTGCATATACTAATTGAATTTCTGCCGCTAACGGAACTGTTCATTTGCAGGCAACGCAATTATCTGTTTTTATCTTAAAATGAAATTACCGATTTTTTTATTAAAATGAGAAACAAAAAGGCGAAAAAAGCAATTACGTACATTAAAATCCCATAAATTATTCTTTAAAAAATAAGGAACGGCAGAAAAAGTACATTAAGTTGAGAAGAGACCGCTCTGCTGATAAATAACCATATTGATATTTCCCAGATAAATTTTATTGAGTAACATTTTCGACTTACGAAGGAGTAATATAGATTAATAATAACGAACGTTGCTTATTTATTTACTAAATAATAAAACAGTTGCGTTAATAAATTATATGTTATTCCTGATAAAATATTGCGTATAATTTTATAAGGAATGTCAATTCGCAAGTAATTTAAAGATTTAAAGAAATGCCGTTACCAAGAGTTTTCTGTTGTATAATTCAGCAATTTATAATCATTAACGTTTTTCTGATTCGACAGTGCTGAGAGCGGGCGCGGGGTGCGCCTCGCCGAAATCTTGAGATGAGGGTGCAAGCTAAATTGAGACATCTCAACACATGATTGATTGCGGCCATGATTGGCAACTTGCAAATCTCAACGGAAAAAAATTCTTGCATACGTTTTTTGTACAATATTGTGAAACCTTTCTCGCGAATTCGAGTACAAAAATTTCATTACAGCCGAGTGCCTCCTGTGAGAAATATTCAGTCAGTCTCATATGACAGCCCTTCACTCGTCTGTGTCGATGCAGTCGGCCGAAAGGTGCGCACTGTATAGGAACCGCGCGCTCAGAATGTGAACCGTTATAATCCCTCATCAAGCGTAATAATGTTCAGTGTAATAGGCATCATTAACGATTGCCTTAAAAAGGCAAACGGGAGCAATCATTAAATTCGCAAAATATTATAAAAAGAAAATAAACAACGACGTGTCTCGTTACGCGAGTTTCCGTTGCTACGAAAGTGAACACAATGATGTCAGTGCGCCGATAAAAAGCGGAGTAAAAAATGCTCTGAATGAGTAGAAGCGCTTTAGACACGCAACACATGGCTTTAATCGTAGTTCACAATAAACAGATCGAACGGAAGTTAATTAGTAGCGATTTAGCGTGCATAATATCAGCATGTAAATTACACATTTATTGAGTTTTAATTATAGCGTTGCTTTTGCATACTTGCGTATTCCATAATTCTCATACACATTATGACTCATTCGTATTCATAAACGTCACTAAGTATAAAAATCTTTAGAGGTAAACTGTTAATTACTTAAATTTTGAATATTACCATGAGACGGTTGAGAGTTAAGGCGAGTTATTTGTGTTACTTCTATGTACTGTAGTATCTGGTGTGATTAATGACTACGGATATCATTAAAATATACCTTGACATATTTGCTTCGAGGATGTAGGGCGATGCAACCCTTGCAATGATGCAGAATAACAAACAACGTCTCCGTGTTACTAGTGGGATGATTAATTGCCACTATGTGCTATGATTGATTGAGCTCTTTTCATAATATTTTTTGTACGTTAACTATTTTTGCGGAACGACATTTAAATTTATTCAACTCGGCTAACGTCTTAAGATAACATTTTAAAACGATATTCGTCATAAAATTTTTATGTAAATTTTACGGCCGTGGCGTGTGAACGATTCCAATATGAAGAGGAGATTAAGTCAATCGTGTATTTTGTACGGTGTTTAATTAGGTGCAGAATCTGGAATTCGTGTTGTGTCGTGTGTTCGTCGGTGGAAAGCCACTTGGCGATGGTATCGCGGACGAAGGCAAAGCTCCGCCGAAACAGGGGCGTGCCAGCCGTAATTACAATCCCGCCACGCACACCCGCGTACTCCCAGGCCAAATCTCTCTGTTTACTAAATTTCCTTATAATCTCTTAACCGCTTTTTGGCACGCAAAACATATTCAATTTGAATCGCGTGTGGATTCTTTAGCTACGGTTGATAACGCGATAAAATTGTTTCGTAGATATAGTGTAGCCATGGTTATCAATTTTGTGCTCGTTTGGATTTAAATGTAGCCATTAAATATTCTTTATTTATACAAAATACGCCATGAAACCCAAAATGATAGTAAAATACTGTTGGTTATAGGAAGATTTCACACGAATTTCTCTAAATTGTTCAGCTAATTCGTCTGCGCATGCCATAGTTTCACCGGCAGGTATTCAGGTATACCTACGGTATGAGATTCTCCAGATTTTATTTTCTTTTTGGAAACACAAAAGAATTCTCGTTAAGAAAACACGATGTTTGCCGCATTGAAATTGTTTTATCATAATGCAGTATGGTTATTGTTTAAAGGGAGCGATATTATCCGAGCGGAGGCACGGACTCCCGGGGCGGTCATTGTATTCCTATATGGCGAATGTCAAAAGCGTCGTCTTAATTATCGGGCGCGGCTATACAATGCGGACTCGATTGCGGCGAGATAAGCTCTGTACACCTATCTGAGTCCGTATTGAATGCGATACGGCCGCGGCCGGACTCGCGGCCCACTTACTGCCTTAATAATAACTTCAAACGTATGTCGCATTGTATCTCTGATATTTCCGATCTAAGCCCATTGAATACAGATAAAACGTGTTTGAATATGTTAGGTGCTGTCAAAAAATGGAAAATTAAACCATTGAATAAAAAATACTCTTACTGTAGTATGAGTAATGTTCCGTTTTATAACCAGTACAAACAATAACATTCAAATCAAAACAATACAAAAAACCTACTTCAATTATCTAAACCAGATTAACCAGATTACCAAATGTGGAATTTCTGGTTTATCAAGATTACATAGTTAATGTGTATTACGGTGCAATTTTATTGTGTCAACCTTCTATCGGGAAATACTAAACATCATCACGTTTTTCTGGGAAAGTGTCAGGAAACAATAATGATGGGATTTCCGATTTCCACGGCGCGCCGACACTATACCACGTGGGTTTAATTGTTGTGGTTAATCCTTTGTTAAAACAATTTTTCTCACGAGTTAAGTACTTAATTTAGTCACGGCATTGTATCATTACATATTGAATTGTGTATCTACTACACCTATAATTTATTATGTTACAAAGGCATTTGAATAACACGATGAACGTAAATATTATTTTTGTTTTGATAAAGAGGATTTTTTTTCTTTTTATTATTAGGGTAAAACGTGGGTTTTCCAGCGAGTCAGTGACTAAAGGATTGTTATTCACTAATTCGTTTTGCACTGTCACTTACTGTGAGTACCTACTCGATATAAATAAATACAAGACTTTTTTGCATGTTTGGTAATTCAAGTAGCTGGAGAAATAAATATGATGAAAGTGAATACTTGAAGGTGAACCAGGCAGGCTAGGGAGCAGGGTGAACCTGAGCCGCCTGCGGTCGCTCCCGCCGCGGACCAGGGCTCCCACTTATCTACTTACCGATTACTTACACACTTACAGTAGCCCTTGCTACAATTATTATCTTGCAACATTTACCGACTGTTACGTAAATCTCTTGGTTAATTAAGTTACATAAAAAAGACATTATTGGTTTTCATTTTAAGGTTTTCGTAAGTAACCAAATATTTGAGAGAAGTTTAATAGTACAAAATTTATATTTATTTATTTTCTGAATTTTTAGCTTATCGAAAGAATGGTTTACAAGTTTTCTCGTTTACAAAATTTATCTTTTCCTTAAAAAACACAAGGTTTATTCTGCACGTTGCGGAATGTTTATAATAGTTACCGTGACCCTGGAACATAAAGGGCAATCGAAGGAACATGAGTGGGTTTTAGTCAGTAAGAGTCTGACACGCCCTCCCGTCGCACCCAGGACGGGAGCAGTCATTGGATGATTTCCCACTCACCAAAAAAAAAAAAAAAAAGGTTTATTCTGCATTTTGCAAGTTTTTGCTAGTATAAACACATTATTGTGGGCTAATAAATTAATTATTCTCAATAGAAATGCGCTATTAATTAATAAATTGTAACGTCATGTTCGATGATTACGTACTCTATACTGGAACAATATTTTAGCACTTTTTGTTTAAGCACTAGCTCAGTGAAGTTATAAATTGAGATGTTCGTGGAGCGGCGCGCGGTGCGATGCACGCCGAGGCGCGGCTTGTTTTACGATTCCCTTGCGAGTACGTTTAGTGACCACTGCCGCCGCTTTCTAAGGTCTACTACAAGCAAACATCCGGCCACTTAACCGTTAACTTCCATAATTTCAAAGACTTTTTAAACTGAGAATGGCTAACATTCGTTAAGTTCTATTAAAAGACTCACCTTTACTGTTTGGTTCTTGAGCGGTTTGTCAGGATCGTGGACGTACTCGAGTGTGATGCCGTAGAACTGGCCTTTATTGATGTATGTGATCCGGTCATCTTCGCGCCTCTGCGAACTGCTGCTCGCCGTTTCCAGGTGATACTTGAAGCCGTAAGGCGAAAACCTGGGACAAACAAGAACAAGTGTTTATATCGCGACGAGAAACGGCGAGTCGCTATGACATGTATAACACCTGCAAGTTCAAGATTTAAGATAAACACACAAAAACTTGCGTGTTACGGAGTAGCGCAGTAGGCGACCTGTCGTTAATGGTTGTTGAAACATAAAATGCACAATAAGAGCTGGTTTCTGTAACATTTAGAAAAAGTGCGATTTCTTCTTGAGATACTTATCTACGGATACACGTTCTCGACAATAAAGTTTCCATGAAGCAAAGCAATAAAAGTGTGCAAAAAGTGGAAATCTTAATTGCGCCGGGCGGTACAGCTTGTCAGCAGCGTCGTTACATAAAGGCGCGGAGATCCAGTTCGTAGTGCGCAATGAAAAACTGTGTTTTCTCGCGATTTCCTGAGTGCTGGACCGACGGAAGGAAAACCCCGCTAATTTAGCGGTGATCGCGTGCCGCAGCTCGTTAGCGACACCGAGCGCACGCCGCGCGCCCGCGCCCGCGCGCTCTTGTCAACGCGCCCATCGCGGCGCCCACGCGCGCACTCTTGCGCTCGCAAACTGCACCACCAAACTAACTAATCATTATCGGGGCAGCCCATTGTGGCACAGTCTTAACTTATGTAACATGATAAAAAGTAATAAATCGTTATGAAACGCTTAATCCTTTAAATCTGTCTGAGGAATGCGGATAAAGCAGTTTGCGTCGATTTAGTTCTACGGTTACACCATTACTTAAGCTTATTGAAAACAATTTGGTAAACAGCACCGCTGATGTTTGCGATTTGAACCGAGCTTGTGAAGATAAAAGCCGTGTAATGCAAACGCAGGCCGACATTGACGGATCGGTCGCGGCGGCGCGGGCGCTCGCCTATCTGATGCTCTCTAAGTGATTCCGAACACAATTTACATTTGCAATGTTGCTTTGTATTGTCATTTCAACTACCCTTATCCTTTGTTTACTTACACTTGATGGACTGTTCGTACTACTAGCGAGATTATAATTTTGCAATACTTCCCGATCAATAAATACAAACGATGGGTGAAAAGACAATGAGAACGTCGATAGATATACATGTAAGTGAAACGGGCAGGTTGTGTGCGCACTCGAGTTCTTTGTATTCAATAATAAATAACACATTGTTTTCGAATCAGCTTCATTACAAATTTCAGTGGCGATGCAGCCAAAAAAAGATACTTCCTGAGTGGAGACAAGAGCCTTTCATGAATAAATCAATGGACGAGGCGCGGAAATTGATGAGTGCGCAAAAAGTCGTGGAACGTAGCGACAACAAAGTGCTCGCAATAAAAACGTATGCCGCGATAAGAGACGGAGAGGCTTGCGTCTGCGCTCGCGTCCCGCGGTGTAACCGAGCGGCCCAAATTAGATGCGCATAAATACGAACCCTCTATAACCATATGTACACTTGCGGCAAAAACACCATTTATTGGAAATAATATTTTTTTTGCAGTTTTTTAGTAACTCTCTAGGCAAGCCTCAACACCACTTAATGTAGGTCTCACAATATCTTTGTATGGTTGACAAGCAATTTAAAAGAAAGAGTAATCCTATTTATTATTTTATGTACGTACAGTAATATACACTGTACCTTTTATGTAGAGCAACAAGTCTAGTTAGTAGAACTGCTTAAGCTTCGTTTCTTTTGGATTAAACTGTGAAATTCCAGACTACATAAGTCATATAAAACCAAGCAAATTCACAGCAGGATGACACTGCTGGTATTAAACACCCGTAAAAATTACTCGTTAGCATCCATTAACATTTTTACGCCTTTTTCTTTTCTTCATATCCAGGTATAAAATATGCAAGTATCTTTTGTACTTATACGGATACTTCTTAATGATTGTACGCAGACGTCGTTGTTTTGTTTCCCATGTAAATAGAGATAAAAAGTTTGTTTATACTGAAAACGCTTAATGCGAGATTATTATTAAGTAAATGTAGTTCATCTACAACTGTGTACGATGCACCGGCAAGCTCAGTATGATTCTTTGATTGAACACCGTTGTGTGCTGAATTGTACTACTTACTACTAATAAGGAACACAAACTTTTGAAACTTAAAAAAAAAACATTTATTACCTTTCGCAAGTTCGCCAGTTTGTGAAATATTTTATATTTGTAAAGGAAGATGATGGAGGTTTGTTCGAAACAGCTTAGAAATTAAAAGATATTATCTTTTAATAGTAGGGGCGGTGTGCGGTGTACAGGAGTTAGTATGTTACACGGCACGCACGGTGGCGGCGCTGGTGCATCATGCACGCGGCTGCTTAATGAGAACGCTTAGCTAGCGTAATGGCGCCGCGTTGATTGCCGACCGCGGCTGACGACCAACACACGCAGCAACGCAACCCTATCATCACAGCCAAACTATTATTATTTGTTGCTACCTACTATTCCTGCGATTCATGGAACCTTTTCTACCAACTAAACTCGTAAGACTGCAACAAACACTGGCTTGCAACAGTATCAATTCCAAAACGTATCTATTTGTCGTTACTCAATTTGAAAATTATAATGAAGGCAAACCTTTTCCGAGAGACTACAAAACAGATAAGTAGATTTCTCCAAGTGATCGAGTAAAACGGAATGAAAACGTCGTTTCAATACCAAAGGAATGTCGTTTAAAGTATACATTCATTTGGCTTAAAGCGGACAGATGTTAGGATCGCGTGTACGCCGCAATCCTGAAGCATTGCCGCGATATTGCTCTCAGCATTTAAGAGCTACAGTAATGAACTTGTAATATTAATAAATTTATTAAAAATAACGGTGCTTTTCATTAAATTACAACATTATGCGCATTAACGTTATCAAACGTATAAAGGAAACTCATACATATTTATTGTAATAAATTAAAGACAAAAAGTCGGTATGTTATTATTTATCAGTCAATTAATTAATTCTGTGATACAGTAAAGTACACGGTGTGCTGTTGCGTTTTGAAGTGTTAATCAAATATACACACATTACTTGATTAAGTTACCGTACCTTTAAAAGCTCATTCTTGTGTGTATTCAAGTAAATAAGTGTATGTTTGATACGTCGAAAGGGATTGGTGTACTTAACTGGCCGGTAAGTAATAGGCCAAACATTTGTGAGGGCGTTAGAATGAGTGGCGCTGGCGCTGGCAAGGGCTGGTAATCAGGCGGTCCGCGGCGCGACGAGAGGCGAGCTGGCGCGTATCGACATCGAAGGTAATTTAAGACGGTACAAGCGACCGCGCTATTTGGGCCAAATGCAAGCAAGTAATTATCGAGATAATAATGCTAATGCACTTATCATGTCGACGAGTGCTTCCGCCGACGACGCGATGTTTTTTCCAACGATTTCATTTGAAGGGTATTTTGATGTTTGTGTTGTAAGTTAAACCATTTATTTTATTTACAAAACTATTGCAATTAAAGTTAAGAAAGCTAAAAAGCTAAGTCAAGACTATAATAAAGAAGCGGCATATTGTAACTTTGTGAAAGTGATTAAAAAATGTATAATTACTTAGATATACACTGACTCATTTATTATATTACTAAAAAAATTGAAAATTGGCCGTTTTAGAAATTATTTACGAGATACTTATTAAAAGTATAAAGCTAACTACTTAGTATCACTTATACTTACATCTAATCCTTTTCTTTAATCCAATTAGGTAGCGTGTAAATAAATTCAGTTTATTATTAAATAGGAGCATTCACAATACTCTAATAGAAAATGTGTATTGACACGAACGACGTCGTTACATGACAAGGTGAATAAGAAAAAAAAAAACAACAGCTGGTTAGTAAGATTGCTGTCTCCTACGATCACTGTGATATATGTGGAAACATATTGATCTAGAAATGGAAGGAAACCATTCAGTATCAGCAGTTTATCATCCCGCGCATAACCGCGGATAACTGGGGAAAACAAGCAGTTCGTAGGCGACGAACTAACTACCAGTTGTTGTGCAATGTTATATCAAAATACCACCGTAAAATACAGCTTTCAGCACTCATAAATAAGATGCTAGACATAATTCATGCACAGTGTCGATCGGAGGGCGATTATTGAAACAATTCCGAATTCGTAGCCCTAGAAAATTTACTAGGCATTTAAAGAATGATCGCAAATAACGGTACGAAGTTTTCAATGTGATACCACATTATCAGGAAATATCAATCGAAATGAATAAAATATTAGTATGAATTAATGTTATTATAATTATTTTTAAAGACAAAGAAATATTTAATTTGTGTGTCTGATTAATTTAAGTATGTCTAATTTACATTATATTAGTATGGTTTTCTATTAATATCACTCTGATAAATGTCTGCTTCATATATGTTGATTCTTAGGCATACACGGCATTCAAATAATTTTAATTAAATGTATCAACTTTTACTCATTGAGTCATTGTATAAATGACAATTTTATACGAGTAGGTACGTTCTTGTGCGAATAACACTTACTGATAGGTACTTCCTTTGATAACTTTGTAGCACATCCACATATTAACTAAAATGTAAAATAACATCTATTTTGGTTCTGAGCGATGTGTAAAGTTGTTTCATACCGTTCTACCAGTCTACAAAAAATATTGTGCGTTTAATATCCGCAATGAGAAGGTTTCATACGTTTGTATTCTAATGGTTTTAAAACATACACAAAAATTATATAATTCGTCTTTGGACTTAGGATTATTATTTACTAGCTTCTGCCCGCGGCTTCGCTCGCGTTAGAAAGAGACAAAAAGTAACCTATGTTACTCTCCATCCCTTCCACTATCTCCACTTAAAAAATCACGTCAATTCGTCGCTCCGTTTTGCCGTGAAAGAAAGACAACCATACAGACAGACACACTTTCCCATTTATAATATTAGTATGGATCCCAAGTAGACGTGTAGAATTTATCTTGAATTTTTACTTAATATCAATAACAAACCCTCAAATAAATCACACCCGAACATGCGTACAGTACTTCTTCGAGGAAAACAATTAAGACGAACCCTTCAAGTAAATTAGCTTGTCAGTTAGGAAATTACTAATTCACACCTGCTTTTACTGGTTGTATTCAAAGATCACGAAATGTGAGTTAGCACCTCTTAAAGAACTATTCCGGTAACAACTTAACAACGGAACAGATGAATATAGTCGGTGCCGGCCGGTACTCATTGTACACTCTATTGAAACCATCTAAAAATTTCTTGTTTTAGTACCACTTAAGTCTTATTCGAAGTTTAACTTCAAAAGACAATTAAAAAAGCATTTTATTTTTGGTACTTTAAACTTTACTTGGATCTTTAATGCTGATACAGTAAAGTTCCAAGTAAAGTTTGATTAGCGTAGTACTTAGAAACAACACAAGTGAAATCCTTTAAAATAACTAGGGCATTGTATTATAATAATAGTAAAGATATAATAGGTTCCCACAGTAACACACATGTCTGCCCCTTAGCTGTGTCGGTCCGCTACGCACCACGTGCGGTCCGTGCAGTTTTTAGATAAAAATCAAACAGTTAATTATATCAATAGGTTAGGTAAATTGTTAAAAGATTAATAACAGAAACAATAAG
Source organism: Athetis lepigone (assembly GCA_033675125.1). NCBI lineage: Eukaryota > Metazoa > Arthropoda > Insecta > Lepidoptera > Noctuidae > Athetis > Athetis lepigone. The sequence goes on along the minus strand of CM066232.1, from coordinate 12,742,550 downwards.
TTTGATTTGTATATTTTTTAAAATATATCTTAAGATTTGAATAAAATTAAGCAAGACTATAATTAATACATTGATTCAGTGATTACGCATATTCACACGTAGAACCATATAAAACCAAACGTAGAACACTTTTTTGTTATAAAATTATGTCACATTAAGTTTATCAATTTTTAACACTTAAATAATTTTAGACATATATGTGATGTGCTGGAGCCATGACAACCGCAAACCACAAGGTTTTTTTTATTAGGAAGACAAAAGGGAAACTCAAAGAAGTACATTATGTGAAGGAAAATGCTCACAAGTAATGAAAAGACAAAGTAAACCAACGCCCGCTACGCTGCGTTTTTTCATTTATGTGTAGTTTTATGTTAATGTAGGTAATAATTTCGATTTTGAATGGTTCGTTGATGCTGCCTAATCTATTATCTGTCATTTTATAAAATAAAATATTAATACTTAACTAATGTTGGTAAAATAATAATAATACCTAGTCATTCATTTAGTCATACAATACAAAAGAAAACAGTATGTCGTTTATGTCTTTTGTTCGACAAAGTTATTTTGACTCTCTTTCCCATAGATACTTTATTTTTACTGTTATGTAAATTTCTTTTCTGCATTATCCACAAATATGTGTTTTTTTTGGCTTATTTGCATATTTTAAATAAAATTTATTAAGAGCTTTGATTTTTATCTGTTTAAATTAAATTCGTTGCTAGTATTTGCAAAGAGAATATCAATTTCACTTGAAACGGTAATAAATACGAACAATGTTGGAGTTGAACATATTAAACCGTTTGTTGAGTTAGAAGCAGTTACATTGTCTCGCTCAATGTGTGTGTCCGCGGTGACCACAAAATGCCTACGTTTCCTAGAAAGGGCTACATTATAGTCGTCATGCGGGGAGGTGCAAAGTGCTCGGTCAATATTTTCGTTTGAACCACTCACACCAGCAAATTACTTAAATATTACAAAAAAAGGTTTGATTAAAACGAGATGTCTGTTTACGTTATGTGTTGTTTGGTCCGTAACTATCGGAGGCAGTTTGTAACAAGAAAATATAATTAAGTAAATTAAAATAAATGTTGTTACTTTGGATTGCTTATTGAGAGCATAAAACGTTTCGCCAAACTTTTTAGACCTTACTTATTTAACAGTGAGAATTTACATTTATAGTTTGTTTGTCAATGTACCTACTAAGGGCTTACTAAAGTAACTGTCTAAATTAGGTACGAGTTTCTCATAAATATTTAATTTTGAACTATTTAACATAATACGTAATTTACTCACAATCTTTAAGAACTTTGAGGTAAAAATAATAAAATGCTAATTCGTGGAACTCGTATCAAACGGCAGCCTGTTTTCGATACTGTGCATAAAAAATGACATTGCTGTGCTGGGGTATGAATGAATGCTGTATTACTTTATATGTGAATTGGTCTTACATTCCCGTGCCTTTCCAGTGCATTAGCACATTCTGAGATCAACACCACCGATGCTACTGCGGGATCTGGTACCCAAACATGGAGGATTTACTTAGTACTTACAGCTTGGCGATTTGAATCTTATCGGCGTCGTTCTGCCTGCCGAAGTCGTGCCAGGGCCTGGTGCGCGGCGCCTGCGCTGGCGAGTGGTGTGCCGACGGTGTCCCCCGTCCGTCTTCACCGACACCCGGCTGCTGGCATATCACCGTGTAGTCAAATGACTGCGCGGACAATAACATACATTACAATCTACGATATATTATACAAAACAACCTAGGTTCGTAGTCTCTAGCAACTCGTATCTGTAGCAACGTTTGGTTTGAATATACATTTTTAGCGTTCTATGAAACCCTCTCGTGACATTTAACACACTCTTATTTGCAAATCTTATTGGATAACAGTGTAGTGCTAAAGAAGACAAATGTGCTTATTATATTTCATTTTATTTTTGAATGTATTAAATATTGTTTAATATTGAGAATTCTACCTTTATGTCATTTGCTTTTTAAATATCGATATGTAGGTACAGTCTCTGGATATTGGTAAAAAAACAAAACTTGTAAAGAGATATTTAATGTCGTAATCTCCCATAAATTAAATCTAATTGGCAACTAATTTATGATAATGGTTACACATTAAAATATCATTGTAATTACGTCATCGGCACTACCTGTGCTCACAAAATTTAAACTAATTACAGTTATGTCGTGAAAATGTTCGGCTCGAGAGACTGATAACAAATAAGGAACTAAGTATTACACTAATAAAATGTATTCAGTTCTAAAGGAATTTAACATTCTTGTTTCAAGCCGATGAACAAGTTTGGAATAATGTTCAGTAGCTAGGTGTCAGGTATAATTTATATAGTGTCAGTCCTGTCGATCTTTTAAGTCGAGTTAACAAAAGGCGTAATAATAAATATACAATTTAGATCAACCGGGTGGTAAGTAGGTAGTAACAATGCTCGTGATCGCCACGCCCTAGGAACTGCTAAGTCCTTCAAAACCACTTAGCTCAGCCAGAGTACCGGTCATGTCAATTTGTTATTTTAATACGTAAACTCATAAATTTCCAGTCAAATGCGAGGTGTTTGCAATTGTGTCGAAGGTAGGTCTCCCATGCTGGGCTCTATTATCTAAACTACATCGACATAAAAAACTCAAAACTATTTTATTCAAATAAACCATTTACAGGTACTTTTGAATCGTCAAGGTGTCAGTCTGTCAGAAAAATGAAGCTAGTTGCTAGTAGCTATTAGTGAACTTAACTATTACACTTAAGTATAATATCTCTCAACAAATTACTCATTGATAGTACCTTTTCTAATTAGTCAGGTACTAACATTTCTGAAGAAGTCTAATTAGTGTGATAACTTAAATTATACTTGAACCTAAGACAACATGAATACATTCTAAATAAAATGTTTCAATGATGCGCTTCTCCACAATATAATGAGTCAATTATATTTATTTCAGAACATTTGAAAAACCAGGAAGATCGTTTCAAATAAATATTTGGTAGAGGCGAGTATAGTTATTTCTGTATGTTTATCTAACTACTGTAAATGCACGATAAGTTTCACGTGTTCACCTTTAAATGGAACTAATAAGCTCATTTGTTAATGGAATATGATCTGATGTGTACAGAGTACGCAATTTTGCACAGGTTTTCTTTATAATATGTTGCATTTGAATCCTAGACCATTAAGAACGATTACTTATGAAAAAAATCTACTTCATACAAGAATAAGACAATAGTTTAGAGCGCGGGTGGGCTTCGGTGATCGCAAACTAGCTGACCAAGAAAATGGATCAGTTTGCAACTTTAACGGAATAGTAACAATATTTACATGAACATGTATAAATGTACCTAGACATATTTTCAAAGTGAAAAATAGAGATGAAGTCTCACTAATGGTATTAAGTTAATGTTCTATGTGAAGCCAGAAAGAGCCATGATGTGAATCCTCAAAGGATGTATCTCAAAATGTGATTGAATGCATGAATGAGCCCTATGATAGTATCGAAGCTTTCTGTAAATACATAAGTGTACAGTGTTATTGTCGTGTGTGTGTGAAGCCCGCCCGCCCGCGCCCGTGGCGTGCACCGACCTGCTGAACGGTGGACGCGTGGTCTCGGGGAGTCACCGCATCGGCTCCTATGCCGCTATCTGGTGACGGCAGATCCACTGTGAGTCCAGCGGCTGCGATTACACTCTTGCTGTGATAGCGAGGGGTCGCGTATCGATCACTAAAGGCAGAAGCTGATGCAGATTCCGCATCAGCGTAAGGTGGGGCAGCCCTTTGCTGGTAACCATCGCCTACGAAGTACTCTCTGTAGTAAGGTTCGCCGGCGAAGGTGGCCGGCTGGCGCGAATACTGGTCGCCGTAGGGGGTGGGACTGGGGGTGCCAGGCGGCGCGAACATCTGGGCAGCATACATGGCGGCGTCCGGCAGCAGCGAGCCGGCCGAGGAGGCGCGCGAAGGCGCCGGGGACGGCGAGGCCGCTTCTCCGGGCTCGCCCACCGCCACCTGCGGACACACGCGCCGGTTACACGCGCTCTCCCACGACAATTGTCCGCTCCGCAACGTCGACGCGTACATGCCGCGTCAAAGCACAGTTCACAGCTTCACGTACACTAATGTCGATCGATCGTATCACGTTCACGATTATCAATGTGTGTAATCCCGAAAAAGTGTAATGGTCCTTGATAGTCGCCGAGGTCGGCGATGCACTGGGCGGGCAGCACTGCCGGCCGGACTGGGCGCGGGCGGGCGCGGCTAATGCGTCGCGAGCGCGGTGCTCGGCGCATCGTTCGACAAGCGCGATAAATAATACATGAGTGACCGGTACAGTAAGTGTGTGAGTGCGTGCGCGCGCGGCGGCGGCGTGCGGACGTGTGACGCACCTTGTGTCGCGGCGGCTTGAGCGCGTGCTCGGGCTCGTCGACCACCTTGCGGCTGAGGTCCTCGGGCTCGCGCTTCACGAGCCCCGCGTGCAGCAGCCCCGACAGCTCCGCCAGCTCCGCCCCGTGCGCGCCATTGGCCGCCTTCAGCGCCGCGCCGGCCCTGCGGAGGGGAGACAGGCGTGATTGGCGACGTGCGCGCGCGCCGCTACGAGTCCGCCCGACCTCGCAATGCGCGCGCTAACTCGTCATACTATCATTCTCGCTCTAGGTGTTACACACTGTCAAATTGTCACATGGTATTTTCCTAGTAATCAAAATACAAATAAAATTATCATACTTGTTGCAGTTTGCAATATTATTTACATGTTTGCAAGGTTTACTTTATATTTCTTAGTAAATATCGAATCCTAGATAAAGTTATTTTAAAGATATCTGGCCTACACGCTCTATTCGATCCCAACAAGGTATCTTAAGGTAGAAAAGTAATTTCCACTGTATAAGTTCAAATTATTAGTTTTTTGATATCTGAAATAAATAGTTATAAAATACCTAGTCATAAATTGTTGTGTGTTTTCTTGAGTAACATTGAAATAGCTGTAACAATAACTTAGATGCACTGTACTGCTAACAATTTTCAATGAAAAAAAAACATATATACATTAATTTGTGTATAATCAGCGTCAAAAACATCGGGCCGAACAAACTGTTCAAAAAATGGAAACAACTATGGAAATTAAGCTTTAAGTCAATGACACAAGGAATGTTTCAGAATGAAGACAGTACACGACAACTGCCATTCTGACAAGAACTTTGTAACGGTTGAAATAAAGTTGTTTTTTTTTGTTTTTTAAAAAGTCTGTTCGTCCCATATTTTTGACGCAGACTGTGCATTTTAAAGATAATAAATAAGGATTTATTGTTAGTTTTCAAATAGTTTTCACTTTTCATTGTAGTCATCACTGTGCTGCCATCTATGTGTAAAGTTAAGAACCTATGTATAAACACAAGCTAGAATTATTCTTCCACTGCACACTAATACCACTAAGTAAATATTGGAACTGATACAATGTGAAAATTAAAAAACATACGTTTAATATGTTTATAGTAGTTTTAATTTCAAACATTCATTTTATTTTATTTTCGCAAATGTATATAGTCCTATGCCTACACCTCGCTATATTATGACATAGGTTAGAGCATTTGCCACCATCTATTCTAATCGATCATTATAATTTGTTCTTTGGATCAAATAATAAATGGTAATCGGTTAAAAAATAACGATAAAATAAAGTACTACGTTCTACGAACTGCTACGAATTTCGTAGAACTTCGTAGCACCGTAATTACTAATGATCTCTGTGAAAGTCGACTACAACAAGTCATTAAGGGTATAGTCGTGGCTTTTTCTTAAAGTTTCATGTATGGTTCAAATTTAATATAAGCTTTTTTCTCTTTATGAATCTTTATAGTCTCAAGAACGAAGATTTATAATGAATACAACCGTAGCAGCAAAATATTAGGGTTATTGTTAGTGTTTTCTTTTTCTAAATACAAAGTAGGTAGATAGGTATGTCAAGTATGATGGTTTCACAAAGTTGACTAAATTAATAGACTAGGGTTGGATAGTTAAGTGATTATCAAATAAATTGCATTCGTACTACAACATTTTCGAAGATTTAATCCTTCGAACACGCGTGATTTGAGACACAATAGAAAGACAATAGCAGCCCGACAGCCGGCTGTCGGTTGGTCGTTGAAAGGATAATAAAAACCATAACTGACCTTAATGCTGGTCGCCGATGTTGTCTGAATAACTAATCAACTATTTATCGCAGACTTGCACGTAAAAATGTAAGTTTCGTCCCATTTTATTGCCGAAGGAAGTCATCAATAATGCCTCTAAATCAGTCGTATATTTAATTAGAACTTCACAAATAGGCCGGTAATATGTAATAGCGATTGCAGGTTCACTTACATGGGAGCGTTGTGATTTGTTTGCATGTAAGCGCGCACCTGAGAGACGCGGGGCGCGGCTTTCGTCGGCCGTTGTCAGTGCGCGCCGATTTATGATAATTGAAGACATGTTTCACCGGCGCTCAGATGTTTATTTTAGATAAGAGCCTCTCGCGGCACTATTTCATGCGTCCGAATTGGTCGGGACGCGCGACCTCCCGCGAGCCAAGCCGCGGACGCTCCTCGCCCGTGTCCGATTGCAATTCTCGCTTTGCTCATTCTTAACGATTTATGCACGCGATTTGTAAGAGAAACGCGACGAGTGTGAAATCGCTCATTCGATAAGATAAAGCTCTGCTGTATAAAATATTTCTGTATGTATGTATCGCCAAATATCCTCAGTGCGGGAGTAACCAACAACGTGACAGGCGAAAAGTGAAACGAATTTCTAATGTCAAAAGAAACAAACTCAGTTGTAGCTTGTTCTGTGAAATTTGGACGCTGTGAAGGTTTATCCCGCCAACTTTTTTTGCGGCACATGCAAATTGAATTATTGGTATTAATCCGAGGTCGGTATGCCGGCGGCGGCGTCGCGTAGTTATCGTTATTCATATGCATGGAGCACAATACGGTGTTTGCTTGTCGCTCATTGTTGACGCTTGTACAAACGGGACAAAGCGCGCTTCGTTGACAGCTGACGCTTCGAGCCCTGTGGGTGCTGCCACTATCGAGTACCAAACTATATTTACCTCACTTATAACCTCACTTATTTGATATTTAAGTAATAAATTTATTTTTACAAAATAAATACGATCCTTTTTCCTTTTACGCACAACTACGATTTAACTAAATAATCTAAATAATCGAATATCAGCTGTTCAGCAGTAGTAAATTATTAACGTTCATCTTCATCATGGACCTCCCTCTGGGAGGTTTGGTTTCCGCACTTAGTCCTCTAAGGTAGGACCATTGTACGTGTACAATTATTAACGTTGTAAAGAAACTCGCCTAATTTCAATATTTTTTTTCTATTGTTTAAAAATAAATAAAGTATTGAAGTGTCGTGAAGAAGTAAAAGAGACGATGTATCACCGTTAATTTATGTAAATTATTATTGTATTGTGTGTTTATTTTGTTTAACATGTATATTTAGAAAATACAACTTCACTAAAATAAAAAATAAGCTACACATACAAAAACACCTCTGCAAGTTCCCCTTACAATGTCGGTGTGTAGGATATTTCTCTAACTCTATCAGGTAGCGGGATAGATTTCCCAAACTGTTAATCTGATATCAGTGTCACGTTACTTAAGATTAACATAACAGTAACTGTAATAAAAGGTAAGAATGATCACCATCTCTAGCAGTGTACTACATTTTACATGCAAATATAAATTTTCTTATCAAAGCTGAATCGGTTCGTTGCTCGGATGCAATTGCCATTATAATTATTTGTAATGTTTACTTAACACCCTTTCACACATGATGAGATCTCGACAATACGATGCTAAGGGTGCAGGGACCCTCGCGTCGAGTTCATACATGCATTCAATGCGTTTATCGAAATACCTCTTACGGAATACAAAGAACATTATCAATATTTTTTTGCTTCTTATTGAAAATCCTATCATTGTATCAAAACTTAATAATTTTAACGAAGAATATTTTAAAGATATATAAGAAATAACTGCACTAATTTAGATTCGTTAGTTATATATAATAGCTTTTTCCAAAAAATGGCCCTAACAGTCATTATCTCAGCCTTGAATTTCAGCATTCAGCATTAGTCTCACGTTATTCGACGGAACCTTTGATAATGACTTAATAACTAACATATGCGCTGCAGGTTCTATCTATATCAAAATCTAAAGCGGCGACAGTTTATCCATCGTTTGACGAATAGATTACAATCTACCGAACGATAAACAAGACGAAGGAGGCGCTTGCAGCGGATGCGACCAACGTAATTTCATTCTATTTGAATATATCATTCGACTAAATGTAGGTTTATTGCTACTTTTCTCACGGAACTAATACATTATCAAAAACTTTAATTGAAAACGATTTCGCCATTTGTCTAAGTCATTAAATCGGGCATTTGATTACACATAACTGTCTCTGGCCATTAATTTCAGTAAGTTATTCCCCTAATCGTAATGAACCAAGTACCTAAAACGATAAAGTGGGAATTTAATAATACTGAACATGAAGATTTGCCATACAACTCCTTTGCGCAGCTGTTGTGAATATATTCGCGTTACAAAGAATGGTCAAAAACGAATGGTCAATCCCTGTTCTTATATTTCGCTACGTGATGACCGCGTCTGTCAGGGACATAACGATGTTACCATATTTTTTATGCATTATCCTCATAAGAGGGTCCGTTATATCCAAGGGAATTGAATGGTATTAACTACTGTGTCTTTAACAATACCATCGTGCCTTCAAGAGGAAACCGGTTCTAGTCCTAAATGGGTCACACGGTTCCAACTCCCTTAGTTTTTGTTAAAGCACCGACATTAACGACTCATATGCTCAGCCTGCTCGCTAAACTTCATTTTTACATTTCTTACTTTTAGCATATGCCTAGGTTTATTTTTATATTGCTAATCGAAATGGATGTTACATTTGCCTAAAGTAATACCTACGAGTATTTAAATAGTATTTACATTACCTGCTTACCTACTTAGTCATTAAATACGTAGATAATTTCTATCATTAGCTCGTAAAATAAGTTAGTTACATTAGTGTGGAGAAACCAACTTCCCGTTAGTAGGTACAGCAAGTGCGAACAGTGACAGGGTCAAGAGGGCGAGGCCCTCCCCGGAGGCATCCCGCCGCGCGTTTCTATGCTAATCTTAGCGTTAGCATTCGACAGCCTCCGACAACTATTAATGGTTATAGTCGCCGTTTTCATTTAATACCAGCAACATCCGTGTAGTCCTGTGCTCATAGCGCGGTAAGTTGCGCCCGCGCACTATGCAATGCGTTTACGAAACGCTTTCCCGCCTACGTCAACGAATCTCGAAGGAATACAGACGGAACTAGTTCATTTCTACATCTATCGAGCATTCAATTCAAATAATATGAGCGATTTAGACAACAAATAGTGTGCTTCAAACCTGACGATGCACTGGCACTACGCTATTAGCATACAAACGCATTCGGAGACACAGAACGCGCGTATGGGTGCGGGCGACTGAGAACATTCGTTATAATTTTGAATGTATGAATGAGCAATAGCGGCGCGCGTTGAACCGAGCGCGTGGGCTGCGTGCCGACAATGACTCGAGACAAGTCCTGGGCGTCCTTGTCAATGTGAGCCGCTTCCAGCCACATCCGTCTATTGTCATTATTTGTATTTATGCACTCCCGTAGCAATGACGAGCATGACGGGCGGAATGAAGCGGGCCAAGTGTCACATTCTGGAGCGCAGCCCAGGCCACAGCGGCGCAGCAGCCGTGCAGCGGCGCGCTGCAGACCCTCGGCGGCGCCGTCGTGTGTGGTGACACGTGGGAGGCTTTACCACTTCGACACTTCTCCCTAATCATATGTGAACAAACTACATAACACAAGCTTTTACGCCTTTTACCAGTTATTCACATTATTCAATTTAGTATAGGTTTTGATGACAGCGAAAGGGAATTAAAAATTTACATTTTCACGGATTCAGAACTAGTTCCTTTTATAACTAGTGTTTATAGAACATAATAAAACATTCATAAAAGTTTTAAATGGTCTGTATAGGGTCAAGTTAACATTATGCACTCCTTGTATTAAGAATGTGACACGGCGTTTGCTCATTTTTGCGTCGCTATTCAAAGGATGCTGTTAACAACCTCTTTTAAAGAGCGAGTATAATTTGATCGGGGTCGCGTTTCTATGGGAATTCGTTGAATGCACCGACTGTATTCATTATTATTTAGACGATTTCAAAAAACTTGTCACAGTCAGTTTCATTATTTTTGTAATTTTCAATTCACAGATGCTTGGATTCAGACCGTCACAATTAAAATTTTTAAATTGAATATTATAGTCGCTTACTTATTTGAATTTTTGTTTTATTCCTAGCAGAAAGCGATATGATATATCTTCGTTCAAAAAATAATCTCAAAATATTTATATTAGAAATACATGTTTCATTTGCAAAATGAAGTGAAATAGCAAATATATGTTAATTTCTGAATGATATACAGGCCGGTCGGAGGGTGCGGGGGGTTCGCGAGTTGCGAACTGCTGTTTCTTTAATCCCGCTATAGGTATTCAAATGAGCGCTCATGATTTATTGAGTGGAACATTAACATTTTTATTATTTGTTATTCTTACACCTTTTGGCGGGGCCGGAAGCCACGCGGCGTCTTGTCTCAGTGTACTCGTCCGTGAGACTTGAGCAACACACACAACCCCCGGCCCCGCCTGCGTATCAACGTGCACAAAAACTCTACTATACAAAGATTGCATATTATCATAGTTTACATATAAATTTTACGCGAATTCATTCCATATTCACCGCGCCACAAAGTTCGGCGATTATAATGATAATTGCTCCGAAACACGAACGTTCAATTTGATGTACGGCCGTGAGAATCAAAGATTGATTTTCCGCGATCATTTTCCGATTCCTCTTGATTGTTAGGTATCGATATTTGGGATTGGATTTGCATATTCGATTATCTCTCTATGTGTTCTTGCTATGTAAGTATTTATGAGTAATTAATTACGCTCGATGTATACCTATGTGGTTAGAAGAATAGTTAATTATACGTGTATTAACAATGTGCTAATAAAATAAATGTAATTGATTTGAAGCGTGGTATTGCAGATTTAATGTAACATCATCATAACTCATTAACTATCACAACTTAAAATAAATTTCTAAGTAACAATTAAATGATGGTGTATAAACACTCTAGAGCCAATAAAATGCTGAATAATTAATGTTAAATATTCTCGATAAGGAAGACATATGGAAGGAGTATGTAAGACTCACGGCCAGACATCGACAAGTTTGGCGTCTTTGTGCAGGTTGAGGTGCGTGTCCTGGGCGAGCGGCGGCAGCTTGTAGTACTCGATGGGCTGGCCCTGGCCGTCGTCCGCCACGGCGCCCAGCACCGCCGACGTGGCCGCGCTCAGCGGGTGCTCCGCGCTCGAGTAGTACGCGCGCCATGACTCGCCGCTCACCTCCATCACCTCTTTGCGTCTTCTGTAAACAATACTTTGCATGAATTCCAAAAAAAAAACGCACATCGCCTCAAAAATTTCAACGTTTAACTTATCGCGCCACAATTTGTAATGCTTCATTCAAACCCTAGTCTAGAGTAAATCGAGTAAACATAGCGTAAAATACTGGTATACAAAACCACTGTAGTTTTACGAATGAGTCGACTACAACTTACGAACCAGTTATTAGGCGTGACCATTTTGGTACGGATACTGACCTTTGATGGTACCCACCGCGGTCATCGCATAATGTGACGCTACGTTTGCTAATTGTTGCGCACACAGAGCATGAGTCAGCACTGCTGGTGTCTGGTGCGAGAGTGAAATTACTAGTTATCAGAACGAGCTTCGGATACTCGCGGGGTGTTGTCTAATTCGGGTGTTTTATGCAAGTTCGCTGTAGTACTGATACGTCACGCGGCCGCGGCCGGGTCGGCTGGTGGCGCACAACCTGATGTAGAACAGGTCTGAACCACCCGCAGAACCGGAAGGATACGAGGCAAATCCCTGCTCCCTCACTAACCAGTTTAGGTCGTCTGACGTCACGCCCAGCGGTATCCGACGATGCAGACAAATAAATAAAAAATGTTGGAAGCACGCGTTGGACGGGTTTGACCGGATCGTAGTTCTACCTGATTCCTGTTCCTGGTGTGTTAATACATCTTGACATTTGTTGTGTGAAATGTGACATACATTGCTCTCCCACTTTCCGATATTATCGCAACAGGCAACTACGTCACGTGGATTTACCTAGATATTCACTACTCAAACCAAGTCCCCAGTTTTATCTAGGCCAATGAAAACAAAGTACCAAAAAGCTATCCAAAAATCGACCTGAAGTAGGTTATCCTATAAAAAATGCCCAATAAAGTTATGTAAGCGTTAAATTTGTGTGAAACTATGTAATTCAGTGTAATAAAAAAATGGTGTCTCAGAACTTTTAAAAGGTCCTTAATGTGTTAGCTCGCATCATTACCTAATCAATCAATTAACCCAGGCTACAGAATGCCGCGTTAGTGTCAAGTAAGAATAGAATGTGCGAATTGGATCAGAGAACTGGAAAAGCCAGCTTCTGGCATTTAACCAGCCGAAGCGTGAGTCATTTGACGAGTTAACTGGCAGGCGGAGGCGCAGGGGGCCGGGCGGAGCGGCTGCACCACGTGAATGAGATTCCGGTAGGTGCGCACGTAAAAATCGTGCAACGAATCTAACAGGTTTGCTGGGGTCCTTGCGAGGCCACCGGGACTGGTCTAACCTGCCCTGTGCAGCCGAACCTCGAATTTCCGATCGTTTCCTATCACGTTTGCCTCGAATCGATATATGTAAACATACGAGCTTGTTTACATTATAATCTCATTCCATTGCCCACATTGTGGAAGTATACAGTTCACGGTGTTGTGCAACTGCTTCGACAAAGGTTTGCTTGACTGGCACCTCTATAAATAATTAATTGATTACTCTTTTCTGGCTGTCAATTGTTCAGGCCATTTAATGTTTCGCAAGTTGCCTACTCCTTATGTATTTGTTTGGTGTTGACTATTGAATGGAGCGATTAGAAAGTATCGCGCACAGCTGTCACGACAACGAGCTGTATGCTAGAGCGGAACGGATGACTTTGGCAAAGGGTTGGAGAAGCCTTGGCAAGGCAAACAATGCATTCGACATGGACGTTGCACGCACGATTTTTCTCAGACATCTTACAAAATCCTTAGTAGTAAAAAATAATTTAGCTGTTGCTTAATGTTTTGTTAAGAATTTAAATGAAAGCACCTTCTATCACTTAAAACCTGAAATGTTTAACCTCTGCAAGAAACATGACATATTCTGAAGACACGCGTGAGTGAAAGCTCGGCTATGAAGTTGTCTCAAAGAATATGAATTTCGTGCTCAGTCGAGTCGGAGACATTGCGGGATGGATTTATCGGAGGTGTACAGAGAACAGCGAAACGATCAGTCGGCGGCGGCGAGTTTCGAAAGGCGGCGCTCGTCCACGTCCGGTGACGCGTCCAACTATCGATCATTCGGTTCGTTAATAAATAACACGTTGGCGTCGCTCGCTGCTTATCTCCTGCTCGGGCATGTGGAAAAATTTGGTGTAGGTGTCGTAACGGAGCGGCACGCATGTCTCGTAGGGTTGCGTGCGCCCGCCTGCCGAGCTTATCCTCTCCGGTCGTTGGCTCGCAGCTTCATTATTAATCTCTTAATTAAAATCCATGAAACTTAGATAATGAAAATAATACTCGATAGATAGTCGCACCTAGTATGAGCAGTTAGTTCCAACCTTTAAATTAACTTGTCTTCGTCCAATCTACCAGTGTACATATTAAATTCATGTAACTAATTCCTCATATAACAATAACCTTACGTAGATATATATCCATAGAAGTAGCTGTTGCATTGCAGCTACATTGAATGATGCGTGGCGGCAGAACAGGCCGCGCGACTTCACCTCTCTCACCCGGCAGGTGCAGTATCTACCTCTAAGGGAAAGTGCAGGGTGCGGCTCAAATCTACGCATGTTTTATCATCGATGATAAGAGAAACTAGTACCTATCGCAACTAACGACTCATTACCAGCACTGAGCGAGACGTGATAGAAACCGATGATTTAAACGATTATTATATTTCATTAGATAGTAAATTACGTCGTAAGTAGTATCTTCTTACATATCATGTATGCAAGAGTTTTTGAAGAGGCAATTTTATGCAGGTGTAAAAAATAAATCTTCAAACATTCTATTACAAAACTTGCGTCTAAACCACACTTTAACGGTTTGAGACTTTTCTCTATAAATATAGTTTTACTTCTACTTTTCATTATAATTCATACTCAAAGGGACTGATTTATGTAATTCAAATTAAAGTTGCCTTTTAGAAAATCCTTAGACACGTGTTCATTGTTTATTAATAGTTTATATTAACCAAATCTTAAGTTTAAATAAAGAAAGCCACACAATAAGATTCTCACTTCAAAATTTTTTATTTAGTTGCGGCTTAATTTTTGATAAACTCAACTAAATCATAAAGTTAAAGTTAAATATAAATAAAATATTTTTAGCTTCAATAGTTTAGGTTTTCCGATAGTATATCAGTTGCAACATCTTTAATGTAGACAAAGACACGTAATCACCTTATATTTTAATCAATTCAAGGTTTTCATATCTCATCTTTGACTGCAATCAATCAATCTTTGACTTGCCGTCTGTCTTTCTGTTTGTCAAGAGCTTTTTGTCAGCAATGATTAGTGTCACAAAACTTCTTAGTCCATAAAATCAAACTACACAGGCATATATATGCCTCATATTTTGACACTGTCGCTGAATCAAAATCTATAGATAAGTACTTCCAGAACATACATTTAGGAATCAATGCCGTTACCACAAGAACAAACAACAATATTAAAAAAGACACATTATAAACTTATTTGAAGGTGGGACATTGATCGCCATCAATAGGTCTCTATTGATGGCGATCAATGTCCATCAGGTTAACAATGGCGAGTTTGTTCAAGATAAGTTTGTCCGTCACTACAGTTTATCGTTTCGTTAGAGTAAAGTTAGGTGCTTCTATATATGCAGTTAATAACTAATGTTGTATGGAACCCTCGGAACTTTAGTCAGACTCGCATTTGACCGATTCCTTTTATTAGTATCCTGCATATAAAATACAACAAGGAGACACTACCTACATCATTATTTTCAAGTTACAATCAAGTTTTTCCCATCGTTATTACGTTAGAATCCAAAAATACCTACATAAAATACTAGTTTACTAAAATTTTATTAGGTATGCTAATTTTTAATTTAAATCTTTTTAACAAAGATTGGATTATAGAAGAAAATAATTGTTTATACATATAAGAATGAAAGTGAAAATATGTCATTAATAATATACCCATTTTGTATTCCCACATTAAAGCTAACGATTCGAGGCGGAATGCAACTTCGCTGCATTTTGTCAATTAAAGAATTCGCTGGCTTGGATTGTCGCAGCGCTGGACGCACACTGTTATGGCAGCACAAAAAATGAACATTCTTCATACCAGTATAAATAAATAAGGGATGAGTACAGGGAGCAGTGAGCGCGAACGCAGCCACACCGAGCAAAACTAAACGAGGAGCATTTTCGACAAACTTCTTTTTGCGCCCTGACGAGGTACGCATAAGCGATGATTCATTTACGGAGTTCTTCACCGTACAAGTATGGCCAACATTATTACTTCTGTTTTCTTGGCAGCATTATGTACGGTCAACAAGAAATGTTTTCTCAGAAATATGCGCCCACGCAGATTAAAGATGGAAACGCAACATGGGCACTAAATAAGTCATGTCTCCTGTCTGCGTAACTAGTAGCATTCAAGTCTGAAAATTTAACGTCGCTCTATAATTACGCGCTGAAGCTTACAATTACTGGTACTAAACAAGCGACAATAGGCTATATATTTACATAAATTTAGAAATTCGGTATCTATGCATTATTATAAGGTGCGCTAATATTCAATTGCAGATTAAATTAACGGAAGTCGATAAATAATAGGGGTGATATTGACACATCAAAACATATTGCTGGGGTTCGCTCTTTTTTAGCGATAGCCATAAATATACATTGTGTTGTAAAGTCTGTCGCTACCATTGTTTATATTCCGTCCAAAGATTGAAACCGTTATTCTTCCAATCGTTACTATTAATAAGAATGCGAATACTTTTTAAAGTTGATCGGACCCAAATCTATAGATTTACGCATGGCAGTTTATTAAAAATCTGACATTTGACAGGAAATAAAATTTTAATTTAATTCAGAGCGCATTAAATTGTTATTCACAATTCTTTTGAAAACCGTTGAGTGACCGTTGAGTGACAACGCTTAGTAGGTTGACACGGCGGTTGAATGCGACGTTAACTTGCGATTATAAGAAGTGTTCTCTGTATTGTGTGTGCTCGGTCGCGCGGGCGCCGCTGCCGCTCGCTTGCGATACGCCGGACGCGTGAAGCCTCACAGACATACGATCAATGCGCACTTCATTTTTAAAAGGAGAATAATTGATGTTATTGACATTATACTCGTCTCTACATATAAATGAATAATTGTGAATGTTGAAGATAAATCTGTTTAAATTTCCTACTCGTTTTATTTTGTGACTAATGAATATGTAAAAATATATAAAGAGCTCTTTGTTTATTTAGCGTTGCAGTGCTAACATTATAATATTAACAAAACAATCCATAAGCTCGTAACCTAAATTGCAAACCCTGAACTCCGGCCATTAGTCAAAAACAAAACAATGAGCTTTACATATGGCATGCTTGTAAGACATTTTGTGCCATTTAGTAGTGAGGGGAAGTGCGGAAATAGAGACGGTTTGAAGGCCGCCTGCGAATGGCTCGACGCATTAAAATATGCTCGCAATTATTTCACCGCGCGAACACAACAAAAACTGAATAACCACTTATCATCGATCATTTTAAAACGAATTATCTTTAACTACCATTTAACAATAAATAAACATCCCGTTTTAAACAGCGTTCGAGGTAAATATTATTATGTTATCTGGGAATTATAAAGAAGTAAATTGAGAGAATGTTACTAACCACGAAGGGCCACATGAAAATATTACTCTAATCGTCTTAACGGTCGAGGCGCGGGACATACAAATGTTTCGGTTTTACTACAAATCAAAATGATATATACAATTGAAGTTGCACGCATTAAGCTCTAGTTAAGCTCGCGTAAAGTGTCTTATTAGAAGAGTTACGAGCTTAGAAAGAAGGAACGCCCGCGGCGCCCGTTTCTCTCTAAACCCAAAATAAATGCATCGTTTCCGTTTTGTCTGACTTTTCTAATTTGAATGCTGTGTGTGGTCCATGTTCATCGAGAAGGCGTTACTTAATAGCGTGTAGAGCCTTTATTATAAATCAGACCTACGAACAGTATAAATCTGTAAACAATATAAATTGTGTTTGTAAACTAATAACTTAAATGGTTTCGTAAAGTAATAAGTTGGGATCGCTGTGTTGTTATTTCGAGAAACAAATGAAGTAAGTACAATATTCTCAAGGGAAGCCGCGTCCGCGCCGCAATTCTGTCAGTTAGTCATGTTTGGGCTGAGCGACTCGTATCGGCTGATTAAAGTCTGCACGTTTCAATGGAAATGTTAATGCTCTCGATTGTGTGCTAAACGTGATGTGTGCACCGAACGGCCAACTGAACAAAGCGACCATATCTATAAATTTCATGATGCGAACTATACGAATAAAAACCCTATAAATGACACTACAAATGAATTTTATTCTTTGAAGCAGCAATAGTAAAAACTATGATACGTATTCTTGGATAGATTCGGCTGCTGTCGTTAAATCACCATGAAGGTATAAATTAGGAACGCCGCGCAGGCGCACAATACGCCGCGCGCATTGTGCTGTGCCAATTGAAACAGGTTGTGGTTGGCAGGTATCTATATAACTTGATTTATGCCCGATTATGTTATACTCCTGCGACTATAATTAAACCGCGAAGCCATTATTCCCCAAAGATCAACAAGTTCTGCGACACTGCCCACGGAAATATGGCATTGTTGATTTAATGTATTCAGATATGTTATCGCGTTGTATAACTTAGATGAACCAGCGAGGTTATTAAAGCACTGAAGAACTGAACAATTATTATTCCGATACAACATATAAAACACGACTTGCTTATCTACTAGCAACCAGAGACATAAAGCTATTTACAAATTCCATTCTTACCTCGGAACGTTTATCTGAACCGCTAAGCAAACACGTCATTTAGCAGTTAATACGTAAAACCGTTCTAACCATTTCTTAAAAAGTGTTCTTCATAACGATTAAGAAATACCTGTACCTACAGATAGACAAGTCAATAAGCTTTGTAAAACGAATGTAAATATTTGTCGCATTAAGATAATTTATCGGGAATCCTGTACGAAAAAAGTGACACAAATAATAAAAAGTAGTGAACTCGTAGCAAGCGGCGGTGAGTGGACACCGGGCGGCGCGGCGGCGGCGCAGGCGCCTCGCGGCTACGCGGCTTTTAAAAAATCGCAAACAACTCGTCAGCAGCCTGACAATTGTGAGAACGCGATCAATTATCCTGTGCAAATAGTAATTGTCAACAATAAATAAAGTATGAATTAAACTGTGCAGGAACGTTTTCATTATCGGTACACTGTTAAAATAGCATGTCAATCATTTTACGAAGCAATCAGCGAGGCCGCGATGGCAGGGCGCGTGATAAGCTTTTAATTACCTCCAACGCCTATTTACATATTGTAGGAGATACTCGGGGATATATCGCAATTAGGGGCGTGTGCGTCTTCCTTTTACGCCTCAGAGTGGTTAGGTTTGTTGCAATGGATAACATCTGTTTGACGGAAAGATTAAATGCTCTCACTAAGAAAATTTGCAATAAGCTGCGCGCCACACATGCGAGCCGTCTGAATTGCAATTTCCATTTTGTAAAACATTTAGCAACGTCCGCTGACACCATATTTTATTCTCAGAGGTTCGATTAATTCGTACGTCTGTATAGAATAAGATTTGCATTTTATAAAGTAACATGCAAATCCGATATAAATTTCTGTATATTAGTATGTTTAGCGTTTCATTGCTATACTGTCCCGTTTCACAGTTTTGTTAGATATTGGATGAAGGTTCACTACTATTATTTTTTCAACCTATAACAGATTATATTTCAGTATATACATCTATACACATCTTTACCATTATTAGATCAATAATTTTTGCTGTGAATAGCTCCTAATTTTAAAATAAAGTTAATTCGTTAACGTCCTGTTCTACAAAAAAATTTCGTGTCAAAGAGCTGTTAACAATAAAAATGCACTAATGCATCGATTGCAGTTTATATATTTAGATTGAAACAGATTATTGTACATTGCGAAAACCATTAAGAGATAAAGTCGGTGACTGTTCAATATAAGTAGTCGGTGTTTGCTTGTTGCTGAAGGAAACTTATAATACGCCAAATCGGCGCCTACTAATTGCGGAGGTAGATAATTTATGAGCAGTCTGAATAACCTAGCGCCGTCATAGTCAGCCTTCCGCGGCCACGACGTAACGACCCTCGACGAATGAGCTTACTAAATGTAATTATCAACATACCAGGATAATGTTCACAAACAAAAACTATAAATCAAAATAATATTCGGCTATTAATTTTCTCAAGAAACATAACGATGACTAAGATTAGTGTTGTTGTCGTACTTATCAGCTCTTTATTAATTAAATCAAGATACGCGAGAAGAGGTCTTTCCAATTTGGTTTAATCAACTTTTCTCAACTTTCTAAGGAAATTTTAACATCATTAACTGTGCTATTAAAGGCACGAAGCTTGATGATAGAGGAACGATGAAGTACGTTTAAATCTTATTAGTGGGATGAATAGCCGTTGTCGTTTTTTTTTTGCAGAAAGATAATTTTATAGGTAATTTACGTGCGATAGAGTAAAACGGCGTGTTCGGTCGCTGTGCCCGCCCGCCGCCCGCGCCGCAGCGCAACGCTATCTAAATGCAAATCGGATAGGTTCGGTGGATGTCCACGATAAATCAGCCTCACGGGCCGCGCTCCGTTATCCGTCCGAGTCGCCCTCGGGCGCACCGTGCGACGCACCACTACACTATCATACCATTTCACAATGCAATTATGCCAACACAAATTATATGGAGTATAATTAGGTTCAGAAGAATTACGTGAGCTCCAAAGACAGATAAATATAGGTCTTCAAACAACGACACCACTGCAAAAAAGAAACTTTCAACTATACGTACGTATTTATCAATAACAAGAACCTGAGCAAAACGAGGCCCATTAGCGGAATCTATGTACACGAGTATGTTTAGTTGTATTTGTAACAGTTATTAGTTAAACTAATAGCGACAAGAGAATTATGTCTGTTCTCAAGAACCTTGAAGTGAACCTAAATGCAAAAGGTGCTTAAGGAAACGCAATCCCCAGAATCATTTATCATTAGTGTAGGTAGTACAAGCGCAAACGGACATTGGTACTATGTAGTATCAAGTGACTGTATCCATTAACGTAGCTGCGTAAACATTTAGCAAATATCTCGTTGCAATGCATCTTAACAATGTCGGACGTTTCACAAAATGCACTTGAAGAGAGTTTAGTCATTAATAATAATAAAAAAAAAACCTGTGAAAAAAGTGGAGATTCGCAAGAGCAAACGTGCTCGGGGGAAGGAAATATTCCAGTAAGATGCTGGTAGGGATCTTGACCGTACTTCCGGGATTGTCCTGATAGCCGTGGAATACGTCTCCACTCCTCAAGCACCATAGTCATCCCATAGTTTCTGGTACCTTATTCATTAAAGAATCCAAACCCGTAGTCTAAAATTTTTGTTAGTTGCCATATTTTACAATAGTCCAGCACCAACCGGGGGTTGTCCTTAGGTGCACTTACATCCGTACTTTTTTTTTGGGTAGTGAGAAATCATCGAATTACTGCTCCCGTCCTGGGTGCGGCGGGAGGGCGTGTCAGACTTTTACTGACTAAAACCCACTCATGTTCCTTCGGTTGCCCTTTATGTTCCGAGGTCACGGTAACTATTATAAACATTCCGCAACCAACACATCTAGTATCAATTTTATTTATCTCTTCTTCACGCCTAAACCACTGAACCGATTTTAATGAATTTTGGTACAGATATAGCCTGCGACCCGGGAAAGGACATAGGATAGTTTTCATCCCGGAAATTCCCCGGGAACGGGAACTATTAATCCACGCGGACGAAGTCGCGGGCAAAAGCTAGTAGTACATATAGGGATAATAATCGTCGGTTGGTGTCCCATTCCACATAAAGTTTTCCTCAAGGGGTCTCTGCGAGTTGGCTTCGGCCCCTCGTACGCCTTCCAAAGGTCCGGGACCTCAGGATCTCGAGATACGAAAATGAAGAAACTATAATAAAAAACCCGCAGGACAGCTTGTGACAAGCAGCAGCAACCTAACAGAGCTGACCTCCAGAGAGAACTCTTGATCCTCATCTCTGGCTTGCCTTAATTGGTCGGCCAGAGTTAACTGACGAGAAAAAAGTCTCCCACCTCGTTCTTGCTTTTGTTAGCTGGTATGAGTGGAGATTCCCAATAGCAAACGTGCTTGGGGGAAGGATCTATTCCAGTAAAATGCTGGTAAGGATCTTGTAGGGTACTTAAGGTAATGTCCTATGTCATAGACGTGAAATACGAGAGGTATTTCTTTCTTCGAGAGGTATTTTTTTATTATGTCACTTTTCAAGTGCCTGAAAATATGTTACCGCGTTGTCGCTACGTCACTATGTGCTAGCGGCCCTTTTTGCGGGGGCCAAATTACTGAGTGTGCATGTCACCCCCAGTCATCCATAGCCTCTAGTACTTATAGTTACAATAGTCCATTTGAAAAGCTTTTACTCAACAGCTGGCTCACGAGTCAGATACAGAAGGCAGTTGTCATGGACACGGTACGCATTGTGCTTAAGCGTCAGAACCTCGCCACCCGACGTGCGTTTTTGTTATTTGTTATTTCTTTTTTATAAGAATACTAGAAGCCTCCTGCGGTTTCACCCACGTTAAAAATGTAAAGGGTGATAGGTGTATGAAAAATAGATAGTAGCCGATTCTCAGACCTACTGAATATGCCTATAAAATTTGGTAAAAATCGGTAAAGCCGTTTCGGAGGAGTAAGATAACTAACATTGTGACACGAGTGTTTTATATATAAGATGTGAAAACATATGTACAAATAAAGAATGTAGAAAAAATATTCCGATTTAAGTCACATATTTTTTTATTGGTTTTATATACACCCCCTTATAAACAGCGCGATTCTGCTCAATCTAACCGTGTATTAAATTAAAGCACAGCTTGTACTAAACAAAAGTCTATAGTATACTTAAACAGAAGTAAAGTAAGTTATCTGCATGTCAGCTTGAATGCATTTTCTGGACTCACTCAAGATACTTGTAATAAAATAATTTAAGGTGACGAAAGACAGTTTTCCGGGTGATAAGGTAATTTCTCTTTGGGTAATTTACACAATTCAATATTTTTAAATTTCACTAATTAAATCCGTCATCTACATCTACTCCGACCTTTCATTAAGAGTTACTAAGTATAATTTTTGCATTAACATATTACTCCTATATATGAACAAATTAACAATTGACTTTAACTGAGCGTAATAAGCAGTATTTCTGTGTACATGCTTTTAGTATAGAATTATAAAACTGTGTTCACTTGCAATCAGATATCCACACAGTATAATTGTCGCTCGGTAGCGGCGTCCATTTCAACTTCATAACCGTTTTTATCGACTAGTTCCACTAGTTGGAATCTAATTAGATTAGCTGTGTTCAGGTCTCAAGATTAAAAATTATCTCCGATCGAGCCGAACGGAAATGTCTCTGTAATAAAATTGTTTTCTGTTATACTTTTTTTTTCTATCTTCCGTTCTCGTTTACCGCATGTCGTGTCATGATGTCATTGAACATATAATCTATTAATAATACCAATGTATTATTGTATATATGTATATGAAGTCGTAAACTAACATTACCTCCATAGGAACTTTGAATTTTTTTTTAAATAAATACTATATATTATTTTTCTGTAGCATACTATAAGAATATCATAATCAATCACACTTATACGAGATTTTGTTAATGTGTCCTTACTCCAATTAACATCTCAATGGTTTACTATTAAAACTGATAAATATTCATTCGCACCCTGCTTCCATCAATATCGCTATAATCAATATGCGTATGGAATGAAAACACGAAACCTATTAGCATAAAAGTTTAAACTTAAGACCCTCTAACTTTATACCAATGTTTTGGTTTATTATTGGTATTAATAACGATTTAAGGTTATTACCAACTTCCGACAGTCTAATTCGTTCGTCATTCACAGTTCAGTGGGACCAATAAGAAAAACTATTAGTGAAGCCAGTATCACAGCGTCGCTCACTAAAGTCTTATTTAAGAATCAGATGGAAATATCTACGTAATAATTAATTAGATTCGTATCTGTTATTTGATATTCACAGAAATACTTAATAAAGTTAAGGTTTTATGATACACGTTGAACATAATAATACGTATAATGACTAATGATATTATCAAAATCATTCCGCCATTATAAAATGATCTTCGTCGAAAATTCAAAATAAATATTAATTAAGAGGCTTGATGTTCAGAGGAAATATTTTGATCGAAGCGATTTTCATCATGGTTAAATATAGAGGAGTCATGAAAAAGACGCAATTTTATGTAGATACAGACACTTAGCGGGTACAATTATGCAAATATGCAACGTCGATTATTGGCTAGTAACCACCGACTAGTTGCGGGAATTTATCGCCGGACCCGCTACCTACAGCTACTGTTACTGATGTATGTCCACGACTAAGAGCTGCTAATTGCTTATGCGATGTGAATGTTTCAAACATTAAATAATATCACTCTGCGACATTATGTAATAGTTCAATTTTAATTTTTGTTTATCGACACCAGTGCCTGTAGCTGTCAGCATTCTAATTCTTCTCATAATTAATTACAGTTCCTCGACGAAAACATTTTATCTTGTAGCTATTCGAAAATTGAGTTTTGGACATATTGTTATACTCTGGTGCTATTAACATGAATTAGTTATCTATTTTTAAAAGACTTGACTTAAAGGTATTCAAAATAAGGGATGTTAATTAAAAAAAGAACTTTCTTTTCATTGAACTTTATAAACAAACCTAAGACTTGAGCTCATAATAGTCGAAATAGAATTAAAACAAATAATTTAATGAGGCTGCATTGCTGCACAGTATCCAAAATCACCCTCTTAATTAGACAATCTATATCTGTAATACTTCTTGTTAAAACATGATCCTTTATTTAAGGAACAAAAAGCAAATGTCTAACTAATAAATAAAATATAATGTCAATATTTCTTACAAGACCTATCTAATAAAGTGTGATCTACTAAAATAAATACAGTGCTCACATAATTTAAATATTTATTATTCAATAGTAACTTATAAAAAATATATATATAAATTGAAATTATAAACGCGTAACAATTTAAAATTCATACGATTTAAGATTCATTAAAGGTTCTAAGCGATATTTCTCGTGACTACAAATCTAGTGAGTGTACAGTCCGAGTGTCACATTGGTATTTAATGTAGCAAAACAGACGGCGCCCTTGGCTCATAATAGATACCTATATATGTTTATTTATTAATGCAGTGTAAATTATTTAATTAATAATAGTATTTGTACACGATTGGAATTTGTAAATCCAATATATTATTTCAACACAGACGTAAGACTCGCTCGACGCAAGCCTCGCCTCATCAACATAACTACTGAATTAAACACACAAATAAAGTAGCCCTGCCTACCCTACAGTACGTAGGCGAAACAAAACGCTTCCTCTCCACCCCGTGGGAGAACCACACTGTAATACCATATACATGATAATTTTTCACCAAAACTCTTTGTATAAGCAATTATAAGTGCATTTTGTCGGTGTGTCTGTCATTAACTTAAACGTACGATGTTATTTTAAGGGCCGTAATCGCCGTTCCAGCGAGCGTCTGCGCTTTTTTGCGTACGCTCACGAAAAGCTATGCATTTAAACGCTTGAATTATGAAATTACAGTATTGAGTGTAAACAAGAATTGTTGAGGGGCAAATCTTTACGTACTTACCTTCTACCTTACCTACATAGTCAGTATATTAAATATATACATAAATTTTGCTATAAAGTCTATGTACAATAAATTATTTCTGTGCCACGTTCATAATTTATTTACCGAAAATGATGTCGCATCACCTCGATCGACTTCCATTTAATTTTATACCTACAATCTAGGAATTACTATAATAAATGAAGGTTTAACCTTGAAAAAAATAATGTATTCGGGTTTAATACCCGCGTATTCTGGGATTGAGTAACTTTCATCCTGTTTTATGGAAGTTGGAACCATTTATAAAAATGTATTTATTCGTTCATATGTCAATATATAATTGTTATTTTCTAACCGAGGTGGAATCATTAAATGCATTAATATGTATTATAATACTAGCTTGACTACTTTTTAAACAAATACCTATTCAACGCTACATAGAGTCGTCGCGATATCGATCTTTTATAGCTGACCGAATTTTTTATCAATTATATTGGCACAATATAAATGAGTGGCCATTGTCTCAACTAAAAGTATCCACTTACATATTACTGTTTGCTGACATATCCTAATACATTACGTAAGCTCGACACCCAGAAACAAAGGCTGTCTATTGATGAAATCACTGTATTGATTCACAATGCGTAAATTCATTCTGTTATGACAGGCGAGCATAAATTCACTGCGGGACCCTCGGATGCTGCGAAACAATGAATGTCTCCCCATCGGGTGATTGTCAAACCTGTGAGATATTACCTCGGGCCGAAGTAACGCTCATGGACACAGGGCAAAGAAAGGGTTGAAGATACAACAATGGCGCGGTTCGCAATTTTCTTTTTAATGATAGGGGAGACAATGGTCAGTGCACAGCTCACCGTGTGAAATCACCGAACACTATTTATAATACGAGATGGCCTTATAAAGCAACGGAATAAATTAAGACGCTTTTTTTATAAGATAAGCTTATGTGAGCTTTGTCACGATCGCGTATAATAAACTTGATTAATAATTGCAATTATACGATTCTACAATGTTGTTATATAATAACGGCATAAGAATAAGCGCTAAACCTCCTTTTAAAGTAGTACGCATGCACACCCTTTTAACTTTGAAACCAACCACGAAATCAGAAAATAATACAGCCAGAATACTTTACCCGCTGGAAGATTTACAGCGAATTAAATTATTGATTAAAACAGACGAATAAATATTATGAATAAAATGTTCACGCGGTAGGTAACTTAATGGATTGGTATTTTGAAAGAAGCACGACATTCTGAAAGCCTAACCGACGTGTCCTGCACAGTATGTTCGTTTCATTTAATCTCACGTCACAGCTATAATGTAATAAACACCTGCAAGTAACCGCAAAATTACAGGCTCCCGATGTCAGCGTGGCGCAGTGCACAATAGCCCGCGCGCAGCCAGTGGGCACACCACTGATTGCCAAATTGCAGGGTAAAGTGTCATAAGTACCGGTTGTGCACCGACATTACGTTATTGTTGTTTACCACATTTGAAATTTATCTAACACCACGGAATTAATTACGCGCAAAAGTTAAAGACCGCAAACAGCGATAATTAATCAATGTTAATTGGATATAATCATCTAACTTATATGTTTAACTGAAAAAAAAACTTGTTAACGTTATTAATAACTCGGTGTAATGGTTGGCATTTTGCCATTTTTGCTAACATGGGTTCATATTATGATTTATTATTGATACATTTGGTATTTATCTATTAACCCATATAAGATTTTAACAGTTACCTAGTCAACGAAATATTGTTTTTTCCAGACAACGTTCTGTTTAAAAATGTTTAAACGGTGCGAGTAAATAATTAATTATTTTCGCTTTAATGACAACATTCGCCGGTTGCACAAAAACCCTAAAGCGTTGCGGGTCTTAATAAAGGGTCGCGTATAAGAAAGCGACAAAAAATTAAGAATCGCCCCGATGAGCCATTATCTTCGCATGTTAAAAATAATATGGTCATAGGGTAATGTACATTCATGCGAGCCACGTCCAGGAGCGCATTTGAATATTCCTTTGTGGCTCGCACCCCCTGCCTGCGCCGGACTTCACACGCTCTCGGCAGGTACCGCACTGCGACCCCAGGCCCGCCCTGCGACCATCGAGCGCCTGTCTACTACGACCTACATGTTTACATACTTTACTTTTATTTCACTTTTTTAAATACAGGTTACGAATAACATTTGATTTTCTAGTTTGAAATTAAGTTTAATGTATAGAAAATTTATATTATTATTAACCTGCGTTAAATCTTCTACGATTAATATAAAATTACAGAAAAGTTAAAGCCTCATACTTCTGAGTCGGTCGATGTTTTGATGGATGTTTCTGTAAAAAATTCTGAATTTCTATGTAATTCTTTAATGTTCTAGACTGCTGATCCTCAGAGTGGTTTAAATAATTATTTTGATATTTGTAATTATTTAGTACTTTAGCTTCTAATATCTACATAGTTTGTTGCTGAATCTTTGAGCATTAAAAAATGTAAAAAAAGAGAGTTTGTTGAGAGTTGTATTTTTACGGCAAAAAACAAAGCAATCAAAATATTTAACACTTCTTCTTAATAGTTTGTCGAATAGTATTAATTGTTTAATAGTAGTAATAATTAGTATAGCAGCAATAGTAGTTTCTTTGAATAATATTTAGGAATATCTAAAACGAAAGTGTCAAGACTGGTAAGGCGCAGCATTTTGATAGACTCGCGCAATAACATTGTTCATACACCATGATTGCTAATAATGTGATTATTATTAGTTGCATACTAATGTTATAAAGTTGATTAACTTACAAATTGGCGACGAATTATTTATTTAAATTAAATGTTCGACTTCCAGCAATAATTGTATTAGGTACTTAGAGAATGTGCATATATGAAGCGAGTCACAAAAAATAGTTTAAAGACAATTTAGAATATTTCACTAATGACATTTTTAATTGAGTTGTTCTCACATAGCTCTAAATGCGAATCAATAATGACATAGTTGGGTACCATGCCCATGGTTTGTAACTGTATTAGAATCGACTGACAATAAACACATTCGGTATCTATAGCTACAAATCGTGTAACAATGGCATCAATAACTTATTTGTATAAAGTAAATAATTCGCATTTTTGCTGTCGTGTCCAATATCTATAAATAATTACATATGTAAGCATTTATGTACTTGAATACTTTTGTCAAATCCTCTCAGGTAACGGGAGACATTGTATGTTTATTTATGTTTAGATGTCGTGCTTAAAGTCGACATATCGAATCTTAAGAGATTGAAAGTCGTTAAGTAAAAGAAAGCAATAAATTTTAAAGTACCGTTAGAAGAGCCGCATCATACCTACCTTTACAACATTAAAATTATCTATTACTTTAAAATTAATTGTTACAAATGACTTCTTCTGTGAATAACTACAGCTATCACCGAGGCAACGATAGCCATTCAAATGGACGAACTTTGGAAAGTTTTCTTATTTACCTTTAAAGTTTCTTAATAATAATAATCACTCTACTATTTTTAATTACGCTCGATAAATGAGTAATGTCCAACAATAACTGCCATCAACCGTTATACTAAAAAGGAAGTTCGCAATAAATCCAAACGTACACCTGCCACTCTGGCTTATTCACATTTAGACGCCGATAATGTTGACGATCCAAAGTTGCAATAAAATACATTGGATGTAATATCGCGTGTCGCTTGACAGTCGTGAGTATTCAGCTTTATTGGCGCTGGCGCAGGGCTTTAGAAAGCGCGCACAAATAAATACTCGTCCGATTATGATCTACGGCGCGTAGCCCGTAGCCACGCCGCGCGCCTTGCCTACATATGCAGCGTGCGAGCTGCCTTTACAATCGGATCCTTGTATCCGTAAAATTGATCGATATTTAAAACATGTTTTTTTTTTAATTTTCTTTTTCCAACTTTTTACCCTTGTAATTATAGTTTTAAAGGCCAAGAATGTTTATTTATTGCAATTCGTTATAAACAACAATTCAATTATCTACAGTTTTTAAAGACCACAGACGAACATTTTGAGCCTTGCTCACCCTTGATTGCGTTCTAGAGAGAACAGTCTTGTAGGCCGCATTCCGCGCTGCAGTCGCGCATCATACCTAGAAAAACTTACAGACAGACCGTGCGTGGGATTCTCGGGAACACGCTAAATAAATACAAAAACACTACGCTAGTTTAGGTAGGATACAATGAGCACCAATGTAATTATATCTCCCTACTTATTAAACTTTGAACGTTTAGTTCAAATAAGAAATTAATACAGGCGAGCGAACGTTGATAGAAAACAAATATATTATGTTTTACATCAAATGGTAATATACTATCTATACGGTATAATTGCTTAACTATGCTGAAAAAGTTTAAAAAGTGTTTATTTTCTTTATTTAAAGTATGGTGCATATAATCACGGTCAAGTTTTCCTAAATATATATTCATGAACACTTGACCGTAATTTGATATACCTTCATATTTGGTGTAATTTCACTAAGACTAGCAAAGGCAGCTAACCAACTAATAAAATGGTAATTGCATAGCATGTGTACACTGTTACACAGTGCGACGCGCCCTGCCGCTCGCCCGCGGCTCATATTAGCATACGCTCGGCTGAGGCTCCACGTTGCCATATTGAAATCACCTATACGCCAATATCGACATGTCGCTCATGCGTAGGAGGCACTATCGCAAAATGTTTTAAATGTGGGTCAGCCGAATATCAGCTCAACAAAGTAATTGGATGTGGAAGTAATTGTACACCTATGCGCCGTTTATGTTTTACTGCATCAAAGTCTGTTATTATGATACCAGTTTATGATTTATTCTTTATTAGTCGCAATTTGGAAAGATAAATGCTTTCAATGTGTATACCGGGTACTTATACTTCCATCTCATGTTTACGGCTCGCCACGTAGTTATGGCTTCCATACATGCTAATATGGGCTTATGTTGATCAGCCAGTTATCAGCACTTTTATCTATCTTTTCACATTACAGAACTTGCTGCAGTATGTGTAGCTGATGTGAGCAATTATATTTTTAACTCACAATACGAAAGATGTTTTGTATAATATAATGCCTACATTAAAGACCTAAGTTATGTTCCTCTACTAGACTAACAGATTGACTTTAGGCCTTGTTTACTCGAAGTAGAGAGTGCGAAACTTCAATCGTCAGGTGATTTTCGTTACACTTCCGCAAAAACAAATTTTGTGCAAATGAATCTTTAAGTTATCCACAGCCGCAGTTTAAAATATGACAAGGAACTGTTACAATATATAATCTTTCTATATAATTATACTTTTTGCAATGGAACTCTATCCATATTAAGAAAACATCACTACGACTTTGCGTGCCTTATAAACTCATAAAATAATGTATTTTATTTCTCAAATGCTATAAAAGTGTAACACCTCCACAATATGTACATGTATTCTATCAGTGGATTAACATTATATTATAACAAATAATAATATGACATATCTCGCGGTGCAATTGAGCTCCACCTACACGTACTACGAATGTGTCGTGTGCGCTACAATATTGACAGTACACATAGCACACGTGCGCAGGCGCGGGCATCTCGTCCACGGTCCACACACATGCGGTCCGCGTCTGCTACTTTCACGCAGGTCGGGCGCGCCCATATTAATTGCTCCCGTTCTTCGGCGAAGCTTTATTTATTGCCCTCACCGGTGATTGTGAAAAGCTTTGAGTAGAGAGTACATTAGTTTTAGTTTTATCTCGTGTATTTGATCTGACGTGTGACACACGAGCGCGCTCGGTCACCGCGGCGGCGTCTGCGCTCCGCACGCATTATTCGCTCAATCGCTCAGAGTGCTTTTCGCAAGAAAAGTATAACGGACACGGACAGTGATACTGCTTATCCGCGTTCCGTGAGAAAATGTGCCTAACGCTATTTGCCGTTGTCTTCGTGCGGCAACACTCAAGGAGTAAATAAAAAATCAATTATTATCTAAACAAAAATGTGAGCGGTCGCGCGCCGATGTTTTTAGAGAAATAAACATTAATTGTTTGCATAACGACCGCCGCCAAAACCAATATTTGATATTCGAAAATACTATTCTAATGTATGTCGTGGTACATAGCACCACTCGAGGCATCAAGCTCTTTAGCGGCTCTTTTGGTCTTTGTAATAATATTACGTGACATTTTAACGTTAAAACATCAAACGCTTAGCAACACTAATGCTGCGTCCATAATTAAATTATTTTTACTGCCAACCTAAAAATTACATTGACAAAACTATGAGCCTAAACGCAATTACATTTATGCCCAACCTTCATCCTTATTCACATCTGATATCGTAATTAGCTAAATTGAGGTCTCTTGCTATGAATAAACAAATATATTAACATTGCACATACATATTCATTAAGCGCCCAATAGTAGACGATATTTATGTATTATATTCTAAGATTTGACATGAGTCCAACTTATAAAATTAACTTCGGTTGTTTTATAATCAAATTTTAATAAATAACGCATTAGGCAAAAAACGGCTACGCTTGAGGTCTCACGGTCAAACTCGCTATAAATCTGTTGACGAGCGCTGAGCGCGCCGCGACGCGGAAGTGTTGCCGCGATATTACCACCTAATTATCTGCTATAACCGAGAATCAGAATATATTTCGAATTATGCGTCACTACTAAATAGATACGCGTGTTTTTGTTACTCCAAACACGCGGCAATCTTGCTAATCATACGGAATTGTTAGGAGCTAAAGTAAAAAATATTCTCTCGCAATTTCATTGAATACAATGCAAACGACGAGTGTAAATAAACACAAGTGAATATCTCAAGGGTATATTTGATATCAACATTGAAGAAATATTATGAGACCTGCATTTATGTTCAATTACCTATATTGTTTTTAAGTCAGTTCTATATTTCAGCTTATTAATAAGTTAGAGATCATAATCAAGTCACACCCACGTGACTACTTTGTAATAAAATTTTATTATTTAAAAAACTCAGGTGGCATCGAACTACCAGAATAGACATTTGACATTTCAGAGATAACTAGTCAGCCCATAAATCAATATTTATTTATATCAGTATAAAAGAAAAGTTCCACTGTTGCAATGCAGGTATTTTTTTAAGTATTTAGTTAGCGATTACATTAAATAGCAATCACTACATTAATCAAACCATTTCCTTTACGATCTTTGAAAATGATTCACAGAAAAATAGCTAAGTGATGAAACACATTAAACCACAGCGCGACAGCCGGCTGTCGCTTGGTTGTTAAAATGTTAATTACCGTAGGATACATGTATGTAAGTAGTATATTATGTTAATATGGACTTATTGTAAAATAAAATGTGACCAATGATAAAATAATTAAATTATCAACATTGTGATAAATATATTAAGTATACCAGTTACTTTCGCATCTTATCTTTGTTAAGCATAATCAGTTCCAGGCATATCAAACAGATTATACTAAAAGGCAAAATTGATAACTATATTGAAAAATAACTTTAGATTTCTATGAATTGTTTTACGATACCGCGTTTAATTTCTAACATAAAAATTGGCATTTATACAAAACAAACACTACTATAAATGTTTTGCAATTAATAATAATGGGAAAATTACCATACGCGCTACAGTTACAACAAGCTATCAATGCTGGACATTTGAAAATATGTTTTGAAAAGCCGTCATCATATTTAAAGTGCTTATTAAATAATTCAACCTTCACAAAATTAGGAATACCCCAATAAGTTTCCTCAAGTTTAATCTCATTAATAAACCAAATCACAATGTACATAAATTGATTATAATAAAAAAAATGTGATTTGTAGTAT
Organism: Athetis lepigone; assembly: GCA_033675125.1. NCBI lineage: Eukaryota > Metazoa > Arthropoda > Insecta > Lepidoptera > Noctuidae > Athetis > Athetis lepigone. The sequence goes on along the minus strand of CM066232.1, from coordinate 12,709,409 downwards.
AATTTTAAATCATTACTGATCGTCATTAGGAGTACATAATTAACATTACATTTATTTGAAACCAGTTAGAGATACAAATATATAGATTTCACTTAGGCGCAATAAAATGGCAGTATCTTTCTAAAAGAGTCATTGTGCTAATCTGAAAAAGAACTCTACTAACTTTTAGTAACATTAGCATTCTAATCTTAGTGTCAGTCTGTAAATAAGGTAAAAGTATGTGGAATAAAATTGACACTACACTTTAACAAGTTCTTGACTTTGATTGTTACTAAGATGAGATTGTGAATTGAATTTGAATGTCATTTAAATAATAGAATTGGCCTTCAGAATTTATTTAAAGTGTAACAAAGAAACTAATAACAAATAAAAATATCTCTAAGTATATAAGTCACACTAGATAAGAAGCAGTATGGTAGGCACGTTACACATTCAGTGGCAGGTAGCAGGACTTAAAGTGTCAAATAAGTAGCAATTATTGACAACTGATATCGTACATCGGTGCGTTAGGACGATGTTATCATAATGATTCAATACGTTGTCTGACCAATGGTCAAGAAGAACAGGTCACGACAATAAATCGAAAATACCTGTAGAACAAGTTGAGAACTGGTCGCCGAGGGGGCAGCTGGGCTACCCCGCATCAACATCCGAGGGCGTTTTGCATGACGCCGTCAGGTACCGGTCAGTTGTCACACTCGTCCAATAGGGGTCACTTGTACACAATACAGTGTCCGGTCCACCCTGCCCCACGAAGTGAGTCGGTTGGGGTCGATTTTGGAACAGGTTCGCGGCGGACAGTGATCGGAAGGTTCAGTGCGCGGTCGGCGGTGGTGCGGTCCGGGTGCGGCGTCACTCGCTACTGCTGCGTCGCCGGCCGCTCGCCCCACACGACCGCCGAACGCTCACTCGACCCACTCGGAGAAGGGTGACATGCCAGCTCTTCCTCTTTGTTCGCTGATAAAGGGTTGCCGATTGTTTGAACAGGAGCTTTTTTGTTATGAAGTTTATTTGTAATGTCTTAGTCGCCGAAACCGTTACAAGAAAAAAACGAGGTCTCGTCTATTCGCCTTTTGCATTTGATTCGAACAAATTGTAAAATTTGAATGATTTAATAAAACATTTTTCGAAAATGTCTTACAGGATCAAATATCTCAAGCTCAAGTCCAAATCTCCATACATTAGAGTTCAACGAGCACGCGATATGAGTACCCACACGTATCGAGGTCGATCTTAAAATGACAGCCGATATTAATCGATAACAAAATCGTAACTCATATAAGTGACACAAGAGATTTCTTTTTTATAGAACTGCTAGTACGTACACAGGAAGGAAGTCAGCAGAAATACCACCCATTTTCATTAGACAGACGTATAAATCAAGCTACGAAGCCAGCACACATATCTGCGATTGGACCATTCTAAAGTTTGCATTAAGTATATATTTTATATGTCATTTTTTGGTTTTAATCGTTTGGAGTTTGTCATAAACTTAGTTAAAAGGAAGCAGTACAATGAGGACACCTGTTGTATTGTAGCTCAGTGCTTTCTTGCTACGAGTCTACGAGAGGACGTAGTCGCACATTTCGTCATTTGTTCGCTACGTAGCGTAGTCATGGCACGTCTATTAATTATGAATAACTTTAACTAGCTTTCGCCCGCGTAAATGTTGAAAGATATCCCCATCTCTTATTTTACCCATCGTGTGATGAAGAACACACGCTCCAAGTTTCATGTCTTTACCAGCGCAGCGATCTGGGTTGTGCGTTGATAAATCACTAATCAGTAAGTTTACAAAATTTATATATTACGCTACACATGGAAAAACAAACAAACATGATCACTTACGAAATGCAAGATAATGATGCAAGAGTCGTGTAAAATGGCCAAATGAAATATCATTATAGATTTCTCTCAAGGAGCATTCAGTGAATAATTGGCAATAAACCAAAATAAATCAGAAATAAAAATAATTATTTAAAGGACTCGACAATTACGATTCTGTTTACGCTGACCCTTACACGATACACATTAGAATTTAAAGGAGTGTATGTATTTACTCAATCATAACACAAAATTGAAAAAGAAGGAAGATTAACCTCCCAAATTAAATTATACTTTTTGTAGAAATAATTGAATAGAAGGAACCTTAACACTACAATTTAATTACGATAATACAGCGTGAGAAAAACTCGGACGATGTAAGAATTAATTAAAGTTATGGCCTAAGGAAACATAAAATGTCGGCAGTGGTCAAGCAATTAGAAGTCAAATTTGAGTGGAGCCGAGAGGCGCGGAGGGTCCGTGACGCGGAAGTCAACAGCGTTACTTTAATTACACTGTAGCGCCACTGTACAACAAACGTCCAACATCTGGAAATGCAAATTCCTGATTCACGTTCCGTCATACAATTCGTACTCAGCATTATCATTACAAAACAATAAAAGATCTACAGTCCGCCGCTTACAAAACAACAAGTCCTTGGTAGTATGGAATGTCTCCTTCCGGCTTTACTCGCGCATATATTTTTGCGTTTTTATATAAAACCTCGGATTTTATGGATCATTAAAGGCTCCAGCACACCGAATGCGTATGCGTAGACGTAAGCGTCAACGTGACGTAAACGTGCGCGTACCACTGAGTTGTAATGTATGGAAATGTATAAGACAGGACACACCGCTTGCGTGCACGTGGACGTGATGACGTTACGCAAGCGGTGTGTCCTGTCTTATACAGTTCCATACATTACAACTCAGTGGTACGCGCACGTTTACGTCACGTTGCCGCTTACGTCTACGCATACGCATTCGGTGTGCTGGAGCCTTTAATATAACTGAGGCAATGTAGTGAAATAAAATTTAAAGTAATTATTTTCTGACCAGTACGTTATAAGATCATAGAAAATTAGATTGAATGTAATGGATACACATATACAAAATATGATTAACGAAAGTAATCGTATAAGATACCGTTTTATAGTCTTGCCTACTTAGCGACTAATTTAACGTGATTAGTGAGTAAAACTGCAACTTTACTATCACGAGTAATAATTACGTCTAACGAGTCAAATATTTATCGTCTAATTTTAATTAAATGATAAAAGTAGAACACTTACATCAATTGATTGGAACCAAAAATGCTTCAAACATTTGCCGTCTACGAATTTTATTATAACGGCCATTAATTTATATTGCGTTACAGATAGCAAACGATTTAGACTTGGTTTTTTTACCGTTTTACATAATTACAAAATTATGCCTTATATTTATGAGTACGTATGTGTACCGGTCAGCCGGCGCGCCCACTCACAAGCGGCGAGTAAGAGAATTAGAGGAGTACTCTCGACCGAGATGAATTGCCAGAGATTATGTGTCATGTTCGTTTTTTAAGTAGCCAAATAACACTAACTAGTCAAGCAGATCGCTAATGGCCCGTCCGATATGATTCTTAATAGATTCTGTATCGAGTGTACTATTGTATTACTTATTTTTGTTTGGTTAAGTAATTGAACCAAAATCTCTGCATATCAAACAGAGTAGATATAATAGTGTTGTTCTTTTATCGAATAATTTAGGACATTACTACGTGTCATATTTAAGTGTAATTAAGTATATACGGCTTTTAATTACATTTGTTTTTTAGACATCCAAACCTCTAAGTACATTTTTGTGTATCTTACATATACATCTCATTATTGTTAATATTTTGAGTCTCTTGATTGTTATTGTTATCTAAACTACTACCAAAAATAATGACGGTATAATTAACAACTCAGTCAATTTAAGATAAGTCTTGATTACTGTGTAGGCACTAGTTTATTAAAATATCTACTGTATATTGCACGTAGTCATATACATGTACGCTCTGCACACATCAAGTATGTGATTGGCGTAACGAGAACAAGTACCGATTTGGTCAATAATCGCCATAAGTATAGTGAGTACTTTCGCGTACCGAATGCAATAATAATTGGAGGGTCCGATTTATCACATTGCTGTTCTCCGAAACGCCTGAACAGTTCTTGTGCAAGCCCTTCACGTCGTGCGCACGAAAATATCTCGAGGAGTCCATGCCGAGTTCACGTAATTATAGGTGGAAAAATACATGCATGGGAAGTTCGGACGAAATGTTTTTATCTCTCTTATTAATTCAGTTAACCGTTTTAAACCGTGCAAAAAAATAAACAATCACCGTAGCTACCAAGTATCATTTCTTTAAACTGACCCTTTGCTTTTGCACTATGAAACATCATCTATAATGTGTGGCACAAAGGAAGGGTCAAGCTTTCACAGAGAAATAAACGTTGCTTCCCACACTGGTCATTCACAAGGACCGGTCATCGGTGGTCATCGAATGTTTTGTTTAGACATTGTCTCCCCAGTAAAAAACAACCCTTTTCATTTTGAATGGATGATATCTTTTGAAAGACTGCTGTCAGACTTGGGATCGCGACACCCCTTTAAATTGTGCAAACGGTCGCCATACATCTTTCAATATGCAGGTAGACACTTGGTATAGTATCATAGAATCATTTTTAAAACTGTACCCAACGGTACTAGCTGATTGCAAAAATTATACCAGAACTTCGACCCTTATACGACTATACTTTAAATTTACTTTAAATTACTATGAATTATTAGGTTTACTTGGGTACACATAGGTAACTTTAAAAGTGTCTAAAAATGCTTTTAATCTTTCGACGACCAAGCCACAGCCGGCTGTCGGGCTGCTATAGTCTTTCTATTGTGTCTCAAATCACGTGTGTTTGAATGATTAAATAATTAAAGGACTGTCACTGAGATGCAATAAAAGGACGAGACGGAAAAAAGTATACGAATAATCGAAGCAATATCCAACAAGAATCTACTTTGAATGCAAATCCAAAGTAGATTCTTGTTGGGTATTGCATTCATTCTACATTCAACAAAATACCTAAGTTGAGTATGCATCAAATGATAAACATAGATCAAGAAGCAAGAGAAATCGTCGCAATACCTATCCAAAGATCTACACTTTCAGAGTAGGTACGACCATCAATCAGCCTTGATTATTATTAAAGGTTAGGATTAAAGGTACAAGTTCAACTGGCAGTAACATGGTAAGGTAGTTTAAGTTTAGGTACCCTACCCTGTGATCAATGTAGCTTTCTGTTGCAGGCGGGGGCGCGGGCGCAGGCGGCGGGGCGCAGGCGGGCGTGTGTGATGCTGCAGCTATACACCGCACGCAGTATCGACACTGGGAGAAAGTCGACGTGATCATGATAAGCCACCAGCCGGCGATAAATTTATGCGCCCTTTGTTTCTTTTCAGTGATTTATCAAAAATAACCCCTCTTTGCAACGATCTATGTTTTCTCGAGAAATGCTACAAGCAGGTCATGCGGTCACGGCTTGGGTATTGTTTAGCTGTATTTATAGTGAAGCTATACGAGAACACATTACTAGGCACATACAGGATTAGCACGACAACTCTCAGCAGATGAAGCGCTACTTAACATTCCAGTAGGAATGTTCATATAAGCAGACAGTGTAAGTCGCGCACTGTTATTACCGCGAGAAACCCGCTGTAACAAGATAAGCAACAGAGTAGAATAATAATAAAAACCGTAATGTATCGGGTGCCGTAAATTGCTTGTTTTGTTCACATAGGCCGCGGGCGGATCAATTTGACCCTTATCGAGAAAATAACCGACGAAAGCGCAGTCCTATTAACTGCGTCAAGAAAAAATTAATTGTTCGTGATTATGGATTGTGGATAATTGATTGTCGGCGAGGACGGGATGTGTCGCGGCCATTCTCCTTCGGTGTTAAATTGCGGCAACAGTCTACTTATAACTGCGAGTAAACACTGAATAATAAAAGGACTAAGTCAATATAATGCTTGTTAGTATACGGCGAAATTCGAATTGGTAAAATGCTATAAGAACTGCGTTTACCATAAAAATAACGCTGTAGTGACTCAGACTCAGATGATTACCACCTTACCATAATTGTTGCAGCGACTAGGTTCATTGACAAAAAAGCAAATACCTATAGATGGACAAACATTTCTAAAAGCACGCATTTCATGGTTCTGACTAAAGAAAAAGCAAAACTGAATTACTAAAAGTGTAAGTAGACCCCCTGAGCTGGCTATGAAGGTTTCATGTAACAGATATTCCATAATATTCGATGTTTCTCAGTACAGTCCAGTCAGTTCTCCTAATGGTTTAGAAGAAACTAAGACACTGTAAATGAATAAATTGACCGTTCCTAGTGAACGACTGACAATCACTTAAAACTAACCATATCACCATTAGAGGTAGGAAAAGCTCAATAACTAATAATTTTCAAGTGTTATTTATCTTTATTATGTATGTATTTATAAATTATATAAGTATGTATATCAGTTGTCTGGTTACCATAACACAAGCTCTGCTTAGCTTGGGATCAGATGGCCGTGTGTGAGTTGTACCAAGATATTTATTATTATTATTTACAAATTAACTTTGTTATTAACTTTAATTAACTTGTTATATATTATCCTATATTCACTCATTAGTATAGGTATATGTAGAAAAAAACATTAAAAAAAACCTTTTTTAATACTAACTGTAATTATACAATGTACAAACATTAGTATTATATTATAAACTAACTTTCACTCGCGGCTTCGCCCGCGTGTATATCAAAACTTTCATCCCCAATTTTATCCCTTTAGGGTTGGAATTTTCTTAGCGGATGCCTACGTCATAACATCTACCTGCATGCCAAATTTCAGCCCGATCCGTCCAGTGTTTTGATAGATCACTATAACAGTCCTTTAAGTTATAGGTATTTAGACTAGCTGTACCTTGCGGTTTCACCCGCGTTACGTTAGGTTTTTGGTTACTGCTTCGCTCCCGTGGGACATAGCGTGATATTATATAGCCTATGTTACTCAGAGATAATGTAGCTTTCTAATGATAAAATTAATTTTGAAATCGCAACAAAAATACAAATCTTTCCTCTTTATAATATTATCCTCTTTATAATATTAGTGTATATAATATTATGAATCTTCCTACGATATAACAGCTTATAATCAATAAGTAGATGCAGTTGGTACATTATTCCTGGAACCTGCATGGCTCATTCCAACCGTAAGGGTTAAAAACATCTACGATACAGTTATCCATCCAAGACGAGTTTTATTTATACATGGAAGCAAAGTTAAAGATTATTATTGCATTACTGGCCAAATTAAATTCCTCTTAGCATCTATGTACTTATAAGAAGATTTTGCTCTATGTAGGTAACACTCAGATACTAACATAACTATTTACATATTGTAAGTACTAGGAGTGAACAACCCACATTCTGCGATTATTATCAACTGGCACACGGTCGATGTGCATACAAACAATATTATTAATTGCCACAATATAGACTTTAATACTATTTGGCACACAGACTGGTATAAAATGCGATTTCGTGACGGAAACCGAGAAGTCTTTGTTCAGCATGTTTGTATTTCAAAATTCGTAACAGTATCGGACAGCATTTACTTCAGTACAGACACTTGTACAAGTTATAAATCACACGTAATAATCATAATTATTGCAAGTTCAATGCGTATACTATGCACCTAGATTAATAAAGTGTTCAGCAAAATTATTTGTAGGCAAGTGCTCAACTAAAGATAACTGTTACATTGATCCTATTTTATTGAACTCGCCCGTCGTTGCGGGTAAGTACACTAGTCCTACAGGGTTTGCAATGCACAAAGAATGTAAAAGACTAATATCTTCCTCGTAAACTTTGTTGCTAATGTTTTCGATATTCACAGAAATCATAAAGTTAATTTCCACACTAATAGTGTCATGAATTCTTAAACAGCTTCCTAACGGGCGACGTCGATAAACACGCGCACGTTTATGACAAAGTAATCGAAGTCGAATTGTTAATTGCGTACGTCGAATGAATTTAAAAATGCATGGCATTTAAATGCCAACCCGGTCGCCATTTTAGTTCGAAGCGAGAGAGACTATCACCTTGAACACGACTTAAATCTGACAGCCTCGAATGTCACTCTCGCCCGAACCAATTAAAATAAAATTAAAGTATCGCTAGTTTTTGTCGCGTTGCTCGTTGTTTGAGATCGAAATATTTGTATTACGCATGTTATTGTTTTTTTATCAAGAGTCTTTTTTTATTTATTTATTTCTTCTAGCACAATATTGTGAAATGTTATTTTCTAAGGATATAAGTCAGTAATACTCGATATATATAATATGTATATAAATACTACAACTCTAAGAAAATAGTAACGACAAAATACATGAAACCAATAGCCAAAGCCGGAAAAAATATTGCACTAATGTTAAAAAATATTGCATAATTGTTTTGAAATTCTGTGTGCACACGCAAAACAGAGGAAAATTAGTAACAAACAAAAGCTACCATCATGTATATAAGGAACAAGGAGATAATAATAACAATAAATTTATATAAGTAGGAGCTAGCAGTGGCATGTCACTCATTGCGCATTGCGTATGAGTCGTATGTGTTACAAGTTGCGAAAGTTTTATGGAGCGAGAACAAGGCGGGCAGATCTGAAAAATAAGTTTATAACACACAGTTACGGCAAGTGATTGAGAGATAAGTTTCCAGAACACCTTAACCAGTAAAAAAAGTGTGACGGTGCACTAACACTGCTTCATTCATCTGAAGATAGCCATCGTTTCTTTCTCAGTACCGCTAAATTACATTTCTAGTAGCCGTGTAGCGCGTTTACGAGGCACTTTGAAGATGCTACGGTGTGTCCGTAATGGCTATTGCAATATTATACGGTCAGATGCCCGACTGATATCAACGTATTCTCTACTGTATAATTTTTGTCCTCAGAAGATACCATACAAGGGTCAAAGAAAATTGTAGAGGGTACATCTTATGATGCCTAACATTTACCGCTTATCAAACATCTAAGTTTTCTTAGAAAACGATTATACTGACGAGACCTGCCGTTTTTACAACTTTTTAGTGTTTATCGTTAAACATAAAAATCCTGTGATAGTGATAGGTGCCGTTAGCTGCTGCTTAACGACAATCTCTTGTTATTATTTCAAGTTGCGAACATTTCGCACATTATATACACATGTCGGTACCTCCCTTGGTCAACAATAGGACTTTTATCCAGCAGTTGACACTGCAGCTAAGCTTACATAGGTAAGTGGTAGGTACTTTGTAATTAGTCATCACACATATTCTTCGGTAGCCGTCACACATTCGAAAGCTACCGCTGAGTACGGGTATTAATATCTATTCGGCCCTATATTCTATGAGCCAGATACTTATCTCGGGAGCTATGTTTGAACTCAATTATTTACGACTTACCTCCACGTATGACAGTTGCATTACGAAAGCTGTATCGTAAAGTAAGCTCAAACAATCTAAATGAATCAGACTAGTTACCTACTGAATGTAAATGATTCAAAAGTAGACCAAAGTTGAATTATAAGTCAATTTTCGTCTAACAAATGTAATGTAAATACAAGTCATTAATCTTACGTAACGAAAACTCGATTTGCCATTTATGAGACACAATAGCAGAACAATAGTGCTTGGCCTTATTTGAAGTAACGACTAGTACTGAGTATCAACACATAGCTCCCGCCCCCCATTATATATGACACCGTTGACTAGACAATATCATATGAAATCACTGAATAATAATCTGATCAAACGGCAGATTTAATTTTACGATGTCAATATCCTCAGGCAGTATTTTTAACATTATGCTCATAAACAGACAAATAACAGTCGCTATTAGTAGTAGACGAAATAAAATGTTTTGCAATCAGACTGAAGAATAAGTGCGGAAGCGATCAACTTTGGGATCACTGATTAATCAATCATAAATGCTATCGTAAAACTGTGATATCCAAATGAACGCCGGCGGCGACGCGGGCGCAAGCAGCGGGCAGAGCCCGACGCTACATTACACCTCTATGTTGCTATAAAATTTATGAGGGCTCTATTTTGGAAGCTAATTAAAAAAATTGTGATAGCCGTTAGAAGAGACCGATCGTGAGAGAGTGATAAAACTTCTGGAGAAATAATTTGAGGTGTGGGTAGGTATACTCTGCACTGTAATTAGTATCTTTGTACTTTACTTCACAAATTAGCCTATTGAATATTCAATAATTATTATATATTTTATATATTACTCTTCAAGAAGGAAACTTTCATGTGGACGCAAACTAACATATGCTAGTGTGAAAGTGCCAAAGTATTAATGAGGTGCATGTCCAATCAATAGGGAATTTAAACGGGACTCAACACAGTAATATTTATAGTGACCCGACGCTGCACGGTCAAGCCGCTTATCATGGGCACCACGACTCACGGAAACCTCCGCAGTAGTTAGTGTGAAATACGATCTATAATGGCTGCATCTATTTAAAATAACAAATATGTAAAATATTGTGCTCAGGCTTTTACTAAAGCACAAAAAACAAATGCCTTTTTTTTAACAGTAAACTAATTAAAGAAAGGTAGAAGTACTACCTTTACCTTTTACTGTATTAGTAGCACTACCTTTCTTTAATTAGTTGAGATGACCATTTCAAACGTCATAAAATTACTGTATGATTTTTATGAGTATAATTATACTAGCTACATACCACAATTTCTTAAATTTACATATCAGATTAGCAAGATCGATTATACATCAAGCAAATAAAAGATATAACTGTCAATTCGATGACGAATAAACTTTTATATTCATCAATAAATCCAATCAAAAAGCAAACATGGCGGTGACTCCTGCCAACACGTTCTTGGATATTTAATTCTAGCTAGCTGCACAGCGTACCTTCATTATTCAAATTGTTCTCAAAAGTTGTCTGTAATAACTTATAGTGTCGTTTAATTCACTCATTGCATACAGTCTTTAGAAAACTTAAAGATATATTTTAACATTAGTTATCGATCCAAAACGAATTCGTTTCTAATATATTGTCTCATTAATTACAGAGCCGCGTCGACATGAATGAATTGCGAGCCTGATACAGAACCTACGTCTCGGAATTTAGTCACGCAATTATCCCGGGCGGACTCAAACGTGCGCCGATCATCGAAACTTTGACTTTCTATTACAAATTATAATTTGCACATAATCAACGAGAAATAAGACGAAATAATTATAAACATATACCTACGTTAATATCCTAACACCTTAATGTAATCACAAACACTCAAAAAGCTCTCGGCGCTATGAACCGTGTTAATCAAACATCGTCCAACGGCTAACTTGCAATCGTATCGAATCACTATCGAGTGAAATAAATAATTTAATGAGCCGTCTTGTGGTTCTTTTAGAGCTTTGTAATAACCGAATCACGTTCGTTTTTCCGTCCATGACCGTACAACAGTGACGAATGGCGACAACACGCACCACTCGATCTTCTAAGATTTATGCTCGGAGTAAATTAGCGCGAAGGGCGGAACGGGGCTCGAGCATAGCGCCATAGACGAGCGACAGTCGCGTGCTTGTTGTGACCTATCTCTACAGCGATCTACTCGATACGCTATATGCGCCCGCGCTTGCACTTTGCTCAACATTACAAATGGCACCTCCCACAATGTCATACAATTGGAGTCAAAGTCGTAGGTCTGATAGCTATCAACTAAGCTAAAAGAAGGTACCTCTTCTTTTTAAATTGTGCTAAATACAAATAACGATTTCGAATATTTAATAAAATCCTGTAAACAGACTACACAAATTAAAATTTACAATAAATAGACTACAAAAGTTCACAGATTAAAATTTACAAATTGAAATATGCGATTCGGTTTACTTGAAAATTTGTAGGGATCTATACATATTTTTTTCTTACAAAAATAAGATAACTGAGACAAATTGGAACTAATGGAAAAATTAATTACAGAAGTAGTAACAAAAAATACAGTTTATTGTTTCTCTATGAGTCAATTTTCTGACACATGTAGTTGATCAATCATTGCTCTTTATAGCTTTTAACAATGACTACAAGTCACATGAAATAAATTCGTGAATGTTGTGATTTTGTGTGAACTACGTGAAAAATAGCCTAACCAAAAAAGACCAAGTAGCTGGAACATTTTGTCACCGTCTAACCATATTCCTGTATTTATGTTCAAAAATTTCAGTTGCGAAATATAACAAAATAACGGAGGTCTTCTCGACTCAGGGATTAAGAACCATAGCTTTTCATTTTTCCGAAATTACAGTGCGATAGTAATAAATTGGTCACCGATGCGCGGTTAGCCAGGAGCAGCTCTTTATTATTGGTCCTGCCCTTGCGAGTTATTTTATGAGTGCTAATTAAGCTTCTTGTTTCTCGGGCTCACTCTCGATCCTGAAACTAATTATTGGTTCTCTGTGAACTTTTTATCTGCCGCCCACGAACAATGGAAACGTGACTGTACTGGCGATCTCACAGATGTATTATTATTGTTGCGTCCTCTACATTGGCCACTACCAGTGGGATCCATAAGAAAAGAAGGTACATACATACCGATCCAATTATTACGTTTACTTTGCAGCGTATATATACAGAATTAAACGCATAAGTATGCAATGTACAATCTCTTTATTCGATAAGGAAATGCCACAGCGTATACAAGAATAACTATCAAAAACAACACTTGAAACGTGATATTCTCCTTCGTATCTTAAAATATCGGCAATATTGCAAAAGCACTAAAACAACCGTCAACATCGATTCTTTTTACAGCGTTCATTTTGGAGTCGATAGCTGAAATACTTACTTCGATAACTGCGTAAAGTACCAAGTACCAATATCAACAAATCTGATGCAATAATATTCATTATATTGAATTGTAACAGATTGAAAATGTTGTCCTTTGTTTTTATTTATATTGGTAGGTACCTAAAGACAGATCTCACATTTTCGGTTTTGACTCTTGCAGAATCGTGCACTGGCCTTTTTATTATAACTTACGTCAATAAGAATTGCAATCTTAACCGTGCATAAATTAAGTTCGGGTTATGTAATTTAATTGGCTTCAAGTGCTTTCGTGGACATTTTTGCAGAACGAGAGACACATTTAGAGCGCACTGAATATGCATGCACGGAGGGGACCGCGTCACTGCCGTGGCGTTAATAAAATACGAACAGCGAAACGCTATAAAACCGTCTTAGCCACGGGTTCAAATAACGACTGTCAATAAAACGTTTATGGTAGTGCGTACTGAATGACCATAAATTGTAAAGATTAAGGTCAATAACGCGATGGATATGATAACTGCTAACAACGCGTAAAGCACGCGTTTAGTTCGATAGGCAACTTTGTGCATTTTCAATTTGCGCCTGACTCAGTAGTCGGCTCGATATGCGCTATGTATCTACATAGAGCTTACGTACGATTATAAATTACGATAAAGTACTTGCTTATAAAGTTATAATAGACACCAATTATCGAGTTTCCGGTGCACCTTAATCGAACTATTACATACGAATTCAACATAGCTGTTAGGTTTCTGTAGATTCTGAGTTTATGAATAATCCAAAAAGTAAAACAAGACCTGTTAAAATCTATTTTACTGTGTCCTATTCTAGCTGTACAGCTCCTTAGTCGAGTGTACCGAAACAATACGAATCTATTATGTACTGTAAGTGCAAGCACTTTGTAGGCGACTGGTCACTGGTACCTATATGGTATCTAAATTCTAATAGATTAGACATTACGTTTAGTCAATGTTTTTTTTTTATGACATACTAGAATTAGGTGTTGCTGAAAATGAAAGAGACTTAGAGATGTAAGCAGCCAACAAACTATTTTTACAGTTTATTGTTATTAAATCACTTGTTTAATTTACAGCTATATTTATTATTAATAGCTAATGTAATCCTACCTACCTATGTTAATAATTTCTTGCACAGCCGAGGTAGATAAGTAATAAATCAATCTATATAATATATAATAATAAGTAATAAAAATCTATTAATATGCTATATAGATTATAGATATACTTAAATAGATTTTATTAACACTATATAGCCAACATTACTTATACCAATGTTGTGTAAAATGCTACAGGTAGCGCCACCTGTTGTCGAATAAGAGAACTATAACGAACTATATGCACGCGAGAGACATCTATGATGGTGTCAGTGAAACTTTTACTTTTTTAGTTACTTTTATTCTTTTAATTTTATTTTACCATAAACATCTTGAAACATCTTGAAATGTAATAAATACTATTACTTAGTAACATCTAGGTACTGTAACCCTATAAAAAGGTTAAGTCTAATGAGGAAAATGCCTTTACTTTTTACCTAACGACTAAGTATATCAATCAATCAGTGGCTCAGTTTCACCACTTACTGGGTAAATGCCTAGGTACAGTAGGTACTAAAATATGCTAGAGCTATATAAAAAGAAAACCCACTTGGATTGTTAAGCCGGCCATTGATTGGCGAAGTAAGACGAGTCTGCCGTGCCATAATCGCTGTATGCTGACCACGTCCACTATTGTTTTATGTAAAATACTGTCTGTAGGTACAAAAAACACGAATGTATTGAGGGACCGCACCATCTCGTTAAATCTCTTCGGTTGTACGCGACCTCATTCAATATTTCAAGTCATCAATCTACTGATCCTTATAATGAAATGAGCAGGCAACAAGATAAACCGTATCTCTGAGTTTACAAGCTGTCTAAGTACTCATATAAAAACACAATAAAACATACCAGTACCTCTTAACATAGTAAACAATAACTTATGCCAATTCAAAACTTTTACAGTGATATCCAACATCGTATGTAAAAGTATACCTGTCGACGTTTTACAATCATACTTGTAGACACTACTCTATAAGATCGATTCTCAGTTTAAAGCAACTCGACATTTTTTTGCTGCTCACGGTATAACTAGTGTCCTAATAGGGCGATGCTACTCATCCACTATGAATATTTCGAGGAATACCATGTACTAGGCAGCTTTTAATGGTAGAGTCGCATAGTTCGATTTATGTTACTGGAACTTAACGAAATGTATGAAATGAAATACTGACGTACTTCTTCGTAATTGTGTCCCGATTAGTGCTGGCCCCGATACAATATGCGAGCAAAAACAATGATCCGAAAAAGGCGACAAAATTAATTATCACGAGAGCTGAGCCCAACAGAACCGGAGTCTTCATTCTTGAAGGAGCTGCGCTTTTTTGTTAATCTGGCAATCAGTCAATAGCACATCTACCTACAGCATGCACAAATACCAACGTATGCTTTCATGCACCAACATTCTTAAATAAAAACTTGCGAGCATGTAACTAGTGAACTTCGTTACACGATTGGCAAACGAAATCTTTTTAGCATTTACAATAGCTAACCTAACCATCGTTCAATATTTTTACAGAATTTTAATCAAACCTGTAAACCTCAATGTCGGAATAAAATGTCATAGTTAATCAACGGATAAGACTTATATAGTCGTAAAGTAGTGTTGGTCGGAAGGTTGGTAGTTAGCATCTTTAAATTATCTCTATAGAGCCAAGAGAGTGATAATTATAGCATTCAAGTGTTGAATTTGAGCTTGTCTGCTATAATTTGAGATAGCTTTAAATACGGTTTCGTTCATTCCTTTAGCAGTTAATAATAATGGTCACGGTGGCCAATTTCACTCTGAGATATTATAGTGACGCTCTCTCAAAGTCTGATGGGATGACAATTGAGATTGAATGGTTGTTGTCATAAGGGCGGAAGTATGCGATAAAAAAAAAATACATTTGTTTTGCTGTAGACGTGCCAAATTTTGCTCTATTACAAAAACGAAAAAAGAAGGAAAAATATCAAAAGGTTTGTCCCATGTCGTTTGCATTTAAGATGATCAAGGCCACCCTATGAACGCAGTTTTCCTATGAAAAAGTAATTTCAGGAAAAAAAGGTTCGCATAATTGCAATGCGGCAGGCGATAACTTTAAGGACTTTTAAGAATGAGAAAAGAATTAACTTTTATAAAAAAAAACACTGTATTTTTGGAAAGTAATACCCAGGTGTCTGTCAAAATCCATCCATTATGCAAGGCAAGTAAAGCAGACTAGGCATATTACAAATAACAACACAAAAATGGTTGCCTGTAAAGTCGGTTTTACGGGCGAAGATTTTACGTGACAACGTCTTTTACCGATCATAGTTGAGTGGGAGAGAGACGCAAGGCATTCGGCGGGCCTCTCTCTCGTTCGGTGACTCATCGTAACGTTACCGAGCGTTACACTTTTTCATAAGTGACTCCCAGCCGCAACCTAATTTAAGACGTTGTCACGTCAAAAAATAAAAATACGAAAATAGCTCATAAATCGTATTCGTTTCCATACTTATGACAGTGGATGTAATACGGCCTGGTCAAGCATTCATTTGGCAAACTAACACTTGCTTACTATTCTGCCATAAAACTCAAATTTATAATACCTATTATGCAGTTGTAAGAAACAGGCGAAGTGCTAGACATTCTAAAACCGAGGGTTTTATATACATATAATTTAATTAATATTTTTTTTAAAGATACAAAATGACATTCAAAGATTTTCGAAACGCTTACCACACTCGAAAATCAAACCGGCTAAAATCCAAACACTAACACTCTTTATTTTTATACCATCAGGCGTTAGGGTCATTCATAAGCACAAAATCTTTTTAACATACATGTTAAGTTATTTTTATGAAAGAGAAACGGAGATCTAAAGAATATTATTTCAATTAAACGAAAATTATCGACAATTAAATTCGTCCTTGTCTTTCAAAAGTTGCATTTCATGGTTTTCCTTTAATTTAATATACCATGTCTGTTTGGAAACTTTGATCCGAACGATCCTATCGATTGATGTCATAAAAGTACATAATATTTATTTTCTATGTACACCGTACAGAATGTTTATTTATTTATCTATAGTATGCATTTACATAGTACAGGCTTTGCTTAGTTTGGGACCAGATGGCCGTGTCAAGTTGTCCCAGGATAGTTCAATTATTTTATTATTTTTATTTTAAGCAAGTTCTATTCTTGGGGAGTTTTATTTCTTTAAAAAAAGGTATTGCCGTAAAAGTCCTTTACGTAAAATAATCTAGATCTTAACGATTTATTTAAAGTGGTTTTCTTCCAGGCTCCATTAAAACTTTTCCCCTTGTATATTTATTTGAACCCTTAACTGTCAAGTTTTCTCTTTTTTTTTAGTCTCAAGGCTTAGTTCAAGATTTACAAAGATTTGGTCTGAGAATTACCATAAAAGGAGTACATTGATTGATTTCATTTTTATCTGATCTATCGCAAGAAGCGTAATTATGCACGCAACGTCTTTATAAGGATAATGGATTCTAGTAAAATCTTGTCATTTCCTTAGTATAATGAACAATATTAAGAGGCCCGCTAAGTGTAATTGGGGCTTGAGCAGCAAAGTGCTCGGTTTATGCAGCCGCATAATTACGTATAATAGGCGACTTTTGCAACGCACGCGCATTCAGAATGTTTAACTCCCCTGAGACAGAAGTTTTGAAACACTGGCTAATTATAAGTTATAAGGTGAATATTATACGATTAACTTAAATATTGCCTTTGTATTTACCGGTTCGGTTAAAAAAATATTTAATCGAGTTTAATTTCCCAGTGAGATCCACTTGTTAGGATTCCCTGCCAAAATGGTAACAAAAAAATGCCAAACTTTTTTTACCTAAGTACTAAAACTTTGCACCCCCCTGGAAATTGTTCCTGTGTTGTCGGAGCGTTTACAAAATAACTAAATTTTTATACACTGTAGGCCTTGTTACACATTTTTGTCCCGTTTGGGAATCGTATACAGATACCGCAGCAGCCAATGGCTCCACCACTGTGCTGTTAAAACTTAAATAAACTATAAAGCCATTATAACAATTATTGTTTATACATTTTGTCGAAATATAATAAAAAAATATATATTCTTGCAATCAGACCTCAAATAAGATTTGAAACGTAAAGTGGACAGTAGAATCTTATTTAAGAGAACTTAATTTGCACATGCGTTGGAAAAAGTTGAGTGAAAACCTCTGGCTTGCAGCGGAAGCCTATCAAATGACAATATCTTGTAGCACTTTTTCTCGGAAAACATAAAATAAAAGTCCAGTTTCAATACACTAAAGCTAATGGCAAAAAAATAGTCCTTTAATATTAGTTAAACAAACAAATTCATTAGTAACATTTCCATGGAATCATAACTTCAAAATTGTGTGTCGATAGAATTTTGTGATTTTGACATTTCAGACTGTTATATATTCTTTCAAAATATGTATTTCGAATAAAGCTAAACGACACAGAAATTTAATTAAAGTGATATTTTCTACCGATTTGCAGGGTTTTACCTGAATATATTATGATATTTTCAGTTGAGCACAAAACTAAACGTATTTATAAAACTCTTATTATTTTTGCGGTTGGTTGAATGAATTGTTTTAGTTTATATGCCACATTGTAATTGAGACAAGGTCAAAAAGAGCGTTATATTTTATAATTTCTTGGAGTACTGTTTAGCATAATTAAAAAAAAATCCTGGTCAATTCAAGAACATAGAAAT
Source organism: Athetis lepigone (assembly GCA_033675125.1). Lineage (NCBI taxonomy): Eukaryota > Metazoa > Arthropoda > Insecta > Lepidoptera > Noctuidae > Athetis > Athetis lepigone. Next base: position 12,690,842 of record CM066232.1, on the reverse strand, counting down.
GATTATTTTATTTATTCCATAATCCATACTAATATTAGTGTCGTGATGGCCCAGTGGATATGGCACCCGCCTCTCGTGTAAGAGGTTGTGGGTTCGAATCCGGGCAAGTACCAATGTGACTTTTTCAATTCATATGTACTTTCTAAAGTTTATCTTAGACATCACTGACATTCCGTGCCTCGGAAAGCACGTAAAGCCGTTGGTCCCGGTTGTCATTCGTAGAACTTTGACAGTCGTTACTGGTTAGTCAGAAACTCAGACCAGTCTAACCAAGAGGTATCGTGTCGCCCAGTTACTGGGTTGTGGAGGTCAGATAGGCAGTCGCTCCACGTAAAACACCGATATCGAGCTGAATCCGGTTAGGTTGGCAGCCGACCCCAACACGGTTGGGAAAAAGGCTAGGGAGATGATGATGATACTAATATTATAAATGCGAAAGTAACTCTTTCTGTCTGTCTGTCTGTCTCTTCTTCACGCCTAAACCACTGAACCGATTTGAATGAAATTTGGTACAGATATAGTCTGGAACCCGAGAAAGGACATAGGATAGTTTTCATCCCGGAAATCCTCCGGGAACGGGAACCATTATTCCACGCGGACAAAGTCGCGGGCAAAAGCTAGTCTTTGATATGCTAAAGCCATCCTGTTACTATGTGATATGAGACTATTTTGCTGAATCATTTCATGGTTCATTGACCCTAACATATCATACGTTCAAAATGGAATCATATAACTTCCTGCAGACGATTGCGCATGCTTAGTGATTTATAGCACTTCTTAAATAGAAAACTTGGTTGTTAATTAAGATTGTGGCTTTTTAAACGGTTTGACTGGAAGAGAAACTTAATACGACAGTAACAGAGGCGCACAGTCAATATGAAGTTTTCATGGTCCATCGCACATAATAGATTAACAGTAAATCTATTTTGTACACAGCTCCTGCAGCGGAAAAACCTTGTACTGCTAGAAGGGACGAGTATTGGTCACTACAAAGGCAGATTTGTTAGTAAGAAAACAGAAGTTTTTTTCAAATTAAAATTTTATCGAGTCATCTAAATTTCCAAACATTATTCGCTACCTCGATGAACCTTTTGCAAAATATACACTGCCTGTACGTAATCGTAATCCTTTCGATGACTAAAAAAAATTTGTTTTTAGCAACTCACTAATCAATAGTGTTTATTTAATTTTATTCAAAAAACCTTTCTAAAATAACAAGATGTTGAATTGGGCACCAACATTAATTCACTCAGAATACAATGATGAGCTAAGTTTACAAGATTACCTGAGTTTTTATATTCACCTGCATTTATAAATGACTTGAGATTATCAACACGACCGACCGATCGATCAAACTTAGGTCAGACAAGATTACGCTGTTAACCAAAATATTAGTTTCTCAGAAAAAAAATAACAACAACATACCTATTTTCTTTAGTAGATAGATACTTAGTTTCGTACTTGCATGATAATTTTTCTTAACGCATTAACACAGCAAACCATCGAATCCAATGGGAATCTAACATTGCAGATTGCATTATATTGAAGATATAAATACAGAACCTGTTGGGTTTCTATCTTATGTATGCAGTTTAAAAATAAATTTTATCTGCTTACTTGGAGTGAGTTCAGCTTAAAAGGGTGTAGTTAAATGACGTAGGACGTCATTCGCGGCGACTTCGGCGACTCTAATCTCCATCAGCTACTGCCATTGCGCTTCGTAAAGCTGAATTTCCCACAGAGCATCGGAAATAACAGATAATTTTATTTGTTTATAGCAAAACACGTCAATAAACGGACACTTGGCAAAGGTCATATACGTAAAAACATCCACAACCCGCAATATCATGTTTAGGTAATAAAAGGATGCAAACTAATTAAATCTCGAGGGAAATATAGGTTTAAGTGACTACCGATTGTTTACAAAAACATGTATAAAATTATAAAGGTGCTGATAGACACTCACAGGTGTATTACTTCTAACAGAACATCGAGCATTTGACGTTTTTAAATTTGACGAACAGAGTCAGCCATCGTAGAGCTAAGTATTGATACCATAGATATATTAAAGAAGGAGATATGCCCTGTAGACGAAAATGTATCGGATACCTGTGTCTCCTGTTATCCCTACCACACGGCAACTACTACACGCGCAGTTCAGTAAAAGCAATAGATACGCAGCCGCGCACACACCCGCATTTCTTGTACTAGAACGTACAACACAATCAATTATGAACCTTAAAACACCTACACAGCGTGTATTTACCATGCACCGTAAAACTTACTCACACATTAACATTGATGGCTATCGTTGTGCTGTGCAAATGCAATTTATTTTACATTTACGCTAGTGATTGACTAAATCGGAAAATTATCGAAACTTCTATTTATTATCGACCAAATCCTTTTTGGGTTCTCGGAAGTAAAACTAAATAAAAAGCTGGCGTAAATAGATAAATTTGGGTTTGTGTAACTTAAAAGCATTTTTGAATTTTATAAATATGAATACGATGCAGTTATTTATTTATTTGTTTATTTTTTACGATGGTATAATACTGATACAAAATGGACACGATGGTCCAGATGCCACGCGACATGCACTTGAACCGTGTTAGGTAAGCCGAGGGAAATATTTAAGGACGCTGTAATATTTGGTCACATATGACTAATAATAATAAAACAAAATTAAAACAGGGTAAATATTAGTATTTACTTTGATATTCCAAGCGGGTTAAAACGGTGGACAAATTAAAACAAATAACTCCCAAACAATATTTTATTCGTCAGGCGACTTTGTTGTCGATAAACTACGCTAAAGGATTTGCACATGGACATCATTAACTCACGGCAAGAACCAGCGGCCGCATCACGCGATTCTTGCGTTTAGTTAAATATCGTTTTGTGATTTTTACATTGCTTGTCTTGTCACTAAGTGACAAACTTGCGTAGTTGTGAAGGAGCAATGTATTTCAGCAGAAACAATGCAGTCGCTGTGATGCTTAGAAACGAAATAACAGAAAATATTTTTCGATTTGTTATTTTTTATGATTTTAAAGACAAATATAGGAAAAAATATATGAAATGTGATTCTTTTGTTGACATAGTTTTGGTATCTGCTTCACTTTTTGCAAGAAATCGCTGAACAATACGGTATTTTAATTTGTTGACACGATGGCGTTCGAAAGCACACAAGTTCGCGGACACGGCCACTTACGTACGACCTGTATCACGATTGCATGTTGCGCGGACAGCGACACGCCCACTTGCCACTTCTCCTGTTATTTATATTTCTATGATTGATACGCTCATCGCCTCATCTAAAAAATATTCAATGATTTACAAGATAGATATACAATATGAAGCTCGATTTGCCAAAAAGCTTGAAGCAAACTTACTCTCCTTACTCTAGAATGCTCGTCAGAACACTTGATAGAATGCTCGCTAATCATTTAGTTTTCTGTAATATAACATTACAATAATGCTCATTACAAGTAAAAGTTCAAGTTTATCAGCACCTTAAAACCACGATTCTTCGTGAGAAATCTTATTCAGTAAGTGCAATTATTATCATTAAAAGTGTAGGTAATAATACCAACCTATTACTGCCCCACTGCAGGGTAAAGGCCTATCTTCTCATACAGAGAAGGCACGAGCATTGATCACCACGCTTGCTCAAGGCGGATTGGCGATTTCGCAATTCGGACTTACGTATATTAACTACAAGTCTAGGTTTTTTCAAGATGTTTTCCTTCACCGATGTCTGTGATGTCCAGATACATTTTAGAAAGTACATAGGAACTGAAAAAGTCACATTGGTACTTGCCCGGATTTAAAGCCACTACCTCTTGCATGAGATGCGGGCGCCTTAACCACTAGGCCACCACGACAGATAGTGTAGGTATTAGTAGGTAATGTCACTTTCATGGATTAATAAAAAAAAGTGCTTGAATTACCAACAAAATCTAATCAGATAAAAATAGTAGGTTCATAAAATATATTCAATGATTATATAATTAATGTTTACGTGTACGATTCACGGTCAAAATACAAGGCAAAAACTTCACATGGGTACACGAAACGTCATGTCTATTATAATTTTAGAAAACAGAGTCTGATATCTGACTTATTATCTTTTTTTTACACAAAGGTCAGTTACAAACGTTTTTCAATGTAAATTATAGCTTGAACGTGGAGTCGTAAACATTTCCCGAATTCAATTATTATTGACATAAAGCTTTAGCTAGTATCAATAATATTCAGGCAGTGAGAACATAAACGCACCTCCTGCAGCGCCCGCTTAATAGTTATTTTGTGTAATGTGCTAAATTATTGTTATTGGAATTGACTGTTTTGCAAAACTACAAAAATATACTCCTGACTAAATAGTATACAAGTACTTTACTGTAATTTTCACATTAAGAAGACAGACACGTAATGCATTACAAGTCCCTATCTATGACGCTCTCTCTCTAAAATATTAGCAGCTTTGTCGACTAAAACCCAAAACTCTAGGAATAAAATCTAAATATCTCTTGTATATTAAACCTTCGAACACACATGATTCGAGACACAATAGAAATACAATAATAGCCCGACAGCCGGCCGTCGCTCGGTCGTCGGAAGGTAAACAATTCTTATATCATAACACAAGTCACTTCATGTAAGCAAAAACTTAAGGGAGAAATATACAATTTTATACATTAATAAACGTAAGCAATCGTGAACAATCCACTTTAGTTGAAGACTTAACGGAACTAACCGGAATACACGCATCTCGTGGGGTGCATCAGAAAAAATATTGACTTTATTATCGTATCGAAACCTGCTGCTTATTATAATAGTTACATCCAATCGAGTAGAGTTACATTTTCATATTCTTACATTACGGATATTTTTTTAATTAAACTAAATCATTTTTTGCAATAGCTAGAAATAATTCACCAATTTATTATAACTACTTCTTTTTATGGTGATGTCCTTGAACTCTTGATAATTTGCAGAAGTCATAGAGTTAATCATTAATCAAGAATAATAATGAATGGATTTACATAAAATATAAAATATCAACGTTTATATGAATAACATCATATAAAAGATGATATTCTTTTAAATCGGCGTCTGTGTATGTTCAGAAGGAACAGCGCAATAAAAATGGATGGCATCGGGGCTCTTCTACGTGGTGCAGATACAAATTGATGTTCCAGTATTTAATGAGGAACATTAGCGTGTGCAGGCTCTGGACGTGCCTCAGACCGATACCATTTGTGGCACTCATTACTACTTTTGACCAAGTACGGCAGTAACGGTGAGCGCTTTTCTTTCATGATTTACAAAACTCATTTGCAAAAGTATTTCGACATGTATTTATGTTTCGCTCTGTTTTTGCTTTACTTTATCGTTGTCTGCCTGTAACAAAATACGGTCGTATACTTTTATGTGTTTACGTAATATGTATAGCTCACAATATTTTCAGAAACGAACTGAAAGCAACAAAGCTGTGCTTTTGAAATGACTATTGTTTCCTTGTCATTGATATTTGTTACAGCATAAAACTTTAGCGTCATTCCAACATTGAACTCTTTTGTCGATCAATAACTTTATAAACCATACGAAACCACTTATCTTCTCCATCGTTTTTCAATTTTAATAGTGGCAGGACAAATAATTTTCTTCTACTTAAAATTGCATCTCTACTAAAGTGTATGTAAAAATATATAAATAAATAAATATCACAAATAATCTAGTCTGCTCGCCATTTGATTTTGCGTTTGCAAAGTTCAAGGTTTGAATAATAGTCTATAACGCAAATATTTGATTTTATTGCTTCTGCCGATCGTTAATATTGTATAATTATGTATCATGTAGTACAATAACCATAATTACCCACGTATACAATAGCCAAAATATGTACTACAAACAGATAAGTATTTAAGTTAAGTTACTTTATATGTAATCTATAACTATTGCTAATTATTAAGTTTAGATCTGATTAGCATTAATGTGGTGCGACTTCCTCTTAAGAATGTCACATAACGTAACAGGTACATACCTACATGAATAGCAACGTAACTTCCTTCTACTTAATTCGTTTCGAACCGCTATTAGTCATTGCGAAATTCTTAGGCAGGCTCTTATTTAGCGAAAGATGACATCCACTGCTAACGACAGATTTCCGCGATAAATGAAGTAATTTGTAATAATTAGTTATCATTAAATTAAACCGTAGTGTTTTTTTTTCTTATTTTTATGAGTCCTTAGAAAAAAACTCTCATAAGTATTTACTTACGGACCTACGGTACTTTAAACTCGGTCTAACGGCTATTACATGTTAAGTTATCGACTATGGCTTATGATTCACACAGCAGGTAGCCTAAGAAAAATGTTATTTTAATAAATCTTTGTTGAAAATTTGCAAATAAACCATTTAAAACCTCTTGCCTTTGCCATCTTTTATGTACTTTGTTGTTATTATGGTCGGTTTTTTGCTTGATGTTGTCCAGATAAGCTTAATAAACTTATACATATTATTAAACTGAATCAATTAATTGATTTATTATTTGGTCATAGATCCCCACGTTAACTGCACTCTTTAAAGGGTGCATGCACCGACTCACCGAGTGAGAGCCTCGGCTGGAGAAAGTGCGCAAAGCCCTGTTATGGCGGCATTTCTCATTCCTCCGCCAGTGCCTTTTCTCCCATTATTCGCGTAAATATGTCACTTCGGTATTGCAAGTAAATACAGCTTTAATTTCTTATAATGCGGCTTAAATATCAAAAGCACTAGCTACAGGTATTGATACTAAATATACTTACCTAACAAAGTATAATATGTATGGAAGGTAGTCGACCCGGAACTGTTGTAAAACAAAATTAATTGAAACCACTTAAGTGCAAATAAGGTACGATAATAACGATGGCGTTCAGGCATCAGAATAATAAACTTATCAGAATTATTATAAATTTTAACTTCCATTTACAATGAGGCAAGACTAGATACACATTTAATACCGAAAAATAATTATTTCGAAGCAATTCGTGTCACTTTTATTTGACGTGCCTGTTGGTCTAGTGGTTAGTGACCCTGACTGCTAAGCCGGAGGTCGTGGGTTCGATTCCCATCCATGACAAACTTTGTGTAATGTGCATGATTATTTGTTCTGTGTCTGGGTGTAATTTACCTATAATATGTAACTATATATAAAATTTATAAGGTTTATGAGTTGTCTGGTTACCATAGTACAAGTTCAGTTTGGGATGAGATGACGGTGTGTGAGTTGTCCAAGGATACTTATTTATTTATATTTGTCGATCCTTAATTTTAGGCCCAGATTGTACCCTAGCTAAATGATGCCCTAAAGATTGTTTACGGTTGTTAAAGATGCGCTTGAAAATATGGAAAGCGTGGTGTGGAGCGCAAGCGCATCAGTGTGACCTCTGTGAGGCGCACGCGGCAAGGTCACGAACGCGCGTGCGCGTCAGTCGTGACCCGCTCGCGCGACTTGCCCAACACTACACTCTGCAATTTTCGTATCAATGAAAATGACAATAGGGTACATAGTCATTTGAACTGAAATCTCAATACAATGTCTCGGCTGTATCTAATGCGACACCGGCGGTATTCTGGGCCGCTCATAGGGCATATTGCCTCTTAATTCTAGACAAGCCAGATGCTTTTCTAAGGGCAAATGCATGTATGCGTCATAATATAATCAATTCATTTCATGCCGAACCATCTAATATAAACATTTTGTTTATAAATCTTGACAAGTTCGGAAATTCCGTATCACAAATCATGACGGGTTAGGAATCGTAGAACCGACCGATTATTCAGTCGGTGGTCAGACTTGCTACGAGGTCGTTATCGAACTCCTACCAAATCTCGATATTTTAGAGACACATAAGTATATAAGATTAAACAAAAACTAAGTAGTCAGTGGCTACAGTTAAAATAATGGTCTTGCCCTAGTCGTCAATTTGATAATTCACGTATAACTTTTCCTGTCTTTAACATTCCATACAGGCTTGTTTTTCCCTATAGTAAAATATAAATTTTATTTTCGCAATCAAAAATGAGTCAGTGCGAACCTACACTAAATAGCGACTCGCTGAGATCATAGACGGTTTTATTTGCTAAGTTTCATAATAAACTATTTTGCTGTTGGAATATTTATAAGATAAAACATTCTAATCTCTTAACAAATAACGTTTAAGACTTCGTCGTTACTGATTACGTCGTTACAGTACTTTTTATTAAAATAAATTATTCTCACTACCAAGTCTAATGAGCAGATACTGAACGTTAATGTTGAATAGAATTGTGATTTTAGTATAGCATTAATATAAATTTAGTTTTACTTAATCGATAAATTCAGTATAAAATTGACCTGTGATATTAATGCTCCTACACTCAGTATAATCTGAGCTCCAACATTATAAAGCCCAGTAATACATTACCCTTGTGTATTTAACAGGCTCCTAAAACCAAAGGCTTTTTTGGACTTTAACGCCATATGATATTTTTTGCCGTGATCACTTGCGGCTCAGCTCTCTACGACTGTTTACTGCTTAGCGGGGCTTTATTAGCACCACATGACTTAAAAATCACGGAATATGTAATGGTAGGAATCGTTGGCAACAATTGGTGGCTTTAAAATATCTCATTGACTCGTAAGCACAAAATGTCAAACTAAACAATAAATCGTAGTAGATTACAATGCAACCATTTGAATACCTCCGTAGGCCATGAACTCGAGACAGAAGACGACGCAACGAGAAATTATTGCACCTACGTAATATACGTACTGCGCTTAGCTCATTGAAGGTGTTGACTTCCGATTTGCCTTCATCCATACTAACATTATAAATAGGAAAGTGTGTTTGTTTGTCCGTCGTTACAGACAAAACTACTGAACCGATTTAAATGAAATTTGGTACAGAGAGTGGTACTGAGAAAAGACATGATACATTTTATCTCAAAAATCCCACGGGAACGGGGACAAAGCGGGTAAAACCGCGGGGGACAGCTAGTGTTTAATAAACATACATATTATGTAAATAACCTACCCCCTGATAAATGTGGAGGAACTTTAGTAAAACCAAACGTGCTCACCATATAGTCCAAAAGTGGTAATAGTAATCACTTCGACAATTTGCTTATTTCATTATAAACTGACATAGAAGGAAAGCAGTTAGAATTAACGGTTGATTGTCGTGTGCCTTATACGTTGGTGGTAGAAAAGAGATGGCCTGGAAAGGGATACATTATTCAAGGGGATCATTTACATCGCGACGCAGCGGACGTGGTGGATCGCAACTCCTTGTATGTGCGTCAGTGGCGTGTACGGAACCCACTGCGCTACACAAAAAAAACCTTCCATACTGCTCCTTGAGGCTTTCTTTTTTTAATGTACTCCAAGTATTCGCTTAATGATCCAACACAACGTCCATCCATAGATTGCATTCAATTTATAAGATAAACTTTATCTTTGCCAAGTAGGTAGCCGATAAAAACTTTAAAAAATCTTTTAGTTTGACGTTCTTAAAAAGTTTATATTTTAATTAATATTCAACACTTAATTAACAGTAAAATAATAAAAACCTTTAATATATTACTTTTAACAACAAATATTACAATAGAGATGCAAAGGATCATAGATCAGATTATATTAAATGATATGCAATCTAAGTAATGGGCATGGACAACCGATCTAATGACGATCATGTGCAGCCCTATGATCAGTTGATTAAACACACATGGCTACCTTATTTATAAAGCACAATGAAATAAATATACTTACTTACAAAATTCTTTTGGTTACTGGTTTTCCTAACAAAATCTCATCTCCCTAGCCTTTTTCCCAATCGTGTTGGGGTCGGCTGCCAGCCTAACCGGATTCAGCTGGATACCGGTGTTTTACGTGGAGCGACTGCCTACCTGACCTTCACAACCCAGTAACTGGGCGACACGATACCTTTTGGTTAGACTGGTCATAGTTTCTGGCTAACCAGTAACGACTGTCAAAGTTCTACGAATGACAACCGGGACCCAGGGCTTTACGTGCTTTCCGAGGCACGGGATGTCAGTGATGTCTAAGATAAACTTTAGAAAGTACATATGAATTGAAAAAGTCACATTGGTCCTTGCCCGGATTCGAACCCCCAACCTCTTACACGAGAGGCGGGCGCCTTATCCACTGGGCCATCACGACACCTTTTCCTAACAAAATCTATTTAATGTAAATATAATTTTCTATGCGACTGACACACAGTCGTCTTTTTATTTGTTTACTAGTCATAAAGATTAAAACGTAATGGTTGACGTTAGGGCTGTACTAATGAGTTTTAATAAAATGGTACTTAATTTGATAAATAAGAAAATATTTTATGTTATAAATGTTTTGAATATTACTGTACCGGATCTGTATTTATTACAAAGAACTCGTGTTTTCAGTTGATACTATTTTGTACTAAATGCTGACATTGAATTTTTTAACTGCTTACTGTCTTGTTTTTATCATTCAAAAAATTTGGATATTAGATGTTTAAACAAACAAAGCGAGTGTGTCAATGTGACAGATTGTAATTAACGAAGTTTACATAATTATGTGAAAATTAAATTCTTGAATAAAAAATATTTAAAAATAAATTTCAATAATTCTTCGCCCCTCCAGCATTATCGATTACTTTAATAATTACATTGGCATCCGAAAACATTCGTGTGACGTATGTAGGCGAGTGAGAGGCGCGCCCTTGCCTCGGTCCTTGCCACAATGTCGTCGTAAGTTCGGACCCCGGCCAAACACCCTGCTCTCGAGGTCGAGCTATCTGAGAGAATGTACACCTTTAAGGTCCTACCTCACACTGAATATGAGACTTTTATATTCTATACATTGCAGATTCGTTTCTGTGTTCAAGTCAATATTATATAGATCTATCGACTCAAATATGAGCAGTCGTTATCTCAACCATGACCGTGTTCTAAGAAATATGTACTTAATGGGTTCTATTTACTTTCATAGCGTCTGGTGTTGCTGCCTAGCTATACTGGTGGCACCCAAGGTTTTCGTCTGCGTGGAGTCACCAGTAGTCCAAAATTGATGTCGAGATGAATAACGGCCTGTAGACAGGTTTTCAGAAAGTTGACAAAAATAAAGATTATCCTATCTGAAATCTACTATTTCCTTTTGTTTTAGTTATTTAACTAAACCTAAAACATCTTAAAATGTCTTTTTTTATCTAAATTGAATTATGTATTTATTATCTGTGTTGAATTACGTATTTATTACGATAAGAATTAATTTCATACATCTGTAAAAACACCTTCGGAAATAACGCATTATTTTACAACAATTTTGTTGTTTAGATAGACAGAAAATGCCAAGATCGTTTACTTTTAAGTAGTTACATACCTATAAACAAATGGAGTATAGGTATTTCCAGCTGCATCATTTAATGTCATTTACCATTTTTGTATTTATATCTTTTTGTAAAGTACATCTATAAATCTAAACATCTATAATTTACAAGTGTATTATAAAATATGTCTATTGTGTACAATTAGTAGTCTTCGAACAAATATTAAATTTACCACGGCTCGACGGCACGTTATTCATTAGTTCGTATTTAGCTATAATATACAGTACTTACAGTTGTCTACGGTGACGTGTAATAAGGTCCATTGTAAAAAAACATTCAATAATCTCAACTAACAATCTTCAACATTTTTGTTTCCTCACAAATACTACATTTTTACGTACATGCTTTACAAGACAGATGAAATTGATTACATTATTTCCAAAATTTATTTAATGCTAACTTATAAAGTTCATAACGACGGCCGTATGAGCTTCCAAGAAAGCGAACATACATATTTCAAAAAATGCTTGAAATACAAATTATTGTCTGTTTTCTGCTTATATTTAAGACACATCACATTGCAGACATTTACAGCGTGTCCTAAATTTAAAATTATTTTTGCCAACTTTGCTCAAGCAAAGCTTCTTTGCTTTTTGGAAGTATGGTCGGTGGTAAGTCTCCTGGTCACGACGGTCTCAGCATCGAGCACCTCAAATACGCTGGGGTTCATCTGCCTAGAGTGCTGGCAACGTTTTTCTCGCTTTGCGTGAGTCACTCGCACCTACCATACGATTTGTTGCGAACGGTAGTGGTACCCATAGTTAAAAATAAGACTGGGGATATGTCGGATAAGGCGAACTACAGACCAATATCCTTGGCCACTGTTATTGCTAAAGTGTTGGACGGTTTGCTTGATAGACAGCTAGGTAGCTATATCACGTTGCATGACGCTCAGTTCGGGTTTAGGCCTGGACTTTCCACAGAGAGTGCTATTTTATGTCTAAAGCAGACCGTCCAATACTATAAGGATAGAAATACTCCGGTATATGCTTGCTTCCTTGATCTCTCGAAGGCTTTCGATCTGGTTTCGTATGATGTCCTTTGGGAGAAGGTCAGGGAAGCGGGCGTACCACCGGAGTTGACAGGCCTGCTTCAGTACTGGTACTCGAACCAATGTAATCAGGTTCGTTGGGGTAGTACTCTCTCTGAACCGTACAGGTTGGAGTGTGGAGTTAGGCAGGGGGGTTTAACCTCACCTATGCCGGAATACTGAAACGTCACTCAAATCTCATAATCATCCAAGTGCTACTTAAATATAAGCATCCCTCATATTTAAATGGTATACAGAAAGACCACTCAAGTAATTTGGAACCATGATTAGCCAAGCAGGCCTCAACTTTTTACCAGCACGTTCTCAGTTACAAATCTATTTAGTTTACGCCTCGTATTCGTTTTACGCGGACTTCGTTGTACAAATACTTTCTAGAAATATTAATCATTTGAAATGTATTAGCGTTACGTAAGTCTGATTTGAATTAAGATTGAAATTATGTATTTATTAACATAAAAATTACATTAAATCCAAAAGATAATAATAAAAAATCGTCATTTGAAAATATTTTTTCTAAAGATAGAAATATCGTAGATTGGAACGTTACAGTTGCTTGATTGACATCTTACGTACGAATATTTAGGGTATGCGCACACTACAAAAATGAATCGTTGTGAAGAAAATTCGTCAATGAAATGTACTACAATCCGCAAACTGCGAAAATAAATCGTTTGCGATTATGTAGTGTATTTCTACAGTTCACAGACTAACGATATTTTTTCGCAACAATATTTTATTGTAGAAGAAAATTCGTCAATCTGTGAACAACAGAAATGTATTACAATCCGCGTGATCCGCACTCTGCGAAAATAAATCGTTTGTGAATTTGTTGTGTTTTTCTATTGTTCACACACTTGCAATATTTTTTCGCAACGATATTAAATCGTAGTGCACGCATAGCCTTAAGTCGTAGAGCAATGTAAAGATTCAAGTTTACATCGTATTCCTAAATTTCTTATTAATTTAGTTACAATGGAGAAGAAGCAGAAACGTGGATGATGTTTGAAAGATATGCTCTTTGAACGGATAAGGAAAAAAGTACTGAGTACCTACATAAACCATGAAACACTGTACTTTAAACTTATTTATCTTTTCAAAGGCGTCAACTTTCTTTTCTGCGCCTGATATGTGATCTTTCGTGGTTCGAAAGAAAATACAAGGGCGATAGAGACATTTTCAGCAGTTTTTGTGTAGTTTCAATTGATTTCGCTATATTTAAGAGTCCTCGGGACCACTCTCAAATTTAGGGGCTGCTCAAATCAGATTGACAGTTGATTTGACAGCTAGATAACGTTGAGTAGCGTTTCTGTATACGATTTTTGTACTGAGTGGCGTTTTTACACAACTTAATTTAAGAAGCTCTCAATTTTAACAGATACTCAAAAGTAAGTTTTGTGAATATGAAATCAAAGTTTAAGAGCTGCTCAATCGTTTAAGCAGCTCTTAAATATTTGAGTAGCGTTTCAGTATTCGGGCACTAGGCTCTTCAACCTGTACGTGAATGAGCTGATCGTTGAGCTTAGTAGCAAACCAGTCGGGTGCAAGATAGATGGCTGCAGTGTTAATAACATCAGTTACGCTGATGACATGGTGCTGCTGGGCCCAACGGCTGGCTCAATCAGAGAGATGTTACGTGTTTGTGAGAGGTATGCTGCGACTCACGGTTTGCAGTACAATATCAAAAAGACTGAGTACTTGATCTTTGAGGTCCCAGGGAAAGGGGTGCAGTATGAGCCCATAATTTGTTTAAATGGGAACCCTCTAAGTAGGGTTACCCAATTTAAATACCTAGGCCATTACTTGACTGTGGACCTCAAAGATCAAGTAGACATTGAACGTGAACGCAGGGCGCTAGCAGTTAGATGCAACATGTTGGCTCACAGATTTGCTCGTTGTAGTAATGAGGTCAAAATCACTTTGTTCAAAGCTTTTTGTCAATCGTTCTACACGGGCGGTCTGTGGGTTAACTGTACGCGGAAGGCTCTAGACGCCCTGCGGGTACAATATAATAATGGTTTTCGGGTGCTGTTAGGGTTACCTAGGTACTGCAGTGCGTCGGGCATGTTCGCCTGGGCGCGGGTGGATGATTTTCATGCAATCATGAGGAAGAAGGCAGCCTCGTTGCTAGGTAGAACTAGGACCAGCGCTAACAGCATCCTACAAACCATGGCCGGCAAGTACGATGCGCCGGTGCTTAGGCACTGGTTAGCACTGCTTGTCCGGCAGTAATGGATAGTTTTTAAGTGTTACTAACCCTTAGTAGATAAGTTATTACTAACCATTGGACCTTTGTTGTCATTAAATAAATTTAATTATTATTATTATTATTATTATTTGCTGTTCCATATGCTTTTGCGTGCAGGTTTTCTGTACGCAAAAGCTCAGTTTGTATATAAAGTCATTGATCGCTCCATTTTACTTGCGCCAGCTATTTACATTTATTTTTGCCGCCTCTATCGAGTTCCAATTACACAGATAACGAATAGTTTATGTAGCCTGTCCACGAGAATTGTAAAATAGATAGAAACGCAATAATTATGAATCGGTATCAGAAATGCATAACATTAACAACAATTTACAGCTTAAATTTTGCATAACACGTGCTACAGGAAATGGAAATATTTTAGTGCGTATCCCAGTATTCTCAGCAGACACGTACTAAAGCTAAATCTTCAAATTCTTGTCTTCAATATGTTTCCATATAAATGTATTAAAATAATAGTAAAATTCCTAATCTAGTCATTTTCAAATTCGAGACTTATATTAAGGTAAAACGGTTCCTCTTCGCCCACACAAAAAAGTAATCGGAGTTATAAACATAATTTTATCAAGTCATTAACATATATTTTTTGAATAAAAAATCTTTCTGAGAAGGGCACGGAAAAATAACATTCACAAAGTTCTTTCGTGGCAATTAACTTACTTTTTTTTGAAAGACGAATGTTTTCCTCTCAATTTTAGAGCTATTAGTGTTTTGATAGGTGTATAATGATTTTATGAGTACCTAGGTGTAATGATAATTTTTTGTGCATACGTGTGGCGTATTCTCGCAACTTTTAAAGTTGCATGTATTACCTAAATACATTTGCCAGTTTTGATAACTTACTAACTTAACTTTATTATTGATACATACGTTTGTGCGTTTAAGTACTTCAATTTTTTAAGTTTATATTGCACGAGTAACGAACGATTTTAAATATTTCTCAGTTCTTACCAATACATTTCGAATGATAAAAGTGGTCCTTACTGTTCTTTGTACATAAAGTATGAGAAAGGTCGACACTGTTCATACTCGCGTTTACGAGTACGATGCGGATGTACAAATTGGAAATATTTTATATTTTAAGCGTTGGATAAATTAAATGGAGCTCAGTCGCTCGTTCAAGAAAGATAGTGCCAAGGGTGGTACTTGGATGGTTGACCGAAACCCTACCGTGTCTTGAAATACACATAAAGCAGTTGGTCTCGGTTGTCTTCGTAGATCTTGGCAGTGTTTACAAATCAGAAGCTAACCATGTTCAAGTATAATATTGTACAGTAATTGGTCTCTGGAGGCAAGTTACTGTACAATTCTACACACTTTGTTTATAATTCTACAATTCTGCTGCAATCGGTTACACAGAAAGAAAATAGTAGTTTACTTAAGACAAGCTAGGCTAGCTAGGATGATGTATTGCTGTTTAGCTTCATACAGCGTATTTTTAACAGTTACTATTATCTATTCTATCTTAACTATCTTATTCTATAGTAATCCTAATTAAACCTTTAGGAGTTTGTTATAAAACTCGCAAATAATCGTATAAAAATACGTTACCTGGTCAACACGTGTTTTTAGGGTTCCGTAGTCAATTAGAAACACTTTTAGTTTCGCCATATCTGTCTGTCTGTCTGTCCGTCCTCGCTTAATCTCTGTAACCGTTGGTACTAGAAAGCTTAAATTTGATACCAATATGTATATCAATAACGCCGACAAAGTGGTAAAATAAAAATTAGAAAAAACTGATATAATTTTATTAGGGTAGCCCGCCCCCCTATATGTAAAGTGGGAAGTGATTTATTTTATAATTTCAACCCTAACGTGTGATATACTGTTGGATAGGTATTTAAAAATGAATAGGGGTTACAAATAATTTTTATAATGTCAATAATTTCGGAAATAATCGCTCCAAAAGTAAAAAACAATGTGTCCTGCCCCCTAACTTTTTAACCATAAGAGAAATTATGAAAAAAAATCTTAACAGTAAAACTTTATATGAACTTTCTGAAACAAAAGGAGGGTAATATTTTTTGAGAGTATGTATGTTGTTTGTTCTCCTTAATCACCTCCTGTAAGCTAAACGGCTTGACCGATTGACCGATTTCAAATTGTTAGTGTGTCATTAGATTTTGCCAATAATGGTCACGTCCGGCTCGCACTTGACCGGTTTCGACATTGTTTCTGATGGCATTTTACTGTATAGAAAAATAGTATAGTCAATGTTACAAAAAAAAACTTTACAAAATGCATTTAAATAAAAGCCTTCTTGAGTTTCTATAATAATACGTTGAGGAGTTTGTAACTGCAAACAAACACACAACTATACCAATTCGCAAGTGTCAATAATATACCTAGGTCTTGACGAGGCAAAGTCGCTGCTCGATTCTTGTTTATTTAAGGAGCTTAGTCATTTATGTATGGTTTGGAAGTAATAAGTCAAAGTAAATTAATATTTTCTTAAAAGTATAATAAAATTATAAAATTTTAAAAAGACAATTTAAAGTCATTCATTGGAAACATAATCGTTCGTTTGAAATTGTTTTTACAAATGAGTATTTACATCAATATTTAATTAACAGCGCCGAAATGCTAATAAAACTTAATTACTTTGTAAATGCACCGACCATTTGTGGCATTCTATGTGAATAATCTATATTATGTTGTTCAAAACATCCATTTAAAGTGTTAAAAGTTACGAAATATGGTAAATCTCAGGGGTAACATTCAATGTCACATAAATAAATAAATAATAGTTATTCTTTCGGCTTCGATCGCATAAAAGTTTTATTTTATATCGATATTTCCTTTCTCGGTCAATATTATACCTTTTTTCATGGATGGAAAATCGTCAAATGTGAGTGGGAGTGTCAGACTTTTACTGACTAGAACCCACTCTTATTCCTTCGGTTGCCCTTTATGTTCCGGGGCCGCGGTAACTATTAGAACTATTGCTCAACATCTTATACCTTTACAATGTAAATGAGATCCAGATACAGATCCAGATACTTCGTTATAAGTATACGAATGCGATTTTAATATTCAATATATCTACATAGCGTTACACTACTTAATGTAGTAGGTATCAATACTGTTGAGTGATGTAATATCGGCCCATATTAGTCCACTATAGAACATTGGCCTCATATCAGACCGCGTCAATGAAATGTCTTAATGACTTGAAGGGAATTGTACCGACCGCGACAGTGCGCTCCATACTTTGGTATATTTTGGTAAGTAAGTTAATCTTTATTCAATGTGCGTAAAATAAGAATCTGGGTTTTCTAAAAACATGGTGTTAGACTAAGATTTGATGGGAGAAATATATCCATCCTCATGGGTTATTTAAGAATGTCAATTTTTTTTATTAGCCTATACTGTCCCATTGTTGGGCAAGTCCTCCCCCGAACCACTTAGACTCCCAAACAAACAGATACTGATTATATTACATCCTTGATCCTACCTTTTTTCCGCAACTTCGCCCGGATTATTTTTATTCGCAGCAGTACAACTATCCTATGACCTTTCTCACGCAGTGGTCTATCTCTATACCAAATTCCATTGAAATCGGTTCTGTAGTTTAGGCGTGAAAGCGTAACAGACAGATGGACAGAATACTTACGCATTTATAAAATTAGTAATTAGGAGGAAGTAAGATGTACGGATGTACGAATTAGATAAAATATCGATTATTAAATTTCAAATGGGTTGCTTAGTTAAATCGCGTACTGACGATAATGTCTAATCTAAAACTGATCATCCCATTTAAATTATGGTTTCCTAAAATATGGTTGCCTAAGTGTGCCGAACATTTGTCACAGCAGTTTAGTACAGCTTGGCATTGGATAAGGAATAAAATAATATATCAGTTCATATATTTCGACTACCGATAGGACACATACCTATTCCAACTAAACAAAAGTTCGTCTTTGTGCAAGTCCAGTGACTCAATGACGTCAAGACATTTTTCTCACTCAACGAAAAATACATAAACTACATAAATGTATTTAAAGCCTTTTTGTAAGCGCACTCTTCAACCAGTGACATTAGTGTATTCAACAAAGTCAAGAGAATTCCAAAATACTTTTTCTGGATTTCGAAGAATCTTATTGAATCTCCTTAAAATAAATTATTATAATATTTAATAAAAACGTGTATTTTCCTTAAAACTTTTTGTTGTGTTTTATTAAAGCCAGTACTCAAAAAATAATATACATTTATTTTGTCATTTTTAAAGACAGTACTTTTAAAATTGGACTGAATTGAGATTATGTACCCATATATTATTATAATGGCAAGCCGTATAACGAATCAAGTTAATAAAAACGTACATTCATATACTTATAAGGTAAAGCTAGCCTTGTTGACGTCCGTTTCTCTCTGTCACACTGATCAATTGTATGCTCTGTCTTTATCACACTAATAAGCTACAACACACGCGCAGCCTCCACGCACTCATCCACAATGTTTCATTGTGTGTGTACATACGATGTCAATGTGATGAATAAACAGTTTCTCCGATTTTACGACTCAATGATTATAGATACCTATCTATGCAAAGTTGGTTAATGATTTTGAAATAGTTAAGTGGTCTTGGGAAAGAATTAAAAAATAAAACAGTCTATAAATTACATTCGGATAGTATACTATTTTTATACTATTGTAAGTGTCTATTATTGTTATCTCATAATTGTAACTCGGCACAAAAGTTGTACCACTGAACTGTGACAACAAAAACATTGGTCAAAACTTAAACAAAGCCTGCAAAGTATTAATTATTACATCAATATCGCAAAAGAATGATATCGGATGATCTTACACCACATTGTTGATTTACAAACGCAATCAAACAGAAAAAGTCGCGCGGCAATTTACAGAAACATTCTAATTAACAGCGAGCCGCTCCCCGTCATTTCTGAGAATGGTAAATTGATGAAAATTAAAATTGTAATACATTGATCGATCGATCTCAAAGCCACATACGTATTTTGTTGGCACTACAGGAGGTTCATATGGCCTTAGCGTACCTACCTAAATCATGACTGGGCAAAACTAATAACGATCAGTATATTATGAATACGCCATATGTGATGGTTGAAATAATAGAAGAATTCCTTTATGAAATAAATTCAAACGTGTTCCATTTTATAGATTACATTATTCATGTGATAATTAAAGCTTCTAACACAAAATCTCAAACCGTCACAGTAATGTCTGATTCTTCTTTTATCACATGCTTCGACCACAAAAATGACCATAATCTCTTCAGATGTTAAAGAGAGATTGTCACCAACAAACTGGTTTTAAATTAGTTTCGATAAAAATAAACATCGGCTTTTAAATGAAATGTATTTAAAAACGACTTTAGTATTAATTGGCCAGTTAAAACCACGTTTAATTATATCGGCGCAATCACTATGTACAAAGTAAACAACAGAATTACGGGACTGACTGTGGCCACAACCGACTGAGAGGATAACCACAAAGGAATCCCCGAACTCACAAAAAAACTTGCGTATCTCTATGAATATTTAACTTCCCTTTTGGGCCGACACATTAATTTCAGTCGTATTCTCTGGTACAATAGAAGTCGTTTTAATTCGTAACTCTGACCCCACACTCTGTGGATGTTCGATTTCAAACCTTGATAAATAAGATAATAAAATCCTATAATGGATTTGCTGTTGTATAGTCTGTATTCGTGGTTACAAAAAAAAGAATAAAAAATGTATCTACTTCTGTGTAAGGATGTGATACTTATTTCCCTTTCGAAAATCATTGACTTGATAAAAATGTATTGATATATACGTTGATATTAAAAACTTCACTCTTAACAATTTTTTAAACAGATACTGGTTGTGTGTTGTTATTGTTACGTTTGTGTATTTATATAAAAACAACGTAAAATTTTAGTATTGTGAATATAAAATAAATCCAAAATAGTTACGTCATGAACAAAGTTATGTTTTGGTAATAAATAAGTTATGGAAACTCAACACTTCCTCCACCGTACACCTACCTACTACTCTTACCGAGCTACATTATTATTCCTTTGAACCTTAAGAAATACATCTATATGTGTTTAAACAACAACTAAAAATAATATATTTTCGATCAATCGATCCACAACGTTCTTTAGTACTGAAGAAATTTTATACCCCGTTGAGATTTCTGTCGGACGCTGGCTCGTCGATGCCTAAAGTTACATAGCAACGTATGGATGTGTGTTTCTGTGTATGTATGCGTGCGGGTACCTTCAACCTTCTTGTGATGGGAAGTGAACCCTTTACGCGGGGAAACCGTTTTTTATTTGCACTCGGACAGCGGCATCAGGTAGAAAGGATGATCGTTAATTTTTAAAGGACACACTGAAGTTTGAGTTTAAACAGTGACTATTCAAAATAAGATAGGTAAACTGAGAGAGTATGTTATTTCTGCGTCTTTTAACACACATACATTATAATAAGAAAAATAAATTATGTTACAAAGAACTCTAAAATTAGAAGAACAAGTTTGTCATAACCGAGAAAAAAAAATTATAGCATGTTTTAAAAATGAATTATAACATTATAATGTTAAAATAAAGTATAAAGAAAAATCAATCAGTATACCAACATGCCCAGAAAATTTAAAATCCGTTTTTAACAAAGTGCTACGAATCGTCTCCCATAGCGCTGCGGGAGTGTGCCGGAGCGCCCGTTGATGTCTTTTGCTAAGAGCTTTTATCTCGCGCTTTCACGAGTTTATTGACTTCTTGCCCGTCGTAGTCAACATATTATACACCGCTCGTTTTTTTGCCAGATGAATATTATTAGTAAGATTATGAATTATAACCATACGTATTATTATATTTTGTGTATTTAACAGCCTTACGGATACACTAAGCTCGTGCCATACTGAACTACTAGTACTTCAACTTATTCACCTACGAGAAAAATTGTATACTTATGTGACTTTTTAAAAAAGTGTTTTATTTTAAAATGGGTATAAGAGGCTATACGCACATAAAGGTAACTTGTTATAGTTGTTTGTATTTGTGGAATTAGTAATTATTGCATTGTTGACTCACTACTTGGTTCTTAAATACCTCGGAACTATTTTTTTCCAGCGCATGTGTATAATATTGTGAGAATGTCAAGAAATGTCAACAATTATTTATCAGGTGAAGAAGAAGAAGGGAATTGACTGGCCTATTGGTCCAGTGGCAATGAGCTAAGCCAAAAGTAGTGGGTTCGATCCCCACCTAGGACAAATCTTTGAGTGATATGCATGATTGTTTCTTCTGTGTCTGAGTGTAACTAGTCTATAAATACGTATGTATCCATAATTGTGTAAAACGTCTAATTACCATAGTGCAGGCTCTGGCTAGTTTGAGATTAGTTAGTTGTGCGAGTTGTCCTAAGAAATTTATTTATTCTTCACAGTGCGTTGGAATACGCTGTATTCGTTTTTATTATTCGTTAAAAGTTACTCAGTAATAATAAGTTAAACTCGATGACGATTTGTAAATAGAAAACGGGACATTAAAGTCTAAGCTGACTGTTATGCAATTTAAGGACAAATAAGTTAATAAGTTAACAAATAAGTTATTTGTCCGAAAATTTGAAACATCGTGGTGTTCTCAAATAATTTACAAGTTTAATTACTTTGTGATGAAATATTGACTAAGACTACGTCTTATAGGGAATGCACCGTTGGTACAGTATTTTTGAGAATTCAAAATTTGTATACCCTTAACACAACATTAAAAAGCTTTAAAACAAATTACATTCACAATTTAAGCCGTTGTGACGCTCACGATATGGCAACTTGCGTGAAACCAACTAAAGTCGAAGCCGCCCGATAAAAAGTGTACATAACTGTTATGATTTCCAAAAAAAGCAGTTTACCGGCCAAATAATTACATTAAATAATGATTGGGGCGAGAATCTGAGCGATGGTAAGCTCATCTCGAGGGCTCGCCGCAACGAGCGCGAGCGAGGCAATAAAATAAGTCTGTGGCGGGACGCAGGGGGAGCGGGAGGCGAGGCCTGTCGCTTTGCATGGGGTCCAAGTCATGATATCAAGCGATTCTTAAGGATAATAAGGTAAACGAACGTATATCATTACGAACTTATTCTCAATTATATCGTGTTTGAGTTAAGCAGACGGACTGGACTTGATTGCTAAACTTCTCATCGATTTAATGATTTAGCATTATTATAAAGACGCTCAATTTTATCTAATATGTACGAGGGTAGGAGGTTTTATAGCTCCCCCTCAATATCCCTTGCACTTGAGCCTATTTTTTAAACTATGTAGAACCGCGTGCCGCTCTTGCCGCGTACCGTGATGCAACAAAAAGTCATCATTAAAGTCTTGGAGGCGCGGCGGGTGAGACTCGCAGCCTCTCGCTCCGTCCTAAACGATTCAGCCGAGTTTTTATCACTTACCAATCCATATCGAGCTTATTTATTCATTTTTACCAAGAGCTTTCCCGTTTTAAATTCCCTTATCAGTATTAAAGTCTCAAAATTATATAATCAAGTAATATTAACGATATGATGTTCAAAAATGCTGTTCTAAACATTTAAGACAAATATTATGTTGCTTTTATTAATATTCATCAAAACACATAATTATTATTATAAGTAAACGAACAAAATGTCGTTATTGTCTCATCTGCCAGTAACCATGACGTCATTAAGATTGTTTTAAAGCTATTAAGTTTTAAATAAAAAACAAAAATAAAATATCATTTCTTTAGTTGATCTCATACGCCATTCTCACGCACGATATCTCAAGAAATAGATTCCCTCGTCTTTTTAAGTCCATTTTCTTAATATATTCAAAAAACTGGTTGTAGAAAGAGATAACATATCTATAATTTATAGATTATAGCTAGTGGAAGAGTTGATTATGGTAAGTGATTTTAGTTGGGAGACAGTTACGGACAGCAGCCGTTCGAATGCCTTACAGTGTTGAAATAGTGACGTAGCGCGGCTTTAACGTTCCACAAGCGTCCAGTATCAAGATTTACTTACGTAACCTTACTTTGTCAGTTGTTTAAAGAATGAACTTATATTTAAATGATCTAGAAATGTAGGTGGCTTAAATTAAGCTAGATGTCAAAGTCTAAGCGATTATTTGAAACAAATCGTTTACAGGAAAATTGCAATTTTCGATTTGTCACCTGACCAAGTCGCATGGTTCCGAATACCACTAAGAAAACCCTTAAATAAATCCCTTGTAGGTTAATAGATTTTAAGTATTGTTACGTAGACTTTAATTTTAAAAAATCGTAAGCGCTCATAATTTCCCCGTTACCGTATTACACCGTGCCGGCGTAATCGCGTATTATTTCTACATTAGAATAAACTAATACACAGGTGCCGCTTATGAAACTCGTCTGGGCAGCAAACAGACGTAACTAATTGTAGTACATGCGCCGCGAGATGTAGACGAACGTCATGCGATATGAATGACATGCAAGCACATGGCGGAGGCTTTTTGCGACGGTTACGTTCAACTCCGTAACCGCCGTATTAATGACGCCTTCATGAGTTACGTTTTAGTAGCTAACTAGACAAGAGACAATTAAGTTTAGAGAGAGCCAAACGATATAGCGATGCGATATTGTTTATTGTTAGCGTTTTCGCCCCGTCTCTTATAAATTTGAGATAGGAATCGTATCAAGCATACTAGATACTACCAACCTACATTCGATATTACCCGTTTTTTTTTGTAGAACTGCAGGCCAGAATAATCATCCACTGCAGAAGCCATAAGCCAGATGTAGGTCGAGTTCAAAATTTGTATGGAGTAGGTAACTAGCAATAAGAATTCAAACCTGACTAAAAAAAACTTCTAAGACAAAGATCATTCATACAAAATGTATTGCCCACATTGAGTCATAGTCGGCCTGATTGTTTGGACAAGGATACAGCTGTAGATATAACATGACAGTTTTCATTTGAGAAGAGATTTCCTACATACATCAAAGCTCTATAATAATTGTGCTGATAGCTTAAATCTTTTTCAATGATCTAAGTCTAAATAGCAAATGATGAATTTATACATTTTCCAAAAACTTAAAAAAGGGACGTACCCAGGGATTTAAGGGATAACATTGCACAGGAGCATATTATAAATCAAGATTAACTGAAATTTGACTATAATGTGAAGTGAGTATCGATACTATTGGCGAACTCGCAGCATTGCAGTATGTTGGTTGGGTCGCGCGCTGGCGGGCGCAGACGCGGCTCTCGCGGCAAGTTCAAGGTGAGCGCGTCGCTCCGCCCACGCGCGCCGCTCCCAACGCGCACAACCGTTACACCCGAGACTGGACCTCCGACACAAGCACCTCATTCTTTTAACTAAACACCACTCTCTTGATGCACAAACAATCAATTCACTCTAACTAGCCAAATCTTCACGATTACGCGTTAACATGTCAATGAATTAATTAGAATAACTCGTTATGCCCCTTACTCTCTTAACATTCGCACCAAATTGTACCATGTAAAATATACAAAATCCATGCTATTTTTCAACATAATTTAGATATCCAATATGCATAAATTACCTAACAAAAAATTGTTTAGACGATGTTTATCAGAACAATATTTTTGGTAACACAAAAAGATTATAATTTTACACGTTGACGGAATTTGTATATTCGACTGTAGTGGAATTTCCCACTATCAAAGACAGCTGGCAACAGTGGCAGCGAGTCTCATCTCATAAATTCGAAGCTATAAAATACGATAATACTTTTGTTACATTGATGTTTATGGAAATAGCCATTTAGACAAAGTTCGATAAAATATAGATAGGTACGTATCTTTAAGATGCTAAATAATAATTTAAACAAAAAATAGTTTGAAGAGTTGATAACATATAGACATGCTGTGGATTATAAAGCTACGTTACCTGGGAATAGTGATGACCTGTCCGAGCTCGTCGACCACATGGTCTGCCAGCACCAGCACGGTGGGCTGGCCGGGCGCGCTCACCACCACCGACACGCCGCCGTCCACCAGCTGCCCTCCACTGCTCACCAGCTGCCCGTCATCCAGCTGTCCACTGATCATCTCTACTCGTTTCTGATCCGGGGTCGTTGTGTAAATGACTGTCTGTTTTTCATCTTCGTATATTAAATCTATCGGGGTCTTCTCGTCCATAGACTCCATTCCCTGGTCGTAAACATCTGGCTGCACGGGCACTTTGCTATCATTTGCGTATGCTGCCAGTTCGTGTGGTGAATGGCGGTAGGAGTGCGCCTCCGGGGGGTAGCCGTCATCGGAGTCCATCTCGACCTTGTGCGGGTAGTAGTCGTGCGCGGGCTGCACGGGCGTCATGGTGGCGAGCACGGCGTGCGCGGCGGCGGGCGAGCGCGGCGCGGACGCGGGCGACGCGCCGGCGCGGGGCGAGCGCGCGCGCTCCTCGCACGGCGACGCCGACGACGACATAGCGCCGTACCGAGACACGGTAGGCGACGTCTTCGTGAGGGCGGAGGCTCCGAGCTGGAGCACCCCGCTCAACACTTGACTCCCCTGACTTCAATTTCTGAAAAATACACCTCTGGTGAATCCTCTGCCACAAAAAACAAACTTAAGTAATCGTAAAACCAGAGAAGGACGCTCGCTTGTCTCACATAGCAATTTATTAATATTTTCAAAAACTTACGAAGTAGGAAGTCATTGAACCGATAGTAATTAAATTTGACAAAGACGCAGCTTGCGAGCTGGACCAAGATACAAATTGTTTTTTAATCAACGACTTGGTCTGCATCAGCGATAAAATATTCCATGCGGGCAAACCTGTGGCCAATAGCTAGCCAAAAAAAAAGTACCATAGAAATAGACAACCTAACAAGAATATAATCAATATAATATAATTTAATATTGTTAAAAATAATAAAATCCAACCTAAATATTATGATCTCGACAAGATTGCGATCTAAGCCGCTAAGGGCAAGGAGTAAGTAACAGCTGATTCAAATCCAGTTAGAAAAGAACGAGTATCAAGTGGCACCTGATCGCCGAGAAGCGCCCGAACTTGTTCAGCAGCCCCCTCTTGCTCCGACCGGCGCCGTACGAAACAAGACGCACCACCGAACGGTACAAACTGGTAACTATTGTATCCACGTGGTTGTCAAACTCGTCAGTAAACAATTATTTACAAACAAATCAGTTACACTAAGGCTAACTCTGACAGTTACTATTCTACCTCACAATATGGTATTTGTTATAATCTTACAAGGAACAACTATGAATCAATCTAAACTCATATTAATAAAGCCAATAATGAAAATACCAAAAAAGCAGAGGAACTTCAAAACATGCATACAACTTCCGAATACTACAAACAAAGGACGATCGCTAGGTTTAGCCTAGCTATCGTTCTCATTTTGTAAAAATACAAAAAGAATCGTATTGGTTCAGAAGCTGTACTGAGAGGGATACTGAGTTCTCGGTGCATTGCTACGGAGGCTGAGGCTCGAGCGCGCGAACGAGAGGGAGATACGGCCGACACGTTGGCCCGAGAGTGACCAATATCAGACTACTATATAATGTGTATGTACGAGTGTGCATTAAGGAATTTTTCAAGATATAAAACTTTGCTCTTTGTCTCTTTATGATAAGTGAATTTATTAACTGCAAATGTTTATTACATTTACTTACAATACAAATAAAGTAAACAAACACAACTCTCGACATTCATCACTCGTTTTAATTATTGTTTACCTTTAAAACATTTTAAGAACTGGCTTTGTTTGGCAAAAGGAACCAATAGGTTAATAACTCAGTAAAATACACAAACAAGTAAACTTTAGCATTGGTGTATTGTAAACAAATATTTGACAATCAGCCTACTTTCGAACTACCCTCAAGCCATTTTACATTGTTAATATCCCTATTGGAATTCCCATCATACTTATTTCGCGCTCAGCTATAGTCCATCTAAGGACTATAAGAAATATTTTTCTTCTTAATCAAATATAGACAGATAACTATTAATATTTTTAACGATGCAAGCCTTTCGCATAAAATAAAGACACTATCTTGCCCAATCGAAAAATTTGCTTGCGGAGAGCATTATATCGCTGAACTGAAGGAGGAAAAATAAAATTACAAAAAGGCTCTGCCGCTGAGGCGAGTCGTCAAAGTGTGCGCGCACACACATATACAGATGAAGCTCGCCGAACACGTCGCGTCGTTACAAGACATAAGCGCACATAATTTTACTCACACATAGAAGTGAATTGGTCATGATGACTGACTGTACGCTAGCGTATGTATACGAACAACACACACGTTGACGTTGTAATAGACACAAGTATCTAGAATACATTTTGATTAACTAGAAAAATATTTAAATTAACGCAATAACATTTAATATCTCGAAATTTGTCGCACATGCAAAATATCGAAACAATAACAAAGTGTAACAATTAGGATATCTCGACAAACCATTGATGAAAGACATAACTAATAGAGGAGCACTCTCGGTAACACTAGCAACTCTAGAGGGAGACAAGCGGGCACGTCATTGCACTGGTAGTAAGGTCGGGGGCGGCAGCAGCGCGGGCGTCCTGGCGCAGGCCGTCACGCACGCGCGTCAAACTAGTCTCGTGACGTCATGGCCCGCCAGGCGAAATTACAAAACCGGCCGGGCGGCCCAACCGACTGCGCCAGCAAGCGGCGCAGCGCAGTGGCGGACGCGCTGCCGCCCGACCCCGACGCGCCACCGGCATTTCACATACCGTGGGCGGCGTCACGACGCTGGGCACGGCGCGGGCCGGTGCGCGGGCGCGGGTACACGAGCACACGGCGAGCGGCGCTACGGAGCGCGGGCGCAGGTGCTCTGAGCGCAGCAGCCTCCGCACGCCGGCGCCGCCGCCCCCGCGCCTCCCCGCACCGCCCGCGCCGCGCTCTCGCACGCACCAAAACGACGAATTTATCTTCCGTGCCTGCTGGCCCTCCTACCCGAGGACGTTGCCCAGATCGGCTCCTTGACAGAAATTTACTTCGACGTCATATCGATGCATCATGAGAAAACATTCAAGTTTGATAAAGACGGCAAGATATAAAAAAGCTTCAATATAACTTTGTTTACCAGTTAAATTTGATTTTTGACCTGTTGTAACTGACTACCTCATCGTAACCGCGGAGCTGCGCCGCTGCGGCGGGCGGCGACGCGGCGGAGGCAGCGCCAGAGGCAAGAAACGCCGCCGCGTCTCGAAGGCTTGCGAGTCGACACAGACGCATGCAGCGACGTCGGTTACAGCCGTTACAAAACCTGTGACCTGCAACATTGCGATTGCCCAACTTTACGCAACTTCCCTTATTGAACTTTCATACAACGATATATCGGCTAAATGTTGGTTTTTGATATCGAGAAAGTAATCATCGATATTAAAATATGGACTCCAGATTGCATAAGGGTTCTTACTATGACCTCACATTTTGTAAAACAACGACGCTTAATTTTACGACAAGACAACAAATGGCTCGATTTTACAATAAATAAAGTGTATTAGGAGAAAATCATCCTGTTATTCTTGGTAAAATAAAATTGCCCTTAATTATCCTTTAACGACCAACCGACAGCCGGCTGTCGGGCTGCTATTGTCTTTCTATTGTGTCTTGAATCACGTGTGTTCGAAGGTTTAATGTTATGTGATAAAATGAAAAGTTTTTACATTCGGTTTTTAGGGTTCTGTACCAAAATGGTGTACTAAAATATACATATTTACAAGAAATATTCATATTTTTTGAGGTTAGAGGTACCACTCTCGTACACCTAAAGTCTACCCCGTAATGTGGAGAAAAAAATTAGAAAGGTCTCTTAAAAACATTGAGAAGTTGCTAAGACGTTTTTTTTTATTTAAGCATCTAGAAAGATATCAGTCGTGATGGCAGTCCATGTCATAAACTTTAAAAGAAAACTATTACGGCTTAGATAGCTTTGTTAGACCAGGAGTTAAAGTCCTAACTTCAGAAACGCAGATAACCCCAAACCACAACTATTAAGTTGTGGCTTGCTTGGGATTATTGCGTTTTGATATTAATCAAGCAGTAAAAATACACCTGCATCACTGTTTGATAGCGTGATTATATCACCATTGTAGGATGTAATAGCCGTCCTCCGCGGTTTCTTCTGCCTTCCGTTAAATTTTTGATTACTGCTCCACCCCCGTAGGTGAAAGCGTGATGTCATATAGCATTATGTTATTCAGATATACAAGGTGAATTTTTGGTCCTGTACCACCTGCTAGGAGATGATTCTACCCATGAAAACAAACAACTTTTATTATGGAACCAACTCTGAAATCGCGAAAAAAATATCAGCTGTTTCATATATTACGGTCGGAGGGCATTGAACTTTTGTTAGGAATAGCTGATATTTATAAATAAAAGTTCATTCAAAAACTTTTATTTATAAATATAAAATTAAAATAGTAAACCAAATAATTGCAACCCTTTAATTTTCAATTTGTTTGTAGTAATTACCGCATAATAGACATTTTCAGCGAGGCAGTAATGTAAACTACTTTAACTATTGCAACTTGCAACTACACAAAATACAAAAGTTGTATTTTTTTTTGGGAGTGGGAAATCATCAAATTACTTCTCCCGTCCTGGGCGGGGCGGGAGGGCGTATCAGACTTTTACTGACTAAAACTCACTCATGTTCCTTTTTTTTTTTTGGTGAGTGGGAAATCATCCAATGACTGCTCCCGTCCTGGGTGCGGCGGGAGGGCGTGTCAGACTCTTACTGACTAAAACCCACTCATGTTCCTTCGGTTGCCCTTTATGTTCCAGGGTCACGATAACCATTAAACCTATAACCATTTTGCAACCCCGGCAGGCGCTGGCCCTGTTGGGCCCCTACTCGTATACTTTGTTGTAGTTTTGTTGTAGATTTTATTAATTATTTAATTTACATTTATTTATGTCCATTAAACACAAAAATCCTGTTTCTAATATTGATCGTCTGGTTGGTGGTACTAAAACAGACAGAAATTGCAAAAAGGCTTTCTCATACATTTTGTATGACATTTTTTTTGTATGCCAATCTTTCGCCCTGCTACGATCCTGTTTCTAGTACTAAACAAAAGCCTTTACTAGCTACAGGATCAGTATTAATTGAAATACTAACAAAGGCTTACAATATTTTTAAGAAGTATGAGATTTATTAGACACATCCACACACATACACACACCCCCACACAATTCAGACCCTGTCACACATCCCCAATCGATAGCACACTTAAATGTTAATTTCTAGCATATTACTTTATTTTTGTTATTTTAACTTATTGTAAGATTACTTTACTTGTGAAATTCCTTAAATAACTAGTAATGTAACATGGGAAGGGCGGAGCACCCTAACACAAGTAAATTAATTACTTAAAAGGTGGCTCCTCATTGTAAGTAACTAGCGTAACGTTATTTAAGCTGATAATAAACATTTTTGATTTTTTTTACCCGACTGCGCGACGCAAAGGAGGGTAATGTGTTTATCAGTCTATGTATGTATGTATGTATGTTTGTTTCTATGTGGCGTTCTAGAGACCGAATGCGTAAGCCGATTTTGATAATTCTTTCGTTAATCGATTCGTATTAACCTTGCGAGTGTCACTAAAGACATGACAGTAATCAAAATTCACCACAGCGACAACCAGACGCCATATTGTCAAAATTAAAAAAAAAAAGTTGATGAACTATGTCGAGTGGGGTGTCGTTGAATAGGTATTTTAAAACCATCTTTAGGTTCCTTTAATCATTTTTCTTTTTAAATAACAGTTTAGAATATATAACGATTTAAAGTCGTTCAACAAAACAATAATTCTCGCTAATTTTCTTACTTATTGATTTAAGTTTTTATTTCAAGTTTAAACGGTAAGTATGCAAACAAACGAAACATTAAAAAAAAACATTGGCGGATTAACCCTAAGGCAAAATAGGCACGTGCCTAAGGCGCCAGGGCCAGGATTCAGGGGGGCGCGCGCCCGAAAATATAAATGCCTTACATAAAGTGAACTATTTCAGAAGTATGCATCTACCTTACCTACACAATTTAAACAACAACTACTATTCTAAAACTATTTATTTATTTATAGAGGTGTTTAGGTTTAATTAAATTCTTGACTATTCCTGCATTTCTTGATTTTATAATAGAAGTTGCTATGCAATTTCCTTGTAATGATAATGACGATTGGACTTTGGAAACAACATATTATAAACCTCCAAATCTTCAGCCCTTTTCATCTCGTGGGGAAATCCTTACCCATACCTTATGTCTGGGGAAAGTAAAAGGTTATGTTGGGTTCTTTCCGACTTCTCAAACCCCACTGTTATACGGTGGAAATGTGCCCCGCGAGGCGATCGGCGACGGTGACCTCTCGCGCCTAGCGCTGGTTCAGGCCATGCTCCGGGGTGAAACTGAATGGGAAGCCGTCGCCTCCTTCTGCAAAGCAAGTCATGCTGGAGAAGGAGGTGGTGGCGCGTGTGAGGCAGCCTCACGCCCCAGACAGGGACTCAGGCGTAGACGTCGAGAGTCGCAAGACGGCTACCGGCCACCGTAGGCACGGGTGATGGTTAGCTCGCCGCCTGACTAGGACCAGACCCGTGTCGACAGCGCGTTTGTTCCACGTGCGCCTCAAATAGCAGTCAGCATGTGAAGGGGCTCTCTAGGGCCAATGCCTGCCGGGGTTGCGGAATAGTTGTAATTGTTACCGTGGCCTTAGAATATAAAGGGCAACCGAAGGATCATGAGGCAGTAAAAGTCTGACACGCCCTCCCGCCAATCTTAGGACCGGAGAAGTCATTTGATGATTTCCCTCTAACCAAAAAAAAACCCCACTGTTCCTTCCATCGAAAGTTGACGACATACGCTTGACGCACGATCCGAGCTCCCAACTGGTAGCTATGTGTGGTCTGTCTATGCGACCGAAAACGATATACATACATTATATAAACTACACGGAGCTATTGGAATGACGATCACACACTCACGGGCAGTTTAGTGCAACGCCGGGTTTTATGGTAGCCACAGAAACTTTTCTGTCGCGTCGAAACTTTGGAGTGCCGATTCGACACTCACGATCAAATTTTGGATGGACGTCAGTTCAACTGACGCGAAGAAACGACCGTCTCAATGCCCAACTTAAAAGCCACGTTTCATTAAGACTCCGGGTTACACAACTCGGGTCACACCACCAACAGAATGTAGGTATACAGTTCAGTTCACTTATAAATAAAAATAAAATAAAATAAAATTCATTTAATTCAGGTCGAAGACCCATATTCACAAACAATATCTCTTTACACTATTAAAATCACTACTTTAAAATAATTTAGGAACAAGACAAACTAAGTACATTTGCAAATTAATATGAAATACACCACAAAATATCAAAGCTAAAGGTCAGTGTCAAAATTAGTTATGTCTATTATAATGTCAGAGTTACTTATTACATGTCAGAATTATATATTAAATGTCAATTACAATAATTAAATAAAAATTTAGTCAAAATTTTCAATATTATTAATTATCATAGAAACTAAGTAATTATAAAGTAGGTACATGTCTGCCACAACAGTGCCCTATATAGGGACAATCAAATCGTTGTGCAATCATAGCCAGGACCGTGTTGGAGCTGGCCCGCACCCTGCGCACCAGGGACGCGCACCGCTTGCGCATGGTGCTGTGAAAACAGTCGGTGCGCGCTTCCGCAAACATGCCCGAGGCGCTGCAGAAGCGGGGCAGCCCCAGCACTGCCCGGAACGCGTTATTGTACTGGACGCGAAGGGCACTGTACGCGGCTTGTGAATAAGACGCCCATAGGCTACACGTGTATAGAGAAGTACAGTACGCCTTAAAGAGCGTAATCTTTACCTCCCCTGAACACCGTGCAAACCTACGGCCTATCATGTTAGCTCTCTTAGACAATGCCCTTCGCTCCCGCTCAATGTCTACATGATCTCTCAGGTCGGCCGTAATCCAATGCCCCAAATATTTAAATTCGTTCACCTGTTGCAGAGGTACATCAGTTATATAAATAGATGGAACTTGTTGAGGGCATTTGGCGCGCCACCCTCCGTACATTTTGTTGGTGGCGACACCAAGTTGATGATGTTGAAATATGGCCCTAAGAGTAAGTCCGGATAGGATAGGTAAAAAATACGTATTAATGTACTATATAGTAAGTACGTATGTTTTTTAGGGCCAGTCAGTTTCTTTCGGGTAAAGACAGGTGTAAGAAATCGATTGCTGAATCGAAAACGCCTTAAAAGTTACGGGTCCACGGTTTAGGTGATTCGCCGATATCCTTGAAGCGCAAATTCATCGACATGTACTAAGCTATGATGCTCAGACCTGGTAAATTTGCCAAAGAGAATTAGAGTCGTGGACAGAAGCCAGTGGTGCCAGGGCCAAGGTAATCCGGTAACAGAACATCTGAAAGCTAAGCGTTTTAGCTAAAGGTCAAGCATATGTAGCTTTGAGCCGAGTTAGGTCTCTAGAGGGACCAATCATCAGTAGTTTAGACCACCGAAAGTTACTTAATAATTCTCACGATATTAACTCCCTCAATAAATTGACTAGATTGCAAAATTTTCCATCTCATAACAAAGTCAATGAACCGTAACTAAAAAGTATAAAATAAAATAAAAAATATTGAAAAACAAAAAACCCGACTGCCTGAAAACTGAAAATAAAGAAACAAGCCCAGTAGCTTAGAATAGAACAGAACGACTCACAGTCGGGGCCCATTCAAATTTTACCGATCAAATCTTTCCAAGGAGCCCCGACTGTGAGTCGTTCTGTTCTATTCTAAGCTACTGGGCTTGTTTCTTTATTTTCAGTTTTCAGGCAGTCGGGTTTTTTATTTTTTTGGTTAGAAAATCTTAATATCTCCGAAATCGCACTTACAATATTTGCCTCCACTAAATGCAAAGTTAGTTAATAATAACTCGTCTAAAAAATCTGACCCAAATACCGCCACAAATTAATTTAAATTATGTTTTACATTTCATAAAAACTGTTTCAAAATATTTTAAAATCTACAGCTGAGGCTTATCAAGTCATAAACAACGGCGTAATGAACCCAACAGAGCCAGCCATCCATACTTCCATACTAAATATTATAAATGCGAAAGTAACTCTGTCTGACTGTCTGTCTATCTCTTCTTCACGCCTAAACCACTGAACTGATTTGAATGAAATTTGATCTGAGGAAATTTGGTACAGATACACACATCAAAAGTGTCAAGGGATATTTTAATTAAACCTAAATAACTAAAATTCTATTAATTTTTTGTTAAGACACCTACACTTTAAAATAAACCTTGTTTAATTGCTTATCTAATCTGATAATAAACTTTTAGATAAAGTTAAATTTAAAAAAAACTTAGAAGAAGAGGAAAAACTCAACAAAGTTTCAATTTAACTTTATTTTTGAAATTTCAAAACCTAAACAACAAAACAATTTTTTTTTATAAAAATTGTTGAAAACTTAAAATTAATAATTCGTGGATCCACATAAGACTCTCCTGACACATCTGGAGCGGTTCTGCATACTCAAAACAAGGGTGTCAATATCCTGTTGTGGAGTACTGTCCCAAATCCTGCTAAGATGCAAGAAAAGCTGGTTTTGATGCACAATATCAACAGGGAAATTCCTACGATCTCTTCTCTAAAGCATATTCCTGGCATGCTCAATAGGATTTAAGTCAGGGGATTGTGCAGGCCGGTCTAAAGCTTGGATAACATGCTGTTGTAACCAACTTGTTACGATACGCGCCGTATGTGGACGGGCATTGTCGTGCATTAGCTGGAAATTTTGTCCCATTTGCTGTCTGTGGGGCAAGATTACAGGCTCTAGCACCTCATCTCGGTATTTTCGAGCAGTCATATTGCCTTGTATCCAAACGAGGTCCGTTCTACCGCCGAGACGAATTCCTGCCCAAACCATAATCGTGCCACCTTAATATGCATGAACTTGTTGTGGGTGCTGCAGTCGATTCCAACGTCCAGGTTTTCTCCAAACGCGTACTCTTCGCGAATCAGGATGAAATCCAAACCTAGATTCATCAGTGAAAAGCACAAGTGACCATTGAGAATGGTTCCAGTTTTCGTGTGCAATAGCCCATTGTAATCTTCTTCCTCGATTACCTCTCCTTAGTGCTGATACCCAAAATGGCCTACGAGCACGTAGATTGACTTCATGCAGACGCCTTCTCAAAGTTTGACCGCCCACCAGCAAACCATACTCTCTCTGTAGCCTTTGAACCAATTGCATCGCCGCTGCATTTAGTTGACTTTGTGCAGCATTTACTATGAATCGGTCCTGTACATGTGTTGTAATGCGTTGAGGTCCTCGGTGCCGTTCCACCACTTCCTCCGTGACACGATATCATGACCAAAGCCTGGATATAACGCTCTGACTGGTCTTCATGGCTTCAGAAACGGCAATTATGGGACAGTATTTCACAACAGGATATTGACACCCTTGTTTTGAGTATGCAGAACCGCTGCAGATGTGTCAGAAGGTGTCTAAGGTGGATCCACGGAATATTAATTTTAAGTTTTCAAGAATTTTTATAAAAAAAATTGTTGTTTTGTTTAAGTTTTGATGTTTCAAAAATAAAGTTAAGATTGAAATTTTGTTTGAGTTTTTCCTCTTCCTCTAAGTTTTTTTTAAATTTAACTTTATCTAAAAGTTTATTATCAGATTAAATAGTCTACATATTAAACAAGGTTTATTTTAATGTGTACATGTTTTAACAAAAAGTTAATAGAATTTTCGTAATTTAGGTTTAATTGAAATATCCCTAGACACTTTTGATGTGTGTATAGAGGAGGATAGTTTTCATCCCGGAAATTCCCCGGGAACGTTTTTCCACGCGGATGAAGTCGCGGGCAAAAGCTAGTATGACTCTGACGTTTTATAAAGCCGTTTTATCTCGGGCTTTATAAATTTAAAATTAGAACGATTGATGACGGCTGCTCCACGAAGCATGTATGCCATAGGTGGACTAACGAAGCTGACGAACCGCCAGATAAAAACAGTAAAAAAGGTTTTTTTATAAAGAACACAAGGGCCTACCTCTTGGATAAAAAAAGGGATGTTTATGTGCATTATTTAATAATTCACTATAAATTACAATAATAACTTAAACGTATGTTCCTCCTCGTTTAAAAAAACAAACCATCGATTTATCTGAGAAACCTAGATACCCACCACACAGGTGCGTTATTATCGGTCTAAAATATCGCATGCGTTATTGCGTCCCAATTCCTTAAGAAAAAAGCGAGAAAAGGTAGGTATGGCAAAAACGCTTGAACGCACGGAAATTGGTTCTGGTTTCCACAAGGTCCATATAATAAACGACACCGGATGTAACCTGTAAACTATTCAACATAATATTGCGCTTATTCTGCCAAAGAATACACTCCCATTGGATGTGTAAGTGCAGATTGTTCGAATTCACAGTTCGATGTGTGTGTTACACCAAACATCTACTTATTTCCGAGGAACTAATCGTACTTTGAAATATTGGTATCGAAACCAGATCAATGTTGTTCGGCTGGTCAGGGACGTATTCGACACCATACAGGTTTGAAATCAACCTCTATGTGAACGCCCTGGTGAAGAGGCTCAGCAGCACATATGTCAGCTGCCATTTTGATGGAGTCTGCCTGAATAATATAAGTGACGTGGATGACATGGTGCTGCTGAGTGCTTCTGTAGGTGGACTCGACATTTGCGCAAAATATGCTGGGCAACACGGCTTGGTGTACAATTGTAATAAAAGTGAGTGGATGGTCTTTCAGGCTCGGGTAAGACCCCTAAGACAAACACCTAAAGTTAGACTTAATGGCTACCCCCTTAGTAGGGTAGACCAGTTTAGATACATTGGGCACTTGCTAACCCCGGATCTGAAAGACGATAATGACAAAAAGGGAGCGTAAAGCGCTGTCTGTTCGTGCGAATATGATAGCACGCAGATTTGTTCGCTGTTCAAGAGACGTCAAGATCATCCTGTTCAGGGCATTTTGCACGTCCTTCTACGCGAGCAGTCTGTGGGTGAATTATATGCAAAAGCAGTACAGCGCTATACGCGTCCAATATAATAATGCATTCAGGGTGCTGTTGGGGCTGCCTCGCTTCTGTAGCGCTTCGGGTATGTTCGCCGAAGCGCATGTGGATTGTTTTTATACAACAGGGCGCAAGCGGTGCACTTCTCTTGCGCGCAGGGTGCGGGGCAGCCTGAACAGTATTCTGAGAAATTTATCTTGTGTCGTAGGTGACTTTTCAAACATATTAACCAGAACCTTTATCTCCCATTTATACACTTATTTCTAATTATTTAAAAAAATGTTGCGCTTTGTAGGTCCACAATTGTGTCTTTTATATACCATATTTACCACAGTATTTACCACCTAAATGTGTGTTATGGATGCAATTAAAGATTGAATTTGTAGCAAAGGGATAATAAATCCGTAAATAACTTAGTAAATTAATATAAACAAAGCTTGAGGTGAGCAGTAAGCCTGTAGCATCAACTGGCAGATAGCTCATCACCAGTTCCGTGCTCCAAATTTTATCAAGGGATATTTTTAAGGCATTGCCCTTTTGGTTGCCAACGCCATTCCGTCATCATCGGGTCGGTGTAATTAACAGAGTTTATCTCTTTGTATTTACTCATAATGTATTTTAATGTCAAATCTTAATATGAATCTCGAACAGCGCAGCGACCAGCCCAAGACCGCGGAAACTTATTTAACTTCCAAGAATTGTTTCAATGAGCGGTGAAAGCTACACAAAACAGGTGTGTAACACATTACGGACGTCGGGCAGGGTAGATGCAGTACCATTTCACGCAAGTTTGTTAAGATTATGTTTTAAATCTATATTTTATACTTAAATAATGTTAATAACGTTTAATTGTGTTTTCTTTTGTCGTAACTACAGAAAATTACTCTTTACTTTATATGTCGAAAGAGAGAAACTAACTGACTCATCAACGTGGAAACGAAGCCCCTAAACCTAGAAAGATGAAATTTGGACAATAGGTACCACTACTTACTGAAAAAGGATTTTTGAAAATTTCACCCCTAAATGTGTTAAATAGGGGTTGAAAATTTTTATGGACGTTTTTTACGTTCGTTTGTATCGATTAAAACCTAAATTTTGGTATAAGCACCAGAGATGTGTTAAATAGCTTAGTAAAAGTATTAAAATACAAAATGCAAAAAAAAACTTTTTACAAAAAAATTATAACCGCCTTCAAAAACTAAAAACATAAAAATAACTAAAATTTCGGAAGTCGGTGGCTTATCTCTTCTGTCAGTCAATTTGTGTTGCCACCGACTTCCGAAATTTTAGTTATTTTTATGTTTTTAGTTTTTGAAGGCGGTTATAATTTTTTTGTAAAAAGTTTTTTATTTTTTACATTTCAGTGTCCAGTCCCAATGTCTGACTAAAGTATCCAGGCTGCCAATTTCCATACCAATAGTTTCATCAAAGCGTAAAAAAAACATCAAACATTTAATAACGCAGACAATATACAATAAAACTTCTTCTTAAATATGAATGTGCTCCATTTTTATAATACTCATAGTACCTATAATAAATTATCGATTCAAAACGATAAACCATAACCAATTTCAGTGTAAAGTTTACTTCAATAAAGCTGAAACATGAGGTAGCTGCTACGTACCATTTAGGATATCCTTAAACTGTATTTTGTCTTCACTATCGAATCTGCAGTATAATCAACCTCGGTGTAAAGTGCTCATCAATACAAATAAAATAAGCCCAAACACTATATAGCTGCTATCAACCATTAAGGAGTTCCCTAAACTGTACTGCACCTGCATCACGGTGCTTGCAGTGGCAGTCATAACCCATCACTCTGAAAAGATCTTGTCATCACAAATAAAATAAGCCCAAAGACGATGTAGCTAAGATGTGCCGTTGAGGTGTTCCCTTGATTCTCTGTCGTCTCCATCATCAGATCAGCCCTAAACCTCCATGGTGTTGTAGTCTCATCAGATATACACATTAATATTAAGTTTTTACCCGATGCTCGCCTACAATTTTCTAGAGATGCCCTCAATTTCTCAGGGTTTCCACCACCAGATCCTGACTTGGAGACAATGGGACCAAATGACGAGCATACCCTTTCAATTAAAAAAAGAATTTTTGAAATCGGTCCAGGCGTCTTCGAGAAATCAAGTAACAAACATAAAAAAAAAAAAAAAAAATACAGTCGAATTGAGAACCTCCTCCTTTTTTTTGAAGTCGGTTGAATACGTATTTTCAAAATAGTTTTTGAAAATAAAATACCTTGTTAAGCATAAGCACTTATTTTTATTAAACTGATCAATGCTCGTGCCTTCTCTATATGAGAAGAGGCCTTTGCCCTGCAGTGGGACAGTTATAGGCTGGTATTATTATTATATTATTATAATCATTCCACCAAAAGAAAACAGTCGTTCAACAGGGGCAGAACTCGGTAAGCAGGTATTATATATAAGGAAGGATACCTGTTCAAGGATTCTAAGGTATTGTCCTCATCTTATAAATATTGTATATTTTTAGATCTATTGTAGTAGTATTAACATTATCTCTGGCTGCTGAAGAATCAGTGCCCTCAACAAACATTTTCTTTCTTTGTCATCAGAGTCAGTATGTTAGGAACTCTTTTCGTCTTCTTGTTTTATCTTTCTAACTTCTTTGATATATTAAACAGCCCTCATAGTGCATGTAACTGGATTGATTGCCTATTTTATTATGGAACAATAAACAACTTTGTATTTGTATTTTGTATTACGAAAAAGTCATGCAATTTAGTTATATGCACTTTAAGGGCTGTTTTGATGATTTAAATGATTATAATTCTGTAACTAATGGCCTATTACAGTCATATATCAACACACACCCAAAAATACGTAAGAATATCGCGTGCTACCTTGAACTTCCATCTTAAGAATGAAAAATCATCATCTCCCTAGCCTTTTTCCAACCGTGTTGGGGTCGGCTGCCAGCCTAACTGGATTCAACTGGATACCAGTGTTTTACGTGGAGCGACTGCCTATCTGACCTCCACAACCCAGTAACTGGGCGACACGATACCTCTTGGTTAGACTGGTCAGAGTTTCTGGCTAACCAGTAACGACTGTCAAAGTTCTACGAATGACAACCGGGACCAACGGCTTTACGTGCTTTCCGAGGCACGGGATGTCAGTGATGTCTAAGATAAACTTTAGAAAGTACATATGAATTGAAAAAGTCACATTGGTACCTGCCCGAGTTCGAACCCACAACCGCTTACACGAGAGGCGGGCGCCATATCCTCTGGGCCATCACGACATCCTAGGAAAAATAGGGAAAATTAATTAAAATTGTAAGAAAACTATTTTGTATTTTATAAATACTAATTATACATATAAGGTATTTCAAATAAAATAAAAAACACATTTACAAAAAAGTATTTCAAATACAAAATAAAAATAGGTATTTTGCATTTTGTGTTTGCATTTCAAATATATGTATTATGTAGGTACCTATTTTCAATAATTCACATCTCTGTAAGCACTAAGGAATTAAAGAAATAATAAACGTATGTTAGGGTTTCGTTTATGAGTCGATTAACTTGAAATACACTAAAACTGACAGAATCAAGGTCAGGGTTTTTCAAAATCCACCCGTTTAATGTGTTGAATATTTATATGGACCTTTTTTTAAATTTTGACTTGATTAACTCAAACATTAGTACAAAAACACACGAAAAATAAAATAATTTAACACGTGTTCAAGATTCAAGCCCTTAGTATGTTAAGTAGAAGATAAAAGTTTGTATGATTTATTTTTTCGTTTTGATACGAATTAGGTACTTACAATACAATTTAGTAAAAACTGACTAAAATAAAAATAGTACTCGTTTTTCAAAAATTTTTCAAAATTTATTCGTTAGAGTAAAACATAAGGTTTGATCTTAAGATTGAGGAATTGATTCCCTTATCAATTTGAGGGCAACAACTCTGTAATTATGTACCATCGATGTTTTATTCCTATTTAGATTGACTACTAAAAGTTAATTTATACAGGTCTCAGCGTTTTCCATAATTCGACCGCCGAAGGGTTAAAAATAAGGATGAAGTAAGTGTGGAAAGTTCTTAATTTTCTATGTAAATCACTTATTATCTAGATTGGAAGCTAATATAAAATTTTGGCTTAAAATTCAACCCATAAAGCCCTTATCCGACGGGAGTGAAAAAAGGGTAAAAATTTTATGTGATAAATAAAATAAAGCAAACCCATTTTGGGAGACACTTTTATAATTTTTAACCGACTTCAAAAAAGGAGGAGGTTCTCAATTCGTCTGTATGTTTTTTTTTTGTATGTTTGTTGCACGATATCTCCTTCAATTGTAAACGGATTTTGATGGTTCTTTTTTTGTTTGACAAGTCATGATTCAGGGGTGGTCCCATATAAATTTTGTGGCGATCGGTTCAGTGCTTCTCGAAAAATTCACCAAGAACAAAAAAAAATACGAAATATATAGACGATGTGTGCTTTTTCTTCAAGTTTCTATTTTCGTTTTATAAGATTGTAAGTAGTTTTATTTTGAAAGACACACAGTTTGAAGTTTTATTTTGATACACAGTCAAACATTGGGAGTCGACACTAAAATGTAATAAATAAAAAACTTTTTTCAAAAAATAATAACCACCTTCAAAAACTAAAAACCCAAAAATAACTAAAATTTCGGAAGTCGGTGGCAACACAAATTGAATGGCAGAAGAAGAGCCACCGACTTCCGAAATTTTAGTTATTTTTAGGTTTTTAGTTTTGTATTGTTAATTTGTATGATTATAAATAAATAATAATATAGATAAAATACTTTGCGGTCCTAATGTTTTAAAACGCACAGCCTTAACCGCTGCTCTAAAGACCCAAAACTAGGAGGCTGTGTTCTTTGTATGTTGTATAGTCCGCATCCGGTACGGAAAG
This sequence comes from Athetis lepigone, assembly GCA_033675125.1. NCBI lineage: Eukaryota > Metazoa > Arthropoda > Insecta > Lepidoptera > Noctuidae > Athetis > Athetis lepigone. The sequence continues at coordinate 12,648,107 of CM066232.1, read as the reverse complement.
ATTTTTCCGAAATTCTGCCTGTAATGCTGTATAAAAGTGAGGGAAAAGTTTTTATGCATTAAATTTGAAGTAGATTGGACCAAGGAACCACATCATTGATTTCTTGGTCCAATCTATAATATTTGTCTGAACAAAATGTAATATTACTAACAATGCCTACTCAATTTCTCCTCAGACTCCGTACAGAACAGTCGTATTTAAAAAAAAGTTCTACTCCTATTTTCAATATGACCTCATTGGAGCTTCACTGATTTTGCTGGCCTTCTTTAATCAAAAAATTAGAAACGCCATTTGTGTTTCTTTTTTATTTATTATTTTTCTCAACAAATAGCGGCCGTAACCTGTTTTTGGGATATATCGGCCAGTTTTGAATGTAAGTTTGAAGATATGAAAACTTTTTCTGTGAGTTGAGTTGATGAGAGTGAGTTCTACTAAATTGGTACTTATTTGCTTGTCCTGAACTACGTGTGCCGAGCAGTAATCGAAGATCTGATGAAAGTGCAGGGTACAGCTAGTATTGCAAATTGTTATTCATATGTAATTCGTATGTTCATATTAATGCCTTTAATGAAAATATGATTCTTCACTGCAAAGCCTCATAAAACTTGCCCTTTGTAAACACCTTTTTTGTTGCATGTGTGGAAAACTTTCACGAATGGCCACTATCTTGGGGTGAGTTGTCTGTCAGTCTCTTTATCAGCGTATCTTTTTCCAATCACATATATTGCACTCGGTTTTCAGATTTGCAGTGATTGCTGATTAACCAATATCTTAGATCTTTCAAAAACCAAATCACAACAACCATACTGTACGTTATCGAGGTATTCCGTATTATCTATCTCCGTTGGTGTATGTCAGATTTTTACAAGATTTATATCCGTACTGTTGCCAGTCCTTAAGTAGCTTAATTTTCTAGAAATCCTCATTAAATATGACAAAAGCTACAAATAATACATTTATTTTCTAATTTCTTGTATTCGAACATATCGCACCGCACCCGCCAACGTCACTATTACTATCCCGCTCGCTGATCGTTTGTCCGATCGTAAGGGCCGAGTCACACCGAAATGGCAGCGGCCGCCAGCGTCGGAAGAAGCGCGAGGCGCGCGGCCGCTCGGGTGTGACTTAAAACTACAATAAAGTTAAAATTAAAGGTAACCCTGTACTCTAAACGTGATTTGTTGTTCTATAAGTGTACGAACTGAGTGAAGAGCGTTCAGGGGAGCGTTGTGCGGAGCGTGCAGCGTTGCGTGCAAGTTGTTATCGCGCCGTTTGGCCGCCACTCAGGACACCGACGTGTTAATGATGCGTCTGTTTGATATGGACGCCACACGCCCCGCCCCGCTGGACACGGCACTCAGGCCCTATACACTATACCTAGGCGTTCTTATTACAGTAATATTCGTAAAATAAAAAAGGCCCATGAAAATCAGCCTACTAAAACTACAATACCATTTGAGTATAGCTACGTAGTAACTATTTATTAATCTGTGGTATAGGTAAATGCACTTGACTATGAAAGCTAACATCCGTAAGTACATAGATAAAAACATTCTAAATCTAGCATCATTCAAAATGCAGATGTAGTAAGCAACAAAAGTTGGTACACTTATATTAATTGGGTACAATGCAAAGGAGTTACAGAATAAGCGCTAATCGAGATAAATAATGTTAATTATATTGTGTCTATTGAACTAACTAAAAATGACAAAGTTCATCATTAAGCTGCTAATTGTAGGTACCTGAATTTATAGCTTTTATAATTCTGATTAGATAAAAAAATTGGAGACCCGTCCTACGTTCGCCAATATATTACAGTAAGCAAATCTCGGATTTTCTTTACTAAATATATGTAATATGCATGTATTATGTAAACATAAGCCGCTATCTTTAAAAAAATCGCATAAAAATCCGCTGCGTACTTTAAATATCTAAACCCTACATAGGTACAGACAGAAGAAACCGACTTTGTTTTCTACAATGATATTGAACAGTTTTACCGGGGTTATTACCTATGAAACAGCAATCAGCAATATTTGCGCAGTGACGTTAATCACTCAACGTCAAAAAAAATCGTATTATGTATGAAACGATTGCTAATCGCTCGCTGATTGTTCTAATGCACTTATTGCTACGATGATGATAAATTAGCAATCGCTGGAACTAATTAAATATCACCTTTAACAAAAAAAACTTACCTTTGCTCTTAAAAACCATACTAAATACGAAACCACCAAACAAAAAATGCATATTTTAGTTAACTGATTGCTCCACAGAGGCAGCACTATCGCTAGATTGCTATTTGACGTGACGTATTTTGAATTGACGTTTGAGAAGCAAATATTGCTAAATTATCGCGATCGCTCGGCTATTCCAAGATACGTAATCCCGGTGCGATCTAATACGTACTAGGGAGGTGAAATTCGCCCTTAAAAGTTTTTTGACCGATTGAGAATAAATTGGTTTGTAGTCATGTTTGGCCCAAATTATAGGCCTGTGCTATTTACCCTTTATGATTGACTATAATCCCAGCATTGCATGGTGTATTAAATTGACTTATGGCTTTCGGACACGATACCAGTTTGAGGATCAGTGTAGTCAATGCCAGTCACTGACCTTTAACTGGCCTCATATGCGAATACATTTTTAAGAGATAGTCTCCCTAACAAACATAGCTATCTGGCATACTGGCCTTCTCCTCAGAGCCCATTTCTGACACCTCGCGTACTTGGCGACCAATTCCCCAATTTGTGCCACAAAAATTCCGATAAAGAGGAATTTATTGCAATACTTTTGGTGGTAGGAAGTTCTTTCACTATTCGCACTATACTTATATAATTTTATAAATACTTAATTAATTAATAATAGCCTTTTATTCAGATAAACTTAATAACTAGTCACAGTAGTCACAGAGTGTTCACAATTTAAAAATAAAGTATTTTTACCTTTACTAATTTTTAACTTATACACATATTATTACATATTTTTTTTGTAAATCTGTTTGCCAGTCGGCCAAGGCCTCTTCCAAACTTTTCTATTCATATCTATTTTGGGCCACTCGGTTCCATGTTACTCCTGCCACCTGTCTGATGTCATCCTCCGATCTTTTCTGTGGTCTACCTTTCTTTTCCCGTCTCTAGGGTACCGTTGTGTCACAATTTTGCTCCATTTGTCTTAGTCCCCTTATCATATGCCCTGCCCATTGCAATTTTAGTCTCTTTATCTTGGATGTTACGTCAATGACTTGTCTTCTTTCTGATTGTGCGGTTTCGAGTCTTTTCCAACCTTTTGACATTTAGCATACTCCTTTCCATTGCGTGTTGACAGGTTGCTGGTTTGTTTGTCGTAGTATATGTGTTTAGAGCCCATGTTAGACTACCGTACATTAATACCGACAATATGCAGGTGTTAAACAATTTGCTTTTTACATTTATGTGGAGAGTTTTGTCTTTCATTAACTCTTTTAAACTCCAGTATCGCCTCCACGCATTTGCTATTCTTCTATCAACTTCGTTTTGTATGGAGTCATTTTGTGTTATTACCTGACCCAGACAGATGTATTCGTCGGTATAATCTATTTGGTTAGTCCCTAGATGTATGCTGGTTTCTATTCCATTCGTCATTACTTAGTTTTTTCTGCGTTCAGTTTCAAGCCCATTTTCTCGCTTTCAACCGACAACAACACTATGTCGTCTGCAAATCGCAAGCGTCCACATTGAAGCCGTGACTTTCCCAATTGAGACTCCTAAAAATTGATTCAAAACTGCAGAGAATAGTTTAGAAGATAGAGGATCTCCTTGTCCAACACCTTGTTCAACTCTGAATGGCTCGCCTTTCTTTTCTAGTTGGATTCTTGCGGTACTATGATTGTACACATTTTTTATCAGCCGAATGTGTTTTTGTTCGATTCCTTGTTCTCTTAGTGTCTTCAATATCTTATCGTGGTACAGTGAATCGAATGCTTTGCTATAGTCAATAAAAGCAATATAGTACACGCGTTGATAGGCTTTATATTTATCAAGGACCTGACGTACACCATGGATATGATCTATTACCGAATAGCCTTTTCTAAAACCTGCCTGTTCGATAGGTTGTTGTTCATCCAGCTTTCCCTCAATCCTTCTTAGTATTATTTTGGCAAATATTTTACATATATTGGACATGAGACTGATAGGGCGGTAGTTTCCTATATCGTGTCTGTCTCCTTTTTTATACAGAACACATACATACATACATTTATACAGTTTTTTTTATTCGATTCTGTCCACTGCTGTGGAATGATTTCTGTATTTAAAATGTCGTTAAACATTTACAAATACTACATATTATAAACTAGCTTTTGCCCGCGGCTTCGCTCGCGATAGAAAGAGACAAAAAGTAGCCTATGTTACTCTCCATCCCTTCAACTATCTCCACTTAAAAAATCACGTCAATTCGTCGCTCCGTTTTGCCGTGAAAGAAAGACAAACATACAGACAGACAGACAGACACACTTTCCTATTTATAATATCTATTAGTATGGATAAATTACACCCTAACACAAAACAGACTCGTGCTCATTACACAAAGTTTGTCCTGAGTGGGAATCGAACCCACAACCTCCGGCTTAGCAGTCGGGACTCGACCAACAGGCCCGGGTCGTATTTATTTATACCATAGTTGCTAATGAGAAATTATAACGGGCTAGACTCTACGCTTAGTGGTAATTTTTATGATGAGTATACTAATAAGGAATTTTATAGATTTCCGTAGTACACGCAAAATCATATAAAATATTAAAAATGAATTACATAACAGTTACTACGGAACCTTGGCCGTTTTTTTTATTACTTACATTATGATAATAGCTATAACTAGACTAATTGATTATAATTCTGTTATAAATGCCCTATTACTATTACATTACATCGCAAATCATTCTATATCAACACACATCCAGACACTGAGCTGCAAATTGCAAAAAAAAACGTTCAAATACTCGATTTCGCGGGCTACCGCGAAGCATCCCCCTCAAACGGGTAAGGCTGTAGAGCGTGCCATAGAATGAGACGTACATACATATATACGCTCGAAAAACATAACTCTCCTTTCGGCAGTCAGCTAAAGTCACGAAGTCCCTAGGTCCAAACGTATACGCCTGTGAGGAAATAGAGTAATGCCGCGTTTACACGTTTGCCAAAATTTTATAACAACACACACGAGCGAATATTAACGGGCCCGAGAGAAAAAGGTTTGATTCAAACACGTTGGGTTGACTGAAACCATTTTGATCGTTTAAAAAGCTAGTTTGAACGGTTTGTCAAATATTTACAAGTTTGAAGCTTGTTTGATAAAATTTCATTTTTGGTTGTGTATGACGCCCCGTTTGATCGTATTCCGACGCGTTTGAACGAACTTGGCTTAGTTTAGTGCTGGATTTTGGAAGCGTGAACTTGTGTGTGAAGCGCGAAAGATCAGAAAGATGATGGACTAAAATATCAAAACTGAAAGCACGGCGTCGTCGGAATGCCCTCCTGAATTGTGGAAGGTGAAATCAATACATAAGAACACAATACATAAGAACACGTGTATGATCTCGATACTATAATGTTGTTTTCCGACCGGTTGTTTTGGCTAATAATAACCGTACAATTGTCATTTAAGGAGACCGCGTTGCCTTATTTTAGCTCTATGCTTTTTATGTATACCTTTCAACGACCAAGCGACAGCCGGCCGTCGCGCTGCTATTGTCTTTCTATTGTGTCTCGAATCACGTGTGTTCGAATGTTTATTGTCTGTCCTCCTTCTATAACAAGCTTTTTTATTTAGTTTGTTGCCATGATAAAAAACAGAGAAGATCAAAGTTCGGACACATTTAAAACTCAACATGCACTCAACGTGTACGAAATATTCGAACACGAATAACGTCGTCGTGGAGCCAACACACACAGATAATACAATAATCAGAGACTAACAAACTGCACTACGATTGGTTGAAATAATCGGATTGTGCGAATCGTGTATTCGTGTCCCTTTCATTTCTTTCTTGTCTATGTCATCCATCAGTGTCATTCTTTTGATTCTCTTTCCTTCCCAGTAAAAGTTCGACGAATGCGGTTTATTCACAATTATTCCTTCCCGAAACTTTAGATTCGAGTTCAATTATTTTGTGAAACATTTCATTTAAACCTTAAAATTTCATAAAGAATATTATTTAAACCATAAGTAAGTTTTCTGTCGATGATTATGTGTATAATATAATGTTCAAATTGTAAATGGAATATAACCTCTAAAGGTTGTTTGAATTTTTGAAAGTTTAATCTGCCGCCTTCCTAATAAGTATTTAAATAGGGTATTTTAGAAATTTATTTCTCTCAAATTAAGTAATTAAAAAGAATGTTACTTACGTTCTTATAAGTCGAGTTTTCTTCACTGTTACAAAGCCATGTCAAAGATTTTTTGACATTGAAGAAAGAAACTCTTGTAACTTACTACCTGTAGTTCATAGTTTTACTTGTTAACAATTTCTAGTTTTTCTCTATTGCATTAATTTAAAAACACTACACAAACAGGTGCTGAAAAAAATTGTAAGTAATCAAGTTTTATTCATTATTTTCAGAATGTCTGCCCTAATTCACGAAAAAGTTTGGTTAGACAAAAACATCTATGGTGATGCTGAAAGGAATTATTATGAATCTTTGTCAAAGGTTTGTATCCCTACCAACTATTAACGAAAAACTTAAACTATTTTGAAATTAAATGATAACATCTCCAATTCAAAGTTATGAAACATTATTATGTTAAAACTTTGTAGGTCCCAGCTACTCCACTTTCAGTAGCTCACTCTTCTTTGGCCAGTGAAGTTGCTAAGGCTAGACAACATATCAAAGAATCTTTAGAATGTGTGAGTAAACTAACTGTACTAATTACTATTCACACATTGTTTTGGTTTTGCTAAAGTTTTATGTTCACTTTATATTTAATTAAGTTATATTTTTTTATCATCTTGGTTCTTTAAATAAGCCTTTTTATGAGTCATGGGTAGTTACAAAGATGTTGCTTTCTAAATAAAAAATGAGTTTAGTATTTGAAAAACTTATAATGCTAATATTTCTAGATGGACAGTGTTGCTACCTTGGCAGGAGTTCCCAACACAGAACTTACTAACAAAGTCAACACATTGGAGAAAGAAAATGGTGATCTGAAGAAGGCTATAAATGACTTACGTAACTTGGTCATTAGCCTTCAAGCCCGAGTAGAGATTTTGGAATCCACAACTAGTGGTGCTAAGACTGAACCTTCAAAAGTAAGTAATTGTTCCACTTTTAAGGTTCTGTACCAAAATGGTACAAAAGGAACCCTATAGTATTGTCATGGCTGTCTGTCCATCTTTAGCTTAATCCTTCGAACACACATGATTTGAGACACAATACAAAGACAATAGCAGCCTGACAGCTGGCTGTCGGTTGGTCTTGAAAGGTTAAGGTGTATTTGCCAAGTCAACAAAGTGCTGAAATGAAATCATGATAAATATTTTTTTTTTGCATGGAATGTTGCTGTTTTTTTTTCTCGCACCCACCCCATTTTGTGGGGTGTCATTAGATAGGCCTCTTAAAAACATTGTGGTTGCTAAACAGCTGACTCAAAAAATTATAAAAATTGCATCATGTTTGTCCATACCATAAACTTTGAGAGGAATTTATAAAGGCTTAGATCAGGAGTTATAGAGCCTAACTTGCAAAATGTAGTTAGAAAACTATGTACCAAAATAACAAAATAATTAGTATTAATTTTTAATTAATAGTGTCTGTAAAAAATGAATTCCAAGTCTGTGATTTGTTTTAAGAAATTAATAAAATATAATAACATTCAATAGGATTTTTTGTTTTAATATCTAAAATTGTAACAGGCCCCAACACCCAAGCCTGCAGCAGCTAAGGTTCAAGATGATGATGATGACGATGGTGTGGATCTTTTTGGCTCTGATGATGAAGAAGAGAGTGCAGAGGCAGCAAGAATAAGAGAAGAGCGTCTAGCAGCATATAATGCCAAGAAATCCAAAAGTTTGTTTTTTATATATTTACCACTAAATCGTTTCATTGCCAACAAGTACTCACACATTTTGTAGCACAGTTTGAAAATGAATTTGAAGTTTCAACTGGACATAATATTTCAGTTTAATTGCACACCTTTTTTAATCTTTTTATAAAAAAGGCTTCTTACATTTTCTTGCCAGTTGAAAAGAATTATAAAGACATGCAAAAAGTTTCTGCATGCCTCTATAATTTTTTTCTGAATAAAGGTTCTGAATAATGCCCATTTCACACGAGGGCAGAACAGTGGGCAGTACAGTACTGCTACTGTTTGAACGCACAGGACAGTACCTGTTCTGCTTTACTGTTCTGCCCTCATGTGAAATGGGCATTAATTAGAAAAGATTTTTTTTTGTTTTAATGGTTTTTAATTATTTGTTTTAGAACCAGTTCTTATTGCTAAATCTAATATCATTTTGGATGTAAAGCCTTGGGATGATGAAACGGATATGGCACTGTTGGAAAAGGCAGTCAGAGATATTGCTACTGATGGCCTTTTGTGGGGTGCAGCTAAACTTGTGCCACTAGCATATGGAATTCACAAACTGCAGATATCTTGTGTCGTGGAAGATGACAAAGTTTCTGTAGATTGGTTAACTGAAGAAATTGAGAAAATTGAAGACTTTGTAAGTTATCTAATCTTAATTGCTATATTTTTTTAATTACTAAATTAATTGATGTAGTACAACTCAGCTAGACAAAACTGTTTGTATAAATATAAATGAATCTCTTTTTTCCCCTGGTCACGGCAGCATTAGCGTGAACCGCTAATTATTTTCTGTTGTATTTGTTATTGTCAGGAAGAAAGTTCTTAAGAAATATAAACTTTTCTAATATAACAGTCGTGTGACAGTTGACGCGACGGAATATTTGTTTTATTCATTACACCAATACGGTAGTTTCCACCATTATCAATTGACGTACTTTTTATGAGCTGTCAAAACGCAATTCTCCAATAGATTTTGTATGGCAATGGAAGTTTATGACGTCACTAAAATAACAACTCAGTTGACTACCAATTTATTGATTTCAAAGCAACTAAAAATCTAATATTTTAGCAAATTGAAAATGAACCGAATTTATTGGGCTGAAATTAAAGGAGGCTTTATAGAAATTGTGTCTAACATTTATTGGTTAATGGTGGAAACTACCCAATTGGTAATTGCAGTATCGGGTCAGTTAGTATCATTTCTCGACCTGTGAAGCATTAAAGTCGGATAAATTCCATAGATCGAGATATAATCCCTGCGATGTATATCCCTAAAAATATTACTTTGATTTTTGTTTGTTACAGGTTCAAAGTGTTGACATCGCTGCCTTTAACAAGGTGTAATAAGATCTAGAAAGTTCAGTTACAATCTGAACTGAAATAATAAAAGTGCCTTTTTTCCATTTAACTTGTTTCAATTCCTTGTACAAAATATAAAATAATACAGTCTGTGCATTATCACCTGAGACAGGAGCGCTTAATTTCAATGGAGATAGGAATACCTACACATACAGGTGTTTTATTTATCACAGGGCTCTTATTCCTGCCAATTCTTAGCAAATAACCGCTACAATTATACGGTAGGGATGTTAAAAAATAATCGATTATTATTTTCAAATCATCGATTTTTCATTGTCGATTTTTATATTTATATTAATCGACTTTTAATAAAGCGACTATATAAATTATGAGTTAGATATAGCTTATTATCTATTCAACAGATGAAAATGATGATTTTCATTACTTTTATTTATTTGTAATACTGTTTTACATACGAGATTGTCTATTAGAAATCCCAGGAAGATCTATAAAATATCAATATTTTGGTGCAAGTACTAAAATAGCTCTACCTAACTCTAACCTCTGATAATTATACGAATAAAGAACGCAAGTACTTATAAATTATACAAAAACATCGATTTTTTCGGAAAAATCTATCATTTTTTTATTAAAATCGATTTTTGAACTGTCAAAAGAACGCAATTCTTTCATAGATTTTTTATGGTAACGTCACCTTATGACGTCACTAAGAAAACAACTCAGTTTGCTATTATACAGGATGTCCCACGGCAATGCCACATGGAGGGAAAGTTTAATACAAAACTAGCTGCCCCTGTGGTTTTACCCGCATTTTACGTTACTGCTCCGCTCCCGTGGGTCGCAGCGTGATGGTATATAGCCTATAGCATTCCTCGATAAATGGGCTATCTAACACTGAAAGAATTTTTCAAATCGGACCAGTAGTTCCATAGATTACCCCCTACATACAAACTTACAAATTTTACCTCTTTATAATATTAGTATAGATTTACGTTACTGCTCCGCTCCCGTGGGTCGCAGCGTGATGGTATATAGCCTATAGCATTCCTCGATAAATGGGCTGCTATCTAACACTGAAAGAATTTTTCAAATCGGACCAGTAGTTCCATAGATTACCCCCTACATACAAACTTACAAATTTTACCTCTTTATAATATTAGTATAGATAAGTAAATTTTTCAAATGCTCAAAACTAGTCCCTTCTTGAATACAAAGTGATAACTTTTGATTATTTCGTTCCCTGACGATTTTTTGGTCTTGTTGTGGTGGATATTTATTTATTTAAATGATGCGTACCACTCAAGTAGGTAGATTAACTAGTAATAAGTAGTTATGATTGTCAATTATGTCCTTACGGCAATGTAAACTTTTAACTTTTCTGAACAAAGTTTTACATCAAACAAATGTTAAATTTCAAGCTCTTTCTTTAATTTGTGACACTATTTTATTTAGCAAACAATAACCTTAGTTATGATGAAACCTCAGATTATAAAACAGTAGGCAGATAGACAGCGCGGAACAATACGAGTGCGGCGAACGTCGAGACATGTGTGCGTGACTGCCACGTGACTGCGCTGTAAGAACACGTCGTCTCTGTGTGCGTTCCGGTTGCCAGGATGATGAAAAATTACCCGTAATATTCCATTCCTATCTGTTTATATTATTTAAAATCAATTTATGAATTTACTAAAAGTATGTAGGTACGCGCGTAGCATAAGAACTGCTACGCCTAATTAGGTGAATCTACTTTGTTGTGTTTGGAATTGTCAGGACAATGTTGGTATGACAACATTGATTAAAAAAAAATGCACCCTGGCTAAGCTGGAAGCGGGCAGATAGTACAAAATAATAATTGATTTATTGTGTTTAAAATTATGGAACAACTTAGGGATATAAATAATAAAGTGCTTAGGTGTATAACAATTTTATAAAGCTAAAAAGTTTGTTTGTTTGAAACTTGAACGCGCTAATTTATTCTCTTATTCACAAACTACTTACTGCATCTGTCTCTTTCCATTTCTTAAAGAAAAGGACAGAATATAAAATATTAGTTGTCATCTTTTTCTGTTCACTGTTTTTTACTACATTTACTTTATGTTGGCGAATCGACTGGTGTACATAATTTTAGTTAGAGACAAATCATTCACTACTTTTATTAACGAAGACTTTTGACACGTACACGATAAGTACACACACATGATACAAACATACCAACCAAAAAGAAAAAAACACTCGAAATAAATATTCTTGTAGATCGATAATCCTGTGTCCAATACATATTTCCCAACTTAGGGGTAAATTTTTTCACAATAAAATAGCAACACCGACAGATGTCTGTTGAGGTTTTGTGTTCCAAATAAAATAACATCCAAAAAGGCAAAAATAACCATATTAATCTGTAAAAAGGTACTCCATCTTCTCTCTTTTGATTTAGGGAACGATTTTTGCAATGTTTAAAAACAAAAGACGGCATCATTCACGAAAATATGAATATTTTCTGTGACATGTTTACGGCGCGACGCTTCGTGCCGTACTGACTCGAGATTGTATTCGCTTTTGGTTTTGTATTTGCTTTGTTGACCTCACTCGCGGCGTTCCGCGCTATCTATCTGCCTTCTGTTTACTAATCTGAGGATGAAACCTTTCGATCGGTATGATAAAACTACAGGGTGATTATTTTTTCTCGTGGAACAAGTTCGATTCCCGGCCCAACCATTTAATTATTTGAAAATCTATGAATGCAGTTTAAATTGTTTTTAAAACTCAAATAATGTCTTCTTTCAGTAAAATGTTAAATCTACAAGATTTAAGGTACTTTCTCTCTCCATGTGGCATAGCCGTGGGACATCCTGTAATAAAAGTACTCTGTGAAATATATTTCCACTAGCTTCTGCCCGCGGCTTCGCTCGCGTTATAAAGAGACAAAAAGTAGCCTATGTTACTCTCCATCCCTTCAACTATCTCCACTTAAAAAATCACGTTAATTCGTCGCTCCGTTTTGCCGTCAAAGAAAGACAGACAGACAGACACACTTTCCCATTTATAATATTAGTATGGATTAGGGGTGCGTTCCAAAACGTGCGAATAATTCACTCGAAAATTAAAAAGAGATAGAAACAACGAAAGAAAGATAGCGGCTATACTGTTTTTGAACGCTACAGAGTGATTTACTTATTTGGAACGGGTTAGGGTCGTATGATGACACTGTCAACATAACCCTTTATCTCTATTGCAAACGTAGACAGAGTATCCTATAGACACCGGCAAAGCGTGTCGCAGAAAGAGACAAAAAAAAAATACGTCACCACATTTAGGGTTACCGTGTGAGAAAAAAATTACCCCATAATTAGTGATAGAATTAGAATAACAGATGATGTGGTTGTATAACATTTCCCAGTGATAGTAGGTACTGGCTTTGTGAGCAAATAATAAAACATGTTTGTTTATAAATTGCTTATATTGTTTTTACAAATTATTGTCCTTGGAATAAAACAAGCTTCGTATGAAGGTTTCTAATTTTTTGCTTGGGTTCAAATCCTTTTGTAGCGTTATGTATACGTAGTTCAAAATAGTGCATGGAAATTGCCTTGCTGAACTGATTATTTCCCAGAATAGGTACAGCATTGGGTAATAGTAGAGTAAGTTTTTTCTTTTTGATTAACATTTTATCCTCAAAATGTATACTGCAAATTTTTGATGACGGTTTTGGTGTCCAATCTGTTCTTCCTGTAGCTACAATCCAGTTCCGACGTAAATTATGATGTTCAGGAAAACTGCAACAAGCCATTAATCGTTTTATTTTATTAGACACTGCACAATATATATTATTATTTCCAATAACGAAGGGTAATATTTTAGTAGAAAAGTTGGCAACACCAAAGATTTTAGGTTAAAATTTATAATTATTATTTTTGTGCTTTTTATGGTTAAATTAACGTCTATGGCTCATTATACACATTATTTAATATAACAAAATGTTACTGAACGCCTAATAACTGGGAAAAAGTGGTATACTTACGAATGAAATGATAATCCTGGCATTTTTGTTCCACTATCACTTTTACACCCTATTACACTAAACCGCACCATATTTTTTTAAATCATGGCCGAAATGCTCTGTCTAAATAGTTTCTCAACAAAATGTAACATGTACCACTTTAATAAAACAAGAAAAAACTGTGTTTTAAAAGGAAAATGATATTAGCTCACGTTAGCTGTCAACTTTGTTTAGCAAAGTAGTGTGCTGACCTTGAAAAAAGTGGCACGCTCCGTGAAACAAAAAATCTTATCGTTCTGTTTCTTTTCTTTACACCACAACGACGTAAGTTGCTCTTTCTCTTGTGTGACTGCGACAAAAGATATCAATTTGTCTATAGCATTCTCTGTCTACGATTGCAAAGAAAGAAAATTGTGTTTTTTGTTTTTAATTGCAAATAAATAAGTACTACCTGTTCGTTTCTACTTTAGTAAATCCATTCTTCAACATCAAACTTCAATATTGGCGCAGCGCATATATGAATATGATTCTGACATAATTATGTCAGGTAATTTTTAACGACGCTCAGCCAAGGGTAAGAAATCGCACTTGTCAGTGCGAAGATTACTCTACCGACAGCGTTCCAAAATACTGCTCGGGTAGCTGTCGAGTAATTGTTCGGTTACCCTCGGTTTCACTCGGCTCATTTCGGAACGCTCTAGAGTAACTTTCGCACTACTCCGTGTAATTCTTACCCTTTTTGGAACGCACCCTTGATTTCATGAAACGAAACGTAACATTTGACATGAAACTTAAGGTGAACGCGGACTTGGCCGCACCGCACGCGCCGCAGTCTTCGCATTCGAATTCTTTGTATGAAGTTCTATGCCACCTCGCACACCTACCCGCGTCGCAGTTGCCGCAGACCCTGAAACGACCGAAATCCCCAAACCGCAGCTGATGACGTCACCCGCACGCAGCGGACGCTGCGGCTAGCGCGGCGCGGATGACGTCATTCGCATCCCCGCCTCGGCGCGAGCGTAACGCGAGCCGAACCCGGATGCGTGCGTAGGGATGCAATATCGCTCTGAAAAATATCGATATTTACACGAGGGACATCGATGTTAAAAAAATATCGGTCCCAAGACCGATACATCGATATTCCTGACGATATTTAAAAAGAAATATTAAGTTTGGCCAATTTAATAAAAATAAGTCTACTAGAAACAGTCTACAGTCTAGTCTATTTAGCACTAAACTATTGTATTAAAAATTAAATTAAAAACACATATTGTTATTTAAGAAAACGTTTACTTTTTTTTATTAAAAAATCTAGAGATAGAATTAAGAAAAAGAAGCTTAGATAGCCTTGTACCTAGAAGTCTATTTCTTTCTTGGGTAATGCTCAATATGTAAGCGCGTTACGGCGACCAAACGTGTTGACAGCTGTGTGATCCTCAAACAAATAAAGAGCGATATCGATATTTTTTACTAATGTCGTCGATACATCGGCGATATATCGTTCATAAAAACATCGATGTTTATATCAATATTTATGAGCGATATATCGATATTTTAAAACAATCGATGTATCGTTTTCATCCCTATGCGTGCGGCGACGGGAACGACTGCAGTGACTGCGGTGCGGATAGATGTGCGAGGCCATTTATATAAAATTCCTTTTAAAAGGGAGAGGATACCTCACAGGGCATCAAAGAACTAATTAATCATCTGATTAATTTTATTTATTTAACTAGTTGCAATTTTATTATCAAGTTATGGGAAAAATAGAACTGAGGTATGGTAACACTTTGAAAAACAAGTAATAGGTTCCATCTCAGATTAGTAAACAGAAGGCAGATAGATAGCGCGGAACACCGCGAGTGAGGTCAAAAAAGCAAATACAAAACCAAAAGCGAATACAATCTCGAGTCAGTACGGCACGAAGCGTCGCGCCGTAAACATGTCACAGAAAATATTCATATTTTCGTGAATGATGCCGTCTTTTGTTTTTAAACATTGCAAAAATTGTTCCCTAAATCAAAAGAGAGAAGATGGAGTACCTTTTTATAGATTAATATGGTTATTTTTGCCTTTTTGGATGTTATTTTATTTGGAACACAAAACCTCAACAGACATCTGTCGGTGTTGCTATTTTATTGTGAAAAAATTTACCCCTAAGTTGGGAAATATGTATTGGACACAGGATTATCGATCTACAAGAATATTTATTTCGAGTGTTTTTTTCTTTTTGGTTGGTATGTTTGTATCATGTGTGTGTACTTATCTTGTGCGTGTCAAAAGTCTTCGTTAATAAAAGTAGTGAATGATTTGTCTCTAACTAAAATTATGTACACCAGTCGATTCGCCAACATAAAGTAAATATAGTAAAAAACAGTGAACAGAAAAAGATGACAACTAATATTTTATATTCTGTCCTTTTCTTTAAGAAATGGAAAGAGACAGATGCATTTTACTTAAATTTAGTAGTTTGTGAATAAGAGAATAAATTAGCGCGTTCAAGTTTCAAACGGGTGGTATTTAAACGCAAATCAAAAAATATCCTTTTTCTAGGCAATAAGATTCCGAATTCCCATCAAAATTACTGATTGCACAGCAAAATATTCAACTCAAAATATCACTAAACACACGACAATTTATTTTCGCAGCGTACAGCGATTTTTCCTAAAGCAAAAGCTTTTTAATCAATGCACAGCTAATAATCTTAATGCACAGTATACATGTTAACTCTTTTTCTTTTAAATATAGCTTCTATTTTTATATTATTTACAGTAGTTTTTCTAAATAAAACAGCATTTTATTAGTCACAGTCGTCTTATTATTTATTAATTACCACATAATGAGATCAGCAAAAAATATATAAAATTTGATACAAAATTGTAATTTATTGAATTATTAAAGCGGGTCTTGCTTTCGCGGGGCGTCCACGCTTCCTTTTTGCCCAATAGGCACATTTTTAGCTTCTGCAGGTGGCGCCACGAACTTAAAATTCCACAATAAATCACTTAAAATCGTGGAGATATAGGTAGGGTCTAGTACCAAATAAATGTTTTTGTATGTACTATAAAAGGTTTCTCCTAATAAGTATTTAGGCAAACTAATTAAAATAGATCACCAATTATTCTAAAACAGAGCAGAGAAACTAAAATGTTTGCTTGGCAAAAAAGGATATCTGGCGCTCGGCGGCCGCTGCCGCGGCACGCTCGCTGCGCTCGCTCGCCTTCGCGCGTTGTGTGGTCACAGTTCTAACCTAACCTAACCAACCATTTCTATCTCTATCTTACTCGCTCGCGCGACGCAGTGACGAAAAAGCGTGCGAAGCCGCGTACCTTTTTCAGTTAATTTGTTCTGCTTTTAAAAATAATGCAATGTGACAGGATTTTTTTGTTATAATAATAATAAAATTTGCTGAGCATGGCTTCTTGAAAATTAAGACAAATATGATGAACAGGTTTGGTTGTACTTACTGGTTAATATGCGACTGGGATAGTTATTTTGCTATCAAATATGGAAATTTTGCTGTGCAGTCAGTATTTATGCTATGTATGTAGTATTTTTGTACAAAAATAAATTTAACTGTATTGCATTATGAGAAAAAAAGTAATGTCATATTGATGTATAATTTCGAATTATCTACAGTTTGAGTTTTGTTAAACATTTAGTTTATTTGTAGTGAAGTAAGTTATTTGATGTAAAAAAGAATATAAATGATGAGTATGTATTGATAGGTGATTATTTATTTGATATGCAATTTATAATATCCCGTTTCAAACAAGCAAACTTTTTAGCTTTATAAAATTGTTATACACCTAAGCACTTTATTATTTATATCCCTAAGTTGTTCCATAATTTTAAACACAATAAATCAATTATTATTTTGTACTATCTGCCCGCTTCCAGCTTAGCCAGGGTGCATTTTTTTTAATCAATGTTGTCATACCAACATTGTCCTGACAATTACAAACACAACAAAGTAGATTCACCTAATTAGGCGTAGCAGTTCTTATGCTACGCGCGTACCTACATACTTTTAGTAAATTCATAAATTGATTTAAATTAATATAAACAGATAAGAATGAAATATTACGGGTAATTTTTCATCATCCTGGCAACCGGAACGCACACAGAGACGACGTGTTCTTACAGCGCAGTCACGTGGCAGTCACGCACACATGTCTCGACGTTCGCCGCACTCGTAATGTTCCGCGCTGTCTATCTGCCTACTGTTTTATAATCTGAGGGTTCCATGGTCTCCGTCCGCGTATCGGCCCATCGTTTTGCTCGACGAGGCGGGCAAGCTCTTGGAGAGAGTAATTGCGAGCCGTCTCGTCGAGCGGCTGATGCGGGTGGGGCCGGATCTAGCGGACGGCCAGTTCGGCTTTCGCAGAGGACGCTCCACGGTGGACGCCATCATGCGCGTGCGGGCCCTCACGACAGGGGATGCGGTGGCACGGGGCAGGGTCGTCTTGGCGGTGTCTCTTGACATCGCCAACGCCTTCAATACCCTGCCTTGGGGGTGCATAGCGGCCGCATTACGGTATCACCGAATGCCGGCCTACCTCTGTCGTGTGGTCGAGGCCTACCTGACGGACAGAGCCGTCATCTACCCCGGTCACGAGGGAGTGTGGAGTCGACGAGGGATGTCGTGCGGTGTTCCACAGGGATCGGTCTTGGGGCCGCTCCTGTGGGACATCGGGTACGACTGGGTGCTGCGCGCCGACCTTCCCGAAGGCGTCAGCGTAGTGTGCTACGCTGACGACACGCTAGTCCTAGCGCAGGGAAGGTCGTTCCAGGCGGCGGCCGACTTAATGTCGAGTGGTGTTGCGACAGTCGTGGACAGGATCCGGCAACTGGGACTTGAGGTGGCCCTGCACAAGTCCGAGGCCATGTGTTTTCATGGCCCTCGGCACCGGCCACCTCCGGGGTCTCAGATAACGGTAGGAGGGGTTCACATCGGTGTCGAGTCGACGATAAAGTACCTGGGACTTGTCCTCGACAACCGATGGAACTTCACGGAGCATTTCCGACGTTTGGGCCCCAAACTGGCGAGGGCTGGAGCTGCCCTCAAACGGCTCCTGCCCAATCTCGGCGGCCCAAACGCCTCCTGCCGGAGGCTCTACGCGGGGATCGTGCGGTCCATGGCCCTCTACGGGGCTCCGGTGTGGGCGCCCAACCTAGCCAAGGCTCCGGCCCGGCTTCTGAGGGCGTCCCAGAGGGTCATGGCGATTCGCATGGTGCGGGGATACCGCACGATCTCCTGCGAGGCGGCATGCCTCCTTGCCGGCACTCCGCCGTGGGATCTGGAGGCAACAGTCCTTGCACACACGTACGAGTGGCGCGTGGAAGTGCAACGCCGGGGCGAAGTCCTGCTGCCGCGGGTTATCGCGGCACGGCTCACGGAGCTCCGGCGAGATCTCAGGGCGGAGTGGAGACAGCGACTGTCGCAACCTAGTGCTGGGCACGCCGTGATAGCGGCGGTAAGACCCCTCTTTGAGGAGTGGCTGGAGAGGCGCCACGGCGCTCTCACGTTTCGCCTGACACAGGTCCTCACCGGACATGGTCAGTTCGGGAGGTTCCTGTGTCGGATTCAGGCGGAAGCGACGCCTGGGTGTCACCACTGCAGCAACGGTCGCCTGGAGGACACGGTCGAGCACACGGTGGAGGTGTGCCGCGCATGGGCGGACCATAGACGTGTCCTCGTAGAGGCGATCGGCGGCGGTGACCTCTCGCGCCCAGCGCTGGTTCAAGCCATGCTGCGGGGCGAGACGGAATGGGATGCCGTCGCCTCCTTCTGCGAAGCAGTTATGCTAGTGAAGGAAGCGGCGGCGCGCGAGAGGCAACGACGAGCCTCTCGCCCCGGACAAAGACCCAGGCGAAGACGTCGAGAGTCGCAAGACGACTACCGGCCACCGTAGGCGCGGTTCTGCGGATGGCGAGCGATGGGTAGCTCGCCGCCCGGCTAGGACCAGGACCGCGTAGACGGCGCGTTTTGTTCCACGCGCGCCTCAAAGAGAAGGAGTCAGCACAGGAAGGGGCCCAACAGGGCCAACGCCTGCCGGGGTTGCGGAATGTTATGTTTATAACTGTTACCGTGACCCTGGAACATAAAAGGCAATCGAAGGAACATGAGTGGGTTTTAGTCAGTAAGAGTCTGACACACCCTCCCGCCGCACCCAGGACGGGAGCAGTCATTGGATGATTTCCCACTCACCAAAAAAAAAAAAAAAAAAAAAGGGTTCCATGGTCACGAATAAATTATATAAAAAAAAAAACAAGTAATAGGTTATGTAGATAAAAATATAAACGATATCGCTAGAAAATGTCCTTAATTTTGATCGAAAGCCATGTAATTACATACACACAAATGTATTTATTCAATCAATGCACACTAACTTGTAATATTTGCATCCTTACGAGTGAAAAGTAACATTCTTATCTTGCTTTCTTTCTGTGCGACTTTTGCAGCCTAAAATAGTGCATCCTCGCATTTTATAGCACAGAAAAAGCACTAAACACTTAACTACTGGAGTCAATTTCTCAAATATACATTAGAACTATTGGTTTAATTACCGAAATTGTTATAAAATTGTAAAAACTAATACGAGCCGACCATTCAATGACAGTGACATCCCTTTGTTTGGCTAACTTTTCAATGTTCGCCATGCGAAAACCGGCCACGCCGAACGAGACAGAGCATGTTATGCTTTGTCTCAATTTTCTTACGAAATTCGTATATATGCTTCTCACTTTCACACTTCTTTACAACCTCATGGCTACATCTAGATGTTAATAATCTAGGGGTGCGTTCCAAAACGTGCGAATAATTCACTCGGAAATTAAAAAGAGATAGAAACAACGAAAGAAAGAGAACGGCTATACTGTTTTTGAACGCTACAGAGCGATTTACTGTTTTGGAACGGGTTAGGGTCATGATGGTTAGGGTCGTATGATGACACTGTCAACATAACCTTTTCTCTCTATTGCAAAGAAGGAAAATCGTGTTTTTTAGCATATTTTGCAAATAAATAAGTACTACCTGTTCGTTTCTACTTTAATAAATCCATTCTTCAACATCAAACTTCAACATTGGCGCATATATGATTTTGACATATTATGTCAGGTAATTTTTAACGACGCTCAGCCAAGGGTGAGAAATCGCACTTGTCAGTGCGAAAATTACTCTACCGAAAGCGTTCCAAAATACTGCTCGGGTAGCTGTCGAGTAATGGTTCGGTTACCCTCGGTTTCACTCGGCTCATTTCGGAACGCTCTAGAGTAACTTTCGCACTACTCCGTGTAATTTTTACCCGTTTTGGAACGGACCCTAGGATAATGCTTGCTGCACTGACAGATGCCATGTAATTTTATCAAAATAGTCAAATTGCCATGCCAAATGCCAATGCCTTTTTGATTTTCAGAAGTTGTGATTTTTATCTAGTAGTGAATTTCAGCTAGGTAGTGTTGTAGATCTAAATTTATATATTTTTTAATACCCTAGAGGTATAAAAAAATCGAAAATGACCTGCAAAAAGTGTGGTTCTCCTATGACAGTAACTCTGAGAAAAAAGGATTATTATTGTGATGATTGCTTTATGATTAGCACTAACCACAAATTCCGTGCTTGTCTGGGCAAAAATAAAGTTTTGTCTCCAAATGAAAATGTTTTGATTGGTCTCTCAGGGGGTGTAGGTTCGACAGTGTTATTAGACTTAGTCCACCATGGTATATCATTGGAAAATACCAAGAAGCTACGAATAGTCCCGTTATATGTCCATTTACTTGGTAAGTAGAGTGTAATATACACGTTTTTTGTTTGATATGGCTAGAATTTATTTACAATGTATTTCAAATTTCTGCCACATAACTACTATAAAATACTTATAATGAACTAGCGGCTCCCTATGGTTTCACCTGCATTTTGTTTATGATTATCACACTGCCCACCTTGGTCATAACTCATGTTATGTAGCTAAATGTTATTCTGATGTATTATCTAGTGACTGGCAATTACTGTACGATATTTAAACACGTGATTTGATTGTGCTCATAATTACAAACAACTTTTAAAAAACAAATCTGAAATCGCCAAAAAGAATATCAGCTATTCAGTACATTAGGCAAACATAAATGTATTGAACAGCTGTTTTTTTTTTGCGATTAAATGTTTGTTCCCATAGTAGATATTATTAGAACTAAAATACTTAATTCTTACATTTAATGTTATTTTTGTTTTGTAAAATTACAGATATCAATAGCAAAGATTTAGCTGAATCAATCATCAAACAATGCCAAAAGTATAATTTCAATGTTTACATAGTCCACCTTGCAGTATATATGAAAACTAAGTTTCAACTACCCGAAGCTAACTGTATACCAGATCTTGAAGAAAGTGACACAAAAGCATTTCATGGTTTATTAGACAGCATGCCTGCATCAGCAGCAATAGATTTTCTAGCTAAAATTAAACGCAATTTGTTGGTTCAATGTGCAAAGCAATTGAAATGTAATATTGTTTTTACTGCAGAAACAACAAATACTTTGGCAATTAACTTAATATCCAACCTTGCTGTTGGTAGGGGATCACAAGTACAAAATGAAATTGTAAGTAATCACATTTTTTTTACAACAGCTACTTACCTACTTCTAAGATTCATCATCTGTAAACAATTACTTATTATCAACTTGTAATAAATGCAAAAGCATTGATTTGCAATCCCTCCAAAAGTTGGTCCAAGACCCAGCTACCACCCGTGCCCACCATGAACACATGAATATTTTATGTGGATTAACTTATTTATTTGTAATTATTTGCAGGGATTCTGTGATATTCGTGATGAAAATGTAAAAATAGTAAGACCATTAAAAGACATAGGTAATGAAGAATTAAAGTACTATGTGAACATCAGACAGTTGACCCCAGTATGCGACAATAATTTGAAAGGCAATAGTCTGCAGTCAGTAATCTCTTCTTTTGTATCTGATCTTCAAGAGAATTTCCAGGCCACTATATCCACTATTTGCAAAACTGCTGACAAAATTGGAGACCATAATAATGAAAACAAAACTCACAAGAGATGCATTATCTGTCAGGTAATATGAGACATGTCTTATATTTTTAACTTTTTTTTACGGGCCTGTTTGTTGAGGTCAGTAACCCTGATTGCCAATAATAATATAACCCGCAGGGCAGCTTGTGGCGAGCTGTCGGGCAGTTGCGACCCCCGCGGACCTGACCTCCTGGGAGACCCTTTGTTCTTCATCTCTGGCTTGCCTTCATTGGCCGGCCAGAGTGAGCACTGACGAGGAACAAGGCTCCCACCTCACTCTTGCCTTCATTGGCTGGTTTGAGTGGAGAATCGCAAGAGCAAACGTGCTCGGGGGAAGGAAGTGTTCCAGTAAGATGCTGGTAGGGATCTTGACCGTACTTCCGGGATTGTCCTGATAGCCGTGGAATACCTCTCCACTCCTCAAGCACCTCGATATATGTTGCCCCCTTGTCGCTACGTCACTATGTGCTAGCGGCCGTTTTCGGGGGCCCATTTACTGAGTGTGCAAGTCACCCCCTGCCACTTTTCCGTGTTTACAACCATTGGTCAGGCAGGGGCCATAGTCATTCCATAGTATCTGGTACCTTATTTATTAAAGAATCCAAGCCCATAGTCCAAATTTCTTGTAGTTGCCATATTTTACAATAGTCCAACACCATCCGGGGGTTGTCCTTAGGTGCACTTATATAGTGCATATAGGGATAATCGCCGGCTAGTGTCCCTTTTCACATAAAGTTTTGCCCAAGGGGCCTCTGCGAGTTGGCTTTGGCCCCTCGTACGCCTTCCAAAAGCCCGGGACCCCTGGGTCCCGAGATATAGAAATATATAAATAATAATAATTATTTACAAGAAATAAATTTTTACAAAGGAAGCTCTTAAAGCCTAAAAGTCACTGTATTCGGCCTGCAAGCAAGCGTGCAAATTGTTTAACTTTATGCCATTATTACATTACTACAGAATATGTCATTGTTGATACAATTACAAAATATGTCATTAATATGTTACATTATTACTGCTATAAATTTATATTATTATTTTAATAGAGATTTACACAAGCCAGAGGTTGTGTATGATTTACACCCAGGAAAAATTTTGTGTGTAAGTGATTGTTTGTTCTGTGTCTGGGTGTAATTTAAATATAAAAAATATTAGTAACCTAGTTTCCATAGCAAATGCTCTGCTTAGCTTGGGATCAGATGGCCATGTGCTAGTTGTCCCAAGATGCTAAAATATAATTTATTTTTCCAACCCAAAGAATATTTATCTTTGCCTTAATGTAAAATCCTTTTTAAGTTGCTATGACTGAATTCAGCTAGATAGCATCATCATCATCACAATTATTAAAAATATTCTCTTAACAAAAAAATATGACTTAATTGACTTTAAACATCTCTACAATCTTCAAAGTCAACCTTTTGGTTTGCTGAGATAATGATCGAGAACTACAAAATTATTACAATGTTTAAAAAAACATCTTGTAACTTTTGGCTTTTGCTCCTGACTACATAATTATACATTATTTTAAATTTTTTTTCAGAGTGATGTTCATACAAAGGAGATGAAACTGTCAGCTCTTGAAGCAATTAACATATCAAGAACAGTTTCATATGGTAGTACACATTTAAAGCAGGATTTAGAAAATAATCCAGACCTTCTCGAAAATGACTTTAATGCCTCCATGTTCCCGCTAATCCATAAAAGTCTTTGTTATGGCTGCAGCAGGAATCATTCAGAAATGAGTCAACCTAAATTGCCACTACACATTCAGGAACATTTAAAGTGTTAACAAAAATCAAATATTTTATTAGAATTGTAAACTCTAGTGGTACAATGTAAAAGGGCTTCATTTGCGCATTATGCACAATAAAACGATATGCCTAACACATTTTTACTTATATCGGCAAAATACCTAATTGTCATATTATGTGGTCAAAAATTAATAGGGATGATGACTACATCAAAAGAATGACATTCTGTTTAGTCCGTCTGTTAGACAGTCCAAAAATACTGGACACATATTTTTTGCTTGATCAAATTAATAACAAAATACAAAGATAAAGAGCATCAAAGTTCCGGAGAGGGGGCTTGTGACGTCACTTCTGAGTAAAAATTATACAAAGGCGTGACGTTTCACGAAACTTCAACGCACTGTATTGTCGTCATTTTCTGTTTACGAGAAAAAAGTAAAAATACGTGTCCCAAATTTTTTGATTATCTAACTGACGGACTAATTACTTTTTTTTTGTCATCTCGCCTATTATAATAGAAAATTATTTTTCTGACCTATCACGTAGGTGACACTCATGGCGAGATAAAAATACGCTACCTAGCTCGTAGTTAGGCTTAGCTATGTTCCGTCTTTATCTGAGGATGAACGACCAAGCGATAGCCGGCTGTCGCGCTGTTATTCCCTTTCTATTGTACCTATCTTGAATCACGGTGTCACTCTCTCTGGCTTAGCCACCATCAGTGATTTTAATTTTGATAACACAAAAAAATAGTTGCTATATAGTTGAAATTAGTCGCCAAATATCAGAAATAGTCGTTCACTAGTTCAAAGTTTTAAGGGTTTATAGGTGGCCGAGCTAGAGAGTCTCCCCAGCTTGGTCACATGTATATCTCGAAAACTAAGGCACCTAGTGAAGATCTATTTTACAAAAAAATTGTCGCTAAATAGTCGAAATTAGTCGCCAAATATCAAAAATAGTCGTTCACTAGTTCAAAAGTTATAAGAGTTTATATTCCAAGAGCTAGACAGAAAAGTCTGGTTACGGTCTCGTGTCTCCCCTGACGGCTCCCCTCGGGGAGACATCAGGATTTTTTAAATCCTATTGTCTCCCCTAGGCGGGGGAGACATCAGAACTTGCTAATAAATTATATTTTGAGTACTCGTATATCCCCTGTCAAGCATTACATAAAAACCATAAAAGAAAAAACCCGTCATGCATCATGAATGACGTACCTACTACTATCTCTACCTATTCACTTTTGTCTCCTCAAACGAAGCTACCCAAGTGAGATAGCCGGGCCAGATGGGATACACTCGTTTTTTTTAGCAGTAGGTACATTCCAGTAAAAGGAGGAAAGTTTAGATCGAAAGAGACACTTTATATTAAACGCGCAATTACAATTAATTCACGAAGAAATGTTGGACATTTTTTGGAAAAGCAGCGTAAAAGATTAATTGATAACATGAGCTTTTACGAATATGGGTACCCACTTACGTTATTATGTAATGCTTGACAGGGGATATACGAGTACTCCAATTATAATTTATTAGCAAGTTCTGATGTCTCCCCCGCCTAGGGGAGACAATAAGATTTAAAAATCCTGATGTCTCCCCGAGGGGAGCCATCAGGGGAGACACGAGACCGAAGCCAAAAGTCTCTCTCTTTCGTAGACTTTTCTGTCTAGCTCTTGGACTATACTTTAAAAATTGAACTCATTATAACTTCTAATCTAAGACCCGACTAAATCTGTGACTTGGCAATTGATTTCGACTATTTAGCGACTATTTTTTTGTAAAAACAGATCTTCACTAGGTGCCCTAGTTTTCGAAATATACAATTATACATGTGGCCAAGCTGAGGAGACTCTCTCCAGCTCGGCCACCTATAAACTCTTATAACTTTTGAACTAGTGAGCGACTATTTCTGATATTTGGCGACTAATTTCGACTATTTAGCGACTATTTTTTTGTGTTATCAAAATTATTGATGGTCGCCAAGCCAGATAGAGTCACACTTTTCAAGTGCCACTCTCTCTGGCTTGGCCGATAGATAAGATAACCGACTTCAAAAACTAAATACACATACCTAAATAACTGTTTCGGAAGTCGGTGGCAGCACAAATCGACCGGCAGAAGAGAAGCCACGGACTTCCGAAATAGTTATTTTTGTGCTTTTAGTTTTTGAAGTCGGTTATCTTTTTTTTGGCAAAAGCTTTTTTTTCCTAAACGGGAATTAAAGCTGTTATCGACCCTCAATGGTGCTTGCATATTGTGACAACTTAAATGTCAGTAACTCAGTACTAACTCTGAGTTATTAATTGTTATTTAAGAATTTCTTGAATATTTTATCGACGGGCCGGTTGGTCTAGTGGTCAGTGACCCTGACTGATGTATTATCTATGCTGACTGCTAAGCCAGAGGTCGTGGGTTCGATTCCCACCCAAGACAAACTTTGTGTGATGAGCATAATTGTTTGTTCTGTGTCTGGGTGTTATTTATCTATAATATGTATGTATTTAAAAATTATATAAGTACTAGCTTCTGCCCGCGGCTTCGCTCGCGTTAGAAAGAGACAAAAAGTAGCCTATGTTACTCTCCATCCCTTCAACTATCTCCACTTAAAAAATCACGTCAATCCGTCGCTCCGTTTTGCCGTGAAAGAAAGACAAACAGACAGACACACTATCTCATTTATAATATAGTATGGATGTATATCAGTTGTCTGATTACCGTAACACAAGCTCTGCTTAGCTTGGGATCAGATGACCGTGTGTGAGATGTCCCAGGTATTTATTATTTATTTTAAGGAATTCCCAAATCTGTAGAACATGATATTATAGAACATTAAACATTTACAGCGGTATAACTAGGGACCACAATTTTTTATCAAACCATGCATTTATCTGAAGCAATACACAAATACGAAATTGTCCATGTTTTACTGAGATACATATGTAAATTAGTTAAAAACAATTAAAAAAAATTAGGTAATAACCCCGCCGGTTGTCATTCGTAGAACTTTGACGCTACGGGTATTCAGAAGCCAGAAAGTCTGACCAGTCGAACCAAAGGGTATCGTCGCCCAGTTACTGGGTTGTGGAGGTCTGATAGGCAGACGCTTCACGTAAAACACTTATCCAGCTGAATCCGGTTCGGCTGTAAGCCGACCCCAACATAGTTGGGAAAAGACTAGGGAGATGATGATCCTCCTTACCGCACACGGACATTTCGGATTCGGGCGGAAGTGACGCCTGCGTGACACGGTGTAGCATACGGTGGAGGTAGGCCCACTTGGGCGAACCACCACCGTGTCTTTGCAGAGGCGATCGGCGCTGGTTCAGGCCATGCTTCGGGGCGAGACTGAATAGGAAGCCGTCGCCTCCTGCGAAGCAGACACGTACGCTGGAGACGAAAGTGGTGGGGCGCGTGAGGCAGCGTCAAGCTTCACGCCCCGGACAGAGACCCAGGCTTAGTTGTCGAGAGTCGCAAGATGATGGCCACTGGAGGCGTGGGCCTGCGGAAGGCGAGCGGTAAGGAGCTCGCCGCCCGACTAGGACCAGACCCGTGTCGACGGCGTGTCGATGCTTCTAATAGTTACCGCGGCCCCGGAATATATAAGGGTAATCGAAGGGACATTATTGGATTTTAGTCAGTAAAAGTCTGACCCTCCTTCCCTCTTCAGGGGCGGGAGAAATCATTTGTTGATTTCCTATCCATCAAAAAAAAAACGCCATAGGATATGTTTTGGATGCTTTTACCATGGTCAATGTAGCTCTTTCACGCTTATACAACCCCAATAATCTTTTTGTGTCCGCTCAAGATAGTTCCACAGTTAATCCGTACTAATATTATAAATGCGAAAGTAATTTTGCCAGTCTGTCTGTCTGTCTGTCTCTTCTTCACGCCTAAACTACTAAACCAATTTTGAATGAAATTTGGTACAGACATAGTCTGGGACCCGAGAAAGGACATAGGATAGTGTTTTTATCCCGGAAATCCCCCGGAAACGGGAACTATTATTCCACGCGGACGAAGTCGCGGGCAAAAGCTAGTATGAACGGACGATATGTTACAATTTTATTAAGATATACATAGTTAAAATTCTAGGCTAATTTGTGATAGTCTCTTTTAATCAGAAGATGGCTCTAGCCAATAGAGCCGAAATAAGTGGGCTCTCAGTTCAGGCGTTTTAGTAAAAATCTGAATTTACATGGGTATCTAAGTAAAATATTTTAATTGCTTTAAAGATAAATGCATGTTTTACAGATCCCTCAGTACAGACAATAATAAATTGAGGGCCCTCGTTATACCGCAAGAAATCTGTAATATTAGACGGGCCTGTTGGTGTTATGGTTAGTAGCCCTGACTGCTAAGCCGGAGGCCGTGGGTTCGATTCCCACCCAGAACGAATTTATATTGATTTATTTATCATACAGATATATGGGAATTTCTTAAAACATAAATGATATTCTTAAAAAAAAATCACACAGAGTTAGTACTTAGTACTGACATTTAAGCTGTCTATGCATGCATCTGGATAAAGGGCCCGCGGCCCGACTTATTTAATCATAAAAGCATTTATTGGTGTTTTTCGTTTCGCAAAAAGGGGCCCTCCATCCCAATGCACAAGTTAACAAATAAAAACTTTAATATGCACCTTTGTGAATTAGAAAAAAAGAAATAATGATTTCAAAAGTAAATTTAACCTCAAACTGAGAGCCTAATACTTTCGGCTTTAGTGGAAGTCTACAAATAAAAATTGGGGTATCGTCCGTTGTTCCAAGTACTTAATTAATTTCAAATTACATTTTTAATATTCTTTACGAAGTAAATATGGAATTATGATAATAATGTGTTTCGTAGTACATAATAGTACAAATAAAACGTGTAAAGTGCAGTCGGAAGGTCATAAAGAAACTAAAACTACAATCTTTAACTATTTATTTATCTTGTTTACAATATTTAAATTAGTAAGAAACGAAAATAATCATAAGTATTAAATTATAGGTACTTCGATAACGCAAAATGGAAACACTGATGATATAATCTAATCAAATAAATTAAAATTTGTTTGTTTGTTTGTATGATCAACCCAGCTTTTACACTAAATGCAAAGCAAAAGTACCCACTTAAAACATAAATAAAACGTTTATTTTTTTCTGATGCTTCAGTCTAATTTCTGAAACGTCTGAATTGTGGTAATTTGATGTTACAAAAGAATATTTTTTTTTTACAAAAAAAAAACTGGTGTCGTTGACATGACTATACTTGACTTCCACACGAACAAATCGTGGACAGAGGCCAATTAATAATATATACTGCACTATGAAGTTATTAAACCTTGTATGACTTAATCGGATCCTAAATAAAATAAAAAATCAGTTACACAAATACCTGGCATGAGGGTAGATACAGGCATATAAAATTGTATCTATAAAGTTTTATTACAAATTACAAAATTTTGCTCCAACAACGGACGATATATCAATTAAACTATAGGTCATTTACAATAATATAAACCACTTCTGTTACATTAAAACTGGCTCGAACCTATCCTTTACATAGCCGAAAATATAGGACTCGCATTTCAAACTTTTAAAGAAAATGTTCATTTCAAGTTAATAATTCATAATATATTATGCCAATTATTTAGCGTAAATTAAAAGCACATAATTTGACCTAGCTATGTTCCCGTCTCTATCTTGCACTTGCCATTTAAGATATGCGACAGCGACAGGAATGATCGTAAATAGCACGCGCTAAATAGCGTTAATCAATTTTGGCGATAGATCAACTGAGTTTTTCCAAGTCTTCAGTGTGACGTCATAGATACCCAATGACGACTTGGTGCTGATGAACCTAAATTTACTTTTAAGAATATCAATAACTAGTGATCTGGTAATATTTAATGGCGAGCCTTTCGTTTATCCAATGGCGTAGGTAGCGTGACAACATGGGACCGAAGTAAAACTTGTCGTCCCCCTTTACTACTTTTCCAAAGCGAAAATATTTATGGTTTCCCCCTGCTAAACTGCATTTTGCCGACATGGCGTCAGCACTGCGTTTATCAATCGTAGTATTTACTAATAAGGGTTGCACTTGACCTTTCTTATTATAAAGTTTGGATCAACCAAAACCTGGTGCCGATTCCCTTGGTCACAAACTAGACTAATTTTAAGTTAAATGCATCTTTCTCTTTCCATTTCTTAAAGAAAAGGACAGAAGATACAATTTAGTTTAATCCTGTCAAATTAGACAGCGCCGGAAGAAAATTGACGTATATTTAGACGCCATGTTTTTAAAACGCGTTTATATTATAAGGAGTGTCTAAATTTGACAGGACTTAACTAATATTTTATCTTCTGTCCTTTTCTTAATTAAATGGAAAGAGAAACAACAAGAGAATCGGCACCATTGTAAACTGTTTTGATCATTGACGGTTATGTGAGTACCCTTAGATTATTTATCGCAGTTTCCTTTGTCATTACAGAGATTATATTATATATGTATGTATATATTCTAAGTGACTACCAAATGACATCTAGTAATCGTGGTGTTGGCCATGTGAGGAAGTTTAGAGAAGCATAAGATTTTTACTGTAATACGGTATTTGACATCATCATCAATTGACGTACTTTTTTTTATGAACTATCAAAACGTGATTCTCCTATAGATTTTGAATGGCAATATCACCTTGTGACGTCGCACTCACAAGCTAGCACCCCTATTGACTAACTATTTATTGATTACACAGCAATTAAAAATCCAATTTTACAGTAAATTAAAAACAAATCCGATGCTTAGGACTAATAAAAAGATAGGTTTTATAAAATTATGTCTTAGATTTGTCAAATACCGTATTATATTGCTACGTTTAGATTCAGCCCATGCCGCTGCCCCTCGCACTGCCGGCAATAATTCCCTAAATATTGCCGCAGCAGGATCGAGAGAAGTGTGTGTTTACATACTGCCCTACCACTCACTTCGTTTTCAAGTTTCGGCAATGGCAGACGTCGAAATAATCACAGCGGCCGCGCTGTCTCTTTTTGCGATACATAATAATTATGTTCGATGTTTAAAAAGATATCGAATACAAAAAAAGAATGTTCTCGTAGACGATGGTGGATGATATCTATCCATCGAAATAGAACTTTGTTAAGTACATTAATTATCAACCTACCTACTTAACTGTTTTTTTTAGGGTTCCGTAGTCAACTAGAACCCTTATAGTTTCGCATGTCTGTCTGTCCGTCTGACTGTCTGTATGTCTGTCCGTCCTCGCTTAATCTCTGTGAGCGTTAGCGCTAGTAAGCTGCTTTGGTACCAATATGTATATCAATCACGCCGACGAAGTGGTAAAATAAAAATTGGAAAAAAAATGATTTATTAGGAAAAAAAACACTTCCCACTTTACATACAGGGGGGCTCCCCTGTATGTAAAGTGGGAAGTGTTTTTTTTTAATTTTAATCCTACCGTATGATATATTGTTGGATAGGTATTTAAAAATGAATAGGGGTTTAATAAAATAGTTTTTTCTGTTTCCAGTAATTCTAAGAAACGAATAGTTTTCTCGTTGCTCCATTCGAACGGCATTTTCGATGATTATTATAAAGAAAAGCGAACGTCTTTCTCCCCCAAGCGCTCGGCGAGTACTGAGCGTCGGAGCAGAATGTAAACACACACTGCTGCTCGTGCTGCCGGTCCTTTGACTTCCGCACAAAAAACCGCCACTTCGGGGAGCGCCGGGCAGCGCGAGTGGCAATGGCAGTGGCATGAGAAGTATCGCGTTTACACAATCGTCCTGCTCACTTCCCTGCTCACTACGGCTGAATGTAAACGCGGTATATAACTATATACCTATATAATTTGTGATGGCCTAGTGGTTAAGGCGCTCGCTCTCATGCAAGCGATTGTGGGTTCGAATCCTGACAAGTACCATGTGACTTTTTCAATTCATATGTACCTACTTTCTTTTAAAGTTTATTTTGGACGACACTGACATCGGTGAAGGAAAACATCGTAAGGAAACCTGGACTTGCAAGTCCGTAATCGAAAATCCGCCTTGAGCAAGCGTGGTGATCAATGTTCGTGCCTACTCTGTATGACGGCCTCTTGCCTTTGCCCTGCAGTTTGACAGTAATAGGCTGGTATTATTATATTTTATATAAATTATAATTGCTTTAGTTACACATAATGGTATATATATTATATAGGGTGGAAAGTTTTAATGAGCCCTGAAGGAAAACTACTAAGGGCTGATTTTTGAATCATTAGTTAACTGCTATCCGAGGAATAAATGACGGTTTGACATATTTTCTATACAAAAGCTGTCAAAACGTCAAACATACTCTTCAGATAAAAGTTATCTGGCGATTGAAAAATCGGCCCTAAATCGTTAAGATTACTAAAGGTCATACATAGCTCATTAGAGCCACCCGGCAGCCACCCCGCACCGCCTCGCTCGACGCACGGCGTCAACTCGTTGTCGATGGGTGGACCACCCGCGGTCAACGAGTGAACGCCGAGGCGTTAACGAGTTGACGCCGCTTGGTCTACGAATTTTCGAGTAGTTTGTTAATAAAATCAATCGCGGGCAGCGAGCGGCCCACTCGTGGCCCGCAAGTCAACGCAAGGCAGGCATTCGAGCAGCGAGTTGTCACCGAGTGGCCCACCCGCCGACCGCGCGCGAAGGGCTTATAACCGAGGCGATCCGGTGACGCTATGGAGTTGATATAGTAAGCGCATGTCCATACAAATCCATATAAAGAATACTAGCCGCAGGAGGCGAGTCGGTGCGGAGTTGGTGCCGGGTGGCTCTAATGAGCTATGACCTTTAACCATTCAACGACCAAGCGTCAGCCGGCTATCGCGCTGGTATAGGTGCCGATTCCCTTGTTCACAACTTTTTTTTTTGGTGAGTGGGATATCACCAATGACTGCTCCCGTTCTGGGTGCGGCGGGAGGCCGTGTCAGACTTTTACTGACTAAAACCCACTCATGTTCCTTCGATTGCCCTTTATGTTCCAGGGTCACGGTAACTATTCATTCCGCAACTTGTCTTAAGTTCAGTGCATCTTTTTCTTTCCTTTTCAATAAGAAAAGGACAGAAGATAAAATTTTAGTTTAGACCAGTCAAATTAAGACGCTCCATAGATAATTTAGACGCGATTAAAAACATGGCGACTAAAAATACGTCGATTTATTTCGGGTTCGGGAGCTGTCTAATTTGACAGGTCTAAACTAATATACATCTTTTGTCCTTTTCTTAACGAAATGGAAAGAGAAAGATGCACTTATCTGAAGTTTGTGAACAAGAGAATCAGCACCATTGTCTTTCTATTGTGTCTCGAATCACTTGCGTTCGAAGGTTTAAAAACGACGATTTTATTTAAAGAGAACTTTCCTTTATTTTTAAAATGAAGAAACAAAATTGCATTCAATGATTTTCGTTTCGCTGCTTACCACACTTTGATATCGAACCGGTTAAAATCGGAAAAAGTAATACTTCATTTTTATGCCATCAGACCATTCATTAGGACCATCTTAACAAAAATGGTTCATGAAATTATAGAAAAATGAGAAATCTGAAGAATATTATCATTACATAGTATAAAACAAAGTAGCTTTCCTCTGTCTATGTATATGTATGCTTAGTTCTTTAAGGCTAGCCGCACACACACAATAATATTGTCAATACAAGATTGTCAATAATCTAGATTCTATCTATCCAATACCGCAATACAGGCCGCACACACACAATATTATTGACAATACGTACTTTATTGTCAATATTATTGTGTGTGTGCGGCTAGCCTAAAAGTACGCAACCGATTTTGATTAAATTAAAATAAATAGAGTGATCACGTGAAAGGCTTAGTATGATAAAAAAAAAAGCCGAGATTTTCAAAGATTTGTATAACACCCGTGCGAAGCTGAGGCGGGTAGCTAAGTTTCAAATAAACAAAAATTAACTAATTTGGTAAAATTCGCCCTTTGATTTCAAAAGTTAAAATTTTATGGTTTTTACTCTTAATTTACCTAAAGATGTGACCCTAGTACAGGATACTGTTTTCTTTTTTTTTTTTTTTTAAGCAATTGACATTGATTTATGCATGTGACAAATTTCAAAAATCTTTAAATACAATTTGGTTCCTTTGCATAGTCCATAAACGAATGTTTCCTTTGAGTAAAATAATGTATCTTAACAATTTAAAATAGTTTTTCTTCTAGGGCCCGTAAAATCTTTCTACCTCGTATATATGCCTCAGGCATTAAGTCCGCCTCTTTCCGGTATTGGTACATAAAGTTTAAATCAATAAATAAAAAATATATATATTCTTAATGCAATATTTTTACCATAGCATGCTACGAACGCGAGTCATGATGGTAAGTGTGCGAACTGAGTGAAGAGCGTTCAGTGGAGCGTTAAGCGGAGCGTGCAGGGTTGCAAGTTGTCCTCGCGCCGCTGGGCCGCCACTCAGGACACCGACGTGTAAATGCGTCTGTTTGATATGGACGCCGCACGCCCCGCCCCGCTGGACGCTCGATTTGAGCGGGCACTCAGGCCCTACACAAAGAAAGACGCGCGCGGTGGTGAAATGTAACAACTGTACTTGTATAATTACTTTATATTTATAATTTTGTTACAGGAACAGGTTTAAAAAGAGAAAAATTACAACGGAAATTTACTTCGCGTTCTTACACCGCGCCTCCCGCCAATATGAAAGAGGAAGATTATTATATGCAGAAAGCAACTAAATAAAGCTCCCAATTTTGGGACGATGTTTAATGAACACTAAACCTTGAAAGTTAGACATCCTTTCATAAAAAAACTGATTGATACCAAACTGTGCTGACGCATACAATCTAAGGTAACCGTTAGTAGCAAAGGTTCACAATCTTTTACAGAAAGTTATTTTTGAACACCAAGAGAACAATCACTATTTTAAGGATGCGAAGTTTTTGATCTTCAAACGTAAATAATCCAAAACATTTCCAGGCAAAGTTAGTATTGTTTATTCAGAAAATTTTATGCAACAACTTGAAGTTATCACACTAAAAATAAATTATACTCCATGAGGCTCACCTTCCAATTGAAGATACGATTTGATTTTCGCTATGTATAATATTTATGAGGACAGCTAACGTAACTTATTAAAAATATACTAATAGAAAACAATGTTTAAATCCGACAATATCTAATAATGTTAGAATTAGCTGGTTTCTTTTATAAAATACGTAATAAAAGAAAACGATTAATTAATCATCTTAAAATTTTGTATTTATATCACACATATCTACATTTTACTTCTATTACATAAATACAAAATTTTAATAAGTAGAGTACCAACAAAAAGCTGCTAACCAGTATTTGCAAATGGTATGCAGGTGTTACCAATATATTATACAAGTAATTACAATATCAATACCATAGGTTAATAAATGCAAAAGATCAAGTGCAATGAAACTCGATGCATTTTTTTTATCTCAATAATTAATTATTATCGAATTTCATATAAAACGGATGTTTCAGAGTTTACTTTGACAATTTGAACCCCTCTCACCACAGGAAAACCTACTCAGCTTGAGTACACGAGCACTTTCACAAATGTATGTCAGCAGTTTATACCAGAGATAAAACACTTTAAAACAATGAATAAACCAGATTTACTAAATATTAAACACTAAATTATATTGTCTTTCCAAATTATTCCATTTATCAAGCATTGGAATTATATCAGTGTTTGTTAAACAGAATTGGTGTCCTTCACTGTCCCTGTGTAAGTATTTACACCATCAGTGGCCTCTTTTTGGTGTTATTTTTACAGTGTTTTCTTCCGGAATCTTGTACAAGTATATCATATCAATACGTTATAAAGAGCATTTAACACCTCTTTGTAGCAACTATTCTGTAGTACTTATTGGTCCTTGCAATGCATTGGGAGTTGGAGAATTGGAAGAAACCATTCGCCCCTGCTCCTTCACAATGGGATCTGAAACAGTCAAAAATATTTTTTTTATTTTTACAGAAAATAGGGATGACGACGACATTGCAAAAATTGTATCTGATCGTGACGTCACGCGCAACTTCAACGCACTGTATCGTCTTCATTTTTCGTTTACGAGAAAAAAGAAAAATACATGCCCAATTTTTTTTAATAATCTCAATGACGGACTAGTTACTTTTTTTTCGTCGTCTCGCCTATTGTCAAAGTGTAAAGATAATATATTATTAATATTAATATATTATTTATTTATTTTAAGTCAATAAATAATAATATTAAGTGAAACTATTCCTATTATGATGTATCTATAGACACGAAAACTAATGTTGGCTTAAATGCTAGGTGTTGATTTTGATAACTAAATTAAATTCAATCTAAAAAATTCAAGTCTTCCTTTACGGTTAACAAGAAAGCAGTCTAGCAAAATAGATTGTTTGTGGAGGTCAACGAAATTGTTGAAAATCTTAAGAAAACTCTAAGTCAACTTTACTTTGTAATTGCATTTACTGTAACGCGTTTCGACGTTTTTTGGGAAATGTTAAAATCTGTTTCCGGCTACAGTATCATTTTCTGATTGCTTTCCATGCACATAGTTAACTTATAATATGGCCTTTTCTTTTCATGTGAACTTTAGCAAGCACCAGCTGATATTTTCACAGTTATAATTTGTTAAATTACAGTTTAGCAAAATAAGAATATGAATAGAAGTAAGTTTGACTATCATGGTTTCAGTTACTAACCAAACTACATAGTCTAAAGATAGCTTGTTTGTCTGCCAATTTACAGTGAGTAAATATATATCTTAATATTATTGTCAAAGAGTATTTTAGCTAATTAAAATTGTTATTTGATAATGATCAAAAGGCCTATAAGTAAGCACTTTATTACTTCTATTTTCATCAACTCCACTCAAGCTATTGAAACTTTTATTATTTTCATGTTTCTTTGCTGCAGTCAAAAAAGAAACTTCCAATTAATAAACGGAAAATATGCATTTTGGGTGGATACAGAATCATTCATAAAATTATAGGTAAGATGCATAGGTTCAGGTAAAACAAAGTATCATTGCTAATCTAATTTTTCTACATTACCCTTTTTGCCCAGTAAACAGCCAGCCTGCTGTGGAACTAGTTATAGTTTACTAACAGTGAATATTTGTTATAAAAATATGAGCAAACTTACCTACACTAACTGAGGTGCCAAAAAGATGAAAAAATATATAGCCAGAAGCTGAGCTATTTATTTTTTCATTGGGTCATCCCTTTTATGGGTGAAATGAGTGTGTATGTAGTATGTAATACATATTCACCACACACTACATACTCAAGTTAAGGTGAAGTTTGTATTGTATTATTAACATCTTACACCTAGTTTCACAGTAAATAATACAAATAAAGAGCATTATGATACTCAGAATAAAGACAAAATACAACTTTTTTAGTTTTAGGCTTGATCTCACTACACATTTTGCAATAATATTTGAGAATTAATCATAAAGGTTTACTTACAGAAGTACGGATGATCCATTGCCTCACGAGCAGTATATCTCTCGTAATGATCATAACGTAGAAGACGATCTAAGAAATCTAATGCTTCAGGAGACACCAAGTGTTGATTTTCAGAGTGCACAAACCGCTCCCATCGTTTACGAGAATGCCTAAAAAACAAAAACAACATACATATATATAATCTATTGTTTTCACTTAATTCTGCCAAAATAGTAGTCAGCTAACATACCTGCCAAGTATATCGTTAAACCGAGGATCCAATTCTATATGATATTTATCCAAATATTCAAATAGCTCTTCAGTGCCCAGCACTTTAGCAATACGCACAAGTTGATCATAATTGTCATGGCCATGGAAAAATGGCTCTTTGCGGAAGATCATTGATGCTAACATGCATCCTAGTGACCACATGTCCAAAGAATAATCATACATTTGATAATCCACCAAGAGCTCTGGACCCTAAAAGTTAAAATAACAGATTAACAAAAGAATGATAAAATTCCACGTTGATCAAATTGTGAAGGGAATTTAATGTTTTGTTTTTTTTTTATCTTTATAACTAAATTGAATACATACCTTAAAATATCTAGAAGCAACACGAACATTATAATCTTGTCCAGGGTGATAGAACTCAGCTAACCCCCAATCAATAAGACGCAACTTTCTGTGGTCGTGATCAATCATCACATTATGGGGCTTCACATCTCTATGCATGATGCCCATACTGTGGCAGTAATCTAATGCCTTCAGCAGTTCATACAAATAATATCTGTAATGAACACAAATAATATCTGTACACTTTTTGTTCAAATAATATAATTGATCATAGCATTAATTAAATTTATTTATATTCATTTTTTTATCCAAGTTATTCCCTCAATACACTATTATATATAGCAGTTTAACATAAGTCTGGGAATGCCAGTGAATGAGATCAATGCTTATTCTTTCTTTCAAGAAGAAGAGGCCGTTCTCCTGCAGTGGGATAGTAATAAACTAGTAATATTAATAATTTTACCTTATATCATAATCTGACAGGGTTTGATACAGCTGTTTAAAATCAGTATTGTTCACATGTTCAAAAATGAGTGCTGGAGTACGAGAAACAGGATCTTTGACTACAGCTTGTAAAGTAATTATATTTGTGCCTCCTCTTAAGTTTTCTAATATTTTTATTTCTCTTTTTATCTTCTTCTTTTTAACAGGCTGGAATAAAATTCTGTAATTAGGGCATATAAAATACATGACTTTTATGCTTTGTCAAAGCATGGTAAGGCAGTCATTATGCATTCAATGTAAACAATGATGAACAGCATCTTTTAGATAATAATGTGACTCACCTTCAATATTTTAACTACACATTTCTCATTATTTGTGATATTTATTGCCTCAAATACTTCACTGTACTTTCCACGCCCAAGCTTACGCACCAACTGGTAGTCTTCCTGGTTACCCCAGTCAACCACATAGCTTTCATAGTCCCAATATTCTCGCGGACGTTGTGAGTTCACATCGGCATATACCCGCGCTCTACTCGGCACTGCCATCGTGCTATGCCTCCGCCAATTTAAGCTTTTATTAGCGATAGACTTTCCGGAAATCGCGTATGTCTTGAGTAACGATACTGCGAATAAATATTTTCTACGTCACTTTCATATATTCATGTTGGTGAAGAACTCCACTTAATTGCAATGTGTTCATGCATAATGATTCGATCAGACGAATCGAATCATAGGCGGTTATGATTACAAGTCACTATTCAATTAAAGTATTGTGATGTATAACCTAAAAACGACATCCAGCTACGATTACTGTCCAACTAACATAATAAATTAATTAAGCATATTTCTCAATAATGAAGACATTTACACATTTATGGATCACACGCGTTTAGTGTTATTATTCTTATGATCTGACGCACGGAATAAAATATGAAAGTGTCTTCAAAGAGTAAAACGCACGCCATTACTCGTCAAACGATTAAATGTTTTAGCAGACGTTCATACCTAAAACATAACTGTAGTTAATCCTATTTTAAACGATGAATAGTTTCGGCATACATAAAACTTCTTGAAAACTAATGATTAATATGAACTCCAAGCTACAAAAAACACTTTTATTAGAACTAAACCGGCTCAAACCCAGCAAAATTTCAAGATGGACGCCCACCTATCCACTACTTCACTAAATTACTACCTACCTAACCTACCCTACCAGTACTACCAGCGCAAATATTTCCCCGACAATGTTACCATTTATTTTTATCGCAATGTTGTTTTATGGCCCAACAATGTGCAAGAAATAAAATAAAATTGTAAGAATTTAGAATAAAGGGGAAACCACTTCCTTACTTAGAGATAAGAAATTAACTTATGAAATTAAGTAAGATCAGTCAAGGTAGTGTTGTTACATAATCGTTAAAAAGATGTGATTTTACCCATTTACCAAAGGAATCATAGAAAAAATAAAAAAAAGACGGGTTGCACTCCGGGAGTGCCGGCAGAAGTGAAAACTTGATTATAGCTGTCTACTATCCATCCGTCCTACGCTTTTTCGATCAGGTCACGTGTCCTGACGCGAGTTTAAGATTTTATACCCATTACAGAAAAAGTGCTCAACGCCGCTAAAGAAGTTTTCACTTCAATAAAAAATAACGAATCTAAAAAAAAGGATAAACGTTGCTTCTTCTGTGTGACGGAAATTGACTAGCTAGTAGTAGTAGTTGTGTAGGCAAAGTAGGAGCTTCATAGAACAAATCAAGATCTTTTTGTGTGTCCCCTGCAGTTGCACACATTTTAGCTCCATAAGAAAAAAAAGAACGCGGCGAATTTAAATTTATTCCGTGGTCCGTCCTACTTCTGAATGGCAGATAGATGATACGACAGTGAATAAACTGCCTTGTCTTGGTACTTGATAAAAGTTATTCGATCGCTATTATTATATTTCTTTGCTAATCGATTTCAGAACTTGACATAAAGAATCTAATCTAAGACCAGTTGCGACGGGAAATCTATTGTCCGATGAGTACCTCATTGACAGACCTCCAGTAGATGTTGGGTGTTCATTGATAGTCTTATCAGGCCAGAATATACCGGGAATTTGTCGGAGGCTGCGGTTAATGAAAAGCTGGATGCACTACGTTATGTCTTTTGTATCCCTCCACGTTTCGCACCCATAAAGCAGGACAGTTTTTATGTTCGAGCTGAAGATTTTGAGTTTCACTCATCTAGTCAGTTTCTTAGACCGCCATATAGATCGAAGTTGTGCGAAGGCTGCCCGAGCAATTAGCAAGTGATGTCGTTTTCAGTCCCTCTAGCTTTCGACGCAACACTGTCGAGGTACCTAGAAAAACTGCTCCACGCCCTATATCCGGTTTTTACCTCGGCTGTCCCAAACCAAAGCCTAGCAAGTGCATCTGACTTAATTTTACAGGAGAGAGCATTAAACATTTTCCTCTGCCGTTTAGCACACAACAGCTTTTTTTATATATTTCTTGTTTTGACATGCATAATTATGACTTGCTTTATTTTATAAAATAGTTAAATTGAACCAAAGTGTATTTGGACAAGTTTTATGTGCCTTGCTAAAGTTATTTAAGATACTTTAATATGTGAATAATAAAAAATCCCAAATATAAACATAGCAAGATCACTTACTAGGTTTATGAAATGGTTTCAATGTGATTTGATGGTTTTGTATATAACATTGAAAACCTAGCAAAAACACTGACAAAGTGTTTTATTAAGATTTTTGTATTGCATTTATAACTAAATGTTGTAAATCCAATGTAACAAATAGCATAATGATAGTGAAAAATCCAAATAGCCTTAAAAATGGTTTAATTAGTCATATTGAACATACATAAGATAATGGTGCTAATTCTCTGATTCACAAGTTAACATAAATTTAAGCTAAGTGCATCTTTCTCTTTCCATTTCATTAAGAAAAGGACAGTAGATAAATATAGTTAAGTCCTGTCAAACTAAGACATTCCATATATAGTATAGATGCGATTAAAACATGTACGCCAATTTTCTTCAGGTGCTGTCTAATTTGACAGGACTAAACGAATATGTATTAACTGTCTTTTTTTTAACGAAATGAAAAGAGACCAACTTAGTATTTTTTTATAAAAATCGGCATTGTTAAACTTATTGAAAAAAGCTTTATAAAAAAAACCGGAAATTTAATTGTGGGACTCCTATGTATTTTCTGTCTTTTCCTTAACGAAATGAAAAGAGAAAGATGCACTTTACTTAAATTTTGATTAGTTTGTGAACAAGAGAATCAGCTTCAATGACTACCTTAGTATTTTTTTATAAAAGTCGGCATTTTTAAACATATTTAAAACAGCTTCGTGAAAAAAAAAGAAATTTAATTGTCCCCTAATATGAAAAATAATGATAATCAAGTTTCCTCTGTCTTTCTGCCGCCAGTTTGGAGATCAATTGATTCATTATTAACCGGA
Organism: Athetis lepigone; assembly: GCA_033675125.1. Classification (NCBI taxonomy): domain Eukaryota; kingdom Metazoa; phylum Arthropoda; class Insecta; order Lepidoptera; family Noctuidae; genus Athetis; species Athetis lepigone. The sequence goes on along the minus strand of CM066232.1, from coordinate 12,605,971 downwards.
AGTTAATTGCAAAACGCCCGCCTTATTTCTAGTATTAGAGGCACTAATTTAGCAACTATCGCATCCTTTTTTGAGTAGGTGTGCTCCGAAGATTTTTTTTTAAAAAAGGTCATCAAATGACTTCTCCCGCCATGGCAAAAGCGGAAGGGTGTCAGACTTTTACTGACTAAAACCCTGGGTAGGTTTTAGTTAGTAAAAGTCTGACACGCATGTTCCCTTGGTTGCCCTTTATGTTCCGGGGCCACGGTAACTATTACAACTATTCTGCAACCCCGGCAGGTATTGGCCCTGGAGAGCCCTCCACTTGCCTTGCGCTCCGATATTTCTTCAGGTAACCCAGTTACTTTATACTTCTAAGGCAGAAAGACGTAGTATTTTAAATGAGCGAGTCGAAAACACGTTGTTCGTTTCGACTACCGCGGCGGACACCGTGAGGTGTTTCCCCCTCCACCCGCGCCTTTTTTACTCTGAGTTACTATTATTTATAATCTACACGATTTGGAATTTCATTCTATACTTTACTAATTTTGTAAACCTAAAACCTAGTAAAGAACTGATTCCAAATTCAAAATCCTAGTAAGTCCAATAACAAATTCAAAAACCTAGTAAGTACTACACTTAATAGGTTTTTGTAATTGGAAATGTTGCTTGCTAGGTTTTTGATTTTGTTTTCTCCGAGTACGAAGTATACTTACTAGGTTCATAGGTTGTCATAACTCTGCTTCTAATTTAGATAGAAATACAGTTGTTTTTGCATTAGACGCAGCTCAAAAATGTAGGATCACTGATTGAAAAAAACGTAATTTGCAAAAAATGTCCCTTGCTAGGTTTTGCTTTGGGACAGCCGACCTGTCATAAGTGGCAGCGGGTTCCTATCCTCAGATGCGCATCTTCTGGGTCTTTCAAAAATTTGTTTTTAAGACCATCTTGAGATGCCTGGAGCTGAAAATCATTCAGCTTAGCTTGCATGTCGAGATGTTTATAACTAAGCAAAGCAAGCACAAGTCGTCAGTGTAGTCCAGCTGGTCGATTAGTCCCAACTCTATCCCTCTTTGCTTGCCATCGCTGAACCGATGCATTGTGCCTAAAAACGACTAGGAAAAGCAAGGGTGGCAGAAGTCATCCTTTCACGACTATTTCGTGAATGATTGGGACGTAAACCTGCTTATTCTTTACGCAGAACAGGCAGTTATGCCTGTTCTGCGTAAAGAATTTAGTAAGTCTGTCAAGCAAAATTTCACATAAAACTTTCGAAGGTGTGGAAAGCAATGTGATCCCTTTCCAGTTTCCAGACCAGTTATGAGACCTTTGTTCTAGTCATCTCGAAGTTCCTCTGGGGGTCAAATTTTCTTAAAGAGAGCGGCAAAAGGGTCAGCTTTAAACATTTCCGCAGTAATAAGATCGAGACCGGTAAACATTCTTAAAGTGCTTCTGCCAACGTCTGTGTTGCCATTCTGGTGTTGCTATGAGTTGTGGGGTTGGGGAGTTTAGGCTTAGTTCTCGGTGGGACACTTGCTTATTGTAGCAGAGTTTCCATTAAAACATCGGTGTTGTGAGTGAACACGATTTAGAGCAGAGCCTCAGCCAGTTCGAGTCATCCACGTCCCCGTTTTCCTCTCCAAGAACACTTGCACTGCCTTGCCGCCGCGCGTCCTCACCATCGCAGTGGCTGCTGAGGATGCAGCGGGGCAGGCGAACGTTCTGTGCCTTAAAAAACAGAACCGTGAACCAGGAAGTACACCCGTATCAAACCAAGCAGGTCAGCAGGCTCTGAGGCGGCTGCTCCGCCAGGGGCACAGCGGACCAATCACCTACTTGCCTGAAAATAAACGATTCCAGAGCAAAACCGGATCGATCAACGACTTTGGCATGAAAATACGTACACGAATAGCTTTTTGTTCGAAATGTTAATGTTAATATGCGAACGCTATACGAAAACGGCAAGCTGACTCAGGTTGAGACAAAAATGTTCAACCTGCATATTTTCAGTGGGGTGCGTAAAAATGATGTCGGAGAACTGAGAACATACAGAGAATTAATTTTCATCACACATTACCCGATGGCTTAACTCGTAACCAAGTCGATCACGTGGCCTGACGTGGCTATTAGCCGCAAATGGCGAACATCGCTAATGGAAGTTTGCAATAAACGCGCTGCAGACATCAACCACCACCACGTCAACGACCACCTGCTAATGGTTGCAAAGTGGTGACAGCCAAACGCAAAAATACCCCAAGGTGGGTCGACGTATTGATGTTGGGAAACTGGATGGACCAATAACCAGAACCCCTTCACAAATGAATTGCGTAACCGTTTCGCTGGACTCCCTTTAGTGTCAGACGCACTAGACGAGGAGTGGCGTCGCATTAAAGTGGTCTATCAAGCATATAGGCTGACAATGGGGCAGTTGGTATAGCAAATCATGCTTAGTTAACTGCTGATACTGGCAATCTGAGAGAACTGTACAGTGTACAATGCGAGCACGACTTTAGCAGATAAAAGTTCATTCAGGAAGAAACCGCTCCGAGACAAAGAAGATCATAATTTTTTTTTACGTTTACTTATTTATAGAAATACATATCACGTTATTTTTAATGTTAATATTCACAAGTAGGTATTAACAAAATAAAAGTTTGGCCCTCGAAAGCTCTGTACTACACAAGAAAGCGCGGTTATTTAAAAAAAACGCAGTAAAATCTCTGGATTATACTTATTCTAAAAAGTTTAATAGAAATTGTTAATTGTTATATTTGGAAATTGTATGTATTAAGCAGTAAGTAACTTATTCTACGTTATTCAATAAACTGTGTGAATATACTATTCACTCAAAATGTCTATTTTTTATTTGCCACTCATTCTTGTGGACAGCTTTCGCGAATTTTTAATAAAAAATTAGGAGGAGAACGACTGAACGAGGTCGGTAGTATTATAGAATGGAATACGTACCTACCTACATATCGACAGTGTTTTATCAATACTATCTGATAACAACAAAATCAATATGTTACAGAAGTTGAAAATGGCCTGTCAGTTCTTTAGTTTTTAATAATAATAGAGGGGGGCTTAGAAAATTCTGTCTGTTTGTTTGTACACGCTAATCTTCGGAACTCCTCGACGGATTTGAATGTTTTTTTTTTGTTGTATAGGTTAAAAATAAATATCTTGGGACAAGTCACACACGGCCATCTGATCCTAAGCTAAGCAGAGCTAGTGTTATGGTAACCAGACAACTGATATACATACTTACAATACCTATATACTTAATAAATACATACATATTATAGATAAATTACACCCAGACACAGAACAAACAATCATGCTCATCACACAAAGTTTGTCCTGGGCGGGTCTCGAACCCACGACCTCCGGCTTAGCAGTCAGGGTCACTAACCACTATATAGGCTATAATTTATCTTGGAAACTTGAACACCGCAATAGTCCATAAAGCTTCCACGTGATGAGCATTTTCTGCTGAGAGAATAAATTGAAGATCTGGAACACCTAATGTGGAACTCCAAAAGCCCAGCTACACTATAACATATACATACCTATAAGAATGACGTCTTAGTAAAAGTTGTTCAGCCTGATAAACACTCTCTGTTGACGCATAAAAATTGAAGATCTGGAACATCTGTTGTGGAATTCCAAGCGCCCAGCTACACTAATACATATAGGATAAGGAATGGCGTCTTAGCAAGAGTTTTTCAGCCTGATGAGCACTCTCTGTTGACGGATGAAAATTGAAGATCTGGAACACGGTTGACAAGCAGTCTTTCTTCAAGCTGTTAGTAGTAGGTTTAGTCAATCGCTATTATTTATTGACATAACTTCTAACACAAATGGACCCTTGGCGTTCTTATCACAAAAAAATCGAAGGAAAACCTGAACATGAGATTTCGAACATAGTCCATATCTCCGTAGGTCACTGTTAGGTTTCGGAGATCCTAAAGCGGGATCTAAATCATAAGATATTTAATTAATTTTACTTTAGTGATATAACAGGTACTGTAATTAACCTAATAAGTGTTAAGCAAAATTTAAAAAATGGGAAATTTATAGTATATTTAATAACTAAATTATGTTGAAGTCAGAGAACCAAACCATGATTTCGTTAATGTTCTGTTGAAAACGCGTGGCTAACAAATCCAGTTCAGAAAACTCAACAAGTTTATTAATTAATACTCTAGCGGACCTCACGAAAAATGAATTCTGCCTGTACTTTGAAGAACTCTGAGGCACGTCCACACATGCTTTACGTCTCGTCAGGTCTCGTCATTCTATTTGGGACTCTAAGTTTAACCTGAGATAGTAAATCCGGTGAGTTAATGTGATTCTGCGCGATTTTAACAAGGCACGCAATATCCGAAAACTTTATTTTATGGTACAATGGTAACATATGGAGTCTTCAACATCTCGCCTCATAATTGGGGTCATATGTTTTAGACTTATATTGCAAGTGTTAAGCTGAACGCAGACTTGGCCGCACCGCACGCGCCGCAGTCCCCGCAGTCATCTCATTTTCTTTGTTGTCGTTTGAGGGTCTGCGGCAACTGCGACGCAAGAATTCGAATGCGAAGACTGCGGCGCGTGCGGTGCGGCCAAGTCTGCGTTCACCTTTAGGAACCTACGTTGAATGGATTCAATTCTATTTATATAAGTATTGTAGAGAGGATTCCATACTTGGGAACAGTACTCGAGAACGCTGCGCACCAAAGAGCAATAAAGAATTTTAAGTACTTTCAAGTTTGTAAACTGAGAGCTGGCTCTCAAGACGAAGCCCATGGTCCTGTAAGCTTTTTTGACAATATGATCTACATCTTTCACAAGTTAGCTTGGAGTCGTGAATGACGTCAAGGTACCGTACCGTGTCTCGACAGCTCGTTGAAATTTCACCGTGCTGCCAACCGCCTGAAGCAGTTACAACTGCTTGTTTACGTACGTAGAAGTCTGTAGTTCACTACGCAGTCGCAGCTTGAAGCAGTCGATTTTGACAGCTTCAAGCTTAGCTTAGTAGTAGTGCCTTAGTACGCACTTTGGCTTATAATAATAATAATAACCTTTATTATCAGGCAACTGAGGCTCATAGAAAAAATACACAAATACTTAAAATCATAAACTAATACATAAAGAAACTGTCTAAACTACTGCACACGAAGTGACGGCGTAGTGTTTCGCTGCGAGGTCGGTATACAACCACGAAAACGTCGATACGCGACAGCCTTCGGCCAAAACTCTCCTTAGCTCTGCATAGTTTAAAGAGCCATTGGTCTGGCCGATTCTCTTATTCGCAAACTAACCTTGCATCTTTTTCTTTCCATTTCATTAAGAAAAGGATAGAAGATAAAATATTAGTTAAGTCCTGTCAAATTAAGACACACCATTGATAATTTAGACGCGATTAAAAACATGGAGACTAAAAATACGCCAATTTTCTTTAGGCGCTGTCGATTTAGTCCTGTCATATTAGAGTTGACCCGTCAAGAGATTCGAATATGTTTCTACTGTCCTTTTCTTAATGAAATGGAAAAATAAAGACGCACTTATAGTTTGTGAACAAGAGAAGCACCATTACTTCACAAGAGTGACAGAGAGAATCTAGTCACAGTACGTGCTAAGTAAACTCTTTTTATCTCAGCCTAAATCTTATTACAGGGCGACTTATTACAAATTAGTAAATTTCAAGTTGTATGGTGGTTTATTAAAAGAAATTCATATTTAAATTTTATTAAAACGACTGAAACAATTGATGAATAATTGATTTTATTTTGAAATACTTACATATGTACTGATAAACATCAAATGCATTTCGAATTTCGTTACACATTTTATGTATTGGCCAGCGATATATTTAGCTATGTTACCGTTACCTGCAACTTAATGGTGGTCATATACGCGCTACGAAAGATCGTCACGATCAGCCTGTTCAGTACAAACAGTACAGTTTATCGTACACGGCACGCAAGCTGTATACGCTACGAGAAATCATTACGACACGAGCACGACCAGGGGGCCAATTCTCGATTTTCGCCATTTATCTCGAGTTCGAGATTGAAAGTCTATCTCTATGTCTATCAAAAATATCTCTATCTCTACCAAAAAATGACGAATTGAGCAGAATTCCGTATTCTCGGTCAAAATAGAAATGAATGTCGCGAAAATGTCGAGTCGAGTGAAGATAATGTTACCATTATGAAGAATCGCACGTTCCGTTTTTGGTAGCTAAGTAAAAGTAGCATAAGTGAATGAATGATTTGGTTTTATATGCTAAATAAACGAATATTTAAGTATAAAACGAAACGTTTAGTGTAAAAATAATCAGTTTGACAGTTGACTCTCTTTGTCAGTGTCAGAAAGGTTCCTTGAAAACTTTTGTTTTGTTATGTTTTCCATGTACTCTGCGTTTACACACTCACGTTTATTTAAATTTGAATGAAAATTTAAATATGGACGGGAAAAAATACCCCAGTTCCCAACAAAAACAGTTGCTTATACAACTAGTGGAAGCAGACTCGGAGTTGAGGGGAGGTAAATTCTCCTCCAATTTTTCAAAAAAGGAAGCTGAGAGAAGATGGCAGGCCATCGCTCAGCAGTTGAATGCTGTGGCCGGAGCCAAAAAATCTTGGGATGGTTGGCGCAAAGTAAGTACTATTGTTACCGATGCGCTTATCTACCTTTCTGTGACTCAACCGTTTTTATACTTCATCGTTCGCTGTTGTCATTACTTACAATCACCGCAATTTTTTCCAATTCTTGACTTAGTCATTTATTTATCTTTGTATATGATTTCATTCTTAATGTTCGTACTAACATAATTAATTTTATTTCAGAGTTGGCAAGATAAAAAATCAAAAACAAAAAATAAACTTGCATTAATAAGAAGGCAGTCTATGTTGACTGGAGGAGGTCCACCACCAGAACCACTAAACCAAGAGGACCAATTGGTGCTTAGCACATTTAGCTCGGCTGCACTCGTCGGCCACATAGATTCTAATGAATCAGTAGTGGAATTTATTGGTGAGTGAAACTGATGTTTTTCTGAACTTTCTAGTATACTGCTAATATTACATATATTGCAATAAGAGTTACTTTTTCAGATTTAGCCACACCAAGTACCGCTGAAGTCGACATATGTATGGCTCCTCTAGAGACCTCTGTATCTCGAGGTAATTCTATTTTCATTAAGCTGTACATATTTGCAGTTATAAAATGAAAGTGAATAAATTTTTAAGTTTGTTGAAATAAGTTTTCTATAATTAATCATCTTTAATATCTATTTTAGATGTCATACAATGTGACAGTCTGCCAGGCACCTCACAATCCAGTGTGGGTACAGCTGCTCCTACAGGGACCCCTGGATCTCGAGGTAATCCTTCTTTCATTACGCTAAACATATTCCCAGTTATAAAATCAAAATTAATAAATATTTAAGTTGGTAAGTTAAGGTTTCCTTAATTAATCAATTTTAATGTTTATTTTAGATGTGCAAGATGTCATACAATGTGACAGTCTGCCAGGCACCTCACAATCCAGTGTAGGTGCAGCTGCTCCTAGAGGGACCCCTGGATCTCGAAGTAATCCTACTTTAGTTTAACATATACCTATGTATAAATTGAATGCGTATAAAGATTACATTGCCAATCACACAAGGATTTTAAATGAAAAACTTGTGAATTTAAGCACTTGATTTCCAGTACACTTAAAAGAGAGCATTTCTTTAAATTCATCACAACTACATAGTAATTAAAATAAAATGTTGGCACTACTGGACCAAACAAGCAGCCTTAAAACTTTTTGAATGAGTTTTGTCAAACATTGACAAGGAACAATAATATTATTATAATTCATTTTGTTTATAGGAAAATCAAAAACTAATGCAGCCCGACGTCAGCAGGCATCCATTGATGTTGCTGCAACAATAAGTGCTGCGATGGAGGCAAAAAACGAAATAAAGAAAAAATTTTATGAAGATTTTATTAAATTAATGGCCCAGCAAACCGAGGCTTTGGCTAGCATAGCCAGATCTATGCAGGTAAAATCATCACCCTTTATTTAATTAAATAATAATTTATGTAAGGGTGATGATTATATCTGCATAGACCTTTTAATAATCAAGAGACTGATTACCTACCCAGCTGATTTTATTATAAAAGACTGATTTTATAAATAGTCTGGTTAATATACACAAACATAGATTTAGTTTTTTTTAAGTATATAATATTAATAATTGTGAGAAAGTGTCTTTACAATATGTACATGTACACAATTGATTGTTAATTATTTACATATTTCTGCCATAATTATTGTTATGTATATGTAAAGTTTATTTGTTAATTTCCTAAGATTATTAATGTTTAAACGACTGTACTGTGATTTTATAATTAGTCTGTTAAAAGTCTGACTCTACATTATGTACATGTATACAATTTTTTGTTAATTATTTACATATTTCTGTCATGATTATTGTTATGTAGATTGTAGATTTAAAGTTCATTTGTTAATTTCCTAAGATTATTAATGTTTAAACGACTGTACTGTGATTTTATAATTAGTCTGTTAAAAGTCTGACTCTACATTATGTACATGTATACATTATTGTTATGTAGATTGTAGATGTAAAGTTCATTTGTTAATTTCCTAAGATTATTAATGTTTAAACGACTGTACTGTGATTTTATAATTAGTCTGTTAAAAGTCTGACTCTACATTATGTACATGTATACATTATTGTTATGTAGATTGTAGATGTAAAGTTCATTTGTTAATTTCCTAAGATTATTAATGTTTAAACGACTGTACTGTGATTTTATAATTAGTCTGTTAAAAGTCTGACTCTACATTATGTACATGTATACATTATTGTTATGTAGATTGTAGATGTACAGTTCATTTGTTAATTTCCTAAGATTATTAATGTTTAAACGACTGTACTGTGATTTTATAATTAGTCTGTTAAAAGTCTGACTCTACATTATGTACATGTATACATTATTGTTATGTAGATTGTAGATGTAAAGTTCATTTGTTAATTTCCTAAGATTATTAATGTTTAAACGACTGTACTGTGATTTTATAATTAGTCTGTTAAAAGTCTGACTCTAAATTATGTACATGTATACATTATTGTTATGTAGATTGTAGATGTAAAGTTCATTTGTTAATTTCCTAAGATTATTATTATTTAAACGATTGTACTGTGATTTTATAATTAGTCTGACTTAATATTGAAAATTTGTGTCGCTGAACTCACTGAGGTCAAGAAATTTGACAGACTTGATACTTTAACTAGTAGTTGTTTGTCCTTCATTGTTTTACACATTGTAATAACTAAAAATGTATAGATATTATATTTCTTAAATGTTGTTTACCATACTGTATTTTTTTAAATTTAGTAACATATAATATTAATATTAAGGTAATAAATAAAACAATTTTTTTAAAAGTCAAAGTCAAATCATTTATTTCCATTAGACCAAAAAAAGGCACTTTGAAACGTCATACTTATAAAACAAAAGTGAATCTACCGCCCATTCGGAAATGTTGTTACGTATGGAGAAGAATGGGCAAGAAACTCCATACTTACTCTTTTAAAAAATAGTCGTATTACAAAGTTTTTTTTACATGGTTAGTCGTGATTTAAAACGAATATAATCCAAAAACCATTTCCGTCAAAAATAACATGTATATAATAAAAAAAACTACTTTTTATATAAATTAGGAAATGGAAGCTTTATAATGTTCGCGAGCAAAGTGTTCACATGTTCACAATTAAACTACATTCCTCAAACAATGAAAATAATGTGTGGGCCAGCGCAATATATAACTAATATATATATATATGTGTGTGTGTATTATTTAGAAATTCAACTGAAGAATTCATCACTATGTTGTTAGTGTAACTAGACAACATAGATTCGTCACTTATACTACAATTTGTTATATTTTCTATAACATGGTTAATATTATAAATGCTATCAACATAGCAATTAAATGTCTACATTCCCCAGAAAGAGATAAAGTTCTCTTAGTCAATTTAAAACCACTAACAAACTTGTTAGTGTCAATATATAATAATTTGTCACTATGACAACATGTCAATCTATATAAAGTATTATTTAATTTATAAATAGTATCCATACTAACATTATAAATGGGAAAGTGTATCTGTCTGTCTGTCTGTTTGCCTTTCTTTCACGGCAAAACGGAGCGACGGATTGACGTGATTTTTTTAAGTGGAGATAGTTAAAGGGATGGAGAGTAACATAGGCTACTTTTTGTCTCTTGCTAACGCGAGCGAAGCCGCGGGCAGAAGCTAGTTATTTTCATAATCTGATAGAGTATCAGAATAAGGGAAAGCACACAACATGATTTTCCCTATATTTAATTTTAATAAGGCGTGAACACCATCCACTATGTCCTTCTTAATAATACCATTACTATTACCTAACAGCAAAACCATTGTTGAGTAGGTCTAGGTTTGAATTCTTAATTCTTAAAACCATTTGTTTGAAATTAATATTGTGATAACTATGGTTTGTAAAACTATGGCTAAGGTAATTAAGTAATATTTTTCCAAAGCCTGAACCTAATTCATCTGTAAACAAGATGGTTTTATTAATTTGTGCTTTAATACCGGTCATTCTTGAGGAATGTGTTTTTGTCCACTATGTTCTTCACTTCCACCTCACTGTCATCTCGTTCCTGAAGCAGCTGCTTGCATAAGGCTTTAGAAGCCTCAAGTTCCTTTAAAGCCACTCTAAGTTTGGCTTCCATCTCCTTAATTGTAGCACTGCGGGTCATCATTTTCTTCTAATTGAGAAGTCAGTTACCTGGAATGTGTAATAGTGCAGCTGTACAATAATGTAAGAAGATGTTTTAAGAACAAAGATTTGCAGGAGGTAGAAGGAGAAAAAAATACAAAATATGTTATAATGAAAAACCAATAAATATTGAGTTGGAATGGATACACAGTTAAGTAAGTAATAAGAATTAGGTGAGAAGATCAGATAATAAGTGGAAATAAAATATATATATTAATAATGTTACTACTAGCTTATGACAACTTAGTTTTTTTTTAAAGTATCAAGTAAGTTAAGTATTACAAACAAGTACTTATTGTAAGAAAGAGAACATCAGTAAGGTTATTATGTTTGAGTAAAATGTAGTGTTTATTGTCTGGGCGAATGTTTTCGTCATCGATGTTGCTTCCACAAATTGTCAAGCAAAAGGAGACACAAACCATGCCAGTGTGTAATGGACGTAGCTCAGCAGCCTGAGCAGTATTTCGTGATGTTGTGTAGTGTGTAAATACAACATAAATAAAACAAAATACTCCCCGGGATCTTAGAACTTTCAAAACCTGCACCACCATTAAAATTCTAAGAAAAGTAATTATTAATTATATTTTGTTGTTTCTGTCTCCCTAGATTTAAATAAATATTGCCTCCTGCTGTGGCTAGAGGGTCTAAATTAATTATGCCTAATTCGGTTTCATCGGGCATATCAGTAAGCTCAAAGTTGTGAGCTATGCACAAATTGTGTAACACACAGCAAGCGTTAATTATTTTGGTGGCCTTATTGGGTGAATAATGTAAAACCCGGTCCTTTATAAGACATCTAAATCTTCCCTTTAGCACTCCATTACAGCGCTCGATAATGGATCGCGTTTTCTTCAGTGCTTCATTGTAGAGATACGCAGGTGTATTTTCTTCATCAGCCAAGTTTAATATGGGTGTTAGACACCATGGCCTCAAGGGATAACCACTATCACCTGAAAATATATTACATTAGGAATGAATTAAAGCCTAGCATTGTAAAAATATGTATAATTAGTATAGCACAAAACCACTACAATTTTATTATCTCACTAAATTTTGAGATAAATTTGATAAGATAGTAAGTAGTATTAGTACATACCCAATAAGTGATAGTTGGTATATCCAGCATTATGGAGATTATGCAATAAAGGCAATACTGCGGAGTTGCTCCAGATATAGGAGTCATGCGTACTGCCTGGGAATAGTGCATTCACATTCAAAATTTTCAATTTGGAATCACAAATCTGTAAAGTAAAAATCTGATTAAGTATAATATTTCTTAACTTTTTTGACAACTTTATTGATATCAAGTTAATACAAACCAGCTGTGTGTTAATGGAGTGAAAGTTTTTCCTATTCACATAGCTTCTCTCATCATGCGTAGTTCCCGGAGGAGGCACAATTGCAACATGTGTGCAGTCGATGCACCCTATCACTCCAGGAAACCCATAGCAGTTGTAAAAGCTAAAAAGATAACAATACATTAAGTCTACACAGTTATGAAAATTAGATGAGCGCTTGTGTATTGAACAAGAATATAAATGTCTTACTCTAAGGCTATTCTTTGAAGCTCTTGCAATGTTCTTGGAAATCTCACCCATTCATTAAAAATGTTTGGATGGTTCAATGCCTCCACAACATCATTTATGCAACGGGAGGTTGTTGCCTGGGACACATTTATTTTATTTAAGTTCCCGGTTGGAGTTTGGTAACTCCCAGTGCCCAAAAAATGTAAAGTGCATAGGACCTGCAATGATATAGGTAACCAAGTGTTAGGTAGGAAGGTAAATGAGAAAGTTCTTTATTTTAAAATAAAAATAGCTAAGTCATACAAAAAAACAATTAAGTATAATACAATACTCAACAAACACCTACTTTTTTGCACTCAAATTTGATTGTACACCAAAGAATAGAAAGAATTTTGTGCTCATAAGTAATTTAGGTATTTTAGGGTGTGCTATTAGTATTTTTGGTGAGTAAGGTTAGTTTAGTGAACAGTTATACATTACTCTAATAAAATTATGAAGCAGACAATTATTTACTTACCTTCGTTTTCAGGTCTATTTTCGTGGTATCCTGAATTACAGGAGCCAATAGATTTATTAGAATCCTTATTAATTCTTTATTCAATCTAAAGTTCTTAATTACTTCTGCTTCGCTTAAATCGTACACATCGACGACGGGATAAGTTCGCTGTTGTCGCCGTGTATTGGCCAGTTGCTCGCCACTTTCCAACATTTCCGAAACAAAAATACTAATAAACTCGTCCATCTTTTACAATCTGATTCAATTTCAATCCGAAACTCAACGAATTTACTCAGAAATGACGTATCTCTACAATCGACATGACATCTCTACTGCTCAGAAGCACTCGACATGAACTCTAACGTTAGCCTTCGACAAATGTCGAACTCGAAATCCCCAGAATAGCAACTTTAGAAATTTGTCGAAAAAATGACGTCATTCGAATTTTTTGGCGAATTCGACATCATCTCTAAAACCGAGAATTGGCCCCCTGACGGTACAATAAACGATGCTGACGCACGTGTCAGCGATGGCGGCGTCCACGGACGACGTTTTAACTGTTGTTGGATTAATATTGGAATGGCTAATGAAAAGAATAGTTCATTCTCATGTCAATTTGTTGGCGGAATCAAAGGCGTTTCCAAAAGATTGGCCATTCAAGCCATTCGCAATTAGTTTGGAGATGCCATGACGCGTGTGCACGTCTACCCAAACTGCGACTGACGACAAAACCGAACACGAAAACTAAACGTATATAGTATAAACGTTACGATCAGTTGGCACAGTTTATCCGATTTCGAATAATCTACTGAAATATATTTCGTATTGTTCCGGTCGACTGCACAGTCTTAAAAATTCGAAGGAATCTGTACAGTCAGGGCCGTCTTAAGCCTATACTGCGCTAGGGTGCGGGACTCAGCCTGCGTCCTCGTTTTTTTAGAATACAATTTATATCATCACCCCAACATAGTTGGGAAAAGGCTAGGCCTTTTCCCAACTATGTTGGGGTCGGCTTCCTGCCTAACCGGATTCAGCTGGATATCAGTGTTTTACGTGGAGCAACTGCCTATCAGACCTCCATAACCCAGTTACTGGCGACACGAATGCCCCTTGGTTAGACTGGTCAGACTAACTACGTAACGACTGTCAAAGTTCTAGGAACGACAACCGCGGCCAACGGCTTTACGTGCTTTCCGAGGCACAGGATGTCAGTGATGTCCAAGATAAACTTTAGAAAGTACATTATATGAATTTATATGAATTGAAAAAGCCGGATTCGAACCCGCAACAGGCAACCTCTTTAACGAAAGGCGGGCGCCTTATCCACGGGGCCATCAAGACATCTTGGACATAATTTAAATGATCACCAAAAATATTTTTGTCTACCAAAATGGATTAATGATCACCAAATTTTGCTAGGTTACATTAGGTTAGAACTGTGACGTTAGGTGCCGTCGTGAACCGCCACCACCCTCATCCGGTGCTGTTGCTTGGGGACCTCAACGCTAAGTCTGTGGCGTGGGGGTCTCCGGTCACCGACGCCAAGGACGAGGCGTTGGAGGAGTGGGTGGTCACGACCGGCTTGACCGTCCTGAATCGGGGCTCCGAATACACGTGCGTTCGGCAGCGAGGAGGTTCTATAGTGGACGTCTCGTTCGCGAGCCGCGCTGTCGCGGGCCGAGTCCACGACTGGCGTGTCACCGTGAAGGTGAAGACATTGTCGGATCACACATATATCCGTTTCGATGTCTCCCCCCAGACCACTAGCGGCCGCAGTCCAGTGGCCCCACGAACGGACGGTCCGCGCTGGGCACGCAAGCATATCGAATGGACCCGTCGACGTCGAAGGGGATTCGAGGCGCAGTGGTTCCGCGGGGCAATGATGCAAATTTCCGACGCGTCCATGCCTCGGGTCCTTGGATGTAGGGGTAAGCGCCAGGTGTACTGGTGGTCTGCCGAAATCGCGCAATTGCGCGTCTCGTGAGTTGAGGTCAGGCGCCAGCACCCCCGTTACGAGCAGGGCAAGTTTCCCGTTCAGTGGAAGTCTGGTCAGGTCCTGCTCAGAAAGGTGGGGCGCCTTGCGGACTCACCGTCCGCGTACCGGCCCATAGTTTTGCTGGACGAGGTGGGGAAGTTTTTAGAGCGGATTATCGCAGCCTGCCTCGTCAGTCACTTATGCGGAGAAGGGCCGGACCTAGCCGAATGTCAGTTCGGGTTTCGGCACGGGCGCTCCACCATCACCGCAATATCGCGGGTAAGAGTCCTGGCGGAAGACGCGGTGTCTTGGGGCGGGGTGCTGTTGGCGGTGTCCTTGGACAACTCCAACGCCTTCAACACCCTGCCGTGGAGTTGTATTCAGGAGGCACTGCGATATCATCGATTACCTCCGCCGCCGCCGCCTCGTTGGGGCTTACTTGAGGGCGTACGCTGCCCTCCTCCGGCCCTCCTTAATGGGTACAGGGGCGATGGACTTGGGGACGTCCGTCGCCCGTATTCAACTGGACCCGAGGCGGTGGCGCGTAGTGTTCCCGCGCGCCCTTCTTCGATGTTGTGGGGGGGTCATACATATTCTATATCAACATACACCCAGACAATGAACTGCAAATTGCAAAATTACGTAAGATAATTTGAATTCCGCGGGCTACCTTTAACATCCACCTTAAGTGCGAGCGCCCGGACGGCTATATCAAGTCAATAACAAGCGCCAAAAGTGTAACAGAAAAAAAAAAAATATTGTTGATGACTATTTTTTCTTGCTTGCCCATTCAAATTTGTCGTAAGTAACAAGTACAATAAGTTCAATGAAATATCCAAAAATTCAGCGCTCAAGAGGCGCCCCCGGGCGCTCCGCGCCCGGGTGCACCGCACCCCTTGCACCCCCTGGTAAAGACGGCCCTGTGTACAGTTTTTATAACATGTAGCGATTTATCAGACTGTACAGTCTGAATGTAACGATTTCTTGCAGCGTCTATGGCCACCATAAGGTCGGTCCCCGCCCATTGAGTCAGGGTCGGGGCAGGAACGTGTTTCGTCAGGAGCCAGGGAGCCTTTTATCGCAAATACCGCAAGCATGTTGTGTGAATACGGCGTAAATAAAAGGTGTCGGCCTGTCCACGGCTTTGTCGCGTCACTGACGCACGACGGGACTCTATTCGCCCGGCCCGGTCTCGCTACGGACAAGTTTCTGCCCCGTCCTGGAAACGGCACTGATATAATAATATGGAGATAGGTTGTTTTTTTAAGATTCGATTTAAAATAAAATGGCACACTAACGCACACACTGTAACGGAATATTGTAATGTCACACTTTCGGGAAATGTGATACAAATAACTAACTAACCAGTAACCTAATAACCGCAAGTAAATCGTACCAGTTGCAGAGCGCTTATAGTGTAATGGTTTTATTTTCTTGCTTATAATATAATTGATTTTATAACATCATTTTGAAAAATTGCGCTAATATATCTCTATACGTTGTTTTTTTTTCCAATATACAAAACATACATTGCAACAACATAACTATAGTGACAATCTAATCCCTATTCAATCTATATTAGTATAATGTTATTTCAGAAAATGATTAGAAAACTCTGTTTGTCGATCTGTCAGTTACATTTTGACGGCTGTCACAGAACCGATTTTGATGAAATGAGGGACGGAATAAGCTTGAACCTCATGAAAGGACATGAGCAGACTTCGACATTGCCTTGGTTGGTATCGCTCTGCGGTAATTCACGCTATATATTTTATACAAAGAAAAGGACAGAATTAACATTTTAGTTTAATCCTGTCAAATTAGACAGCGCCTGAAGTAAATCGACGTATTTTTAGTCGCCATGTTTTTAATCGCGTCTATATTATCTGTGGAGTGTCTAAATTTGACAGGACTTAACTAATATTTTATCTTCCGTCCTTTTCTCTAAGAAATGAAAAGAGAAAGATGCATTTAACTTGAATTTAGTTAAGTTTGTGAACAAGAGAATCAGCACCAATATGTTTGCCTTTGTGTATTACCTTTACTCTTGCATGAGGCTGTCAATGACTTTTTTTATGAGGCTTAGTTTAGACGTTTTGTGACGTACGACAGTTGCAGTTCGCCAAGGATGTGAATATTTAAGTATAATACTGTTGAAGCCTTTTTTATTTAACTTTCACTAATGTCATTTATATTGGTTCAGACTTAGAAATTAACAACATAAAGAAACTTACCACATAATAAAAAAATAACATAATTTTGTCTACAGTAACAATAATATTTTAACATACTTGTTTTTCAGTTTTATATACGACTTTCAATGTAAGCGTTGACAAAGACTATAAAACTTTTAGTTTACTAGTATTAAAATTGGTTGGTACCATAAAAATATACACTATTTCGCGTCGGTAAATTTTACGTTATCTTATACATATAGCATAACAGAAGCAGGTGTTTCACGTTGTTGTTGTTTGCATTCATATTGTACCCAAAAAGATCTGCGCCCAATTAAGAATGGCATTACAAATATTTAAGCGTTATTTATAAAAGATAATTATGGAGTTTACCACAGAATTTAATAAAGCAAGATAATGTTATAACAAAAAAGAAAATACCCTTTGTTAGGTAATAGCAACCTACTAATTTATTAATGGTCATATTCTGTTGACCAGCTTGGTGAACGTTTTGCCAAAGCATTTGTCAATTAAGAAACTGGTACCTAATAAATTACCGATGACATAACTACAAAATGAATGTCTATGCAACTTGTTCAACTACTAATAACGACGTATTATTAGAAACATTTGAGACATTCAGATTAACATCTTCAGCGGTGGTAGAAACGGAGAATGCGGAGCCGACGAGGTAAGTACCTGGTGCGGCACAAACGCCGCGCACTTGTACACGCTTAGACTCGAACTTGTCTAGATTAACACTAACGCCCAGCTCCTTAGCTTCCACGTCGGATCCATAACTGAGTGCACCGGCCCAACCAAGCTCTCCCGATAACTCCCTGAAATAACAACAAAATGATTATTATATATTATACATGTTGTTGCGTATGTAAAATAAATAATTATAATGTACAATGTGTTTTGTAATGAAAAATAATTGACATCGACAACCCTTGTATGTCGAACCTCCAGCATTGCTACGGATTAAAAAGAGATAGCGTCCCTTTTATAAACGTATCAAGCTCCAATACCGCAAATAAGTCAGTCTTTGAAAGTCGATACACAGTATCTGTCTTTCACTTTACCATTCCCTACAAAAACTCGTAACGCGTGCTATGCGCAACACATGTCTTGTCTCCGTCTTGTTTAAAAGTTCTATTATAAAATTAAGAATAAAATATAAGTACCTGTTTTTCTGCTTTGACATGTCTATAAACACCTTCACAGGAACTCCATAACAGTTTACAATATTTAAAGTAATTGGAACCAAGCATAGCTTCATTTCATTAAAGTTATGATTTATGTGATTGGAGTGATCTAATCGAAATAGCACAACATTGTCTTTTCTAGTTTTGGTGTTAGAGTCACGTACATCTGATTTGCTTTCAAATTCGTCAAGTGGTACAGGGGCCACCTCCCCAGGAATATAATCCCTTTCTCTGGATATAGCTTTAGTGAAACAATCCAACCATAAACAATGCTGACCAACTGCACTCTTTCCTTTGGTTTTTTCATGCACTTTCCAACGAAGGACAAACATGGACTGTATTAAGCCCAATCTTTTACTAGACATTTCTTGAGCCATGACTGCATCGGGCGCGTCAATGAAAGAATATTGACCATCCATTACAAAGTTAGAATATGGAGGAACATTAACATCAGTGACAGCGTCAGGATGATTCCTGTTGATTTTGACACGCGTGTATTCAACTTTCCCTTCCGGTAGCTCAGTAAGGATGCGTCTCGCCCGCAGCACGAAGTGGAGCTTCTCTCGCGAGCCGAGCGGGTCGGCCGCGCCGCGCGCCGCCACCACTCCGGTCAGTCCCCACTGACGACTTAACAATGATGTCTCCAACACTTCCACATTCAGGTCCTCGCCTTTTTCACCAAAAATATTTTTAACTTCAACCTCTAGACTCATGTTTTCGACGACTTCTCCATCGACACGCCGGAGGCTTCGACGTGGGGTTACTGCCAACTCTACAGCCTCCTACAAACAATATTATTAAAGTGACAAAATAGAAAACTAGAAATTTATCGACAATAAATTATTACATTTCATTCAGGTCTCTCTCTCACGCACAAATACTTTTTCAACTTAATTATAAGCATTTTAAACAAAACTATTATAAAATGCTAGTTGTTTATTATAGTATCACTCTCTCTGTAGTTCAAGGTTTGAAGTTTTTTTTTGTGGATGGGAAATCATCAAATGACTTTTCCCGCCCTATATTCCATTGGTTGGCCTTTATGTTCCTCGGCTACCGGTAACTATTAGAACTATTCCGCAACCCCGGTAGGCATTAGCCCTAGAGAGCCCCTCACGTGCTGACTGCTCTTTGAGGCGCGCGTGGAACTTGGTATGGTATGGCGTGCTTGTTTCTGCATTGAGGTTTGCACCGGAGCAGTGAGACCGGAGAATAACCGGTGATTCACCGGTGAAAGTACTCGATTGAAAGTAATCGGTGATTAACCGATTGATCTCCGGTGAATGTCTCATCACATCTCTTTATTTATTTTTTTATATATGAAATTTACACAAATAAAAAACATTTAAAAATATTTGTTTTTATAATTATTTAACATTCATGACAATTATTTATCCACTTGTTTCTTTCGAATTAAATTAATTATTTCCGTCATTAATTCATAGCGGTCTTGTCCGTCTATGAATGATCGCTTATTGGAATACGAATCTCGAACTGTTTGTCGAATTTCTACTATACTGCATCCCGGTTTTAAAAACAGTTTTAGACAATTGCAAAATAAATTGGCTGCTAAAGATGCTGTAAAGGCAGAAATTAATAATATTTTCCGTATCTGAAACATATCACAAGGCGCAGAAGAAATAGCCACGTCAAGTGAAAACAATACAAGAGAGCCTGGCCGCCCGGATTTGTTTGGATTTTTAAAAAAAATCACGAGCCATGAAGAAATGACATCCGCTACGGCAATTAATTTATTTAAAATGTATACCGAAACTCAGTTTCCTAAAAAAAGCCACAATTGGGATGAAGTTGGGCAATTTTGGACATTTAAGAAACATTTAAAGCCTTTAGACGAAATAGCCTTTAAGTATTTAGCTGTGCCTGCTACTTCTGTGAGGTCAGAGAGAGTATTTTCGGCGACAGGACAAATATTAAGCGCAAGAAGAAACATGTTACACAATGACGTTGTTGACATGTTGTGTTTCTTGAATCAGAATCAGCATTTATTAACTTTATAAAACGTTTTTCTTTTAAATAAATGACTATATAAAAGTATATCAATTGATTATTTTTATTTCCCCGTTATTAAAGTATAAATAAAAAAAAGGAATACAATTTCTTTATTTAGTTGTGTATTCACCGGTTAAGCTCCGGTTTTTCACCGGAGCTTGCCCAATCACCGGTGAATTCAATCGGTTGTCAAAATCTCGCTCCGGTGCAAACCTCTATCTGCAACTCCACGTCAAGGTGCGGTTTTTGCGTGTGGCGCGTGGAACTTAACGTTATCGCTCGGCTCGAAGGCGCGCGCGTGGAACTTAACGCGCCGTCGAGCCGAGCTATACGGTTTTCAGCTATCGTCAACTGGCCAATGCAGCTGACGAAAGCTGCTGTTCTTATTAATTGTAGAACTCACGGCAACTCTGAAGCGGAAGACGTGCCTCAGCAGGCGGTAGGGGCGCGCGCGCAGGCCGGTCTCGTAGTAGGCGAGCAGCAGCAGGTCGCGGTGCGGCGCGCGCGGGCGCAGCTGCAGGCGCGCGCGCACGGCGGCGGCGCGCGGCACGGCGCCGCACACGCCGCGCACGTGCCGCGCCGCCGCCGCGCGCCAGCGCGCCGCCCGCAGCGCGCGCTCGTCTGACACACAACAACGTTATCGCACGCAATCCATACTAATATTATAAATGAGAAAGTGTGTCTGTCTGTCTGTATGTTTGTCTTTCTTTCACGGCAAAACGGAGCGACGAATTGACGTGATTCTTTAAGTGGAGATAGTTGAAGGGATGGAGAGTAACATAGGCTACTTTTTGTCTCTTTCTGACGCGAGCGAAGCCGCGGGCAGAAGCTAGTGATATTTTACTGTTCTACGGGATTTAACGCGCACGTACCTTTTTTATTTGTTTTTCGCTTGACGTTTCATAATAATATGCAACGCAAAAGTTTAAAGTATAATAGAAGCTAGTGATGTTATAAGTAAAAAAGTGTAGGTAGGTTACCCAAACGAAATTCTATCTTCAAAAAACGGCACACTAACGCACACGTAAGTACATTACACGTCAACGTAGGATGACATGATTGAAGAAGTGCGAGTGAAAAAGAGATAAACGTCAATGTCAACGCGATACTCAGTATCATGTTGGTCAATTGGCAAACTTTTAATGTGCCACCTTTTGACTGCATATAACATCTACACTTTTTTACCTATACCATCATTGATCGCACGTGTTAGACTAGCATAACGCTTTGAACACGCAGTGCAGCTTATTGTATAAAACGCAGCTCATTGTAAAAACTCGGTCAAAATAATACATTAGAAAATTATGTTATTAAAGTATCATCATTTTGTAATGTACTAATTATTTTACACTACAAACATTTGTTTAAAATCATGGGCATTTCAAAAACATATTTTACTAACTCATGCAATATCCATACTAATATTATAAATGGGAAAGTGTGTCTGTCTGTCTGTTTGTCTTTCTTTCACGGCAAAACGGAGCGATGAATTGACCTGATTTTTTGAGTGGAGATAGTTGAAGGGATGGAGAGTAACATAGGCTACTTTTTGTCTCTTTCTAACGCGAGCGAAGCCGCGGGCAAAAGCTAGTTACCTATAAGTAAAAAGGTGCAGATAGCAGTACAAAATGCAGCTAATTGACCAAATTATATCAGTCCCATTTTCACTCGCAATACTTGAATCATGTTATCCTACTTTGACATCTAATAGTGTGTGTGCGTTAGTGTGCCGTTTTTAAAGAAAGATTGTCGTATAAGTAACCTATCTACATCATTTTACTTATAATATCATTAAACTCATGTTTAAGATTTTATTACCTGAGTAAACCGGCTGTTTGCAATACTTCTCGTCATATAAAACTTTGAAATCATTGTCTTCGTCGCTGGTGATAAGGTTGACGCAATCGGGATGAGATACAGCAACAAAAAGGTTGCTCATATCGACTGGTCCCACGTTCGTAAACTCAACGTCGACAGTTCTCATTTCTCCGCTTATAATATCCGGACTGGTTTCCGAAAATGTCATCTATAAAAAAATAAGATAATGTTGTCTTTAGATTTTAGGGATAGGGATCGAAACTAGTTTTTCTTAAAAAAAATACTTACTTGTAAACAGGGTGCTTCTGGAATGACAGTAATTTGTAGACGTTTCTCGGGGCTTTTGCCACTTGGAGTAAGGTTAACTTTTCCTGATATTACCACATTGTTGACGTTTTCAGTACCTCCTTCGCCAGTGTTGATAAGCCTAAAAATTTATAACAGTATTTCAGAAAAGGTAGAATGTAGGTAGAGGTACCGTTAAACAAGTTGTCAATGCATACATCACCTTGCGAGGCATTCGTTGTGCGCCATTCGTGCCGCATGCCTCGCAAAGTCTGTATCCACCTTCAGATGTACACAGCTTGAAATAACAGTCAAGATAACGACTATTAAAATAGTGGTAATCGTTTCTCAAAAACCTGAGATCTAGACATGACAACCAGGACCAACGACTTTACATGCTTGTTGTCCTAAGGGAAAAGCCTTGTTGGCTGGGAAATTCAGGGAAATTCCAAACGCGAAAAACACAATAACACTTTCTTCGACCTGAGAATTAAATCCTGGATCCCAAGATCGAGATCTGAACGAGATAGACTCAAAGAAAAATGTATACTTTAGTAATTAATATTCGCATACAAATGTTTGTACTTACTTGTATGCTAATCCATGAATGTTAAGTTTACCAACCCTTAAGGGTGTTAAAGTGAAAATCAATGCTTTTTTACAATCGCCTTCCAGAGAAACGGACTTGATTTTTTGATTAACTATGATGTTGGTCTCCAACGCTTGTCCCGCAGACAGCGCCTGCTCATTGCTTAGCACTTCTTGGTCTCCGCTCGTGCCATCTTCATTAGCCAGTACAAATCGCCATAACAGTTCTACGTCTTTCAGAAGTAGTGAAATCTTCAAGGGATTCCATAAAGTAACCGAGATTTGAATGGGTTCTGAAAATATACGATTGTTCTTTTACACCACAGTCCTCTGCTCCATAACAACAAAACTCCTTTCATTGCGTTGGGTAAAGACACAATTTATAAAAAAAAAAAAAGTCATATATTTTGATTATAAAAAGTTACTTTTTAACTTACCTAGTCATGGTCGTCTAGTGGGTTACGTCAAAATCATAATGGTAAATGTAAAGGTGTTTAAAACTTGGGATATATATACCTCCTTGCGGCACAAGCGGTTCGCAGTCAGTAGCGTCGGTGTAGAGGTCGACGGTGGGCTTGAAGATCATGGGCACGGCGCCCTGCGCCACTTGCAGCAACATCTCCTCGAGAGTGCGCCAGGGCGCGGCGGAGGGCGCCGGCTCGGGCGCCAGCGACAGCGACGAAGCCGCGCGGCGCCGCGGCGACCCCAGCGGCGCCGGGCCCACGCACAGCACCAGCGTGTCGCGCTCCACTACCAGCGGCAGCGGCAGCACCTCCAGCTCCTCACGGGGCTCCTCGCTACCTTCCACCCATTGCTTCAAACAAAGTCGCTTTATAAGTACGAGTTATGTAAAATTTAATTGGTCATTTTCTAAATGAACCCCCATTTAGAAAATGGCCAATTAAACGTAAAGAATAGCGACTCTTGGCGACATACACCATCGAGAAAAGAAAAAGAGTGCTAGGGAAAGGATACCTTCCCACAGGACTTCTCTAATTATATTGATGACGCAGTCATCTGGTTAAATTAGCTATTTGATTGTATGACTAGCGCGTTCATTGAATGGCAACATTTAATTGAATGACTAGGCCGAAAGCTGATTGAACAAGCGTCACTCAACGTCCAACTGATTGTAGCATAGCCCTTTGAACAGAGCGGATGTGTATAATCAGTCAGGTGATAGTAATTTAGTTCATTTTTTTTCCACTGCAGCGTTAGTAGTCACCAAAACAAATATGGCGTAAAATAGCTCGCGCAGATAGCACTTTCTTAATATTATTTCGATTAAATTTACTTTAAAGTGACTTATTCTTGATAAAATAATGTAATCGCCACCAGCGACTTTTAAAGTTTTTTTTTTTAATTAAAATCATTATAAAATGTGTCATGTCATGTCCTCATTTTTGTTATGTAAAGGAAGTTAAGTTTTTAAGTTGCGAACTTTTTTTTTTTTTTTTTGGTGAGTGGGAAATCATCCAATGACTGCTCCCGTCCTGGGTGCGGCGGGAGGGCGTGTCAGACTCTTACTGACTAAAACCCACTCATGTTCCTTCGATTGCCCTTTATGTTCCAGGGTCACGGTAACTATTATAAACATTCCGCAACCCCGGCAGGCGTTGGCCCTGTTGGGCCCCTTCCTGTGCTGACTCCTTCTCTTTGAGGCGCGCGTGGAACAAAACGCGCCGTCTACGCGGTCCTGGTCCTAGCCGGGCGGCGAGCTACCCATCGCTCGCCATCCGCAGAACCGCGCAGGTCACCCTAAACAAACATTACAAAGTTGACTATATCCCATTTAACGACAAAGCTAAATGACGTTCAGTCAAGTCGTTGAAGGTTACATTAAACAACTTGACGAGTTGAATCAAATAGCTGATTTAACCAGATGACTGCGACATTGATATTACTAGTTGTTTTGTTTTGTACATCACATTTATCGTATCCTCTAAGTTGTATTGATTTATGCTCTTTTTATACCATTCGGATTTAAACCTAAAAAATCTTAACACGAAACTGAGTTTATTATATTATTATAAAAATATTTTTTCTTTAGTAAGTACAGTCGCGGTCTGAAAGTGGTTACCACCATAAGGATCACAATTGCATGCACACATTAAGGCCACAAGTTCTAAATGTCTATTTCATGATAATTTGATTGATCATAGATTATTTTTTTCTAATGATATGACAATCAATCGCTTTAGGTGATGGACTGACTACTAAAAAGGTTTGATATACAGATAACCTACTTTAAAAACCATTTTTTTTTAAATAAGAATATGAAGAAATAATTAATAAAAGTTTTAAAAAATCTTTATTCAATATCTGGTATAACATCACTCCGCAGCTATGACTAATTTAGTTTTTTGAATAAGAATATGAAGAAAAAAAGCACTGAATAAAATCTTTGGTAAATACTATCGTTCCCTTTGAATTAAATAAAAGACTTTCCTATGCCCTTGCTCAGGCTATAGACTAACTCTGTACCAAATTTCATTTAAATCGTTTCGGTAGTTTTGGCGCGTAAGTGAGACAGACAGACAGTTACTTTCGCAATTATAATAGTAGTATGAACTAGTACGGATCCACAGCTACGACCAATTTAGTTTTTTTAAATAAGAATATAAGTAAATAATAAATCAAATCTTAAAAAATCTTTATTCAATATCAAGTATAACATTACTCCGCAGTTACGACCAGTGCATAGATGCAACAAGACACGCGCATAGATCAGTATTTCTGGTATCATTTTCTGGTATCACTCGAGCACAGCGTGATCTATCTCGTAGTAGGCATCATCACTTCTTCCTGAATCATTTCCATGATCTATTATTTGGTCTTCTTCGCCGTGACATCTTATTCAAACCTCACAGTAAATCACAATAGTTATAATGAATTTCGTGATAAGGCACTAATGATATAAAACTATGTCCATGTTCAAAGATTGTCCCTTGCTCCAGGGTTAAACTTGCCATTTTATTTCGATATGAAAAAAAATATTTCGTAAAATTTTACTCTTGTCTAAACGACGTTCAAACGATATTTTTTGACAAATGTCAATTCAACAAATTAAGAAAAGAGTTCCAAAGCACTTACTTTGGCACTATACCTGTCACTGTTACACAACTGCCAAACGTCAAGTGCACGATAGAGACGAAACATGGCTAAGCCGACGCCGTTGCTTAGTAACGTCTTTGTTATTCTCGTTGTCTCATTTTGCATAATAACTTCTAAAAGGTAACAAGTCACATGATATGGCATTTTAGATTTTAATGAAAAAAGTGTGATATAGAATGTACTTCCAAAATTGGTAAACCTTTTCAGACCGCGACTTTACCTACGCACGCGTGAGTACGTGCGCGTGAAGACCAACTGGACCTTGAGGGTCGAGAGGTTGGAGCCGCGTCACAACACGAACTTCAAGTCGTTCGTGGTGCGCGTTCCGACACACCATCTCGAGAAGTTGCTCAAGGAAGAGTTCTGGCCGAAAGGTGTTGTATACCGCCGGTTTCGTGGCCGCCTACATGACACCAGTCAGCAAAAACACGACGCCGCCACTTCGTGTGCACTAGTTTTAGTTATTATGTAATGTATATTTATAGTATTTTTAAGTTTTATATTAATATTGTATTGTATATGTTTATATGGGCCTTGATGCCTGAAAGAAATAAATTAATAAATAATACGTATAACTCCGACATTCAGATAGAAGGAGTCCCGACCTGGTGCGCCAGCATGTACTCGCGCAGGAAGGCGTCCTGCTGCGGCGGCGGCTGGTGTCCGGCGGGCGCGAGCGGCGCGCGCAGCCAGCGCAGCGCGTCGCGCGGCAGCCGCAGCGCGCCCGCCAGCCGCCCCAGCGCGAACTGCACGTGGTCCGTGGCCAGCCGCCAGCCGCTGCTGGCGTACACCTGCAAGGTTCAACGTCTATCACTATCATACGGTCAGGTAGGTGAAAACGTCCAACAATATATTCAAAGAAAAGGTAATACGTTAACTAAAATGAAAACAGGCAAAGCTGTTACAATAGAAGAAGTTGATGCACACTTAAGCCCGTAATAGGACTGATTAATAAACGAAACTCAACACTTAAGTATACAAGAATGGGTGTATTCAAGATGGCAAATCTTGGAAACTGAGATGTGTTTATTTATTAGCAACGATCTTGAGCTTCTGTCATCGCAATAATCCGGTATCAAATGATGTCGCACTTGAGATCGTATTTGTATAACGTACTAGCTTCTGCCCGCAGCTTCGCTCGCGTTAGAAAGAGCCAAAAAGTAGCCTATGTTACTCTCCATCCCTTCAACTATCTCCACTTAAAAAATCACGTCAATCCGTCACTCCGTTTTGCCGTGAAAGAAAGACAGACAGACACACTTTCCCATTTATAATATTAGTATGGATATGAGCCTTACTTACATGGACCAAACAAGATGATTAATGATGATATTTCTTAACAAAAGGCAAAAAATATAGAAAATTTGTCACCTGGTAAGCCTGTTCATAACATCTGTATGCATGTTTCTTTTGGCCTGCTTTTGAGAATCTGTGGCCCGCCAGTACCATATGGAATGCGTATTTTCTGCACATGCCTTTAGATGCGGGGCCGGACAAAAAACACAATGCCGCTTGTTCCAGGAGCATAGCACTACGCAAGTCGCTATCTTCTGACGTCATACGGATCAGTTGTTTGGCTGCCTCGCCATGCAAACCAGAGCCATTTAAGCAAAGCACCGATAATAATGTGGCTCTTACGGCATACTGCACCATCCTGTAACATAATTATATCTTTACTTACTTTCTGTGTTGCATATGTTAGTCGCGCAGTCACTATGAGGCGCTCTAAGCCTGAAAAGGTTCAATAGGAAGTATATTTTGGTTGGTTTTTTGCCACTGGACACAGGCCGTTAGTAAAAATGAACAATAAAACCTTATAATAGGTGATTTATAGTATTAGTATTAAATTATGACTTTACGAGGTAAAAAATATGATTAACCTTTCGACGACCAAGCGACCGACAGCCGGCTGTCTCGCAGCTTACTGCTATTGTCTTTCTATTGTGTGTCGAATAACGTGTGTTCGAAGGTGGCTTCGAACACACGTGAATCGAGACAAAATATCCAAAACTAAACAACTGAATGCAGTAACTAAAGACAAATAAAAATGCATAGTTTTCTGTGCATCCACGGAAAGTTAAACATTCCTTAATAAATAAGAATCCCTGGATCAGACAGAAGGTTGTAGAGTACTACTTAAATTTTTGTTATTTAGTACAATATAATACAGAAGAATGTTACTAACCTACAGGTATTCAGATAAGTAACGATGCTCTCTTCCATGTAGCCATGTGTTTTCCGATTAGAGTCTCCTGCCATGAATGCACTTATTGCCGCCATTTCTAGTGCACCTGCGTAGCAAAGCCAAGCACTGTCGGCGTAAAATTCTCTCTTCGCTGTATGATAGGCATCAAAAGCACGTTGCCATTGCCGACACATAAACCAGAGGTCGCCAAGTCGACGTAATTGTAACTCAGGACAGTCAGTCGTATAGCTACAACATGCATATTTATTAAAAAAATTACAAGTAGTGTGTAAAGTGCTGCTAGTGTTTTTCCTTTGTTTAATACATACATGACAGTGCTGTTGCCTGTAGCATTACCGCCTTTTCCAGTGCCAAACCATCGTTTCGTAGCTGAAAGTAATGATCTACTCACTCCCTTTCTGTTCGCAACCTAGAAACATTCATGGTTTTTTTTTATTTGGTATCATCATCAAATTGATCATATATTAATATATTATCATTTTTGTGATCAAAAGTTAACACAGTCATCTAATCGTAATTTGTTATTATAATAATTAATATGAAAGCAGTATGTAATAAAAATGTGTAACTCACAACTTCTGATAATTGTGATATTTGTTTTTCCATATAAGGTAACAATGCCTTAGAGGCATACTCCTGCAAAAATTTCTTGATGCCTTCTATGTCATTTGCATTTAGAGCAGTGCCATGAACTTCTGTTGAATAATCTAGGCCTTTACCAGCTACATTCACACTTTCAGAACTTCCAGAGAATGAATGAGTCTGAAAATAATTTATTTATTTAGTAAGTAATTAATAATAAATAATTTCATGCATCAATCCTTTATTCGTACTAATTTGTTGGCAATTCTACCTGTAAACTATTTGCATTATCGTAAACATCTGTTTCAGTAGCTGTAAGGGGATGAGCAGTTTCCGGGTTAATTGAAGATATAACTGTGTTCTCATCTGTAATTTAAAGCACAGGGTAAATAAATTCATATCTGAAATTTCATAATTGATTTGAATACAATCTAATATTAGTAACAACCTGACATATTTGCTGTAGCCGGAGGAAAAGCTGGTACAGGTTCAGCTGGTGTGGTGGGTAGGTTAGTGAGTGAAGAAGACATCTCATTCTGAAAAATATAGAAATTTTGCTTCCGTTTCTAACTGCCCAAAATAAAATTCTTACATAACAAAACTTTTCACCCCTGTATATTATATATATAAAAGACATTTACATTTGTTTGAGATCTTTTTACAAACTGGGCCCATAAATCAGTTGACACATTTTGATCTAAGGTGCTTTTTGAGTTGATTGATAACATAAAGCAGTTTGTTGCTCCAAAGGTTTGTTTCAGTGTTTCAAATGCTGCATCTGCTCTGTAAAAAAATATACAAATTCATGTCACTCTTAAACAATTTAAGCTGTTGTTTATATTAAATCAACAATAGTACACTTACTTTTCTTTAGAGACTGCAGATACATCATGAAGAAGGAGATATGACTTCAACACACTACTGTTGAACCACTTAGGTAACTTTGGTGGAGCAATATTTTGTAACAGAGCATACTGTTGGTTTAAATTGTTGAAACTGTCTATTACATTATCATCTAATGTTGTGCCTACTATTATGCAAGAAATAAAATGTTTGGTAAATTCATGATCTGAAGGAAACTGGACTTCCAAGTATGTCTCTCTCCAAGCATCAAACCAATGTGTTGATTGAGGAACATCAAATTTTCTGCCTTCTGCAAACAATAAAGGACTTAACACTTAAGATTGACAATGTAGGTACTTATTGTTGTAACTCTATTTTCTATTAGAATATTTTTAGGTAACAAAAACTAAAACAACTGGTATAATACCTATTTCAAGAGAAACAGTCTTGTCATGATAATTGTGTAGTACAGCATTATTTAACTGCCTTCTTGCTTCTGTTGGTTGTAAAGGCTTCCAATTAACATCTCTTACAATTAATTTCCAATTCTTTATGGAGCATGTATTTCCGCTTGAGTCTCGAAATTGGCCTGAAGTTGTGACACAAAAATTTGTTAATACTCCTACATATTGGGAAATATCTTGTTACTTTTTTTTAACATCTGTAGGTACGGTCTTCACCCTACATCGGCTCTACAATCACCTATATCTCAAGTTACATATAGCTGGTTTTGCCCACTTGTAACATGGAGAGCAGTCTTTTTTTTTACTGATATACCAGATACCAGAGTGTTTCTTAGTTTTCTTTATAGCACCCTGGACTTTTCATATTACTACATGTTAAAAAAAGGTAATAACAACTATGTATAATAACGTGAATAACATTGCTCAAAATGATAGCAAAAAAAAAATCGGGCAGTAAAACATTAAAAAAAAAACTATGAATAAAATGAACACTCAGTCTGATAACAGCATCGCCCAGTGGAACTGCATTAAATTAAAAATGTTTAGTAAAAGTACCTTCCCAATCCATTGCTGTAAAGGGTTGTAACAATTCAGTGAAAGACAAATTGTTTTTAGACACGACATTATCTACTTTTGGACTGCAAAGGACTGCTACTATGGGTGAAAATGAGTCCTGAATAAATTCTTGCGCTGTTTTTCCCACTCTGGCCATATCTGCTAGAACTCTTTTCACTTAACCCCTAATAATCACAATAGAACACTAATAATATATACCGAATTACAGAATCAATTTATCTTTATTACAACAAAATATAAAAGTTTTTTTATACACGACGTACTCCTCCTCTCCTACTTCGACGTTTATCGTCATCTGTCAGTCAGTGTCAATCTGTCAATGTCAAAAATAAAGTGTAACCTTAGATTATTAACCTCTAGATGTAGCCACCGCGTGGCCGCACATGAGACAGCACTATAAAATTTCAATGTTGTCATTCCGTAAAATTTTCCCGAAATATGACCAAAACCGTGAGATGTTCCGTTGCAACAACTACTTATTACATTCATGTACTGAGTTGCGTATCATAATCCTTATTAAGAGTGCAAAATTATTTATATCGTATGTAAGTAATATTTAAGTTACGAGTCCAGGTTTTCTCACGATGTTTTCCTTTACTGATGTCTGTGATGTCCAACTATAAAAATTATATAAAATTCCTTTTAAAAGGGAGAGGATACCTCACAGGGCATCAAAGAACTAATTAATCATCTGATTAATTTTATTTATTTAACTAGTTGCAATTTTATTATCAAGTTATGGAAAAAATAGAACTGAGGTATGGTAACACTTTGAAAAACAAGTAATAGGTTATGTAGATAAAAATATAAACGATATCGCTAGAAAATGCACTTAATTTTGATCGAAAGCCATGTAATTACATACACACAAATGTATTTATTCAATCAATGCACAATAACTTGTAATATTTGCATCCTTACGAGTGAAAAGTAACATTCTTATCTTTTTTTTTTCTGTGCGGCTTTTGCAGCCTAAAATAGTGCATCCTCCCATTTTATAGCACAGAAAAAGCACTAAACACTTAACTACTGGAGTCAATTTCTCAAATATACATTAAAACTATTGGTTTAATTACCGAAATTGTTATAAAATTGTAAAAACTAATACGAGCCGACCATTCAATGACAGTGACATCCATTTGTTTGGCTAACTTTTCAATGTTCGCCAAGCGAAAACCGGCCACGCCGAACGAGACAGAGCATGTTATGCTTTGTCTCAATTTTCTTACGAAATTCGTATATATGCTTCTTAGGCCCGAGTCACACCGAAATGGCAGCGGCCGGCAGCGACGCGGCGAGCACTTTCAGTGTGAAATAATTTTAAACTTTAACTACATACTTCAAAGACCAGTATCGCTTGAAATACTTAAAAAGGTCACGAGGCCGCCAGCGGCCGCCCGCGGCGCCGCGAGCGGCCGCGCGCCTTTCGTTTCTAGCGATGCCTAGCGGCCGCTGGCGGCCTCGCGGCGCCGCGGGCGGCCGCTGCCATTCCGGTGTGCGTTGTCCCTTACTTTCACACTTCTTTACAACCTCATGGCTATATCTAGAGGTTAAAAATCTAAGAGTGTAACAGTGTACATATCTATGGAATATTTTGACTCTCTGCGGCCTGACATAAAAAGGTATAGATGGAGCCCACACTTCTAATACCTATATGACCTATATGAAACCAGCCTATAGGTGTACCAGTAACTCATGACAAAAAAAAAGTATAATATTTATTTTTATCTCGCTCTTTGTGGTTGTGGGCAGTCCCTCTCTTTCTAAGGGTCAATTTATACTAGCGCAGAGTCGAAGTGCATCGAAGCGTCTTTCCAAAACTGAACATAACAAATTCAACTCCTCAGCGTAATGCACACATTACTCTTGAGATTTTAAAAAGTCGCGCGTTTCTTCGGAATGTGCGCGTCTGCGCATGGACAACGCTGATTGGTGCGCGCGCATTGTCGCGTATACATGCGCCCACTAGCGAACCCACGCGTCATACAATAAAAAGAACACTATAATTCCGCTTTCTTTTTCCTCGTTTTCTTCTTCAACTTCCGATATAAGTCATATCAAAGCAAGATCAACTGATCAATGTCAAACATTTCACACACGTTTCAGTTCCGAGAGTCAACTGACAAGTGATTCAATAGCTGTGCCGTTGATGCCTCTATTACTACAAGTAAAATAGTGCGCGCGTATTCTGGCGAATACGCGTCCGGCTTCACTTTAGTTGTAAAAAAATTGACCATAAGCAGCTCAGAGTAACCATCCATTATCATACTTTAACCTTTTGACGACTGAGTAACAGCCGGGTGTCGGGCTGCTATTTTATATTACTAGCTGACCCGACAGACGTTGTCCTGTCAACTATGATTATTGAATTCGAATTGACATACTACCCACCTATTACCCACCTACTACCTACCTACTACCACATCAAAGAGACGTCCTTTACTACCACATCCTTTACATTTCAAGTGACATTTTACGTAAGATAATTCGTGTTTGACGACGATACGATACTAACGTCACTCAATTGTTTTGGCTTCCCGCAACCTCTCGACTAACACTTGAACTTTATTGTATGGTGTTAAAGCTCAAATTGACTCTACGTTTTAGTTAGAAAACGTTTGTATGGGAAAAAGAAAAGGGCTGTTTTTAGGGCTTTCCCGACAATTATTCGTTTTTTTTTGCCGTATAAACCATCCTTGAACTACAACGAACATTTAAAAAAAAAGCAGCCAAATCGGTCAAGCCGTTTTCATGCCAAGTCGTGACAACGGAAAACGGGTTTCATTTTTATATATAAGATTTAGTATCTTGATTGAATCTCGTGTGTTCAAAGATTTAAGTAAGTAGATGCTTTCAATTTAGGGGATGATTTTTAAATATACTAAATGAACTACTAAGACACAGTCCTTAAAAACTGTATGTATTTAATAGTTATTTTACAATTTATCTCAATAAACTTGTTACTTTTACCACTACGAACATTCATACGGTTGGATTTTTTTCCTATAAACGGATGCGACCAATATATCATCGTCTTCGACGACTTCGAAAGCAATGATATAGCAAAATAACGTCTTTATCATCAAACAGCATTCACAAATCATTGTCCGCTTACACCAAAAAGAGATATCAGAGAGATCGGCCCTCCGAGACCTATGACATTACGTAGGTATTTGAAACAAGCTTTGTTCCAAGTTTGGTCTCAATCTTTATCTTCAAGCCTGTCTGTGGGCGACTGGGCGTATTCTAGAAACCATTGCATGTATAGACAGACCAAGTTATCTCAATCTGGGAACTGAAGGAGGGCTCCGTCGTTTCAGCGTTGCAAAGAGAACACAGTAGAGAGAATAAACAACGCACACCGGACTGGCAGCGGCCGGCAGCGGCGCGGCCGCCCGCGGCGCCGCGAGGCCGCCAGCGTCGCTAGAAAAAAGAGGCGCGCGCATGGCGCGCAGCCGCTCGCGGCGCCGCGGGCGGCCGCTGACGGCCGCTGGCAGTCTCGCGACCTTTTCAAGCGATACTAGACTTTTAAGTATGTAGTTAATACTAGACTTTTAAGTATGTAGTTAATACTAGACTTTTAAGTATGTAGTGCTCGCCGCGCCGCTGCCGGCCGCTGCCATTCCGGTGTGACTCGGGCCAGAGTCTGTGCTGTAACTCGATTGATTGCCTATTTCATGAAAACTCTTTCAATCGAGTTAGATTACAGTCGCAAATCATTCTATATCAACACTACACACCCAGCCCAGGCACTGAGCCGAGCTGCAAATTACAAAAAACGTTCAAATATTTAAATTTTGCGGGCTTCCTTGAACTTCCACCTTAAAGGAAACATTCCTTTATTATTTAAAAAAAAAACTGCATTCAAAACTTTTCGAATATCGGTCTCACCCGCACCGGGATTACGTATCTTGCAATTAGCCGAGCGATCGCGGTAATTTAGCAAAATTTGCTGCTCAAACGTCAATTCAAAATACGTCACGTCAAACAGCAATCTAGCGATAGTGCTGCCTCTGTGGAGCAATCAGTTAACTAAAATATGCATTTTTCGTTTGGTGGTTTCGTATTTAGTACATATGGTTTTTAAGAGCAAAGTTAAGTTTTTTTTGTTAAAGGTGATATTTAATTCGTTCCAGTGATTGCTACTTTATCGTCATCGTAGCAATAAGTGTATTAGAACAATCAGCGAGCGATTAGCAATCGGTTCATACATAATACGATTTTTTTTGACGATCGCGCGATCACTGCGCAAATATTGCCCATTGCTGTTTCATAGGTAATAACCCCGCCGGGAAACGTACCGGTTGAAACAAAAAAAAAAATAACAACCCGTACTTTTATGACGTTAATCAATAGACTTTGATTATAAACCTGTTGATAGGGTCATTCATAAGGATCAAATCTCTCTAAAAATATGGTTAATTATTATAAAAGAGAAGAAAAATTTCTACTTTTGAAATCAAAGGGTAAGGTAGGGGTAAGGGCAAATTACCACTAGTTTTCGTGGATCAAGCATAATTACCTATAGGACAATGAAGTACTCATTTAAGAGCTGTATCTAGTAGGTAATAAAAACCAAAATAATGTCCGTATCGTTTATATTTAATGAAAAAATTCATATTACAAAATTCAGAATACCTATTCAACCAATTAAAAGTAATAAAAAATTATTTACGATGACATTACGAGCTCGTAAATGCATTATCTACTTATATAAAAAAATAATCCATTATTATCTTAAATTAGGTATAATTTCTTTAAAATAAACTATTCATACGAGAAACAAATTATAAAGCAATAATTGCTTGTTTAAAAACTTTAGTACTTACAAGTACATAGGTCAGAAAAAAAGGCTTAACATTATTTTTAAAAAGCACACCTTTCATCAGGCAGCAATATTTTATTATTAAACTCTATATACAGAATAATTCGTCCGAGGAAAGGCCGAGTAATTATTCGTTCATAGTTATTGTAGTGCGTGGACTATACGGAAATGGTAAACCAATATTATAAATTTAAGTGCAAAACTTTAATTAATAGGATCGATTTATTATATTTTTATGTTTTTGTACTATGTACAGTACGTATTAGCTAATATTGACCAAAGTATCCAAGAGACAATTATTGCTTTATAAATAATATAGGTAGGTGGTTACTTATATATTTTTAAGGAAAAATATAGCCTGGGAGCCTGGCTAATTTCAATCAAAACCTCTGATTATTCTAGATGGTGCACTCTGCACTTCAGGTTCAAAGCTAAGTACATAGGTAGGTTCGCCTTAGCGGGCACAATCAGTATTATACACTATATTATTGTACAGTAAACAATTACCAACTGCAAAACCTTTTCCCCAAACTAGTTTGGGGTCTGTTTCCAGTCTAAACAAGTGCAGCTCATTGCCAGTGTTATACATGGAGCAATAACCCACTATCCAGTCACAGGATATTATACACTATACCCCTTGGTACAATGAAATGTTGGGCTTTCTGGCTTCTGACTACCCATAAAGACTGCAAAAGAGCTACGATGGATATTCGGGACCAATGGTTTAATAGTCCAGAAACCTAGCTAAGATAAAAGCGTTGAGAGGTGCCCGGCCGTGCAAGTCAAATGGAAATTTA
This sequence comes from Athetis lepigone, assembly GCA_033675125.1. Taxonomy (NCBI): domain Eukaryota; kingdom Metazoa; phylum Arthropoda; class Insecta; order Lepidoptera; family Noctuidae; genus Athetis; species Athetis lepigone. Next base: position 12,569,667 of record CM066232.1, on the reverse strand, counting down.
TCGAGTTGTAGCTGTCGCTAGTTTTAAGTCTTTGCGGAGTGCCCTATCTGGAGTAATCTCTAACCAAACAGAAACCAGTCTGATGGCATTAAAAAAAGTCCGTAAGCATCAATACCTTACCTTCCTACCCTGGCTGTATTATGCAACTAAACATAAAATGACGCATCTGACCAATGATTATGCTAGCAAAACCATTTCAACGTAATATCAGGACCTCACCGACATCTATCATTTTGAAAACTGCGCTTTACCAAGGCTGGAGACGCATGCCGCAGGGATCAACCTAATGTAATGTAACTAATGGAGTGAAAGATCGAACTGTGTCCCAATTCCCGAAAGAGTGAACACATGAAAGACAATGATCCCTGCGCTAGCACGATGACTTACATTTAATTTGAATGACGCTTTAGTGTGGGTTACTATATGAAGATAGACGCTAGTGCAGGCCCTCTCACAATGCACACATGTCTTTGGTTTCGTAGTGGAAACTGAAATTTTAATAAAAATACGTACGTATAATACAAATACAATGAGTATCACGTCACTCTTATTGCAAATTTTCAAATGTATATGTGTAGTCTGCTGCCTGCGCTTCATAACGAGCAACTGTAAACGACAGTATTGTGGAATGGTGATTACAGTGCTTGCAACCGAAAGCATTTGATTTTCGTTATCTAAAATAATACTTATTATAACCCTATTTTCTAAATGAGTCTTAATCATAACTTAAAGAGACAAATTATAACATTAATACAAAACAATTTCAATTAACTTAATTTTGCTAGTTGCACCATTTGAACGAGAATCGCGTAGACCTATGGAAATAACGCGTGATTTCGTGGAACCTAACAAGACCGGTGGAGTAGTAAAGATAACTCTGTATAGCCACTATTGATTGAAAATGTTCAATCTTCTGAATAAAAGTAGCTGCCAAATAATTTATTTACACAGTATAAATTTAAGTAGTAATCTGTAGCCGTGGTTCAATGTAAACCCTATTTATATAAAAAAAGACTATGCAGAATAATCTTTACTCAGCTATGGATTTAATATTTCGATTAAGATTCAATAGAATATAATGAATAAAACTTATAATATTATTCATAAAATATTCTAAGTTTTTAGATATAGAGGCACTGCTCACGCTTAAGTTATTATAACTGGTTCTATTTATTTGTTGTTTTCAGAAATAATTAAGATTAATGTATCAAAACTATGACGTCAGACTTGTATCATTACTAGGGTTACGCTCTATCTAGATTTATTCGAAAAAATCCATATTATGGCCTCCAAAACAGTCTGGCTTTGTCGTGTTTTGAATCTCTTGAATCTCTTAAAAAAATGTTATATGCTAATAAGTCATAGTAAAAGAATAATGTCGAGCTTTGTGTCAACAATTTTCATATTTTGTATTGGTAACCCTAATTAGATTACAAAGAAGTATCCTGGACATAACTCTACAATCGAAATATTAAAGTTTCATAGGTCGGCGATTTTAATAATCAGGATTTCGGAAGTGAGAAATGCAGTAACCAACACCTTTCAACATCAATGTTGTAAGCATAGCATACTCTCAGTTCTTGAATTCGCGAGTCAAATTAGGTACATACTTTATACAACTAATATTACTCAAAGTTTGAATTGAACATATTTATGTTTAGATCTTCAAACGTGGCGGTTCCACTTTGGTCCAGTATCTGCAGCATGTCGGACAGCTCGTGCGGCGCGTGCGCCCCGTCCGCGCCGCCCGCGCCCGCCGCGCCCCCCGCGCCGCCCTGCCACGACCACATGCCTGCAACACGGCGCCCGCAGTGTGCCAACTTATATTTGGTGCTTAGCTACTAATAAATAATTATCCTGGGACATCTTACACACGGCCATCTGATACTAAGCTAAGTAGAGCTTGTGTTATGGTAATCAGACAACTGATATACATACTTATATAATTTTTAAATACATACATATTATAGATAAATAACACCCACACTAATGAATCATTGAATGGGAAAGACAGACACACAAAAAGTCAAGAGAATTAACACTATTCTACGCTTACCTAATTTTTTTATATGTCAGCCTACATAAGCATTTAAATTATGTGTACATAACTTTATAATAACAAATACCTATTTATTAACACAACAATCAAACGAGTGATTCCGGAACTATGTGAAAAGGAATCCTCTGTAGGAGCGGTACTGACCGTGCGAGGGGTGCGGGTGGTGGTTGTGGTGGTAGTGCGCGGCGGGCGGCAGGTAGGCGGGCGCGGGCGGCGAGCGCGCGGGCGACGCGTCCGCCGCGCTCGCCGCGCCGCCCGCCGCCTCGCCGCTGTACGCGTAGCTCTCGCCGCCGCCGCCGCCGCTCTGCCGGACATTACCATTGGTATTATAACCACATTTTATTTATTATACTAGGTGTATTTTTGGTCTTGCAAACCCGCTAAGAGATGATTCTACCCATGAAAACAAACAACTTTTATTATGGAACCAACTCTGAAATCGCGAAAATAATATCAGCTGTTTCTAACAAAAGTTCAATGCCCAACCATAATGTATGAAAAATACACCTAGCATTATTGATAAGTAGAGATAGGAAACGGGACTGTTTGTTTGCAATAAACTTCAAGAAACAGAGTTCAGAATCGGAGACTTCCTTATGACAACATTTTATTGCGGGAAAAAATAACAGGTGGTACTTACATAAAACTAAATAAAATAAATCCAATTCAATCGATTAAGGATCACATTTGTTTGTAATACGCACATCCATCCAAGTCATACATTTATCTCACAGCAGGCTAGTTATTACTCAACACTATCAAGTAATTACATGCGATGGAAAAAGGCAAAAAAAAAAAACGGGATTTATACTAAAAATGGCGAATTGAAAGCAAAAAATTGTGTCGTATGGAAGTCCCCAATTCTGGGCTCTGGTCCTCAAAATTTAGACACTACCTATTCTTGTTCCGGTTTATGAGTCAGCCAAACTGAACATAGGTTTGTAAAAGCTGTTTGTGTAAATAGTTACGGTTCGTAATGTGGTCCAGGTGGTGTGCGGCGAGGTGTTGGTGGGGCGGTGCGGCGAGTACTCGGGCGCGTAGTGCGGCGCGTAGGGCGGCGCGGGCGCGGCCGGCGCCACGCCCGCCTCGCCCGGCGAGCGCGCGTGAGCGCCGCCGCCGCCGCTCACTGACACAAACACACATTTTTAACATTGGGCCGTCTTGGCGAAGCTCGGTATGAAGAACTTAAGAGCGCTTTCAAATTAGACGGTGATGACAGACTGCCATTCCCCGGTGGATGACGCCCGTCCCGTTAGTTGTACTGCTGCAGGACGGCGGAAGTACGACGTGAATCGTCTTATTTGAACATGAATGCGGCTACAGTCCGGTCTAATTTTAGTATTTCCATTAGGAGACTTCAGTCGTCTTTGCCATGGACAAGCGTTATTGTTAGTTACAACTCAGGGTCGTCTACAACCGGGCGGCGGCAGTCCGACTTTAACCGTCTAATTTGAATGTACCCTAAGAATAAAAATCTGGCATCACCAACCAATTTAAAAAAAATATCTAATTCAAATTCTTGGACATACATGATTTTAGAAATTTTATAAACTATGTGTATTGTATATTACCATCGAATGAAACAATAAAAGACACTAGAAGACATGAAAATTCAAGCATTCGTAATTCAATAATAACGTAAATTATAATATTATACTGTGAATGTTTTGTCTATGCCTTTTTTACATAAATTCTCGCTCACACACGTAATCTTTCATGATGACTAGCGTGAGTGAGAGGAACTTGTTGGAACGCATAAACATTTACATGAATTTATTGGAACAGCGCAATAAGTACAGTATGTATAACAATGCATAAAGTTTTACCTGGTGGAGCGTGGTGCTGTTGATGAAGATTAGGCGCCTGCGCTTGGTACACGTCACGGTGTCGCAGATGGTAATCGTAATTTTCTTCTGGAGCCGCTTCACCGGTAGTACTTCCTAACGACCGACTAGTAAAAAAAAAACATAGTTGAGAAAATTTAATAAAATTAAGCAAAAACATAACTTTCAATACATACTTGGCCAGTGTGTTAGTGCAGACGATGTACTCCACGTCATCATTGTAAGGGTTTAAAAAGGCGAAAGCGGAAGTTCTTAACCAAACCCACTCTCTACTTTTAGTGCGAAACCGGTACATCAGCGAGATTATTTGACCTTTTAATTTCAATACTGTAACAAGTAATTTATCATAATTATTGGTCTATTGTATACATACATTATAACAACAACGTAAGTTTATGTAAAATCAATTACCTTGGTCAAAGTTATCTCTCATATGCTGTTGGTCCTCTGGGTGATAAAACTCGTAACACAGTTTTCCCAGTAGATCGGCAGGCGCATACCCAACCACCTGAGTTGCGCGTTGATCAGCAAATGTAAAACGACCGTCTACTGAGTGTCGTGACACGAACTCTACTCCGCCGCTACATAAACTGTTCTCTGAAGAGTTTGGAGTTGATGTAACCTAGAGACATTTACAACTTATGGATAACCCATTTAATTAAGAACAAAAAGCAACAAATTATAAACTAGTAAAATAAAGATACCTGCAGTCTTCCAATTGCAACCAGACAACAATGAGATGTGTCTAGTTCTTCTTGAATGGGACGATCCATCTGCATACCTGGAAAAAGATCTGATATGCCAACATACATAAAACTATGTTTCTTTATGTTTTATAGACATAGAACACATAGCAAATGTTTAGTTAAATGTAACTAATACTTTTATGCGTTTTTTTTTGTTTTTATATGGTAATAACATTAGATATGTAAGGTTATATAATAATTATACATATATATGGCATTTACTCAGTTACGAAACTAAACTTATTTCGGTGAGTTTAAACTGATATTTTATGTAGACAGTTTGTAATATTGTCTAAATCTTTTAGTTGTATGTTACCTGTAGGAGGCCAATTTTTTATATATCCAGTGCAATGCACCACAGCATAATTATGACCATCGTGCGATGGACCTAGTGAGTTGCGAGCGCGCAGTCTTCCTAGGTGAGCACCTTCTGCAGATCCCCCGACGCGCATTCTACATATGAACCCACGACGAGAACCCATTACTTGACGCATGGAGGCTGTAATTGATATTAGATCATTTTAACGATGTAGTTTATTTAAACAGTATTTATGGCAGTTATATTTAGGTTCCTTACATTGGTGACCTTCTTTCTTCACTGTCCCAGTCTTCAGATCCAAAATGCGACCCGTGTTTTGAGGTTCTTGAGTGCTTAACTGTTCCCTTACTTTTTCAACATCATCTGGGTGTACTTGGTCATACAAGCAAGAAGAATACCATTCACCCTAAAACAAATTGTTTGTGCATTATAATTGTAACGTAAAAAATAAAAGTTTTAAAATAAATGTTTCATTGTGCTCCGATTTTCGTTAAGATAATAAAAACTATGACTTCAATGTTCACTGTGAATTCGTAAAAGGATTTAATTTTTATTATATTTGATTTGAGATAGCATAACAGAAAATGAGAGTTAGCTATTAGCTACGATATAAAAAGAAAACATTTAAGATGCATTAATAGGCACTCTTGGTAAAAGAAATACGACAATGACGTAATTAGTGCAGTTTTAAAAAAAATGTAAAATAAAAAAATGTGAAATGTAATGTAAGAAATTATGTGTATATAAGATAACTTTAATAGAATGCGACCCGATCTGGAGGCACGGCAGTGCCCCAGCCAAGTCTCAAGTTACATTGTTTTATAAATCTTGAGATTGAAATTTGTTGAAAAAAAAATGAACAAAATTTTGGGGTTTTCGGAAAAATGAGTTTTAATAAGTGTAAGCGTAACATACCTGTGAATAGTTCAGTACTGGAGCTATACTATCACTGACGTAAATAATACGCCCTGTGTCGCAACTCACAACAAACAAAAATCCATCGGCTGCTTCAAGGATCAGATGTTTTAGTTCTTGATCAGTTAAGAACGATGGTTTGTAAGTACCGTCGGTTGAAGTGTTGCCAGTGCCTACAATAACCAAAAGAATAATTTTTCATTTTATTCTTTTAATATTTGATTTTCACCCCATAAATCAAATGACTGATTTTAATCATTACCTCTTAAGGCTTTCATATGCGCTACTGCCATACGCAGTATAGTAAGTTTGTCCGGCTTCCGCGCAAGGGCGGAGCATGTAGGAACCATGTCAGACAGTTCCGTAATATATGCCGTCATCTTGTTTCTGCGGCGACGTTCAATTTCACAGTGGTTCTCGCGGCTGTTAATAAAAGAAATTATAATAAAAAAATGGGATCTCGGGAAATGTTTGGCGTTAATTTAATATGAATTAAGTCAAGAATCATCAAAATCAATAGTTAAGACCTTTTTTTTTTTTTTTTGGTGAGTGGGAAATCATCCAATGACTGCTCCCGTCCTGGGTGCGACGGGAGGGCGTGTCAGACTCTTACTGACTAAAACCCACTCATGTTCCTTCGATTGCCCTTTATGTTCCAGGGTCACGGTAACTATTATAAACATTCCGCAACCCCGGCAGGCGTTGGCCCTGTTGGGCCCCTTCCTGTGCTGACTCCTTCTCTTTGAGGCGCGCGTGGAACAAAACGCGCCGTCTACGCGGTCCTGGTCCTAGCCGGGCGGCGAGCTACCCATCGCTCGCCATCCGCAGAACCGCGCCTACGGTGGCCGGTAGTCGTCTTGCGACTCTCGACGTCTTCGCCTGGGTCTTAGTCCGGGGCGAGAGGCTCGTCGTTGCCTCTCGCGCGCCGCCGCTTCCTTCACTAGCATAACTGCTTCGCAGAAGGAGGCGACGGCATCCCATTCCGTCTCGCCCCGAAGCATGGCCTGAACCAGCGCCGGGCGCGAGAGGTCACCGCCGCCGATCGCCTCTACGAGGACACGTCGATGGTCCGCCCATGCGCGGCACACCTCCACCGTGTGCTCGACCGTGTCCTCCAGGCGACCGTTGCTGCAGTGGTGACACCCAGGCGTCGCTTCCGCCCGAATCCGACACAGGAACCTCCCGAACTGACCATGTCCGGTGAGGACCTGTGTCAAGCGAAACGTGAGAGTGCCATGACGCCTCTCCAGCCACTCCTCAAAGAGGGGTCTTACCGCCGCTATAACGGCGTGCCCAATAGTTAAGACCTCAGACTATTAAACCTTCGAACACACGTGATTTGAAACACAATAAAAAGACCATAGCCATAAAAAAATATATGTCTAGAGTTTTGTAAAGAGATATGATAATAAGAGAAATAGATTACCAGGGCCGTCAGATACAATTAAAGTTTTTTCATTAACCAATGGATATACGTATATGTTTAAATTAAAATTTCAAATGTTGTAGAAAGTAATTTGTTCTTTAATCCATTTATTTAAATTTCATTTGGATACTTCAATCGGTGTTCAAGAAAACCTTAATTATATCTTATGGCCCTAGTAGCATATCTTTTTAACCGACTTCAAAAAAGGAGGAGGTTCTCAATTTGTCTGTATGTTTTTTTTTGTATGTTTGTTACGCGATATCTCTGTCAATTGTAAGCGGATTTTGATGGTTCTTTTTTGTTTGATAAGTCATGATTCAGGGGTGGTCCCATATAAATTTTTTGGCGATCGGTTTAGTGCTTCTCGAAAAATTTACCAAGAACCAAAAACTTAAAGATACGCAGTTACGCACACAAATCGTCTATGTATATTACATAGACGATGTGTGCCTCATGGGTGCCGTTTTCATGGTTTTTTGAGGAGCAAAGGTAAAAAATTAGGTCGATTTGGAAATCTAAGATGGCGGCCTTGACCTTTCTCACAGTATGCGTCATGGGTGTCGTTTTTATGGTTTTTTGGGGTGCTAAGGTCAAAAATGAGGTTGATTTGAGAATCCAAGATGGCGGCCGTGACCTTTCTCACAATATGCATCATGGGTGTCTGGTGGTTTTAAAGGGCCTGTTGGTCTACTGGTTAGTGGCTCTGACTGCTAAGCCGGAGAAAAAAATTATATAAAAATAATTATAATTACAATAAGTTGATAAAAAATGCTATGCAATACGCTTTACTGCGGCAGTCTCCGAGTGCCATACGTCTTTTTTTATTTTGAATATAAATTACTTTGAAAGATACTCTAATACACAGTCAGACATTGGGAGTCGACACTAAAATATAAAAAATCAAAAACCTTATCCAAACTTTTTTTTATTTTTTATGAAATATGAAAAACCAACCTGTTCATCAACCAAACTCAACCAAATCAACCAAACTCGGACGTGTGAGTGTAATATAAATTAATTAATTTTGAAAATTGAGAGCAAACTAGAAAATAATATAACTAACTAAAATTTCATCCATTTCATTTCTACCAACCCCGGTACTACTGTAGCCGCACTTAGTTAATATAGCATTTAGTTAGGATATTAAAGTAAAGTGAAATCCTGGTGTAAGAAAAAATCTACAAGTTAAAATATGGGGTTTGTAGAAGAGAAAGAGCGCGCACTTGTAGCATGATAAGACACGTTTTCAATCATAACCTAGTAATGAGTGTCGCGGTTATGGGAAAATCACAGACCTTGATGTTAAGATTTGCATTCAATTACACTGCTCAGACAAGTGTAATGTACTTGTACATTATGTGCGATTAAATTGATTTATAAAGGCTGTCTGTCTGATTTATTTTACACGTTTTTTCTAATTTAAGTGGATTTTATCAAACAACACTTTATGCAGCATAGAAGTGTGATTTAATCGCAGGAGCTTCTAGCCGTATGTAACAAAAACCTTTTTTAGACATTTTTTGTTTAGGCAATGTAGAGAAGGATTTAAATCTTCGAACACACGTGATAGCAGCGCGAAAGCCAACTGTCGCTTGGTCATCGAAAGGCAGAGCATTGACAATAGTTAATGGTGCTCAGCTACTATACATATTTTTAATTTGTTATAAACTTCAAAAATAAAGGTTTTGTTAACATTCGTTTAATGTATAGAAGAATAGACATTACACGAATGTTTGTATTTCCGGCTAGTATGTCAAAAACTACTAGGTACTAAAATTTGGATAGGTTAAATGTGTATTTTTCACAAAAGTTGGTTCATGTATAATAGGTAGGTATATTATATTTTGATGAAACCTTTCGGACATAAATTTTAGGTATGACCTTGAGGCCACTTTCTACACTACAATGCGATCTATAACTCGACCCTGCCTACAAACGATCGATATGACCGCTGCGCTCGAGAATAACAAGCGATTGCAGCAATCTATTTTGCCTTGTTTCTTAGGAATCGTACTGTTTCTTACAAAAAGTAACCACCTTCAATAACAACAAGAAAATAAATAACTTTATAAATATTACTGGCCACTTTATCACACATACGAATCTATTAAAAACCAAGTTCACACTAATCTACACATGAGTTTTGTCTTAACCCTCGGTCCGTCGCGTGGGGTCTTTGAAAGCCTAAGTGTTAGAATTATGTAAAATTAACACATTTAAAACTATCATAGAGCTATGGCACTTTGGGTACCCTCCGAAATAGTATTTTAGTTCAAGCATATCGCCACTAACTGAAAATCTCGCGCAAGTGCAATGAGATAAAGACGTGTTTTGTGCGCTCGGGCTTTGAAAGACCCCACGCGACGAACTACGTAATTAAAAATTAATCGAAAATGTATGGTAGATTTTTTTATAATACGTGTTTTATTTATTTATTGTTGTTTTTTTATTAAAATTTAGTTATTATTGATTTCTAAAACATGTGAGTATATTGAATTGGTAAGAAAATGAACCTGTTGATGTTTACGATGCCGAGGACAAAAAGAAGAAGCCCTATAAATACCTGGACACTTAAAGTGAGCATAATACGGATTCTAACAAAAAACCGCTGTACCAATTGCTCAAGAGAAATAGATACCATATTTAAACCTATTTGCCACTTTTGCAAAGGTAACATAATGCCCTACACGTACCAATGAGATATGTATGTACTGAGTGTGTCCAAAGCAAAAAATTGTTGGGTTTCATTTGATAAAAGTTGTGTATTTTTTATGCTTGAGGATTCCAAATTTTATGTTAAATTGTTAAACGGTCTAGTGTGAGCTCCTATAGACAATTTAGATTGAAGTTGATTGATTTAGCGACATTAAAACAAAAATAACTGATATGATCTCAAAGAGTGAACTTTATTGTTCGTAATACTTATAGTTTGTAGGTTCAGATAGTAAACATATGAATATTTTTGATTAATTTGTTATACTTGTATAAAAAATAATAATAAATACATAAGAAACTGATGAAATAGTTTGAAAATTTCAAGTTTGAAAGGGTTTCCTAGGTGTTTTATTCTTGGGGTCACGAGGGACCCCGCGGGACGAACCGCGTAAATAGAAAGTGCGCGACGGACCGAGGGTTAAGAATTACTTAACAATATTATAAAGATATTGCCAAAATGATGCATTTTATATACCTATTTATATGAGGGCTTAAAATGAATCCTTTCTTGAAAAACCAATTTTGATATTAGCCGCTATAGCAGATTATATAATGTCCTCAAATAAAAAACGCATTGAATCAGTAACGAACATCCTCTTTATTGAAGTTGGTTGAGAATAAAAGTTTCCTTTTTGTATTGTTGTATTTTTTTATTTATTTTGAGGATTAATATTGGCACAAGTTGTCTTTGCCTGTAGCCTGTTTGTAGGTCTAGGAGGTGTGTGCTCTCATGCTAATTAATAGACAAAAAATATAATACATTATTTACCTTGCAAATCTTTCCTTATCCTGAATATTGTCCTCCTCCATCCTTGTATATTTCCCACCACTTGCGTCGTCTTCATCTGACCTAATGATAATAGTCATTGTAAATTATTATGCACCATAAATTATTATATACTTAAGTAAAATAACTGCAAGGATGTTAGCAATTTAACACCCTTACAGATTTGGATTTTCAAATTTAACGCCTGACTAAATGGTGTAGTGTATTAATTCTGATACCAATAATAAATATTTTTACAAAAAACATATATTAATAAATCAAATATCTATCAGGGTAAAAAGTATTTTAACTTGGCATAAATATCTATCTTGGTAAATAATATGCATATAATAATATGAGCCTATTATTATCTAGTTAATAAAGATTACAATAATAAAATCAAACCCAATCAACTAAATCTCTAAAACAATCCATTGCCAGGCTAGAAGATTTGTTGAAACTTGTATGGCAACCAGTTACTTACTGGCTGAGATCTTGATATAAAGTAAAGAGACACATCAAATGTTATAGGTAGTCTATAGCCTTCCTTAATAAACAGGTTATCCAACACAAAACGATTTTTTATATGATCCAGACGTTCCTGAGATTTTAGCGTTCAAACAAACTCTTCAGCGTTATAAAACTTTTATAGATTTCAATTTTCAAAGAAACACAGTTTTTCTTTACATTCAGGCAAAATATTTTATACTAAGTTATTCAGACAGTTTTTTTTATCAAGGACAATCCTCTTTTACCCAAGCAATATTGAAAGGGAGTTGAGAAGTCCACTCTCTTTGGAACATGATAAAAATATCATTGGTTTCTAAGTACATATTCGCACCTAACTACCTATGGACTTAAATTTTCGAAATAAATAAAATGCCCCTTTTTATACATCTTCAAATTTGAGCCAAAAACCACCTTCTGATGATTGCTTACAATGTAAAAACAAAACTATGTGCTTAAATTGATGTACCTAGTCCCAATAAATTAGGCTGTGCACTGTTATTTCAATTGTCAGTCAGTTTCTTCTCTCATACAAAGTGCAACAATATATTTATTATTATTTAGAAACTCACCCAACACTGCCAGCACGGCGTTTTTGTATTTCCTTTGCTGGGTCAGCCCCTATTAAAACAGCACTTGTTTTAACATTTCTACTAAATATTACAATGATATTATTATAAGTATTTAAACAATAGGATAAAGGTAATATTCTAATGATTGTAAGTCAAGAGTTATTCAGAACCTAGATGACCAAATAAACATAATATGCAGTGTAAGAGTTGAGTGGCTGGCTGCAAAACCTAAAAAGGCTATGAAACTCACCAGGAAACTTGTTGTTCATAAGATGTTACCCCGGTAGTCAATACTAGACTAGGTAAACTGGCAGAAAATGCCTAAGGCATTAAGTCCGCCTCTGTATGGTGTTTGTTTATAAAGTTTAATAAAAACTTCTTCAAAAATGTTTACATTTATGGCAAATCAAGGTCACCAATGTATGTACTAAAAAAAAATCATTTGGAAATTAGGGCTACACACATTACAGGCAGACCAAGTTATATGTGAAATGGCTAAAATTGGAACTACGGCTGACATGACATTTCAGTCATACATTTGACTTCATTTGAGTGTACTCTGTCTCTTTCTCTTTGCAACGCTGATTCAACGGAGTCACCCTCCTTCAGTTCACAGATAACTTGGTCTGTCTGTATGTTTAAGTTGACTAAATGAAAACATTTGACACTTGAACCAGTTTTTGAACTGAGGTTCTAAACTATGTCAGTCAAACATATGAAATATTAGAAAAAGAAATGGGGATTATTAGGTACCTATGTACTTAAAGGTATGCATGCATACTAGCAAGCATGGTTAGCGTACTCTTTTAACATTATCACCTACATATGATATATCTTACCCACTATGTTTTATTATGATGTGTGGTTTTTATGTTTTACCAAAAATCATTAATCATTATTGCCAGGCACAACACTGTGGGTCATTGTAGTTTGGTCCATGTACCATATGTATTACTCTATTTGTTCTCAAAATTTCAGTTATACTAAAATGACGTAGACTCTGGAATCTAGGGCCATTGGCATTTTAGTTGTACCTATGAAGAAATATTAGCTGGCCAGTAAAAACTTACGGCTTATGTTCTTGTGAATATTTATGTGACACATACCTTGGAAATTTATTAAATGTCTGTGAAAATCGTTAATTTTTGACTCTAATTAAATATCCATTTCTAACTTGGTGAAATAGTAATGTACAACGCGTCACGCGGTGTGATGTCAATTGAAAATAGGTCGATAACTTTTAGGATGTGTAACGTACTCATACGGCATTTGTAATAAAACCTTTATATGTTCTTCATACGGAAATTATCTAATGAATAATATTTTAATCGATTCAACTTAAATTACGTGTAAATTTATTGCTAAAGTAATAAAATTATTACCAACCGGGGATAGTGGGAGCCACGGCAGACATCGGTCAGTAAACTCATTAGTCCTCGTTATAGTTATCACTAGCAAATATTAAAATGTAAAGCTTTCCAAATCCACAACAAATTCGTTCATTTACGCACAAAGTAAAACGAATGTTTACAGGTCTTCAACACAACACAAACGCCATTTTCCATTCGCTATTGCAATATTGCAACATTGCACAAGCAAGCAACAATCCAGTGCTGAACTGCTGACTGACTAAATAGTGAATCCACAGATCAACACTTCCATTCCACAGCCAACACTATGCATGGTAAAAGTATGTACTGCACATTTACTACACCAAGTAGGTAAATGCCAGTACTGACAGTTGAAAGATATCCCAGTCCCAGGGATAAGGGATACTTTAAACTTGCAACCCTATCTTACTAAACTGACAGACAAACAGGGGAGCCAACACAACGACGAAGGGAATTTTTGGGTACTGGTCTTAGATTATTAACTTCTAGATTGAGCCACCGCGTGGCCGCACATGAGACAGCACTATAAAATTTCAATGTTGTCATTACCTAAAATTTTCCCTAAATATGACCAAAACCGTGAGATGTTCCGTTGCAACAACTACTTATTACATTCATGTACTAAGTTGCGTATCATAATCCTTATTAAGAGTGCAAAATTATTTATATCGTAAGTATTATTTAAGTTACGAGTCCAGGTTTTCTCACGATGTTTTCCTTCACTGATGTCTGTGATGTCCAACTATAAAAATTATATAAAATTCCTTTTAAAAGGGAGAGGATACCTCACAGGGCATCAAAGAACTAATTAATCATCTGATTAATTTTATTTATTTAACTAGTTGCAATTTTATTATCAAGTTATGGGAAAAATAGAACTGAGGTATGGTAACACTTTGAAAAACAAGTAATAGGTTATGTAGATAAAAATATAAACGATATCGCTAGAAAATGTCCTTAATTTTGATCGAAAGCCATGTAATTACATACACACAAATGTATTTATTCAATCAATGCACAATAACTTGTAATATTTGCATCCTTACGAGTGAAAAGTAACATTCTTATCTTGCTTTCTTTCTGTGCGGCTTTTGCAGCCTAAAATAGTGCATCCTCCCATTTTATAGCACAGAAAACGCACTAAACACTTAACTACTGGAGTCAATTTCTCAAATATACATTAAAACTATTGGTTTAATTACCGAAATTGTTATAAAATTGTAAAAACTAATACGAGCCGATCATTCAATGACAGTGACATCCTGTTTGGCTAACTTTTCAATGTTCGCCAAGCGAAAACCGGCCACGCCGAACGAGACAGAGCATGTTATGCTTTGTCTCAATTTTCTTACGAAATTCGTATTTATGCTTCTCACTTTCACACTTCTTTACAACCTCATGGTTACGTCTAGAAGTTAATAGTCTAAGGTACTGGTACTGTACTGGCACCATAGATAATACATATGACTGGCACAGATTACTCGTGGTCGTGGGGCATGAATCATGAATATCATGATTCATCATAAGATATAGAGATGCGCCGTGTGTTTTGTAGAGATGAGTCGTACTTATAGTAGGTACATTTTGTACTATACTCGATCCAAATACCTATTCCACATAGTCCATGAAGTACTTACGTATTATACTGTAAATAAAAGTATAACAGGTTTATGACAGTCAAAGTGAATATTTATCTACTTCATAGAAGATTATTAGGTAACTTAATATATAAATAGAAGATTTTATTTATAGTTTTAGAGTATATATTTGCACTTTTTGAATTCTTTTTTCAAGAACATTTATTGTTTTATCTTATAGGTTCTCAGCTTAATTCACTGAGTAATAATCCACTGAGAATAATTTTTACCACTTTTACGGGGAAATCTCAAATTAGTAAACAGAAGGCAGATAGATAGCGCGGAACACCGCGAGTGAGGTCAACAAAGCAAATACAAAACCAAAAGCGAATACAATCTCGAGTCAGTACGGCACGAAGCGTCGCGCCGTAAACATGTCACAGAAAATATTCATATTTTTGAGAATGATGCCGTCTTTTGTTTTTAAACATTGCAAAAATTGTTCCCTAAATCAAAAGAGAGAAGATGGAGTACCTTTTTATAGATTAATATGGTTATTTTTGCCTTTTTGGATGTTATTTTATTTGGAACACAAAACCTCAACAGAAATCTGTCGGTGTTGCTATTTTATTGTGAAAAAATTTACCCCTAAGTTGGGAAATATGTATTGGACACAGGATTATCGATCTACAAGAATATTTATTTCGAGTGTTTTTTTTCTTTTTGGTTGGTATGTTTGTATCATGTGTGTGTAATTATCTTGTATGTGTCAAAAGTCTTCGTTAATAAAAGTAGGTAGGTAGTGAATGTTTTGTCTCTAACTAAAATTATGTACACCAGTCGATTCGCCAACATAAAGTAGATAATATAGTAAAAACAGTGAACAGAAAAAGATGACAACTAATATTTTATATTCTGTCCTTTTCTATAAGAAATGGAAAGAGACAGATGCATTTTAGAAGTTTGTGAATAAGAGAATAAATTAGCGCGTTCAAGTTTCAAACAAACATACTTTTTAGCTTTATAAAATTGTTATACACCTAAGCACTTTATTATTTATATCCCTAAGTAGTTCCATATTTTAAACACTATTATTTTGTACTATCTGCCCGCATCCAGCTTAGCCAGGGTGCACTTTTTTTTTAATCAATGTTGTCATACCAACATTGTCCTGACAATTACAAACACTACAAAGTAGATTCAACTAATTAGGCGTAGCAGTTCTTATGCTACGCGCGTACCTACTTACTTTTAGTAAATTCATAAATTGATTTTAATTAATATAAACAGATAAGAATGAAATATTACGGGTAATTTTTCATCATCCTGGCAACCGGAACGCACACAGAGACGACGTGTTTTTACAGCGCAGTCACGTGGCAGTCACGCACACATGTCTCGACGTTCGCCGCACTCGTAATGTTCCGCGCTGTCTATCTGCCTACTGTTTTATAATCTGAGGGGGAAATAATCAAATAAAAATATCACACGGGGTTCCAAGACACCTACCACTACTTCTTAAAGGTGAACGCAGACTTGGCCGCACCGCACGCGCCGCAGTCCCCGCAGTCATCGCATTTTCTTTGTTGTATTTTCAGGGTCTGCGGCAACTGCGACGCGGGTAGGTGTGCGAGGTGGCATAGAACTTCATATAAAGAATTCGAATGCGAGGACTGCGGCGCGTGCGGTGTGGCCAAGTCTGCGTTCACCTTAAGCGAGCCCTTTTTTAAAACAAATCAAATTAAAATCAGAAGTTCTTTACTAAAAAATTATTCCGGTAAGCGCACATCCGATTGAGATGATGAGTAGGTAGGTTAGTAGGTATCAATACAGCACTCGGCAGGCGCGGCGAGCCCGCGTCCACCTCCCGGTGGATTCCCTCCCCTCATATTCACACGAGTAGTATTTGATAATCGACGTTACTGTATAGTCTTCATACGCATCGCGTACCCCTAAGTCTGCCTAGTAAGCGAGACTTGAAGTCCCGCATAATATCGCGTATTAGTCGAGACTTGAAGTCCTACTTAGTCCCGGGTATTGTCGGACAAAGATGGGAGAGATTGCAACTAGTGAAGTTAAATAGGGACAGAACGCGTTCTTGCACAACATCGAGGGTGCGTCGCGTTACTTTTATACTCCTTCGGTGTGCAAGACCTATGAAGCGCTTCTTTTTTTTTATAAATATTTATGTTTGAACCGTATTTTTTTCTTTGTTAGTTTTGTCAAAAATATGTTCTCCAGTTTTATATAAGTACTAAATAGGTAAACCCATTCCATTTGCATTAGATATAATAAGGTCATCCGTCCATCTGGCAGGAGACCGAAGCTGCACTTGCCAGTACGGAGCCGCCATTTGCCGGTTGGGCCAGTTGGGCCTACCCTGTTAGACTATTACTATTTGGCCTTATTATATATATATTTACTTATTTGGTAGGTTACATATTCGTCCACAACTTCGAGCGTGGCGTTCCCAATCAATGGTTATTGGGGTGGGCAGTACATGACTTTTATACATGATCTTTGTTTTATCAATGTTCATTTTGATGCCTACCCCACCCCTTGAAACACTTGAATGAGGTCGACACGCATTGTGCCCAGGTCCTCCAGGACTCTGCCATGCATGACCACAATGTCGTCTATAAATCTCTTTCGCCATTTATGTTGATGTCAAAGTCAACCCAGTCCTGAAGCTCGAAGGCATCTTCCAATGCAGTTGTCAGCAGCATTGGTTCCGAGTTCTGATCCTAGAGGCGGACTGACATAGTGGCGTTTTTATTCAAGCACATTAGCACCTTGGTATACCGATGGGCAATCGGCATCTCTGGTGGGCCTGCAGCATGGCCCTCGTTTTTTATAATATACTAGCTTTTGCCCGCGGCTTCGCTCGCGTTAAAAAGAGACAAAAATTAGCCTATGTTACTCTCCATGCCTTCAACTATCTCCACTTAAAAATCACGTCAATTCGTCCCTCCGTTTTGCCGTGAAAGAAAGACAAACAGACAGACAGACAGACACACTTTCCCATTTATAATATTAGTATGGATGGATATTATTTAAGATCATAAACATATATTTTCTTAAAATTGCGCTCACATTTTTTATTAACCACTTCACACAACTGCGCGCCTAGTACTTTTGATTGATTTAAGTACTTAGTATCTCAGTATTTTAAATTTTCTCACATTATCACTTCACATTACTGCGCTCCTAGTACTATTGTTCTCTTAAGTTTTCAATCTTTAATTGAATTTAGAATTAACTATAGGGGAAAATGATTCATCTTTTATAATTATGTTCTCGTCGATTTTTCATTATTTTTAAGATGTATTCTGCTATTCGGGGCGGGGACAAATCCAACGAACCAAAAACCATGAAAATTGGTCTAGCCGATCTCGAGTTATAAGTGTTGTAACAAACCCGACTTTGTTTTATATATATAGATTATGGATCTAAAAGACACTTGCGCGACTAGGTAGATGTTACTGTGACAAAACATTGGCGCGAAGCCCATTGCGCCGTGCGCGACGAACACTTGTGCGCTAGATACTTATTCCCTCGAGAGACGTCACTTCCGCGGTTGTGACATTTCTCACAATATGCGTAATACGGTAGTTTCCACCATTATCAATTGACGTACTTTTTATGAGCTGTCAAAACGCAATTCTCCAATAGATTTTGTATGACAATGGAAACTTATGACGTCACTAAAATTACAACTCAGTTGACTATCTATTTATTGATTTCAAAGCAACTAAAAATCAAATTTTATAGCAAATTGAAAATGAACCGAATTTATTGAGCTGAAATTAGAGGTTTTATAGAAATTGTGTCTATCATTTATTGGTTAATGGTGGAAACTACCCAACTGGAGTAATTTTCATGGAATTTTGGAGGGCTGAGGAAAAAAGTGAGGTCGATTTGAAAATCCAAGATGGCGGCAAAGAAAACGGCATCTGTCCTGATACCCTGCAATATGGGTATGAAATGTGAAGGTCTAGGAGAAGGAAATAGACTGAGAAACCTAGCCATTCATAACGAAAAAATAAAAAGAGAATAAAAAAAACCGGTCAAGTGCGAGTCGAACTCGCGCAACGAGGGTTCCGTATTTTGTTTTTTTGTGAAATAACTTGGTACGTATTTACATGACATTGCTTCTTGCTAAATTTCATGATTCTAGGTAAAGGATCGTATCCTATAGGT
The DNA here is from genome assembly GCA_033675125.1 of Athetis lepigone. Taxonomy (NCBI): domain Eukaryota; kingdom Metazoa; phylum Arthropoda; class Insecta; order Lepidoptera; family Noctuidae; genus Athetis; species Athetis lepigone. The sequence goes on along the minus strand of CM066232.1, from coordinate 12,550,630 downwards.
TTTGATTCTCTTGCAAATGTCTAAATCCATACTAATATTATAAATGGGAAAGTGTGTCTGTCTGTATGTTTGTCTTTCTTTCACGAGTGTACTACGTGAGCTCGACAAATGGATGGGCGTTTAACGCTTGTGCGACAAAACTGTACAGCGACTCACCATAGCTCGAATGCACGCTTGTGCGATACACTGAAGATCGACATCACGCTAGTACGACATGAAGACACATTTGTAGTCAATACTAGCTTTCGACCACATGGATGTCGAACTTCTATCTACTATTTTAACCCTTCCGGGGTTAAATTAAAAAAAAAAGACGGGTTGCACTCCGGGAGTGCCGGCAGAAGTGAAAACTTGATTATAGCTGTCTACTATCCATCCGTCCTACGCTTTTTCGATCAGGTCACGTGTCCTGACGCGAGTTTAAGATTTTATACCCATTACAGAAAAAGTGCTCAACGCCGCTAAAGAAGTTTTCACTTCAAAAATACTTACTTAGTGGCTATTTTTCTTCACAAAGAATAAACCCTCCAAGTTTCATGTCTCTAAGAAATGAAATCAAGGGGAATGGTCCCACAGGTTTGGTGCCATAATAAAAAATGTTTACAAGAACAAGATCTAACAGAATAGCATATTCTTTTTCTTTGGCGCCGGCCAAAGAAAAAGAATATGATATTCTGAATTTTGAAAGTGCCGACTTTCAAAATTAGCCCAAAAATGTATGGTGATCTCCTTTTATAAAGAAGGCATTGTAATCAGTATGCCACCTGAACCAAACACAGATGAATCAGACATTTACCTTAGTAACAACTGGATATAAGCAATCCAGCCGGACGTCCGCCTTCTAGCTCATCCTTTGCACAACAGGCTACCCCCCGTGCTGGAAGCCAGACTTTCATTATTAATACCCGACCAAGTATGGTCATACGCAGCTTACGCCACATTAATCAGTATTATACGCCGGACACTTCTTATTTATTTATTTACTAGCTGACCCGACAGACGTTGTCCTGTCAACTATGAATATTGAATTCGAATTGACATACTACCTACCTACTACCTACCTACTACCTACCTACTACCTACTATAGCGGAAAAATGCAAAATAATATGTGTTTGCTACGCTATAAGATGTGTAAGAAAATAAAAAAAAATACTTACACTTTAAAAATGAAAATTTATTACACAAAAACTGGTAATCACGAATTCATCAAAATAAAATAAGATAAAGGTCTAAAATATATAAAAAGAAATTCAGACCGAAAATAAATGTAAAGGTAAAAATTGGTTAGTATAAAACACTTACATTGGATATTGATGCTAAAAAAAGGAATGATGATGCTATAAATTAAATTAACAGATTTTTTTAAGAAGAATAAAGAAAAGATACAGTGTGTTCCTAGCTTTACCTAACACTTTTTCATGAAATAATTTATGAGTAGAATTCCTTACTTTACGTTGTCTAAGCTACAGCAGGCGTCCGTCATTCGCTCAAGGCCACGCGTTTTATGCCTACCGCTTCGCGTATCGTCGACGATACAACGAACACCGGGCTGTCGCGCGCCCGGCTGAGTGCTCGCGCGTCACGGGTACAGCGCTGACTATCAAAATGCCGAAACCACGTAATTATTGCGTGATTATTGTGCAATTCCCCTGTTTCCCAATTCTCCTGTTTCCCTTTTGAATATTTACTATAATTGTTCACGCGGTTTTGGATATTTTCGACACTAAAATATAATAATCGGGAATTCAAGGAACGAAAAATATGCATCAGTCATTTTATTAAAAGAAAAAATATTTGATCAACAAATGAAAAAAAATATTATTTTTCTAAAACATTCGTTTTATTACCATTATCATCATACGTATAACCCTAGCAGATTTGTTGGACGACACGCACACACGTTAGTCGCGCGGCGGGCAAAAGAATCTCAACTCTCTTTGTGCGTACTTATGGTACATTTCTCCTCGCTGCAAACAGTTGGTATTATTATTATGATTTTGTAGGCTATTATAGCGTAGGTTTTTTCGTTTTTGTATTGGAGTGAAGTATCTGTTACGTAGTAACTATTTATTAATCTGTGGCTACAGTCAAAAGCATGCTTTTGCCGTTTACAACAGCAACTTAAAAACTTATCAGGGTTCTCATGAAAAATGACAGGTGAAACACAGACTTTTTAAAATATAAATCCCTAATAGGTGCATTAATTCTAAAACAACACTGGTTATAAAATTGACACAATTTATAAAATTAATGTCCCAAAAAATCTTGGAGCAGGAGTTTACACGGCAGTTATTTCAAATGCGCCTTGTGGCGCATCCGTCGTCAATGACTTCAAATTTTTATGGGTGATATTTAAATGCGGTCCGAGAACCGAATATTTGAGTTAGTTGACTGTTTACATGGGTTAGTTACAGCAACAGTCAGATTATTCTTCCGTAAATCAGTAAATCATGACTTATGGCAAACTGGATCTTAATTTATCACTTGTTTCGCAAAATCACGACACAAGGGGAAAAAAATACGAGAAATACCTGCACTTCTATGCGGTATATTGGTTATCCATCCATTGTAATATCCAGCCAATTTCTTCAATTTTCTTTAAATCATGAAAATACGTGCTCTTAACCGCTCACCATGAATCGAGCATATATTATTTAAACAACTGAGTGAACTGACTTATTCAGAAATTAATAATAGATTCAATAAAATTCACAGGAAAAAAAGACCTTTTGTCCATCAACTCCAAGCAGTAAGTGTCAAGAAAAAAATCAGTCATTTCTTTTCTCCAAACAGCACCGATCCAATTTTAAAAATTGACCAAAAAGAATTTGGTAAAAAAGGCTAGCGAACAAAAAGAGAACTTATTTGACGAGCATGAAAAAGGCCAAACAGTAGCGTAATGCTACACTACCTACTACCTACCTACTACCTACCTACTACCTACCTACTACCTACCTACTACCTACCTACTACCTACCTACTACCTACCTACTACCTACCTACTACCTACCTACTACCTACCTACTACCTACCTACTACCTACCTACTACCTACCTACTACCTACCTACTACCTACCTACTACCTACCTACTACCTACCTACTACCTACCTACTACCTACCTACTACCTACCTACTACCTACCTACTACCTACCTACTACCTACCTACTACCTACCTACTACCTACCTACTACCTACCTACTACCTACCTACTACCTACCTACTACCTACCTACTACCTACCTACTACCTACCTACTACCTACCTACTACCTACCTATCTATATATATAAAACAAAGTCGGGTTTGTTACAACACTTATAACTCGAGATCGGCTAGACCAATTTTCATGGTTTTTGGTTCGTTGGATTTGTGCTAGTTTCAAATAAGATTAAGTTTAATAAAATGCCTCTAGGCTCTAGGCATTAAGTCAGTCTTCAAAATAATTAATCGATTCGTCGATCGATCGTTTTCTATTTACCACTTCACGTTACTGCGCGCCTAGTACTTTGGATTGATTAAGGTGATCTTGTGAGAAAATTAAGAATACAGTGAATTTTAAATTTTCGTACATGACTACTTCACGTTACTGCGCGCCTAGTACTTTGGATTGATTAAGGTGATATTGTGAGAAAATTAAGAATACAGTGAATTTAAAATTTTCGTACATGACTACTTCACGTTACTGCGCGCCTAGTACTTTGGATTGATTAAGGTGATCTTGTAAGAAAATTAAGAATACAGTGAATTTTAAATTTTCGTACATGACTACTTCACGTTACTGCGCGCCTAGTACTTTGGATTGATTAAGGTGATCTTGTGAGAAAATTAAGAATACAGTGAATTTTAAATTTTCGTACATGACTACTTCACGTTACTGCGCGCCTAGTACTTTTGTTATCTTAAGTTTTCATTCATTAATACCCGATTTTTTAAAAAATGATTCATCTTTTATAATTATGTTCTCGTCGATTTTTCATTATTTTTAAGATGTATTCTGCTATTCGGGGCGGGGACAAATCCAACGAACCAAAAACCATGAAAATTGGTCCAGCCGATCTCGAGTTATAAGTGTTGATACAAACCCGACTTTGTTTTATATATATAGATAATGATTAAAAAATGATTAAAATGATCTTTATTTTGTAAATAGGTTATATCATAACACTTTTACACGTCAATGTTTTGTTTTTTATATTTTAATCGAACGATGGAGCCGGTGTTTCGTAACTGACTACTCTGAGAAGAAACATCCGAAACAAACTCAGAGGTCAAAGTCTCTTTTAAAGTCCATACAATTGTATTGGTCAAATTATGCGAGGATCATGAAGGTTAATGACTGATGTGCTTTCTTGATGAGAAAAGCACACAGATTTGAGTGGACCTGTCCAGACAGTGCAAGCATTTGTCAGCAATCGTTTAGCTCAACTTTAGACGTAAGGAGCCCAACGTTTTGACGAACAATACCAAAGTAAGGACATTTGGGTAGGCCGCATAACTACTCAAACTGTCAGTCAAAGAAAATATATTAGTACATGTGTATTCTTAGGATAATGAATGACCCACATAATCCTCACACTCACAAAAAAAAAAGTATAATGTATATAAAAATAATAACATACTTAAAGAAGTACAAATCAATGTCAATACTACAAAATAATCATGTCAATAAATAAATATGAAATTTATACATAAAAATATAGAAAAGATAAATATACTTTAAAAAGTACACATCAATGTCAAAAGTACAATAATTACCATGTCATAAATAAAAGAGTAAAAGTAAACTAATATTGACCTGTGTATGTAATTGATGCAGCTCAATCCCAAGCATTTGAATCCTCTAGGTGATCCTTAACAGAGTAATAAGATTTCTTGCATAATCTACGTTTTATAAATGATTTGAATTTATTAATACTAACTTAATGATAACCATACTAACATAGTTATAACGAATACATATTTTTTTTGAAGAGGACAACTCATCTCCTTTCGATGTAATTATAATTTATATTGAAGTATCAAAGGGAAAATGCGAAATCGACTTTGTTCTGGAAAATGGCAAACGGACGCGTCATATGAATCAGAAGAACAAGCTTTAAAAATGTTTATTTTGTACCTAGACTGCAATTATTTAAAAAATATTATTTGTCCCAGTAACGGATATATCTAAACTATACAAAAAAAAATATTACATGCCGTTTTGTTTGTTGGTTTCAAAAATATTCCTATAAAAATCGAAAATTTTGTCCCTGAAGAACTACCGATATCTGAAAGCCAGCCTGTTGGTTTTAGCTAAAATTCGATTGCGAACTCTATTTGTGGACAACTGCTGTCTCTCCTGCTTGAGCTCTAAATCGCTGCAAACGCTCGATACTCGAGACTCTCTTTCGCGCAACTGAGAGGTCCTTATATATTGTTTATGAAGACGTTGGGAACGCTCCAGCCTCGACTCTTGAGCGCGTAACACGGAGGTCCTCAGACTTCGTTCGGCAAGGGCGTTGTGAACGTTCAGGTGAAGATTCTCCCCTACGACGTATTCTGTCGATTTGAGACAGAATACTACAAAAAATGATTTGGACATTTGGGGTTATCGAAAAATTATGTAAGGGGACAGTTAACGTGTTAAAAGATTTTTGAAGTGAAAACTTCTTTAGCGGCGTTGAGCACTTTTTCTGTAATGGGTATAAAATCTTAAACTCGCGTCAGGACACGTGACCTGATCGAAAAAGCGTACGACGGATGGATAGTTGAAATTATGGATGAAAGTTGATTTTTCGGAGAGATAAACTTTTTAATGTAAAATAATTGTAATAGTTTAAAAGTGTTAAATTTTTAATGTAATATAAATTGTCATGTTTGTGTACGATAGCGCAATAAATGAATATTGTATTCTACCACATAAATGATAGTACTTTTATACTGATAAAGCAATTGGTGCAAAATTATTCCCTAACCATTCCAAAATATCAAACATGCTCAACGTTAATAATCAAGTTTTCACTTCTGCCGGCACTCCCGGAGTGCAACCCGTCTTTTTTTTAATAAAAAATGGTTGTTGTGCCTCACTCGACATATATAGATATAGTGTGTCGCGGACTTTTTTGCAGACATTTATAAGATCTACAATTAAGTAGAACATTTTATGGTTCTATTTTGTATAGTTTAGGCAGCTTACGCAATATAAGTAATTTTTCTGGTTGATTTTTTACACCTTGTGTCCGAAAAACCCAAATATCTTACGGAACCTCATTTTTTTCCAAAGTAAAATATTCGTCATTAAGGCATCCAATAAAATAATAATAATTAAATAATGAAAAAACCGAATTGCGATTTCGGAAGTTTTTGTTTCTGTTTCATGTAATTGCCACGTTTTGCCACCAACTTCCGAATAGCAGTTGGGTTTTTGAATTTTGGTATATATTTTTGAAAATAAAAAATATATAGGTCATTTAAAACCTATATATTTTTTATTTTCATCTTAATTTTATATGAATGAGTTAGTTAGTTTGGACTAAGGATGTTTGTTTCTCATTGTAAATATCTATTTTTATTTTTTACGATTTGATTTCCTACGCGTACGCGCCCACATTGCTACACCGGGGCAATATCTTGTTACAGTAATTCAATATTTTTATACTAGATCCATCTACAAATTTCAGGTTTTTACTGGTGCTATAATTTTTTTTTTTTGGTGAGTTGGAAATCATCCAATGACTGATCCCGTCCTGGGTGCGGCGGGAGGGCGTGTCAGACTCTTACTGACTAAAACCCACTCATGTTCCTTCGATTGCCCTTTATGTTCCAGGGTCACGGTAACTGTTATAAACATAACATTCCGCAACCCCGGCAGGCGTTGGCCCCCTTCCTGTGCTGACTCCTTCTCTTTGAGGCGCGCGCGCGTGGAACAAAACGCGCCGTCTACGCGGACTGGTGCTATAATTAGTGTCATCTCATATCGATATATCAGATTAGGGTTACGCTATGGCTCACCTAACATGATGCGGGTGAAACCGCGAGGAACAGCTAGCTATGTAGGTAGGTATAAAAAGCCAGCACGCATCACGACACGACAATTATAATGAGCTCCACTCTATGACGTAGTGTGTTGAAAACCTTCTTAGACCCAATTTAGACCCAACTACATGACTGGCTGCTTGTCCGTCTATTGTTTTTTATGACAAAGTTTAGACTTACGTAATGAAAATAAAATGATTTTCAAATACATTTGAAAGAATTCAAAATTATGCTTTTATTATTATAATATATTTTTATAGTTATTCTGAAAGACCAAATAAAATTATGGACGGCGAACATGAAGCATTATCCGATACGGCGACTAACTGTAACTTAGCATCTGCGTCTGAAACGTTATCAGAAAATAACCAAGCTAAATTAGATTCTTTGGAGAAGAAAGCTGTGCATTTAAGGTTATTACACTTTACCTCTTAATAAGTTTTTTCAGAGGTTTATGATTGGTTGCCTTCATTATTACAAGCAAAATAGGTACCTAATATTGCAAATAGCAAGTAATGAATGAAAACTTACATACTGATAAACATAAACAATATATCTATGTAGATATGAGTAAGTGAAGCATTTTTTTAAAGTGCATTAGGTACCTAAATTATTTAACATAATAAAAACTTAATTACATCTAGGGAGTGGTTTATTTAAGTTTTTTACACATTTCGTGGGTAGCACAATCAATCATTATATCGATTTAGGTATCGTACATGCTCGTACATGTTTTGTTGTGGCTACAAAATAAACGATGGGCTTTGACTAAGCAATATTTGTCACTTTCGTGCAACTCTTAGGCTGAGGCTACACTAGGCCGCGACGCGAACTGCGACGCACGAGCGATTGAAACAAATACATGGATTCTCACTAAATGGCTACACCGTTCATCAAATATTACTAGCGATCTTTGATTATTTCTGCAACAGGAACTACATTACTGTAATCGCGGCGCCGGCTACATTAACGTATCAGCGAAATTGAATCGAATGTACGCCATTTTCGGATATAATGTAGCCATTCCATGTTTATCTCGTACCGCTCTTCCAGTCGCATCGCAAATCGCTGCCTACTGTAGCCTCAGCCTTAGCCTCAGCCTTGTCCAGCAAGGGCGAATTCGCCGCGATTCGATTCGCGCGATTTCACTCGCGCGTTGGCGAGATACTAGGCACCAATACATCGCGTCCACAAGCTTCGCGCGAATAATAAACTCGCGCGTAATACGCGTGCAATTCGCCGGACTCTCGACTCGCGCGTGATTCGCGCGTAATGCGCGCGAGTCGAGATACTAGGGCCGCCTTGTTGCGTCCAGAGTTCGCGCGAATTTCAGAGCGAGTGCACGTATAAAAGAGAAAGAGAGGGAAATACGACTCGCGCGTAGGTACGCTCTTTACGCATACGCTCTGGACGCAACATTCGCGCGTGATACGCGCGAGAGAATCGCGGCAATTTCGCCTTCCTGGACAGGGCCTTTCTTAATCTACGAGTGCGAGCATGACGACTAAGACCGGTTTTAGAGCTCGACCGACCGTCCGTGCGTACCATCGGTCGCGCTTCTAATTTGTATGAAAATTCACAAGTAGTCACAGTCCGACCGACCGTACGCATACGCACGCGTATAAATGTAAATTTTCATACAAATGAGAAGCGCGACCGATGCACCACGGTCGGTCGAGCTCTAAAACCGGCCTAAGAAAAGTTAAGCTGAAGTGTAACACTAAGCTAAAGTTCGTGCAATTAAGGAACGCATATTATTATATCTTTGAAGCAGGATTATTTATAAAAATATAACAGTGGTGACTTCAAAGGTTTACTTTTCAGATTAATATTGGAGAAGGATTTCAAAGCTGCAGATATAAAATGGAGTCTATTTGTGGCAGCTGCTTTTAGTTTTAGATATGAAAGTTGTTTGAGACCTTTTCCTCCAAACTTCCTAAAAAATGGAATCAAAGATATGGATGAACTGGTAGGTACTTAAAGTAGTTTATCGTATAAAAGGGGAGTGCTATCGACCATCCGTACTAAGGCCGGTTTTAGTGCTCGACTCGACCGACCGTCGGTGCGTACTTCCATCGGTCGCGCTTCTCATTTGTATGAAAATTCACAAGTCGTCACAGTGCTCGACCGACCGTCCGCATGCGTGCCGTTGCGCTAGGCGCTATGTTTGCGACAAACGATGTTGTTACAAACTGACGATTGGTTATTCGTATCGTCAGGAACGATGGTAGGGTAAGTTCGCCTGTTCGCGTCCATAGACCATTTCGCGTCCATTTTACGGATCTCCTTCAAAAAATCCTCGAAAATAAGAAAACTTACACACCAGTCAAACGATTAGTCATTACCGGTAATACCTCAATGTATAAGAGACACGCACATAAGGTCAAAAGGTTCGTGCGACAAACCAATCCTGTTTAAAAAAATATTTAGTCCCGGCTGTTTAACAAGAAAGCGCAAAAGCGCGGTTATAAAAATACTATCTTATAATATATTATAAGATAAAAAATAGTGTGCAGCGGTGTGTTCGATGATAAGTTTTTTATTGTTTTATGTGAATTTCAGGATTAACAGCTGTTTCTAGACTTTTATAATGTAAGAAGGAATAATGTTAATCATGAATTTGCTTAGGTTTTTTACATTTAACGATTAAAATAAGGTGGACGCGAATTACTACATCGAATTTACAAAACTTCCACTTTGCGTCCGCAATGGACGCAAACTGTACCTACAGTGGATAATAATAAATCTAATTGCGTCCACTAAGTATTTTAGTTAAATACAATTGTCTTCCCGTTCCCGGGGGTTTCCGGATTGAAACTTATCTATCCTATGTCCTTTCTCGGGTCCCAGACTAAATCTGTAACAAATTTCATTCAAATCGGTTCAGTGGTTTTGGCCTGAAGGGGAGACGGATTATTAGTCAAGACTGATATTTAGCAAAAAGAACAGAACTAATTACTGTTTATTGTAAAACGTGCAATCATTATTTATGTACTACTTTTTTTTTTTGGTTAGTGTGAAATCATCCAATGACTGCTCCCGTCCTGGGTGCGGCAGGAGGGCGTGTCAGACTCTTACTGACTAAAACCCACTCATGTTCCCTCGATTGCCCTTTATGTTCCAGGGTCACGGTAACTATTATAAACATTCCGCAACCCCGGCAGACATTGGCCCTGTTGGGCTCCTTCCTGTGCTGACTCCTTCTCTTTGAGGCGCGCGTGAAACACTAACGCGCCGCCGACGCTGTCCTGGTCCTAGCCGGGCGGCGAACTACCCATCGCTCGCTATCCGCAGAACCGTGCCTACGGTGGCCGGTAGTCGTCTTGCGACTCTCGACGTCTTCGCCTGGGTCTTTGTCCGGGGCCAGAGGCTCGTCGTTGCCTCTCGCGCGCCGCCGCTTCCTTCACTAGCATAACTGCTTCGCAGAAGGAGGCGACCGCATCCCATTCCGTCTCGCCCCGAAGCATGGCCTGAACCAGCGCCGGGCGCGAGAGGTCACCGCCGCCGATCGCCTCTACGAGGACACGTCGATGGTCCGCCCATGCGCGGCACACCTCCACCGTGTGCTCGACCGTGTCCTCCAGGCGACCGTTGCTGCAGTGGTGACACCCAGGCGTCGCTTCCGCTCGAATCCGACACAGGAACCTCCCGAACTGACCATGTCCGGTGAGGACCTGTGTCAAGCGAAACGTGAGAGCGCCGTGGCGCATCTCCAGCCACTCCTCAAAGAGGGGTCTTACCGCCGCTATCACGGCGTGCCCAATTTATGTACTACTTACAATCAATGTTGAGATGAAATATATTTATTTTTGTAATTTTTTAATGAAAATAATGTTAATTTTTAGGGTTCTGTACTTTCGTTCCTAGTAAAGGTAAAAACGGAACTCTTATAATTTGCTGTCCGTCCGTCCGCCCGTCTGTCAAGACCCTTTTTCTCTGAAAGGCGTCGTGATATCAAGCTGAAATTAATATCACATACATAGGTCTGCTAACTCTCAAAGAAGTGTAAAAATTGAATTTCTAAATCAACGCAACAAAAATGTATGGCTGTTTACTTTCCATTTATATTGCACATTTAGACATTTGCAAGGGAATCAAAACCTATAGGGTACTTCCAATTGACCTAGAATCATGAAATTTAGCAAGAAGCATTGTCATGTGGCACAAGTAAAGAAAAAGCTCCGAAAACCGTAAACTTGAATGTATTTTACAAAAAAAAATAATTACGGAACCCTCGTAGCACGAGTCCGACTCGCACCTGACCATTTTTTTTTATAATTTATATTCATAAATAAAGTTTTTTTTTGTAATTCAGCTTATTTTTACAAATTCTTAAAAATATCACCCCTTTATTCCTTTTCTAAGTGGTTGGACGCAAAATGGTCCACGGGTGGACGCAATTTGGATTTTTTGGACGCAAACTGGGTAAAACGCCTATTTCTGAAACTTTCCTATTTAAAAAAAAATCACTAAAGATTTCGAACAAAACTGCAAGTAAATCTTAAAATAGACTAATGTAACTAACACATCACAAATTTTTTTCATAAAAAATAGTTTTACAACAATTTTATTATCGCCGTCAAAGTTGCCAACTGCACTAAATGGACGCGAACAGGCGAAATGACCCTACGCACCGACACGGTCGGTCGAGCACTAAAACCGGCCTAATATTATAAATGCGAACTCTGTGTGTAGGTACTACGAAGAACCTGAAGAGTTTGATTATGTGTTTGTTTGTGGGTTTGGACATGCTAATCTTAAGAAGTACTGGGTTGAATCGAAAAATCTTTTTATGTAGAATAGTCCATTTATCGAAGAAGGCTACAGAGGCTATATAACGTCACGCTATGCTTACTATACCCTCTAGAGCAGGGAACAGGGTGCCCTCTATCTGGTAGAAACTTGTTTCTCCGAAACCGATTTGGCATAACTCACTTGGCAGAAACTTTTTTAAACGAACATTGTTAAGGTATAAAAAATATTTAACGTAACTGTTTTTTGGCCTAATGTTTTAATGTCCGAATTTTAAATGGGATACTTTTAAGATTGCATAATTGTATTGGGAATAATTACCTTTGTCAGAGTTACAATTTTGCATAATTTCGTTTAGCATAACGTTTATTTTGAGCGCCGATTATTTGGCATAATTTGACTTAGCATACTACGAAGATCACAGAATTTCAATATAAATAATTATTAGTCATATTGAAAAAAAATATAAATTGTTTTAAAAATTACTATGGTGTGCTACAAAAGTGAGTGACAGAAATGAATCGCTGCAGAACCGACTTCACGTAGTCCTTGTCTGCCCTACCTCTAGAGTGTAATTTAAACCCGCGAAGGCGCGGAGGGGCGAGGCGGCCCGCGAGCTGAGGAGCAGGTGGTTTTAACGCACACCGCCGCGGCTGAGGCTGGCCGGCTAAGCCGGCCAGCAAGCCGAAGCTGCGGTGGTGGACGTAAAACCATCTGCGACGATTAGGCTCGCGTGGGACCGCCGCCGCCGGAGCCCCGCAGCGCCGGAGCCGTGTCAGAAGCCATGCCTGCTGCATGTTGCATGCATGCTGCATGCTTGCTGCATGCTTGCTGCATGCTTGCTGCATGCTTGCTGCATGCTTGCTGCATGCTTGCTGCATGCTTGCTGCATGCTTGCTGCATGCTTGCATGCTTGCTGCATGCCAAAATAAGATATGAAATGCATGCCAAAAGATGATTCTGGCTGTGAATTTTCTGCGATATGATGTTTCTACTTTTAATTATTATGGATATAAAATATATGCCAAAAGATGATTCTGGTTTTGAACTTTCTACGATGTGATGGTTATACTTATTGATTATTATGGATATGAAATTTATGCCTAAAGATGATTCTGACTTACAAAATTATGGGTTTCGGTGTATGGTAAATGAGTGTATGCCAAACGATTTTCTGCGAAAAGAGGTTTATGCTATCCGTTGCTATGCAAAATAAAATTATGGCGTAAAAAGTTCTGCTATAAAGGGTGGACCCCAGGGAACAACGATGCGAGTAAACCGTGGGGGACGGGGGGACAGCTGGGTTCATATGTTTGATTGACGTTGTTTTGACGTTGTTTTTGTTTTTTATCCGACTGCGGAAAGAAGGGTTATTTAATTTCTCATTTCATTCACACAGACGGTTCACGAGTGAAAATTACATGCACTCTAGTGTGCGGCTCAGAAAAAATATATGACAGAGAAAAGGCCCTAAGTAAATTATAATATTAACTAAGCTTAAAATTTGTTTAATTTCAGCTTTGCGTAATAACCGACGTACCGGCTTTGGATTTAGTCTTACAGCAGTTGGATAACTTAGATAATTTGTCAAACATCAGTGATATAATTGATTTGTTATTTTATGTGCTCGTAAGGTTAAAGGAACCCTCATTGAAAACAGTACCTTCAGAATCGGTATGATAATATAAAATACACCTATTTAATTTTACATAGACACAATTATGTAACTAGTGTAGGCACTTATAATAATTTTACAAAAAAAAAACTTTTTCAGCATGATGCTGTATTAGCAAACGCACATTCTACGATATCTGCACCTAAGCCGCAATATATATTTCAAGTAACAAGCTCCTGTAGTAAGTCAACAGCAGAAACTAAGTGGAAAGAGCTGGCACAGAACCATCACGTATTTTACGCCTATCATGGAAACAGACTGGAAAACTTTTACACTATTCTTAATTTTGGCTTGCAACAACACTTAAATAAGGTACGTCAACACGTCAACGTGAGTTACCTTACCTAAGATAAGAAAATAAAAGTACAGGAAGGTATCTATTTCATTAGTAGTATTATCCTCATTATGGAGGTTGTTTGGTCTTAGTTACATCAAATATCAAAATAACATATAAAAATATACTCAAAATCTGCCCGCCCATCCTTCCGCCCACTCGACCGTATATGTCCGCCAGTCCAACCATCCATCTGTTCAGTGTCTCAGTCAGCGGGCTGTTTTTCACGAACCAGGCAGAGAATAAAAATTTTCACTGAGTGTGTATTTTATATTGCTCCCCAGAACTGAACTTTTCTTGTTCCTTTGCCAGCCAGTAGATAGCACAGGGAAAAAGTACTTATGGGTATTTTTTTCGGCGATTCCTTTGTAACATTTGTAACTGAACCCTTTCTTTGTAGGACTAGGTATACAGGTTTTTTTCATTCATCATATCGATTTTTTACCGTAGAATACACTACTGGGTAATGGAGTATACCTGTCACCTGAATTGAACGTCAGCTTGCCGTACAGTCATGGAGGATTCGGTTGGGGGGCTAGCTGCATCGGTGGTCACTTGTCCTGCATAGCCATGTGTGAAGTCATTGACGCTCCGGAAGGAATAAATTATCAAAAGCCGGTCTCTAATGAAGGTGAGGTTTTAAATATGTAATTTTAAAGTGGGTGCTTTGTCTCTTGCCACCTATCTCTGCTAGACACATAAAATACCCTTACCTTATTGTATCGTTTTTAAAAACTAATGTTGAAGTTACTCTACTATCATGGCTAAATCACGAATTTTGATTATAGAATTACCAGAAAATTGGCCGGCTCTTTTTTGAGTTTCTACACTACGGCAGAGTTACAAACTGCATTTCTTTTTCTAATTCCCAGACATAAGGAAAAAATAATAACACATAAGGTTTTTTAATATATCAATGTCTAAAGACTCTTCTATAGAAAGAAAGAAAGAAAATACATTTATTTCACACAGCAGTGCCGGTATTAGAAGGTTTAAATAATGTTACATAACATGGACTTTTTAGAAAGATATCAGCTTAAAACTAGTTATAATTAATTGTGCCCCCGGCAGCTGTGTCAAAAAGGTCCAGTTCAGCAAAATGTCAGGCTGCAAATGCCTGACGCTGGTTTTCAACTGGACCCTGTGTGACATGTCATGTCACCGATGTAAACCAGCTTTACAATAAATAAAAATTAAATATATAGGTTGTCCACGCTCCAAATAAATAAACAAAAAAAAATATAAGTACATACATAGTAGTATTTACCTATCGTATATTATTATCTATACGTCAACAGATGCGTCCGCTAACGCTGATAGACGCAGCTGTAGGTGAAAGAATATGTACGGAGCACGGAGTAACACGGAAGGAAATAAGTTTTTTAATTGTTTGCTTCGTATGCAGCAGTAATAATTGAAATTCATGCGGTCGGAGTCGCGAATAAAATCTAGTTAATCATGAAATGGTTCAATTTTGCAGGTGACGGTTTGTATGAAGACGAAAAAAGCAAATTACTGACGGAGCAAGGCTGCGACGGACAAATGACCCAATATATTGTTACTAACTGTGATCTAGTAAGAGTAAGATATATGCTTGTGTACGCCAAGCAGCCCGCATCAATGAGGTTCCCTACAGCGAACGTTAATAGAAATGGTATGTCTATTGCTTGCAAGTTTACACCTAAACAAATAGCGTCGTTGGCTTTGTTTCTGTTTCATGTAATTGGTACCAACTTCTTTAAATTAAGTAATTCTTTATTTTTATTGTTCCATGTTTTCATTATAAGGTGATAGTTAAATTTTTTAATGAAAGAAAAGTTTTCTTCTTTCTAGCCTTACCTACTTCCACTTGACACCGCCAAAACGACACCACCGGTGGTGTCGTATGGAATCTCTAGTAGTCCATATGACACCACCCTAGTGATTGATGTCCAGAAACGAGTGTTATTGACAAACAGCTCCCAATTCATTATTTTAAGTTAGCTATAGTTAAACGATAATTAATAAAACAGAGTTTATAAAATATTATTTTTTTATTTAAGTGAAGTAAGTGTTATGTAGGTATTAAAGAACGGACCGGAAAACTAGTCTTGGTCTTGGTGTCATATGGACTAGAGATTCCATACGACACCACCGGTGGTGTCGTTTTGGTGGTGTCAAGTGGAAGGCAGGCTTTTTAAAACGTTTAAATAAAAGATTTTTTAAGTTTTAATTTATTTAAATTGCTGTTCAGTTAAGTAATTTGAAAACTTTCGAAATTTTGAAGTGGATTGCAACTTAAGCATTTTTGCATCTAAGTACTTAATACCAACAAGATTATCGATAATTATCTTAAAATCATCATCCTTCATTCCTTCTTAATTGTAACTAATCTCACTGCAGACTTAACTTTAATTCCACAAGCATGCATGTGATTCATTGTGCAATTTCTTAATTGCACAGCGCAGTGTTAATGAGCACAAATTCAGCCTGCACAGCCTATTTAATTTGATATTAAACAAAACTCTCAAACGAACTAGGTATCAACTAAGTGGGTCAGGGTTTAAATATCTGTCTATTTCCATTGTTTCCAGTTGGCGGGCTGCGCCAATGGCTTTCGAGACACAAGTTGTTTTCAATTCTACTTGGATATGGATTAATGTTGGCAACAATAGGCTTTGCAAACAATCAACCGATCCACTATTACTACAAAATACTATTAAAAAAGTTCGACGTTGCATACAGTTCTGTTAAAGTGTGATGCCTAAATACGTGTTTATTAAATACTGTCTAGTGTTTTAGATCGATGAAGTAAATTGTATAAGTAATTGCGATAGTATTTTTAGGCAACTTTTAGTACTTATGTAATAAATTTTCAAAATGTATTTGAGTATTTCATTTATCTGGTATACGTACATATATTTGGTTTGTCATTAGAGTTAATCCATGTTTTATTTTATTTTAATTCGCATTAGCTGAAAAGGCCTGATAACGGCCTGTTTTAATTGTCGTTAAGTATAAAACACTAAACGACCTTTTATTTCTTTATCTACAAAAGCTATTATAATACCTTTATATAAAACTAGCTTTTGCCCGCGACTTCGTCCGCGTGGAATAATAGTTCCCGTTCCCGCGGGATTTCCGGGATGAAAACTATCCTATGTCCTTTCTCGGGTTCCAGACTATATTTTTACCAAATTTCATTCAAATCGGTCCAGTGGTTTAGGCGTGAAGAAGAGACAGACAGACAGACAGACAGACAGACAGAAAGACAGACAGACAGAGTTACTTTCGCATTTATAATATTAGTACGGATTACATGTGTGATGCTTTCATAAAAAAAAAAAACATTAATTTAAGTTGATCCAATTAAATGAGTTGATGATATCATCAACTCATTTAATTGGATCAACTTAAATTAATGATTTTTTTGCTTTGATAGTTGAAGATTTAAAATTTTAATTTAATTCGCCTAACTTGTTGGAAACCATGTTTTTTTTTATTGAAAAAATTAGAATATTAGGTATTGAATGAAATTTATTGAAATATAATATGACATAACATTGAGGATATCTTTCGTCTTCCAGCAATTCTATGTTTTCGTAGACGAGAGTACGAGATACGTGAGACATATTTTATGACAAGCTGCATCAAAATTAAATCATCACGTTCCCACTTTTGACGTTCCAATATGAAATTACTCATTTGCTAACTCTAAATTATCTATACAGTCTACAACAAAAGTCAATAAAAGGTACATTCTAAACCACGAGGCGTTAGTAGTATAATCATACGCATCAATAATGTCGTTTAGTACAAGACTTGGTCATACAATATATCGATACCTTTGGGTAGAAAGGTCGTATAAACCATTTTGGCCAAATTGAGCTATATATACCATTTTGCTCAAAATTTTTTTCTCTATCGATCTGTATATTTGAAATTCCGAAATTCGCACAAAAAGGGTTAATACGACCAAGAAATTTTCGGTCATACACTCTTAAAAAAAACCGGTCAAGTGCGAGTTGGACTCGCGCAAAGAGGGTTCCGTTTATTTGTTTTTTTTTTAGCGAAATAACTACAATATTACGGTTTTCGCAGTTTTTTCTTTACTTGTGCTACAGGACATTGCTTCTTGCTAAATTTCATGATTATTGGTCAATGGGAAGTACGGTGAGCTAACCATCAAGCTATACATAACCAGTATAAGCTGACTTCTAATTGTACGAAAAACATACACAATGCGAGGTCAGCTAAAACTGGTTTTGTATAGCTTGATGTGTAGCCGTGTGTACCCTATAGGTTTTAATTTCCTTGCAAATGTCTAAATATGCAATGTAAACCGCCGTATCTTTTTATTGCATTGATTTAGAAACTTGATTTTTTCACTGCTTTGAGAAATAGCAGGCTTGAGTGTGTGATATAAATTTCAGCTTAATATCTCGACGCGTTTTTGAGGAAAAGGGTCTTGACAGACGGACGAACAGACGGACGGATGGTTGTGAACTAATTACAAATTAACGTTTTTCGGAGTTTTTCCTTTACTGGCGCTACATGACCTTGCTTCTTGCCAAATTTCATGATTCTAGGGCAATGGGAAGTACCCTGTAGGTTTTGAGTTTTGGTTCCCTTGGAAATGTCTAAATATGCAATATAAACCGCCGTATCTTTTTATTGCGTTGATTTAGAAACATGAGTTTTTCACTGCTTTAAGAGATAGCAGATCTGAGTATGTGATATTAATTTCAGCTTGATATCTCGACGCGTTCCTGAGAAAAACGTTTTTGACAGACGGACAAACAGTCGGACGCCTGATGTGAACAAACTACAAATTTACGGTTTTCGGAGTTTTCCCTATACTTGTGCTACATGACCTTGCTTCTTGCCAAATTTCATGATTTTAGGGCAATGGGAAGTACCCTGTAGGTTTTGAGTTTTGGTTCCCTTGGAAATGTCTAAATATGCAATATAAACCGCCGTATCTTTTTATTTCGTTGATTTAGAAACTTGATTTTTTCATTGCTTTAAGAGATAGCAGACTTGAGTATGTGATATTAATTTCAGCTTGATATCTCGACGCGTTTCTGAGAAAAAGGTTCTTGACAGACAGACGGACAGACGGACGCCTGATGTGAACTAACTACAAATTTACGGTTTTCGGAGTTTTCCCTTTACTTGTGCTACATGACCTTGCTTCTTGCCAAATTTCATGATTCTTGGTCAATGGGAAGTACCCTGTAGGTTTTGATTTCATTGCAAATGTCTAAATATGCAATATAAACAGCCGTATCTTTTTATTGCGTTGATTTGGAATCTTGATTTTTTCAATGATTTGAGAGATAGCAGACCTGAGTATGTGATATAAATTTCAGCTTGATATCTCAACGCGTTTCTGAGAAAAAGGGTCTTGACAGACGGACGGACGGACAGACGGACAACAAAGTGATCCTATAAGGGTTCCGTTTTTACCTTTTGAGGTACGGAACCCTAAAAAGGAATTTTTTAACGTAAAAGCCAAATGTTTTTATTTTTTAGTTTTGTTATGATGTAATGACCATGATTTACACTCACTCAGGGCTTAAAAATAGTCGTTAATTGTAAATGGTATATACGCCCTAACGTGTTAAATGAATTACTTAAACACAGTTTAAATTCGACGTCGTAAATCCAAAGGAATTGCCTTTGGATGCGAGAGGTTGGTGTATAAACCATGTTTAAAAAAGATTTAGGTAATAAAAGATCATAAAGCAGAGAGATACACATGAAAAGATGATGATTATGTCCCTAACTGCACTTTATAATAACTTATTGTAAATATCAAAATGTAAAATATCGATACCTTTGGGTAGAAAGGTCGTTAAACCAAAACCCGACTTTTCAAGATTCATAACTTTTTTGTTTTTGAAGTTAAAAAAAAATGATCTATGAGAAAGTTTCTTAGAATTTGCAAATGAAAAAGGTTAAATCATCAAAACCTACCTATCCTCTTTAGTTTTAAAGTTAGCTTGAAGTTACGACTCAGAAAATATCAATTCTTGGTTTATACACCCCATGAAAATGAACTTTAAAAAAAGTGTATAGGTCGTATATCCATTTTCGGTAAGCTTTTGGTCACATTTACGGTCGTAAAAACCCATGTATGTAGTTTTTTTGTATTAAAAACCATTTTTATAGTCACAGATTCATTGAATTTTGACTAATAAACACTCTGTTACTCTCCGAAATAGTAGGAACTCAGTAATTATTATTCTAATACCCATTAATGGTTGATTCAAATAAAATAAAACTACCTGAAATACGTAATCAACATTTATTAAGTATTATAGTACCTTTTAATCAACATTTACTATTATTTCAATAATAATTATAAGTATTATAACAACATAAACAGAAAAGTGAAAAAAGAAATCACTTAGTCATACCAAAAAACTAAAAAAGTAGTTAAACTAATGATGAATACAGTTTTATATCATAAATAACTTACTCACAGTGCATAAGTTAAATACGTTAAGTTGTTGATTGTTTATTTTTATTTTACTTAGTTACAATTCAATAAATCTAAGTGATTTATTGAATTGTAAGTAAGTCTTAGTACAAAGGCTAAATTCAATAATTTATGATTACTTTTTATTGAAAAAGTTGTGTTTTTTTTATTGCTAAGTAGATTTTTATTTTATTTCACTGTTTTGTTTAAGTTGTTACCATTTTTATTCAATTAAAAATGTTAAACCTGTTAGGTATGTTGTACCATTATTGAAATAATAGTAAATGTTCATTAGAAGATATTATAATACATTATTAAAGTTGATTTCATATTACAGGAAGTTTTATTTTATTTGAATCAACCATTAACCTTTTAACGACCTAGCGATCGCCGACTTTCGGGTTGCTATTGTCTTTCTATTGTGTCTCGAAGCACGTATGTTATAAGGTTAAAATCGAAAATAATTAGGCGGTTAGGCGTAACGTTTAAAATAATATTGATACCATCAATATGGTTAACACCCTGAGCCACACCACTCACAGCACCTCGATTCAGAGTACCCCGACTCAGAGCACCCTGACTCGGACATGATAAACGTACGAATCTAACTTATGTACCATGAGTAATTTATTTAAGATATAAAATTGTATTCATCATTAGTTTAACTACTTTTTTAGTTTTTTGGTATGACTAAGTAGATTCCTTTTTTCACTTTTCTGTTTATGTTGTTTTAATTATTATTGAAATAATAGTAAATCTTGATTAAAAGGCATTATAATACTTAATAAATGTTGATTACGTATTTCGGGTAGTTTTATTTTATTTGAATCAACTATTAATGGGTATTAGAATAGTAATTATTGAGTTCCTACTGATTCGGAGAGTAATAGAGTGTTTATTAGTCAAAATTCAATTAATCTGTGACTATAACAATGGTTTTTAATACAAAAAAACTACATATATGGGTTTTTACGACCGTAAATGTAACCAAAAGCTTACCAAAAATGGATATACGACCTATACAGTTTTTTTAAAGTTCATTTTTATGGGGTGTATAAACCAAGAATTGATATTTTCTGAGTCGTAAATCCAGGCTTACTTTAAAACAAAAGAAGATAGGTAAGTTTTGATAATTTAACCTTTTTCATTTGCAAATTCTAAGAATCTTTCTCATAGATCATTTTTTTATAACTTCAAAAACAAAAAAGTTATGATTTTTTTTGTAAAAAATTTTGTTTTTCTGCTCTCCTGAAAAGTCGGGTTTTGGTTTATACGACCTTTCTACCCAAAGGTATCGATATCTAATGTAGTAAAACTGTGGTATAGTCCTGTCGCCCTGTCACACTGCAGTTTTAAAATGTTGTAAATGTCTGTGCCAATTATTAGTTACTGTAATACTTAATCTCTTAATATGTTAAGTTACTGACATGAATGACACCTTTACAACTTGAATTCAAAGTAGGTACCTACTTATAATAAGTAGAGTAAAATTAGATTTAAAAAAAATGAGATCGTATGGTTCGAAAGTCACTCATTTACGGTTCATACATACCTACTTACTCAAATCATACAGTGACACTGTTGTTTTCATATTGTTTTGTCACAAACTCAAAATGTGAATTCCTGGTGAAATTAGAACAATATGGCCAGCCATTGTTAAAATCCTCTCGTCACGGACTGAAGCACAATCATTGTACGATCTTTTTTTTGTGTCGATATTACAGTAGATACTCATCATGCCCGTGGATCCTGAATACAAAGTGACAAAACACCAGTTTCAAATGGGCACTACATGCAATGCAACATATTTTTGAGTGTTGGATTATTTGAGGCTATATTTTGCAATACTTATTAGGTACGAAAACAATACAGGGTTTTAATAGTAGGCAATTTAGTCGGTAGCTGCAGCCTATTTACGAGTTTTTAGTGGCACAATGTGCAATTTACTATCGATCACCATCTGGTACACCATAGGTTTACATTACGTGCTAGCTCAAGACCCAGTGGCTAATTTACCGCAAGGACGAATTGTAGGGGTAAGTATTTGCATCAAGGTATGCGTTTGATTTAATCTTATTAAAATAACCCAAAATGACAGGAGTAGGTATGTATCGTTCGCTTGCTTTGCTCTTTTTAATTCGCCGTCACTTCAAACCTGACCCTTACAAAAGCTTTTGATTTGATCTCTCAATGAAACATGAATTAAATTAACGTAGGTAATTTATGTTAGTGTTGCTGTAAATATAAGTATATAATACCTAATAGTATATTAGTGTATAAGTATATACCTATAGTGTACTAGCTGTCTAGTCTATAGTGTACTAGCGGTTTTATCCACGAAGTATCTGTTAAGATTTTTGAGATAAAAACTATGTCCTTTCTCAGGCTTTGGACAATCTCTGTAGCAAATTTCATTTAAATCGGTTCAGCAGTTTGGCGTAAAAGCGAGACTGATAGAGCGTGTTCATTTCGCATTTATAATATTAGTATTGAAGAATTGATTAGGATTGAAACTCCAGATTAAATCATTGGAAATCAATTTGATAAAATTATTTCCAGCGCGCGTAGTACTGAATTTTAAATTAGGTAATAACTACGAGACATGTATGACGTTATATTTACAGGCAACTTTGAATTTGGAAGTGGTCAATATCAAATCTGCCTCAATCCAGAAACTCAAAACAATCTACTCATAGATATACAGGGTGTAAAGTTTTAATGGGCCCTGGAAGAAAACTACCTTAAATCATTAAGATACTTAGATTATTTTGCTTAAAGAAAACATTCCCTTAATTTTTTAAAGAAATAAAACTGCAATTAAAAATTTTCGAAAATTCGCTTACCACTCCCGGGAATCGAACCGACTAAAATCCAAAAAAGTAACACTTTCTATTTTTATGATGTAAAACAGGGCCATTCATAAGGACAAAATCTCTCTAACAAACATGGTTATTTAAATTAAAGAAAAACCATAAATCTTTTTTTGTTTTTCTTTATCTTGCGATCGGCTTCACAAGCCCTTAGCAGATTTGTTGCAGATATTTTTGGCAGGTGAGGACTGTTCCTCCATTGAGGTAACTGTCGCTTCAGGTTTGGTCTTTTAATGTACAAGATCCCATATACATTTTCTTTTGAGTCTTCTGACATTTATTGGTTCATATAGCGCTGTTGCTAGGGTGTTAGAGTGAGCTTTTAAACGGTCTTTGTATGCTCCAGCCTTGTGTTCAATTTCCTCCTTAACTGTTTTCATTCCCCGTATATTCGTGTAATTCACTAGTTCTAATAAATAAAGGTGCGTTGGTTATCATTCTGAGCGCTTTATTCTGGAAGCGTTGTAAAATTTCCACATTAGAATTTTTGGCTGAGCCCCATAACTCAATGCCGTATGTCCAAATCGGCTTGATTATCGCTGAGTAAATGAGTATCTTATTTTCGATAGTGACGTGCGATTTTCTTCCTATTAGCCAGCTGATAGGTTTCTAAGGCTCATATTTAACTCGTCGCGTTTCTTTTTTATGTGAGTTTTCCATGTTTGCTTTCTATCAAGATGCATGCCTAAATATTTTGCTGACTCGTAATGGGGTAGGACTTCGTTTCCAAGTGTAATAGGAGGGCAATTGTCCTTTCTCAAAGTATTAAGTGACATGCACCGATTTGTCGGAGTTCTTTGGCTTTGATACGCCACTTTTTCATCCATTTGTTGATCTTTTCTAAGTGGTTCTGAAGGGTTAGTGACGCAACACTGGGGTTTTCATGGTTGGATAGCCCAGCCGTGTCATCGGCAAATGTGGCAGATAAGATATTGTCCGTTGTGGGTATGTCTGCAGTGTACATAAGATAGACAGTAGGTCCCAAAATGGAACCTTGTGGCACCCCGGCCTTTATATCTTGAAAGGTAGAGTAGGTATCATTGATTTTGACTCTGAATATTCTGTCTTCTAGATACGATTTTAAGAGCAGATGAAAGTTGTGTGGTAGGTGGTACTTTTTATTTTAAACAGCAAGCCTGAGTGCCAAACCTTATCGAATGCTTGCTGAACGTCGAGAAAGACAGCTGAGCAATACTGTTTTTTCTCGAGAGCTTCTCTTATTTTGTTAGTAACTCGGTGGATCTGTTCTATAGTCGAGTGGCCTATTCTGAAGCCAAACTGATGTTGAGGAATAAGATCGTTTTCGTTTAGTATTCGTTTTAGCCTTCGTGAGACGATTTCTCAAACAGTTTCGATAAAGTTGGTAATAAACTGATTGGTCTGTAAGAAGACACGAGATGCTGTGGTTTGCCAGGCTTGGGAATCATAATTCTCTCTGATATTTTCCATATCATTGGGACATGTCCCGTCCTAATTACGCTGTTAAAAAGTTGCGTGATGCCGACTATAGCTTTTCTCGGGAGCTGTCGTAAAGTTTCAGCCGTTATCAAGCAGCAGCCAGGTGCCTTGTTTAGCTCTAAGCCTTTTATCTCTCGTTGGACTTCTCTAGGTGTACAGCTGCGAATTGGGAGACATAGTTGTAGGTCGGTTTCTAGATAGTCATGTATTTCTTTTTCGGTTTTTACATCACCGCTATTTGGGGTGAAAACTTCATTTAGAAATTTCCCAAACGCCTCAGCTCGTTCATCGTCAGTTCTAGCCCAGATGTTGTTACTCTTCTTTATGGGATATTGTGCTGTCTGTGGAGCAACTTTACAACGTTTTACCGTTTTCCAAAGTGAATACTCGTTTTTAGCTTGGGGATTTAAGTTTGCCAATCTATTCTGTAGAGTTTTCTCTTCAATATCTATGAGATATTGTTTTAAGTCGGCTCTTTTATCACGATGATGTCTACTACAGTGCTATACTCTACGGAGTCGTCTCTTCTCCAGTATCTTAGCTTTTATATCCTTGGGCACATTTTTACAACCCTGCCTTAGTATGGTGTCCGGCGTACTCTTCCAAGCGGCTATTTGTATTAGGTTAGTTAAGGCTGTTGCATATTTTTCGATGTCGTCTTTTGTTTTGAGTGCGACCTTCAAGTTCAGTTTTTATTCTATGTAGTCTCTAAATGCATTCCAATCGGTTTTTTTAGTGTGGAGTCGCTGTTTCGCTGGTCTTTCGATGATAGTGGCACTCATTGTGGCTATCACTGGAGTGTGGTCAGAGCTTCCGTCTAAACAACTCTCAACACTTAAGTACTGGTTCGATAATCCTATACACAAAGAAGTCTAGAAATCCGGTGTTTTATTTGGGTCTGTAGGCCTGTATGATGGATCTCTTGTACTTAATACATATAGCTTGTTCTTGTCTACACTATTTTTCATTTCTCGGCCTCTGGGTAAAGTTAGCCGTGAACCCCAGTAAACGTTTTTAACGTTCCAATCACCTCCACATATGAACCTTTGCCCAAGGGTTTTGAAAAATTTTGTAAATTCTTCTTCCTTTAGGTTATGCTTCGGTGGACAGTATACGGCTGAAAATGTTATGGTTCCTCGTTCATCTTGCACCATTATTGTAGTTGCCTGTATTGGCTCCGTTTTATAGTCCAGTCTGGAATGACCTCGTGCTTAATGTGTTTTTTTGATAATTATAGCCGTGCCTGCATGTGCCGTTCCGTCTGGGTCGGATGTCCAGTAAATGCTGTAATTTTTAAACATTGCTTTACTATTTGGTGTTAAGTGTGCCTCAGATATTAGAAGTATGTCAATATTTTCAGGTTCCAAAAGAGTTTGTACGTCGTATTTGTGTTTAATCAACCCGTTTGTGTTCCAAGTAGCTACTTTCAGGGTCGCCATTTCAGTGGACAAGTTTGTTGATAATTGTCATGAGGAGGTTCATCATTGTTGACATCTGTTCTATCAATTTATCTAGCTTTACAGCTTGTTGTGTGAGTAGTATTTCATAATTATTATTTAGTGTTGTGGGTTGCATTTTCATAGCGTCCGCATATGATTTTGGCTCTACGGTATTTTTATTAATATGTAGTGTTTTCTCAAACATTTGGTATTGTTGTTGGTGCGTCTCCATGATAATATTTGGGTCTTCTATATTATTTAGTTTATTTTGTTTTGCATTCATGTTTATAGAGGCCTTTGTTTGCCTTTGCCTACTTGTTTTTCTATACAGTATTTCCTTATACACCTCACACCCTTTATAGTTAGCAGGATGTGCTCCTTCACATAATGCGCAGGTGGCAGGAGTGTTTCGGTCCTTTTTAGGACATTCGGATGTTTTGTGATCTTGAGCACACTTAACACAGCGGTATGGTCGCATGCAATAATTTTTTGAATAACCATATTGCTGACACCGTTAGCATTGTGGTATTGTGTTGTGTGTCTTTTCTTGGGTTCTTGAATTTTAACAATTTAGAAAGAAGAAAGAAAGAAAGAAAAAACATTTATTTGTCACATTCAGTGGGGTTGATTGATAATAGTTGATTAATAATTTGATTGTTAATAGTTTTTATTGATTTAGCAGCATTGTTATTTGGGCTAGCCACTAGATTAATAAAAAATGTTGACGTTGGTAGTTTTTCTGGACCATACTTTATATTAATGATTTCTCCTTGTACTTTATTTCCAATTTTTTCAACTTCTTCGATGATAGCACTATGCGGAGTTGAGTGATGAAGATTTTTAACTACTAGACGGCAGCATCGTTGGTTTTTTATATTGAAAGTATGGCCTATAAGTCCATTATCGCGGACTAGGGTAATAATTTTCATACCTCTATGTCTGAGGAGTTTATCCTTATAATAGATTTTTGTTTACAATTTTTACCAAGAAATCGCCTTTTTCAGCTACGGTGTGAATTAATTCATTTAATTTATTTATGTCCTCAATACCATATAGGATGATTGGGGGTGGAGAGTTTGGTCGTTTAGGTTTGGGTACAGGTTCATATTCCGTCAGGTCAACCTGTAAGCCATTGTACCTGTTGGTGGTTTTGATTATTTCAGGCGATGGCGACTGTGATAATTTATTTCGCTTATTGCCTTTAGACGTTGGGACTCTTTGCCATTCAGGAGGTGTTTTTGTTGGAAGAGCTGTAGTATCTTTAAGCTGCAGTGTGTTCCCAAGAGATTGACTCCTTGGTCTACTCATAAACCAACTAGGGTGAAAAGCTTGTTGAACAAATCGTTTTCCAGTAGTATTAACTGACGTAGATGCCTGGTTACCTACATCAACGTAGTCTTCGGTAGCCAATTTCACACTGTCTGGCCCGGGTACCAGAGAGCGCCGGGGGTTAGCCGGTTCGCATGACATAACATTCTCAATATTAGACATTTCCATACTATAAAGTTGGGAGGTGCTGCTAATACTTTCCCAGGGTATCAGGGACACTCTTTTTGAGGTGATTTAATTCCTCAGGGTGTGTGTACACCCAGGACAGGATATTTAACCGCCGCCTGTTGCTCGGCGTTGCTGTTCGTTTAGCTCCACCCGGGGGGTACGTGAGTACGTGCAGGGTTGATAGCTTTAGGTGGAAAAAAAAAGTCAGCAAGGTGTTGGTCGTGCCTGCGGACGCGAACAGCTCCATCCCCCACCACCCCCCACCAAAATGTAAAAAACAACATCCTGTACTTCTATGACGTTAATCGATAGGGTCATTTATAAGGATCAAATCTTTTTAACAAACATGGCAAATTAAATTAGAGGGACACCATGAAATTTAAACTTTTCAAAAGAGGTCGTGGAGTACATGAGGGTGAAGACCAACTGGACTTTGAGGGTGAGGTGAGGGCGAGATGTTGGAGCCGCGTCACAAAAGGAACTTCAAGTCGTTCGTGGTGCGTGTTCCGACGCAGCATCTCGAGAAGTTCCTCAAAGAAGAGTTTTGGCCGAAGGGTGTTATGTTCCGCCGGTTTCGTGGCCAGCTACGTGACACTAGCACAGTTTAACGATCCATACAGTTGTAAAACGAATGTACTTGCATAGAGCAACGGCGGGGATCTCGAGGGGAAGTGGGCGGCGCGGATCGCGGCCCGCGATTGCGCGTAGTTGGCGGGCCAAACTCTGTGGGGCTAACGCATCCGTGTAAATCGCGAGCGAGTTTTCAAGAATCATTGAATAAACTCATTATAATGGTGCACACTTCTTGTTCTGTGTACGGATGTACCTCGACAACGAGACACAATAAGGATTTAAGATTTCATAGATTTCCCCGTGACGCGAGGTAAGTTTATTCTTATAAATTCGTATTAAACAAGTGGGTACCTACTAATATTTATTTTGTATAAACTAATAATACCCGTCGTGTTTATAGTTACGTATATAATTATAGTAGGTACGAGTAAAGTTAAGTTATACACGTATTCGTATACGTTATATTATTACAATCGGAAAAACATTTCAATCGGCATCATTTATATTTCGTATTGTAGGTATATACGCTTTGCGAACGGGCTATCTCAGGCACTTGGACAGTTAGGTTATTTATTTATACAAAAGTAAAAAAAAACTAAAACCTGACTACGAAAAAACCCGGATAAAACAATAAGCAAAGGTACCTAACAGTCTGTTTCCAGGTTATGACCGTAGTCGCATGCCGCTGTGACCTGTCTTTTTTTCTTCTAAAGCTTGTATCTCGAAAACGGTGTGTCCTATCGCAAAAATAATGAAAAATTTGCCCCCCTTTATAAAACCGTCAGCCGCGTAATTCTCACATGTAGGTGATATTCAATTATGAAAAAAATAAAGTTTGTCTTTTTTGACAACCCTTGCACATTTGCACGCGGTAGCGTAAATACCTACACGGGCGGCGGTGTCGTCCGACATCAAAGGCGTTTTCCAACTGTATGGATCGTAAAACTGTGACACTAGTCAGCGAAACACGACGCCGACACTTCGTGTACATTAGTATTAAGTTTTTGTTTTTATAAACATATGTATTAGTTTATTTGTTTAAGATTATTTTATGTATTTTATACTATGGGCCTCCGATGCCTGAAATAAAATGATTATTATTATTATTATCTTTAAACTTTTTGTCTTTTTTGTACCAACTGTTGTTTCTATCAAGCTCAAAATAATTTTC
The DNA here is from genome assembly GCA_033675125.1 of Athetis lepigone. Classification (NCBI taxonomy): domain Eukaryota; kingdom Metazoa; phylum Arthropoda; class Insecta; order Lepidoptera; family Noctuidae; genus Athetis; species Athetis lepigone. Next base: position 12,521,383 of record CM066232.1, on the reverse strand, counting down.
CTAGAAAGTCCTAATAAAGTTCTACTTTCCAGATTTTTTTCATATTTTTTAAACCTACGGGTAAAATAGTTAGAGGGGACGCTTTGATTTTTCCTTTTGGAGCGATTATTTCCGAAATTATTGACATTATCAAAAAATGATTTTAGTAAACCCCTATTCATTTTTAAATACCTATCTAACCCAAGTAACACAGAAAGCATTTTAACAAACGAAAATTAAACTTATGTAAAACTTAAGGCCCGTATAAGCTTTTATATAAGTTCACCGAGCATCTTGACGCTTTATATAGGCATTTCAAAACCGTTTAGATGCTTTATACTGTATAACGGTTGGATAATGGTATATCAAAATGCTTTTGTGAAGCTTTTAGTTTCAGTGCAGCAAACCACAATGCTGTTGTACAGCTTTCAGCTGTTTTTAGTGCATTTGGATTTACAGTAGCATTTTTAAGTAGTAAATAAATGCTCAATGGTGTTTAATAGCATGCATATGAACCATTATAATGCCACGAAAATCCTCTATACAACTTTTAGCTGTTTTTAGTGCCTTAGGGTCTACAATAGCATTTTAAAGTAGTAAGATAATGCCTAATGCTGGTTAATAGCATAAACTTGTATCATTATAATGCACCGAAATTCGTTAAACGGCTTTGAGCTGTATTTAGTGCTCTTTGTTGTGCAATAGCACATCTAAGTGCTAAGTAAAAGCCTAGTGCTGCTGTACAGCATGAACGTGAACCAATGTAATGCTTGTATTTTTAAAGATCAACTGAGTGCTGTTGTACTGCTAACAGCTCTTTAAAAAAATACAAGTGAGTTATTGAAATGTGTAAAGCTGCATATACATTCAATTTACTGCATTCGTAAAACCATTTGTCGACATCAGTGTGTATTGCGTAACCGTGTGTTTAGCATACGTTTATAATGAAGCTGGTCAAGTGCGAGTCGGACTCGCGCAACAAGGGTTCGGTGAAATGGACACCTAAATTCATCAACAATATTCGGAAAAAAAACTACAAACCGGATTTCGGAGTTTTTCCTTTACTTGTGCTACATGACATTGCCGATCAAGTGATAAGGCCTAAGTTATTGAGAGTTGTCACAAATCTACGGGGTGAATAATTATATCTGTATTCTGTTATGTTTGTGTGTTTTTATTCCTATGGATATTGAAAAATATATTATCTTCAATATCCATCCATACGGATTTAAGATGTACAAAAATTTTGAAATGGGTTTTATAGTTTTGCTCAAAGATCCCTAAAATTCAGTTCAAGTAATGGCACCAATACAGTCTACATCAAGTTTACTGGTATATCGGTGAACTTATATATAACTACTTTATAGTCAATGGCACTACAGTGGTTCATCAAAAGTCTTCTCTCTGGCCTCTGGCCTTAATAATTGTACATGTGTGAGTATTTATACTGCTGGCGGCATTAAGTAGCCTTGTTAAACGCTCACCGGGGTGCTATAGGCTGCCACCATTTTGTAAATATTTTATAACCTAAAAATATTATCCTTCTAACCCATTTATAAAAGTAATAGACCTATATAATAATAATTAACTTAATCCAATACTTCCCAACCAATACTGTTATGTTAATTATGTAAAATTCATTCTATACTAAGAATACAAAATTATTTTGGTTATTTCACACAATAACATTTTATATCAAAATCACAAAATATCAAAGGCGCGTGAAAATTTTCAAAGAAACTTATATAGATATTTACAGTAAACTACATTGCGCAGTAACATTTGAAGGTATGAAATAAAAAAAGAGTCAAAACCTAACCCAGTATTATAAATTTTGTTTTAAAAATGGTGTCACGCACTGAGTTTTGACATCTTCGTTCATATTATATTGCGAGCCAAAGTTGATAAATTGCAACGACGGGACGTTCAGAGTATTATAACAATTAGTACCGTGGCATTAAATACGTTTTTGCAATGATGTAGGGTTTATTTAAGTTCTAACTGTGAACCCTTATGTAGCTCCAATCATTCTTTTACTACAATCTAATGCTGGTATAATGCTTTTGTAATGTAATTAGCATCTTCACTATCAATGTCATTGCCAGTGTAATGCTTCTGTAATGCGATTGGCAACTTCGTCGACCGTAATAATGTTTCTTTAATGCAACTGGTACTTTCTTTGACCACAATAATGCTTCTTTAATGCCAATGGTACTTTATTTGACCACAATAATGCTAATATAATGCGCCTGTAATGCGATTAAACAACTAATGTGAACATATTAAGGATCTAAAGCCATATAATTTGTGCCCAAATAAGCATTACAGTAGCCGTATAAACGTTTGTAATGCTACTATGGAACTAAATCAAAATGCGAAAACGATACAAAAATGCTGTAAGTTGGCCGTTATAATGCTTTGATGTGTTACTTGGGAACTATATATCACACGTCAGGGTTGAAATAAAAAAAAACCACTTCCCTCTTTACATTAGGGCTACCCTAATAAAACATTTTTTTCCAATTTTTATTTTACTACTTTGTCGGCGTGATTGATATACATATTGGTACCAAATTTCAGCTTTCTAGTGCTAACGGTCACAGAGATTAAGCGAGGACGGACAGACGGACAGACATGGCGAAACTATAGGGTTCTTAGTTGACTATGGAACCCTAAAAAACTAAATTTGCCGATTCCGAATTCCCGGGATTTTTTCGATACAAATTGCTTTCCATAATAACCAACACCTACACGTTAGGTAAATATGCATCTGATTATCCGTTCACTAGTTATATAATCGAAGTTTTTCGTTGCACTGTTATCAAATACTTACTCAGATTGGAGTAAAAAAAATCCTATATATTTTACCTTAAGGAATCATTCCTTTATAATATATAAAAAAAAGAATCAAAAATGCACTCGAATATTTTCTAAAATTCGCTCGTCATAGTCGGGAATCGAACCGGCTAAAAAAAACCTAACATCCTGGCAAAATTTCATGATTTTCCTATAACTAATCATATTTGTTTGAAGCAATGACCTAGCTAAAAATTGACGTCATAAAAGTTCAGTTTGTTGTTTTTTTTTTCGTTTCCGCCCGTTCGATTCTCGGGTGTGACAAGTTTTTATGGGCCCTGGATACAAAAAAACTATTACTAAACTATTTTAACTCGATCAAAGGAATGTTTCTTTTAAGTAAAATAATCTGTCTTGACGATTTAAGTATGATACGATATAACTATGCTTACTTTTTGAAAACGCATAAGTAACTGCGGTGTATTTACCGTTGCCACAAGAAATTTTTAGATAAACATTCATTAATTAAGATCAAAATGCCGTAAAAAATATTTTTCTGTACCTGCCCTTCACTTTTTTGTGTCATCAAATCAAAAAAAGCTTTTTCCAAAAAAAAGATAACCGACTTCAAAAACTAAATGCACAATAATAACTTAATAACTATTTCGGTTAAAAATGGCAGCGATTGCGTATTGTTTTGTTAGTAGCACTACTTTTTAGCATTGCTAACGTAAAACTACACATAATACGGTTTTCCGGATTTTGAAAGAGGACAAATGGACAATTTAAGAGCCGGTCCAATTCAGGCAACTCGACTTCAGACTAGCAGTATTGAAAAATGGTTGTGTAAAACAGTTAGGTATTTTACAATTCGCCTGCGACTGCGACACATACATGAAAGTTGAAACAAAGCAAAGAACTATTAAATTTCCTAAACATTATTACATTTTCATTTCTTTGTGTTGCAATAAGATATTGTTATGTTAATAGGCTAAACCTTCGATTTAAATTACAGATAAAAGCTTATACGGAAGGTTCCACCACTCCGGTGGAAATATACTACGGAGTGCCGTATGCAACGCCCCCAAAAGGCCGATATAGATTTTCAGTAAGTACTTTTATCCTTTTAAATTTTGTAAATGTAACTACGTTTACTGACATACCCATCATCCCTCAAATTATAATAAAACGATTTGGTTTGACAGGCTATTGTCTACCGCACAGAGGAATATTCTGTTGTCTACCGTATCGTCCAATAGATTCCAGCGACCTTTACTAGGTCGCTGAATCTTTGTTTGTAGGGCCTAACCAAACGTATAATTAATAATGGTGCCGATTCTCTTATTCACAAACTAAGTGCATCTTTCTCTTTTCATTTCATTAAGAAAAGGACAGAAGATAAAATAATTGTTAAGTCCTGTCAAATTTAGACACTCCATAGATAGGTAGGTAATTTAGACTTGATTTGAAAACACTTCAAATACGTCGATTTACGTCAGGCGCTGTCTAATTTGACAGGAATAAACTAAAATGTATCTTTTGTCCTTTTCTTTAAGAAATGGAAAGAGAAAGATGTACTTAACTAAAATTTAGTTAAGTTTGTGTACAAGAACCACCAACCAATATCTTTTCAAGAATTTAATGACAAAAGTTCACAAAATGTTGGGGTAACTCTGGGAGCTATGAATTGGAGTAGCTGTGCGGATTGTGTTATTAAACACTAGCTTTTGCCCTCAACTTCCTCTGCGTGGATTCTCGGGTCCCACTGTCCCAGACTATATCTGTGCCAAACAAAACATTCGAATCAGTGATTTAGGCGTGAAGAAGAGATAGACAGACAGAGTTACTTTCGCTTTTGTAATATTAGTACGGTACGGACAGAAAGGACACTTTTCATCCCGGAAATCCCCCGGGAACGGGAACTATTATTTCACGCGGACGAAGTCGCGGGCAAAAAAAGCTACTTTATAATATTAGTACGGAAGTACGGATTATGTACTTACTGAGGGTACTCATTGGATTGTGCCGAAGTTTCTAAAACTGCAAAGTGCAAATTGTTTTTGTTCAGTAATTTTTAATTTTCTTAAGGCCTACTTTAGGTTAGGGCTACCTCTGCTTATCTGTGGAAATCCATATCGTTGAGCGAGTTTAGATGAAACGAGAATAGGTGTAACCCTAAAATTTAATTTCAGACTAGACTTAGTTAACTATTCTTTTGCCGGAATAAATCGATGATCCCTAACTAAAAACCACATTAGCAATTTTCATACATTGCTAAACCAAAAAATAATAATAAAATATATGTCGGAGTATAGACGAGGGGGTGGTGTAGACCACATCAGGAATGGCTTTTCTTTATTATCTTGGTGTATATCAAAACACAGCAAAGTTACTTGATTCAATCAGTACACAGATTGGTACACACACTAAAGGTTCTACATCACTATACTCTTCGCACAATGATTAGTCTTTACTTAATTGCATTACACAATGATTACAATCAGAACTCTATTAGAAACGGAGAACAGTTCCCCGGTGCGCGCACACGTCTTATTTCAGCCCTATCTGAATTTCATCTCCTGGTCCTGTCGAGTGCCGCGCCGAGACTCTGTTAAACGATAATGTAAACAATGCTTCACTATCGCTTGTGTTTCCATAGCGTCCATTGATGACCTTCCGACACGGCCATCCTGCGATGCACACGTCCTCGTGTGTTCAGTCTTAAATAGACATGAGCATACAAAGTATCATCTGCTCGGCCAATTCTGACCTTTAAGTAAAGGTAATTCTAATTTCAAAATCTTCATCTCCATAAGATGGTTTATCAACACATTACGGTACACTCAAAATAAAAGTGCCAATAACACCGTAAATAGCACTAAGAATACTATGCCTGTCGTAAATCTTTTGAGTATCGAGTTACCACTTGTATGTAACCCTCATCCCATCACAAAAACAACACAACACATTTTGTGTTAAACTTTTACAAACGTAATGAATACAGCACTACATCAAATAAACAACATCACCAAACGTTACCAGTGTTCGTGGATTTCAAACGCGGTGCAGACTCACACTGAGAATCACCTCACTAGCGCAGACTTAGAGTGAACCGCCCGTAGCGCAGACTCGTACAGAGAATCGCTCGGAACGCAAACTCACACTAAGAATCGCCCACAGCGCAGACTCACACAGAGAATCGCCTTACTAGCGCAGACTCACACAGAGAATCGCCTTACTTGCGCAGACTCACACAGAGAATCGCATTTCTAGCGCAGACTCACACAGAGAATCGCCTTACTTGCGCAGACTCACACAGAGAATCGCATTTCTAGCGCAGACTCACACAGAGAATCGCCTTACTTGCGCAGACTCACACAGAGAATCGCATTACTAGCGCAGACTCACACAGAGAATCGCCTTACTTGCACAGACTCACACAGAGAATCGCATTACTAGCGCAGACTCACACAGAGAATCGCCTTACTTGCGCAGACTCACACAGAGAATCGCATTACTAGCGCAGACTCACACAGAGAATCGCCTTACTTGCGCAGACTCACACAGAGAATCGCTCGGAGCGCGGACTCACGCTGAGAATCGCCCACAGCCCGCCATCGGGGTTCACAACATCCCAGCTGTATCAATACAACCTTCACAGCTCCCTGTATGATGACAGACGGAACCAGTTGCATCAATACAACTATCCCAGCTCCCTGTATGACGACAGACGGAACTTTCACGGAAACACCTTACAGGCAACAATTCCGGCAATCACAATTGCCCGGCAATTCCACACGTAGCCCAGCCGTCTACTCACGGTCATGGCTACCTTGGTGCCACATGTCGTAACTCAATGCAAGCTGTTCATTCAATTACCGATTGTTTCTTATCATTATCACTCACAATTTGTTTTCATCAAACTTATCTTGATCTCTAGGCATTATTCTTAGTCTATCATGGCATGTCATACCGTCATAAGTATGCTGGCTTGTACCTACGATGATAATTTAAAACGCAACCAATTAAATCAATTACCATTCAAAATATCAATGATCTTGAACAGTCCACTCTCAATAGTTCAATTTCAATAAACACAATATCACATAATAGAGAATTTGTAAACCTATTTCAAATTTAACATTCTCGCACGTCATTAACGTCGTGGGTCGCTCTACTGTATCGCAGATCAGCTCAAGTGGGTCTGTTTTTGTGGTCCCATTGAGTGTGCAATCAATTACCAGCCAAATCTCACCTACCGCATTACCAAGAATTTTTATCTATGGCAGTACCAATTTATTCGTACCTAAACGATAGGTAAACATTTGTATCTTGCGATACCTAAACACATTTTATAGCATTAGCTAGACCATTTTCAATCAGACCGCTATTTAATTTATCGACTATGTCTGAAATGTCTTTCACCAACCAATATCCAATTTGATAAAAGCTCTTTTAAAACAAAACACAATTACGTAACTGTGTGTTCTAAATCATTAAGTTTGATTATAAAACAAATCTACATGAGCCATTTGTTTACCTGAATATAAACCACTCAATCACCCGATTGTTGAACTGCCCAATAACAATTAGAGGTACAACTCTTATCCAATGAGTTCCAATTAGTTAACTTTACGGCTAAACAAATATTGAAGGAAGTGTTTAGTTGCATTAACAATAACAATCGTTTCACCGTATAAATGGATTAGAGACCCCGCCGCCAAATTTCTTTTAACGTTAAAGAAACCACTTGACGCTTGTCGTCTAGCACTTAATAAAGTATACCAAAACATTCTTCAGCACTTTCGTCCGTGTGAAGTTCAACCTGTTATTGTCGGCCAAATATTATAACTATGAGTTCTTTTGTTAGCAATACCGATAACGTTGTTTCGAATTTCTTTCTTGCAGTCAGACCACTTAAATGGTTCTATTTTTAGACGTCATCTAATACAAAGGTCCCTTTTTTAATAAGTAACTATGCATAGGATACACTGAAGGAGACATGTCACAAGCCATTAATAAGGCTAGGTCCTGTTTGTGCAAATCTTTCAGTCACTGCTAAAAGAGAGAGCTTCAACTTTTAGTACATTTGGCATCGTTTCGCGCCTGTACTTTATATCTTATGATCTCTAATTTACTCTTTGAAAAGAGCACTTGTTAAGATTCATAGTGAACTCTGCTTTTGTTAGTACGACCACAGTACTATTGTTTCCAACAGGATAATTGTATCGTCTGCATGAAATTTTACACAAGAACATACTTGGTTGCCTAGAACCTAGGTCTTCAGTTAATTTAACCCTGAACCTGAACAATGTCGTATGTAGTATCTCCAATAAGAACATCTTTTATAGCTGGACCACCAACACATAACATTAAAGCGTTTTGTCATAATTGACAACTAAATTGTGGCTTAACACTCTCGCAGCAATTATAAGGCTGCAAATGTAAATATCAGGCAAGACATGAGACAAAATCTCTATAGTTACGATCATATCTCATTAAACACAAACTTCGGCACTGAATATTGCTACTTGGCTTTTAACTGAGGCCACACTTTGACATTTATTAGCGAACCTTCAGCACCCGAATCAAAATGAAAGCAACACACCTGATCATCGCTGAGTTGTCCTGCAAGAAGCTCCACCTCGCACATAATATTCACGCGTTTCTCCTTTTACCCTGAGCTGCCTATCGTCAACCGGCACTACCGCTGCTGGTTCCACGGCACGGCCTGCTCTGCATTGGGATGTCATGTGACAGCTTCCTCGCCTTTGTAGCGAAGTAAAGACCGCGGACTGCTAAAGTTTTACTTCATCTTTCGTTTGTAGATTCTGGATTTATGAAGGTTTCCAACTTAATAGTTAAAAGCTTTCCACAATGATATTATTTTGTTAGACTTCCAGAATCACTTTTCAATATCTTCCGAAGTATCAAACCGCTAATAAAAACAGCTTCTCGAATTGTTCATAAGTGGGAACATGTCGCCCTCATGTCATGTGTTCTTCATGTTTATATAAGAGTTGCCTTTTTTTGTTGAAACGTCAGTAGCCCAACTAGTTTAAGTGCAATCTTTATGTGATAACCACACACACCACACACACCAAGATTATCAATAATTTAATTTTCTGAATCAAACTTAGATAATTTGACTTGTTTACTCACATGAACTATTTTCAAAGTTACTTGTTACTTTAAAAATATTCACTCATCTGCATTTCAATATTTTCTGCCACTGCCTCTGCATTTTCTTTCTCTTCTTTGTGGGGTTTTCTTTAAGTTCTGATCCCACTCTGATGTCGGAGTATAGACGAGGGGGTGGTGTAGACCACATCAGGAATGGCTTTTCTTTATTATCTTGGTGTATATCAAAACACAGCAAAGTTACTTGATTCAATCAGTACACAGATTGGTACACACACTAAAGGTTCTACATCACTATACTCTTCGCACAATGATTAGTCTTTACTTAATTGCATTACACAATGATTACAATCAGAACTCTATTAGAAACGGAGAACAGTTCCCCGGTGCGCGCACACTTCTTATTTCAGCCCTATCTGAATTTCATCTCCTGGTCCTGTCGAGTGCCGCGCCGAGACTCTGTTAAACGATAATGTAAACAATGCTTCACTATCGCTTGCGTTTCCATAGCGTCCATTGATGACCTTCCGACATATATATTATAATATGTTGCTTACACCGCGCTGACCCATGCAATGTGTGTTGGTGTCATTATATCATTAAAGGATTTGAAAGTCGGTGGCTTCTCTTCTGTCGATTTGTGTTGCCACTGACTTCCGAAATAGTTATTTTTATGTGCTTTTAGTTTTTGAAGTGTGTTATCTTTTTTTTGGAAAAAGCTTCTTAGATTTAATAGGTAGAGGAATGCGTACATCTCACAAAAAAATGTCTTATGTCAAATATCTTATTTGGTTATTCACTTTTAACGCGAGATTCTGTTGTTTTTGTTTAACTAGCTGTTCCTCGCGGTTTCGCCCGCGTTACCTTAGGTTTTTGGTTACGGCCTCGCTCCCGTGGGACATAGGGATAATGTAGCTTTCGTATGGTGAAAGAGTTTTTAAAATCGGTCCAGTAGTTTTTAAGCCTATTCATTACAATCAAACAAGCAAAGTTTTCCTTTTTATAATATTTAGTATAGAATAGACTAGCTAGGCGGTAGTTGAATCGTTTTTCCGGGATTGATCGAGCTTCATTTGTGGGTGCTTTTCTGGTGGACTCTACTGTTGATTATGGCTTTCCGGAGGTTGCGGAATAGTTATAATAGTTACCGTGACCCCGGAACATAAAGTGCAACCGAAAGGACATGAGTGGGATTTAGTCAGTAAAAGTCTGACTCCGTCCCGTCTCGCCCAGGATGGGAGAAATCATATAATGGTTACCAACTCAACAAAAAAAACCGGCCAAGAGCGTGTCACCACGCTCAATGTAGGGTTCCGTAGTTTTCCGTCCGTCACAATAAGTGTTCCCACTTATAAGTGTAAAAAAAGACTATTTGTTATGTTGACATGCTAAGCACGCAGAAATTATTTTGTACAACCTTTGTGTCTTTTTTATACAAAAACTGTTCTTTCTATCAAGTTCAAAATAATTTTCCTAGAAAGTCCTTATAAAGTTCTACTTTCCAGATTTTTTTCATATTTTTTAAACCTACGGGTCAAAAGTTAAGAGGGCGCTTTGATTTTTCCACTTGGAGCGATTATTTCCGAAGTCATTGACACTATCAAAAAATGATAAACCCCTATTCATTTTTAAATACCTATCCAACAATATATCACACGTTAGTGTTGAAATGAAAAAAAAAACACTTCTCATTTTATATACTTATAGGGGGGCTACCCTAAAAAATTTTTTTTTTTTTCAATTTTTATTTTACCACTTTTTCGGCGTGATTGATATACATATATATTGGTATCAAATTTCAGCTTTCTAGTGTTAACGGTCACAGGGATTAAGCGAGGACGGACAGACAGACGGACAGACATGGCGAAACTATAAGGGTTCCTAGTTGACTACGAAACCCTAAAAATGGCTTTTAGAAGTTGTAGAGGTTGGATAAAGTATGTTATTCGGGTGTTTCTTTGTTTTAGGCTCCAGAACGGCACACAGGTTGGAGACGAACCTTGTTTGCCCATCGAATACCTCCCCATTGTCCTCACGTTGGAGACAGTGATAAAGATAATTACAGTGAAGATTGTCTATTTCTAAATATATGGACCCCTCGGGTAAGACTTTTAACTTTTTTGGTACACTTACATATTCATTTCTGCTAATTGTTTGCGCCCGGTCTGATTATCTGTCCCTAATTCTCTTCCCTTACCCTTCTCAAAGATTTTTTGTTATTTCAACATAAGGTCCTCACCCGACCCGAGGTTGCGGAATAGTTATAATAAGTAGTTACCGTGGCCCCGGAACATAAAGGGCAACCGAAGGAACATGAGTGGGCTTTATTCATTAAAAGTCTGACACTCCCACCCCGTCCAGGACGGGAGAAGTCATTTGATGATTTCCCACCCCCACCCCACTCAACAAAAAAAAAGTCCTCACCCGACTATAAAGCGTGCGCATACACTACGAAATTCGCACAACCGTTTTTAAATTTTCATGTGTTCTAATAATCTAAGCAATCATTAGGTCAACTGTCTGTCAACGTAACGTAAAAACAGAATTGTCGGATCATTTTAAGTCTCCTTTAAAACATTTTTTTTTCATCCCGGTACCAATTAATTTAGAGCACAATAACCTTAACTGACCTTAAGTAGGTACTAGTATTGAAAATATTATCAAGCCTACCGATGTATAACGTTGTTCCAGGTAGCGTTCCGATGGTAAAACTCTACCCGTGGTTGTTATATTATACAGCGAATCTTGGATAAAGGGTGGTGTATCTCTGCCTTGCCAAGAATTAGCGGCCGAAGGCGTAGTGGTAGTCACTGTAATGTATCGCTTACACTTACTTGGCTTTTTCACACTGCGTTCGATTTCGGCTCGCGGAAATCTTGCATTATTGGATCAATATCTGGCACTCTTGTGGGTGCGTGACAATATTGCTGCATTTGGTGGAGACCCTACTGCAATAACTTTGCTTGGTCATTCCGCTGGTGCTGACAGTGTGCTGCATCATATTATATCGCCTCGATCCATCGGTAAGTTGCCATAATGACATTTACCTTAGGATAGAGAACTGCTTTCATTGGTCACAGATAGAGATTTAGGTAATGTTTTCATCCACAGGTTTATTTCAAAGGGCACTTATAATGTCACCTTTCGATGTTTGGAAAGCAATGAATGAACAAAAAGTTGTAGAAGTCAGTGAAGTTGAACAAATATCACGTGAAATTGCACGATCACTCGGCTGTAACAGTGACACAGATCACGAAATTCTACATTGTATGCGCGAACGTCCTTTATCGGATATTATGTCGTTATATTCGGTAATACATAAAGTTATTGTATTGACATAGCAATTACAATTTGTGAGTTTAGACTTAAATATGCTTACTTTGACAGAACGACAGTTGGAGTGGAGTTATGCAGCCGATACCTGATGGTTTTTTACCAGATTCTGAACAGTTCTTACCAACTTCATTGCTAGTAGCTCTATCCAAAACTACGCAACCTACTACTACGAAAATCGACGTAATTTTAGGAGCTAACGACCTTGAAGCTTTAAATTATAACGGTATATTTGTTTCCTTTTTTATTAAGGCCTATTTCAGAAAGTCGACCGTTCAGATGTTCTAAGTAAATAAGTATAAGTACCCAAGAAGCATTAAGTTCTGTAGTTATTCTAGGTTTATGCATTTTTTAACCCTATGGAAATTGTATTAATTTGTACGCATTTGGACGCAGTTTATAGGACTTTTACGCTCTGTGGTCGTTGTGTTACAGTCCGGTAATGTGCCATCTGATTCTTTAATTAACTTATTAGTTGCTTTTACAGGATGTATTGTCCTAAAAAAAGTTCCGGTAAACGCACTAACAAAAAGCGACTAGTCCTCTATCAATCTAGTGGGAGGCGCAAACTATCTAACGGGTACTGCTTCCAGTGCGGGGCAGTGGTCCAACTGCTATGTCCAACTATATAGTTGGACCATGGGTATTTACTAGGGGCAGTTGTCCAACTTTAAATTTAGTTGGAACGCAGCACCGTCTGAGTGTTTCGTTCAATTTCAATGTCAATAAATGTACTAATATTGTGTAATAATGTACCTAATGTTATAAGAATAGTGGCAGAATTGCAGTTAAAAACTTTTTTAAATTTTCTTCATTAATTTGATTTCGACATACCTACTTAGATGAAAACTGGGCAGTATAGAGATACATACAAATGGCCTGTTACTCTAGTGATGACAAAGCTAGGATAGATAATGGTTTCGTGCTAACAATCTATTACAAGTCGCGTCTCAGACAAACCAATCCTTCAATATACTTTAACTAACTTACTTACTTACGTAAATTATTATTATTGTAGTTTAAAGTCAGAACCCACTAGATATTTATTTATTTTAAAACTTTATGCACATTTAAAAAACAATGCACAACGGCGGACTTAATGCCATGGGCATTATCTACCAGTCTACCTTAGGGTGATGCAGAGACAAAACATGGCAGGTGCAAAGATATAAATAAGATTTCATAAGTACCAGTTGAATATATAAAAATACACATATATTATATAGTAATAAATACATATCTATACTAATATTATAAAGAGGTAAAATTTGTAAGTTTGTAAATTTGTAGGTTTGTAAGTTTGTATGTAGGGGGTAATCTCTAGAACTTCTGGTCCGATTTGAAAAATTCTTTCAGTGTTAGATAGCCCATTTATCGAGGAATGCTATAGGCCATATACCATCACGCTACGACCCACGGGAGCGGAGCAGTAACGAAAAATGCGGGTGAAACCGCAGGGGACAGCTAGTTATATACATACATATACATAACAAAGTCATTGAGATATATAATTACTAAGGTGGTGAAGAACTGCAAATTAACTATTAATTGAATCTGCCAAATCCTTTAGTAGGTGTTCACGAGATTTTATCTTAAAAGTAAATCGACTGGTCACCGTCCTGATATTCTGAAGAAGCGCATTCCAAAAAAAACCGCCTGAACAAGAAAAGAAGATTTAAGAAAGCCAGAGCGGTGAAATGGACATCGAAGAAGGCGGTTATTAGAGGAACGAAGATTTTTGGTATGCGCAGAGCATAAGTATTGAAAGTGAGTAGTCAGGTAAGAAGGAGAACAGGGATTATTTAAAAGAGAAAACAAGGTTGTCAGAGTCCTTAACGCTCTGCGCTGTCTGATAGGTAACCATTTTAGGATCGACCGATAAGCGGAGACATGATCATACTTGCGAAGATTAAACAAGAATCGAATGCAATTATTGAGAAGTCGGTCAAGTTTATTCAGTAGATCTGCATTCAGGTCGAAGTAGCACACATCACCATAATTAAGGATTGGGAATATGAGGGATTGAACAAGCATTGCCTTTATGTGTGATGGAAGAACATTTTTCAGCCTATACAGCGACCGCAACGGTGACTTTTTTGCTCAGAGTCGCAACCCGCTTTCGCCAGTCCAGGCAAGTGTCAACATGTAGACCCAAATCCTTGACGTCGGAGCTGAACGGAATAACTGTGCCATCGAAGGTAACAGGAGGCACTACTAAACCACTCAGTCACAGATACAGATGATACGCACACTGAAGCTCGGTGGTTATAAGATCTATAAAAATAGAGAACAAAAGTGGAGATAATATACCGCCTTGAGGGACGCCAGAAGCAAGATCAAACCAACTGGAAGAAGAATCTCTCGCAAGGACTAATTGCTGACGCCCCCGAAAATATGATGAAAACCAATCCAGGACCTCAGGAGAAACCATTAAATAGGATAGGACGGATAAGAGGACTTCGTGACTGACGGTATTGAAAGCATTCGAAAAATCTATCAAAACTAAAATAGAAACTTTAGTATCTTCCATTCCCCGCCCTATATCGTCAGTCACTTTAAGGAGAGCAGAAACAGTACTGAGACTAGGCCTGAACCCGGATTGGAAAGGTCTAATAAGGGAGTTTTGGAGAACGAAGTGAGAGAACTGCTTATGAACACAGGCCTCAAGTACTTTAGATAGAAAGGGAAGGATAGAAATTGGTCTGTAGTGACTGGGAAGGGAGGGATTTGGTATTTTAGGGAGTGGACGAACATGAGCTTTCCTCCATAACGAAGGAAAAACACAGGAGTACAGGGAGAAGTTAATGACATGGGAGATGGCAGGAAGGAGCTGATCAAGAGCCGTCACAATCATGTAACGACTAATGTTGTCACAACCCACAGCTTTGGATTTTATGGAAAGGATTATCTTCCTGATCTCTCCCGGATCGACTGGGGTGAAGGCAAAGGGTGTTATCTTGGGACGCGGCAGACCATCAAGATAATGAATAGTTTGACATTTAGTTGAACTATCAAGATATTTGCATGTCTAATTTTTGACTAAGTGTTTGAAACATGTACTAGTTTTAAAATCTCATCTTGTACAACACTTATGGCAAATAAATTATATTATTATTCCATTAAAATACATACTAATTACATTTTTAAATATTGATATTAAAATAATAAAAACATTTAAAAATATAAATAATAGTAGCCCACCGGCATCGGGAACAGGGTCCAAGCTACCGGTGGTCAAGGTTCTAGAGAGACGAACCTCCGGACAATGCGCGCCGTGTCCAAGAGTACCGCCTTCTGTATCAGGCCCTTGATCCAGCTGCCTAGCGAGAGCCTCCTTAGGTGTTGATCGAGGCTCTTAGCTATAATGCCATTGCCAATGCAATCCCGGAAGTACGGTCAAGATCCCTACCAGCATCTTACTGGAATACTTCCTTCCCCCGAGCACGTTTGCTCTTGCGAATCTCCACTCAAACCAGCCAATGAAGGCAAGAGTGAGGTGGGAGCCTTGTTCCTCGTCAGCGCTCACTCTGGCCGCCCAGTTAAGGCAAGCCAGAGATAAATTATTATTATTGTTACGAGCTGGGGTTCGGGATAAATTAAAATAACAGTTTTACTCGAAAAAACACGATTAACTTTATTAAGAATTCACAAACACAAAAAACACTTTACTAACACAGCACTACACAAAACACACACTTCGTATCGCAGTCGTAGTTCCGCTTCGCGGCGATGTTCACCGTTTCGTTTCCAAAACTGAACTGAGACGGCGCGGGGACCGTCAGCTATTTATATCGTCCGGTCACATTTTCTAGAAAGTTCGACAACCCGAGGTACCCAGGTCCATTCGAGAACATTCCAGTAACATCGCGAATGATCGACGATGATCTGGAAGTTTCTCGAATGACCCCTCGGAACTCCATCGAACGTTCTAGAACGTTGTGGAACTTTCCCGAATTTTCTAGTAAATGTGCCCGGAACAATCGGCACTTGCGTCACCAATACCTACCTAAGTAACACTGCCCTCTCCCATTATTCCCGTAGTATCGTGCCAGACGATCTACATGAACAATTTTAGGAGCAGTTCTCGTACTCTTTCGTACCCGGTAGGTGACGTCGTTGATTTTGGTCACAATTTGGTATGGTCCGTCCCATTTTGCCTGTAGTTTAGGCGACTTCCCTTTACTACGCACTGGGTTATGCAACCACACCAGTGAACCTTCATCAAATCCGCTATTGTTCATCTTCCGGTCATAGCGAGTTTTCATCCTCTCAGACATCTGCTGACCTGACTGTCTGACATGCTCATATACGTCATTCATCTTGTTACGCAGGTCATTGGCATAATCTGTTATGCTGCTTGGTGAATCAGGGGGGATGCCAGTTATTAAATCTGCCGGTAACCGCAACTCTCTTCCAAAGTTTGCAAAGGCTGGTGTCACAGTTGTGCTTTCGTGAACAGCACTTCTGTAGGACAGAAGAAATCCGTTGTCTGCTCGCTACAACTTTGGCCAGATATCGTTCCAGTGTCTGATTAAATCTTTCCACCATTCCATCAGATTGTGGGTGATATGACGTGGTTCTAGTTTTATGAGTACCCATTACGCGACATGTTTCCTGGAAAACTTGAGATTCGAAATTTCTTCCTTGGTCGCTGTGGATTTCTAAGGGTACCCCGAACCGACAAAAGACTTCGTGGACTAATTTGTCGGCAACTGTCAAAGCTTCTTGATTAGGAATAGCGAAAACTTCCGGCCATTTCGTGAAATAGTCCATGACAACCAAGAAGTACTTGTTTCCGCTTTCACTTTCAGGGAATGGGCCAGCGACGTCTAGTGCTATTCGTTCCCAGGGGGCTCCTACATTGTGCACTTTCAGTGCTCCTCTGCTGCGTGTTTGAGGTCCTTTTACTGCCGCACAACTGGTACATTTGCGACACCAATCTTCAACATCCTCTCGACAATGGATCCAATAAAACCGTTCTCGGATCTTCAACAGAGTCCTTTTTACCCCCATGTGTCCTCCGGAACATCCATCGTGGTAGAGCCGAAGAATTTCTGGTACCTTCGATTTCGGCACGACCATTTGCAGATGGCACTTGTCTCCACGAGCATTTTCCCATTTACGGCACAAGACACCATCTTGGAGTACCAAGCTTTCCCACTGTGCCCAATAGCTCTTTGTGGTTGTACTCATTGCTGCAACATCGCACCACCTCGGTTTAGGAGCATTAGCTTTAATCCATCCAAGAATTGGCTTGATATCCGAGTCATTCTGCTGAGCAAGTTGTAGAGTTTCCTTCCACTCATCACTAAGGTCTGTTCTTAGCATTCTGACAGGAACTGCTTCCTTAGCTTCTTGCCTGACACAATGCTTGCAATCCTCCGGACAAGGCCTTCGTGATAAAGCGTCTGCATTACCGTGAGACTTCCCACTGCGATGTTCAATTGAGAAGTGAAACTCTTGCAGCAGTTCAATCCATCTTGCTACTTGCCCTTCCGGATTCTTAAACTGTAGCAACCACTTCAATGCAGCATGCTTAGTTCGAAGGTGGAATTTGCGTCCCAATAAATACTTGCTGAAATGCTGCAAAGTCTTCACAACGGCGAGGAGTTCGCGTCTCGTGACACAATAGTTCCTTTCCGGTTTCGATAAAGACTTGCTGAAGTAAGCTATCACAACTTCATGATCTCCTTTTCGTTGAAACAACACACCGCCAATTCCAGTATTACTCGCATCCGTGTCAATTATGAAATCATTTTCTGTATCAGGATAGCCCAAAATCGGAGTATTACACAACCGTTTCTTTAACTCCTCAAAAGCCATGTCACAGCTATCATCCCAACAGAAAGGTCTCTTCTCCTCGGTAAGCTTATGTAATGGTTTGGCGATGTCTGCAAAATTCTTGACAAACCTTCGATAGTACGAGCACAAACCCAAAAATGCTCTGACCTGCGTCTTATCCTTTGGAATTGGCCATTCCTTGACAGCGACGATTTTCTCTGGATCCGTTTGCACTCCTTCTTTAGACACAACGTGCCCCAGAAAACTAAACTGTTGTCTAAAGAAGGTGCACTTCTTTGGACTTAACTTAAGATTAGCTCCTCGGATTTTAGACAGCACTCGTTCCAGATTTTTAAGGTGGTCTTCAAATGTGCGGCCCACAATGATGATGTCATCTAAATAGACTAAACAAGCGTCTCCAATCAAACCAGTGAGTACCTGCTCCATTAACCTTTCAAAAGTTGCAGGAGCGTTGCACAATCCGAATGGCATAACATTAAATTGCCAAAGTCCTTTTCCCGTAGAGAATGCGGTTTTCTCCTTATCTTTAGGGTCAATTTCCACTTGCCAGTAGCCACTTTTTAGGTCCAACGTGCTAAACCACTTCATTCCTGACAGCGTGTCAAGAGTGTCGTCGATCCTGGGTAATGGATAGCTGTCTTTCTTTGTAATGTCATTCAGCCGACGATAATCCACACAAAACCGCATGCTGCGGTCCTTCTTTTTCACCAGGACCACAGGAGAACACCAGGGACTAGATGAAGGCTCTATAACACCATCCTTTACCATCCCTTCAATCATGGCGTCTACTTCCTTTTCTCTTGCCACTGGTAACCTTCTAGGTCGCTGACGAATAGGTAATTCATTTCCCGTGTTGATTCTGTGCTGAACTAATCCAGTCTTCCCTATGTCAGAGTCATGTGCAGAGAAAATATCGGCGTATTGAAGTAACATCTTCTTAGCCTTATCCATTTCTCTCGCAGATAAATCTGTGCGACAATCTTCCAGAAGATTCAAGATGTGAGAACTTGCATCTTGAGCAACGTTTCGAGAAGGCGGATGTTGGCAATTACGCATCCATGCTACTTCCTCACAGGTACCCGTATCAACGTACTTTTCTGGATAACTTGTGCTTGTTCACTTGGATTCAGGATGCGTACAGTTGCAACATCAACTGCTCGTACTAAGCTCCGTGCCATCTTCCATGGGAGGTTCTCGTCCAATCTTTCAATTAGAATGCATCTATTTTTCGGTCCAGTATTGCGTGGAAGGCTAACTGGAACTATCGATTCCGACCTGGGAGGAAGAACAGTCTTCTTCAAGCAGTGCACTTTCCCTGATGGTGCACCTTCCATGAAGACTTCTTCCGAACCACACTTCAGGACTCCCTGATTCACGTCGATCTTACAACAGTGCTGTCGCATAAAGTCTAATCCTAGGATGCACTCGTCTTCTATATCAGCCACGATGACTTTATGCCGATAAATTGTTCTACCCAGCTTCAACTTCACCTCTTTCTCGCCTCGAACGGGTATGTGCTGACCAGTAGCTGTTACTAAATTAATGTGGTCATACTTGCTGAAGAAGTCCCCAAGAAGACGATTTACTCGGGAACTGACTACCGTGCGAGAAGCTCCAGTGTCCAATGTCAACTTACATGGAATTACATCTTCCATTCACTTCACCTTTGATAACCAGGCTGTTCCCATTATGGGCTTGTGAGATCGATATCCTTGGGGCTCCTTGACCACCAGCCAGCACCCGCCCTGCAGTTCTGGCTTTTACTCGTTTCCCTGCTGCTGAGTAGTGGCAGCAGCCGCACTTCTTTCCCGGGTCTGATCTTCGCTGGAATCTCTTCGCTTAGGGCAACTCGTTCGAATATGACCTTTCTCCCCACAATTGTAGCATGTGGGACTGTACTTAGAACGGTCACGTGAAGATGCCGCAATCTCCCTGATGCGATGGGCACGGTGGTCTTGCCTCACTGCCTCCACCTCCAGTGCATTGGCCAAGGCTGCCTTCAAAGTCTCATGGTGCCCAAGTCTCACAGCAGCTCTGACTTCAAAGTCACGTATGCCATCGACGAACGCTTGCACCAAATTTCCCTCGATGAGAGCAGGCGCAGACTGGTAAGCCTTCCGTACCAGTTTTTCCACCTCCAGGGCCCACTGCTGCAGGTTTTCCCCGCTGCGCTGCACGCGATCTTTTAACTGAGCACGAAAGACGTGCTCCAGATGGGCGTCCCCGTACCGAGACTCCAAGGCTTCAATAAGCTGCCCATACGTGACATTATTGCCGAGTGCCTCTAAAACTGTTAACGCCTGGTCACGTAGGCCCAAGGTGAGTGCGGTCTTTGCCTGCGCATTCGTCCAGCCATTTGATTCTCTTACAGCTTCAAATTGAAGCTTGTACGCGGGCCAGGAAGATGTTCCGTCGAAAGGAGGCGCTTTAAATCCACGCACTGATGGTGCGGCAACAACAGGGGCCGCAATCTCACCTCCACCAGACTTCAGACATCCCAACGTTTTCTGGATGTCAGCGATCTTGGTTTCAGCCTCGAAGATGCGGTTCTCGTGAAGCTCAACCTTTTCCTTCACGGCTCCAATATCTTTGCCGAACGTCGCATGTAGGTCTTTGATCAGGAGGATCTGTTCCTCCTGTCGGCGGGCCTGCTCTTCCTTGTCGCGCTGCAGCTGTTCTTCCAAACGGCGGGCCTGTTCTTCTTGTCGGCAGGCCTGTTCTTCCTTGTCCCGCTTGAGCTGTTCTTCCAAACGGCGGGCTTGTTCCTGCAGCAGTACCATTAGAGCAGAAAGGTCCATGGTGGTTGATGCTGCAGAAGCACCAGATACCTGAGCTGACGCTGGCTCCGTCGTCGGCTGGCTACCACCCGGTACGTGTTCCGAGGTGGGGTCAAATCGCCTCTGGTCCACCTCTTGCTGGCGTTGGCTCCTCGTACGGATTCCTTCCGTGTCGTCCTTTGGTAAAACCGGCATAATTTATCCCTCACTTCTGACACCAATTTGTTACGAGCTGGAGTTCGGGATAAATTAAAATAACAGTTTTACTCGAAAAAACACGATTAACTTTATTAAGAATTCACAAACACAAAAAACACTTCACTAACACAGCACTACACAAAAGTCACAAAACACACACTTCGTATCGCAGTCGTAGTTCCGCTTCGCGGCGATGTTCACCGTTTCGTTTCCAAAACTGAACTGAGACGGCGCGGGGACCGTCAGCTATTTATATCGTCCGGTCACATTTTCTAGAAAGTTCGACAACCCGAGGTACCCAGGTGCATTCGAGAACATTCCAGTAACATCGCGAATGATCGACGATGATCTGGAAGTTTCTCGAATGACCCCTCGGAACTCCATCGAACGTTCTAGAACGTTGTGGAACTTTCCCGAATTTTCTAGTAAATGTGCCCGGAACAATCGGCACTTGCGTCACCAATACCTACCTACGTAACACTATTATTATCGAAGTATAACACATATATGTATATTCAAGACGATTATAGAAGTGAATGAATTTATAGAAGAAATAAGACCTTAATTTAAATAAGAATGAAATAAGGCCTTAATAATAATAATCTCGTAGCCAGGATTATTCATCAGCAACTTGCTTTGAAATACAGTCTTGTGGAATCGGAGGTGCCATACTACAGGTATGTGCCCGACCCAGTTCTTGATAATGGCGATATCACACTGTACTGGGATCGATCTATCATCACTGACAGGACTATTGTTGCCAATAAGCCTGATATAGTGGTGATAGATCGATTAGAGCGTCGCGCAATGATTGTTGATATTGCTGTCCCGCATGACAAGAACCTCGTGAAAGCTGAAAAAGATAAGCAATCAAAGTATCTTGACTTGGCTCGCGAGGTTGTCGACATGTGGGATGTGAATTCAGCAGTCATTGTGCCGATAGTCGTGACGGCTAATGGCGTAATAGCGAAGAGCCTCGACCAACATCTGAGGAGGCTCTCGCTAGGCAGTTGGATCAAGGGACTGATACAGAAGGCGGTACTCCTGGACACGGCGCGTATTGTCCGGAGGTTCTTCTCTCTGGAGCCCTGATCACCGGTAGCTTGGACCCTGTTCCCGATGCCGGTGGGCTACTATTTTTTATATTTTTAAATGTTTATATTTTATATTAATATTTAAAAATGTAATTTATATGTTATATACTTTAATAAATGAAATAATAATAAACCTTTATTTACAAATAAATAATAAACCTTAACAAGCTGTTATACAGGGTGTCCCACGGCAATGCCACATGGAGGGAAAGTACCTTAAATATTGTAGATAGAGCATTTTACTGAAAGAAGACATTTTTTGAATTTTGAAAACATTTTAAACTGCATTCATAGATATTTAAATAATTACATAGTTGAACCGGGAATCGAACCTGTTACTCGAGAATATTAATCAGCCGGTAGTTTTATCCTACAGATCGAAAGGCTTCATTACAAGGATTATTTTTTGCTAAATAACATAGTGTCAAAAATAAAAGAAAGACCATGAATTTTAACATTTTTAAACAAAATTAGTCAGTTTTTCAAATGCCCAACTTCTTGAATACAAAGTGATAACTTTTGATTATTTGGTTCCCTGACAATTTTTTGGTCTTGTTGTCGTGGATATTTATATAAATGATGCGTACTACTCAAGTGGGTAGATTAATTAGTAATAAGTAGTTATGATTGTCAGTTGTATGTCCTTACGGCAGTGTAGGCTTTTAACTTTTCAGAACAAAATTTTACATCAAATGTTAAAATTCACGGTCTTCCTTTTATTTGTGACACTATGTTATTTAGCAAAAAATAATCCTTATGTTGAAACCTTTCGATCGGTATAATAAAACTACAGGTTGATTTTTTTTCTCGAGGAACAAGTTTGATTCTCGGCCCAATCATTTAATTATTTAAAAAAGTATGCAATTTAAATTGTTTTTAAAATTCAAATAATGTCTTCTTTCAGTCAAATGTTCTATCTACAAGATTTAAGATACTTTCCCTCCATGTGGCATAGCCGTGGGACGAAGCGCTAAACTGCGAGCAAAAATCCTTTGTAAATATCATTTTAATTTTAATATATTATGAGACGCTGTAGTAAAATTAGTGATCTTAGCCAAAGCGTCGATTAGATATCAATTAGACGTGAAGCCTTGTTACAAGTCGATCACTAGGTATATGACTATAGTGCTACTTGGGTAGTTATCTATTTTGTAAACAGCAAATTCACAATTCAATCCGTGATATAATTACCAAATTTTTCTAATTATCTAATTTTTGTGTTATTCCAGTTATCAAATACGAAGAATTAATGAAACAAATCAAAGTTTATGCCTCCGAGTCCGCAAATTACAAGGTCATATCCGAAAGCCTACGCCTATTTTCTTTGGACCGACCAGAAACATTACCCATGGTAAAGAACAAACCTTGCGGAGATGCAGAATGGTTATAATAGTTACCGTGACCCCGGAACATAAAGGGCAACCGAAGGAACATGAGTGGGTTTTAGTCAGTAAAAGTCTGACACGCCTTCCCGCCCCGCCCAGGACGGGAGAAGTCATTTGATGATTTAACACTCCCAAAAAAAAATAGTAAAGAACAAAGAGCAGTTCATACAGACACATTAGTGCCAATTCCCTCGTTCACAAACTAAACTAAATTTAAGTTCAGTGTATCTTTTAAAAAAAAAATTTAGAGCTGTCAAATTAAGACACTCGACGTCGACACATAATTTAGACGCGTTTAAAAACATGGCCATTAAAAATACGTCGATTTACTTCGTGCGCTTTCTAATTTGGCAGGAAGTATCTTATGTCCATTTCTTTATGAAATGGAAAGAGAAAGATGCACATAGCTTAAATTTAGTTAGTTTAGTTTGTCAACAAAAGAATCGGCACCGTATTAAAAACATTCTGAACCTCAAATAATTTTATATTCAAAGGCACATGAATGCAATAAATGATACTGAATACACAATGGCACTAATAATCTTCATCTCGCTAGCTTTTTCCCAACTGTGTTGAGGTCGGTTTTCAGCCTAACCGAATTCAGCTGGATACCGGTGTTTTACGTGGAGCGACTGCCTATCAGACCTCCACAACCCAGTAACTGGGCGACACTCAATTAAAAATAAATTGATAGTACCTAGCTAGTTCAAAATCAGATTTTCAGTTTATTGCTGCCACTAAGGTCTACAGTACCCGGCAATAAATATTGCACATCGACCTTTGGAAAGAGACAATCGGCTAATTTCGGCTTCGTAGAGCGTTATCTCTGTCGCACACTACCTATGTGACGTTTGTCAGTCGTTGTTCAAGTGCGATAAAGTGCGGTCGCGTCCAGTTCAAAATATATATTAAGAGTTGTTAACACCCCGAAATTTAAATAATTTAAAATTGCACAATGGCATCTTTAGGAAAAAGAGGGAAACCTTTACGAGGTCAGTCACGCGAAATTATCTACAATGTTTATAAATATTTTGTAACGGAAAGTGACAGATTAAAAAAAAATTAAGATGAAAATGTTGAAGGTTCAAGAGCGAGTTGCAAATTTCACTGGAATTTCAAGAAGAACTTTGAACAATATATTACACTAAGTCAGTACTGAAACACATTCTACTGAAATAAAGTTCAGCACTCCAAAAAAAGGGAGACCAAAAAAGCAATTTCGTTTGCATATGGACGATTTTGATTATGATGTTGTTCGAAGAATGGTGTATGATTTTCACTTACGATTTAATGAACTACCAACAATAAAATCATTAAAAGCTAAATTATCTGAAGCTATTAATTACAATGGGTCTGAAAAGATGTTGAGAAAAATACTTCACGAGATGGGATTTCGGTTCACTAAAATGGAAGATAATCGAAAACTTCTAATGGAAAAGCACGATGTAAGTCTCAAACGGATGGAATACCTCGATAAAATACGCAAATTTCGCGAATCAGGAAAAAATATCGTCTACATGGATGAGTCTTACATACATACATCCCACACTAAAGGGAAATCTTGGAGTGATGACAAGAAAAAAGGAGTAAAAAAGCCAATTCCAAAAGGTCAACGTTTGATAATAGTTCATGCGGGTAATGAAAAAGGCTTTGTACCCGGTGCCTTTTTAACGTATAAATCCACGGACACTACAGGTGACTATCACAATGAAATGAATAACGATAACTACGAAAAATGGCTGGTTAATCAATTAATACCAAATATACCCAGTGATTCTGTTCTAGTTATCGATAACGCACCCTATCACAACAAATATGTTGAAAGACCCCCCCAACTCAAACACCATTAAACAGGAAATGATCCACTGGTTAAACAGACACGAAATTCCAGTAGATCCAAAATTAACAAAAACCCAGATTTACGCTATTATATGTCAGCACAAGGAGAGGTATACAGAGTTTTCCGTAGACAAAGTACTTGCCGAACATGGGCACACTGTGTTGCGATTGCCACCATATCATCCGGATTTTAATCCAATAGAAAATATATGGTCTCAACTGAAAGGCTATGTAGCCTCTAGAAATGTGGGTATGAATTTAACTACAGTAAAAACATTATTGACTGAAAAAGTAAACATGATCGGGGCTGAAGATTGGAAAAAGGTTTGCGATCATGCAATCAAATGTGAGAATGAATATAGAAGCATTCAACACGGTTTAGACAATTACACTGATAGACTAGTGATAAATACGGCTGACAGTGACAGTGATATTGATCTCTTTGAGAGCACAGATAGCGAAATGGAAGTAATTAGAATTATCATTATTTTTATTACAATGTCTCATTTTAACAATATGATTAATGTTGTTTATTATGTACACTACAGCTGTAATTTTCCAAAATAATTAAATACGAAAACATAATGGGAACACGTTTTTTTTTATTTTATTTTACCCCAACCTAAAGCCATCACTATAGAAAAATTGGTGTATTTTATACAAATAATAATTATCAAAAAAAGCAAATCATAATTGTTTTAACAGCTCCTAATAGATACCGGACTGTTTGTATTTCGTGCGAGAGAGATAGCGCTCTACGAAGCCGAAATTAGCCGATTGTCTCTTTCCAAAGGTCGATGTGCAATATTTATTGCCGGGTACTGTACCTACCTATTTTCTTTTTAGGGTTCCGTACCAAAATTGTACAAAAGGAACCTTTATAGGTATTTCGTCATTGTTTAGTATTTTATATGCTGCAAGAGCCTAGTTACAATAATGAAGGACGTTTTAACACCAGATAATACCTTTATTTAAAACCAACAACATGACATAATATTTTTCTTTCGTTGAAATGGTTACCCTGGATACGACACTCCGCCTCACGGTGATGATGATGATAAATTGATCTTCATCTTGATCATCTTCAGCTTCGTGCCTGGTTGCGCCTTTGTCATAAAGTCCGCTATGTTTTCATTAGTTGGTGTATAGTCAGTTAAGACTTCACCATTTGCCACTGCCTCTCTTATAAAGTGGTGTCTTATATCAATGTGTTTCGATTTAGCGTTTATAACTGGGTGCTTGGTAAGCTTTTGCGCAGCCTGGTTATCCACATCGATTTTCACGGCACTATCTGAGATCTGGAGATCTTTTAGTATCCTTTTTAGATATATAGCTTCTTTTGCAGCTTCGGTTATAGCCATATATTCAGCTTCAGCCGTCGATAAAGCTATTGTTCTCTGTTTTCTGGCTTCCCAGCTTACAGGAGTTCCAGCAAATGTGAATATGTATCCTGTATAGGACCTTCTACCAACATGACATGATCCCCAATTAGCCTCAGCAGCTCCCTGCAATAATTTATTGCGACCAACATTCCTTTTAGGTATCTTAAAACTCTTTTTGCTGCCTTAAAATGAGTTTCGTCGTAACAGTTATTAAACTGACTTAGGTAGCTGACAGCGAAACTTATATCGGGCCTCGTTGCTACTGCTAAATACATCAGCGTGCCAATTAGACTTTGATATAAGACCTTGTACCATTGTAATTGCTTTTTACTTCTTTTTCTGCATTATTATCTTGAATTATTTTTTCTAGATATGTTTCTAAATCTTTTGGTGTCTTCATGTATATGTCGCAGTCATCTGGTTAAATCAGCTATTTGATTGTATGACTAGCGCGTTCATGGAATGACGACATTTAATTGAATGACTAAACGACAACTCGTCAAGTTGTTTAATGTATCGTTCAACGACTTGACTGAACGTCATTTAGCATTGTCGTTTAATGGGATATAGTCGACCTTGTAATGTTTGTTTAGGGTGACCATAAGTTCGCAACTTAAAAACTTAACTTCCTTTACATAACAGATATGAGGACATGACATGACACACATTATTATGATTTTAATTTAAAAAAAAACTTTAAAAGTAGCCGGCGGCGGCGAATTTATAGGAAAATCCATGCTGTCACACTATTTTATCAAGAATAAGTCACTTTAAAGTAAATTTAATCAAAATAATATCAAGTCAGTGCTATCTGCGCGAGCTATTTTACGCCATATTTGTTTTGGTGACTACTAACGCCGCAGTGAAAAAAAAAATGAACTAAATTACAATCACCTGACTGATATTACGTCCGCTCTGTTCAAAGGGCTATGCTACAATCAGCTGTCTAGTTGGACGTTGAGCGACGCTTGTTCAATCAGCTTTCGGCCTAGTCATTCAATTAAATGTTGCCATTCAATAAACGCGCTAGTCATACAATCAAATAGCTGATTCAACCAGATGACTGCGACATATATATCTTCATCGATATCACCATTTAGAAATGCAGTACATATGTCTATTTGGTCTATATGCATGCCAAGATTGACAGCAATACCAACTAGAAGTCTTATTGAGCTCAATCTGGTCACTGGAGCAAATACTTCCTGAAAATCTTGCCCTGGAATTTGGGAAAATCCCCTGGCTATTAGACGTGCCTTCTTTCTTTCTAGTTTACCATCTGGTATTCTGGTCCAATTTTATTGGTAAGTATCAGTTTACTATCAATCATGTTTCTTCAAGTAGGTAATCTTTGAATAGTCCAGGAATTATTTTTCAGGTGTGACGAGATTTCTTTTTTAAAGCGTCTTCCCATTCATCCATAAGGCTTTCAGTCAAATGTGACACATCATAGTCCTTAGTCCATATTATAGGCGGTCTGATTTGTCTATGTGGTCTTTCATTAGTAATAACCACTGGATCTGGTATAGCTTGTTCTTCAACTTCGCTTTCATTTGTTACGACGGTATCTTCCTCTGTTTCATGGAATACGTCTGTTGAAGAATCTGCTATAGAATAATCGTGAGAATCTCTATATTCTTCAACCAGTTGATCATTTTCAACCATAGATCCGTTTATACTTGAGCTTTGAATGGGTTGGCTCAATATTTCTATTGTTTTTTCTTCTTCATTCTGTTTTTCATTCTTCGGCTTATCGTTATAAAACATTTTGTTCAATACTTTTACGTCTCGGCTAATCTACGTACCATTGAATCCTGGATACGACACATTGAAAAATAAAGACATTAAAGTCGACTTCAATAATTATAGTAAAGCAAACAAACTTCTTGCTAACAAAGTGGAAGCTTTGCTAGTTATTTGTCTCGTATGCTGATTCTGCCAGAAAGACTCATGTGAGACTTTTTGGAAAATAATGCTTTCCATGTCTGTCTCACTTTTGACTATTTTTCCGTTTTAACTGAGGACAGTGTCAGACAAACCCTGTGAAGTCTACAGTGTCCTTTTTGTATTCACCTCCTAGCCATTTAAAGAGGTTAAAGATGAAGATAATAATTACTGCCAAAATGTTCCTGAAGTTTCAGTGCGGCTCTGCCACTTCGTGTGTCCGATTTGTCGTAGTTTACGATTTCGTTCTCAAAACCCTCATATTGTAATTTTTATACCTGCAATATGCGTATAAATTTACACCATTTTTTTAATACGTTGCCAATTGTTAATATTTCAAACACTCAATTAAGTATTGCCAGATTGTTGTAACAAGTAAAGTACTATAGAGATAATAGGGCGCGGGCGTGCAAAAGTGGTTTTCCGGTATTGACAAAAAAACAAATTTCGCCACCGGTTTTCCTATTATTAAACATTTTGAGTAAACTCAAGAAATACCTATTCAATTTTGGGTCATCAAATGTATTCGAACACAACCACTTATACTTCTCTCTCCACGACCCTCGTACCCGCGTTCCACCTGTCTGCGTTATTGTACAAACACACATGTCAGGAGTGTATGTGCGTGCCAGTCCAAAGTAATGCGAAGTATCCAAGTATCAATGGGGAGGAGTTGAGGGTGGTCGTCACCTTGGCGACCACCTTCAACTCCTCCCCTTAGTGCAGTAGTAGTAGAGTAGATTTTGTGAGGGTCTACGAAAATTGTGTTTTAAACCGGTTATGACCCCTTAAAACCGGAATTCAAAACCAGTTTTGATGACCATCCGGTTTTGCAAGCTCTATTAGATACCTGTAACTTTATTTTGATTAATCAGCACTGACGGGCCTGTTGGTTTAGTGTGACCCTGACTGCTAAGCCAGAGGTCGTGGGTTCGATTCCCACCCAGGACAAACTTTGTGTGATGAGGATGATTGTTTGTTCTGTGTCTGGGTGTTGTTTGTCTATAATGGTGCCGATTCTCTTGTGCACAAACTATCGTAAATTTAAGTTAAGTGCATCTTTCTCTTTCCATTTCTTAAAGAAAAGGACAGAAGATACATTTTAGTTTAATCCTGTCAAATTAGACAGCGCCTGATGAAAATTGACGTATATTTAGACGCCATGTTTTTAAATTGCGTCTAAATTATCTATGGAGTGTCTAAATTTGACAGGACTTAACTAATATTTGATCTTCTGTCCTTTTCTTAATTAAAAGGAAAGAGAAAGATACACTTAACTTAAATTTACGATAGTTTGTGCACAAGAGAATCGGCACCAATATGTATGTATTTATAAATTATATAAGTATGTACATCAGTTATCTGATTACCATTAAAGGCCCCTCTTCATGTCTGCCGATGCATCAGTAGATGCCACCTGCCGACGCATACGCCGACGTGTAGACGGGGTGGTTTGAGCGTCTATGATAGGTATTTTGCATACGACAGACGTCCGACGATGAATCTGCCACGCATTGGCCTCCAATCCGTCTGCCGATGCATCGGCTGGTGCCACCGGCCGACGCATACGCCGACGTGTAGAGGGGGTGGTTTGAGCAACTGTTGTAGGTACGGTATATACGGCAGACGTCAGCCAAAGCATCTGCCTCCAACCCGATAGTTGGCGGTTTTCGTGGCACAGATCAAAGGGTTTTTGGCGCGGAATCGCGGATGCATCAGTCTGATTGAAGTTGCGGTTGAGAGTGCACGCGTGCTTCTTGCGATTTCAAACCTACATTGCGCGCAAAGTTTACGGAAATGGCTAACAGTATGAGCACCGAGGAAACTTGTAAGTTTCTGGAGCTATATCAAGACGAAAACTGTCTGTGTGTGTATCCAAAAAATAATTACCACAAAAATAAAAATGTTTTTTTTAGTAACTAAGCACTGCTTGTGCTATTTTAACCAGACAACTGATATACTTATATAATTTATAAAAACATACATATCATACACTCAGACACAGAACAAACAATCATGCTCAACGCACAAAGTTTGTCCTGAGTGGGAATCGAACCCGTGACCTCCGCCTTAGCAGTCAGGGTCACTTACCACTGGACCAACAGGCCCGTTGTTGTAACGTTGTAAGTGTACTATTATTATACTTTGATTTCATTATTTACCTCGGTACATATTTCGATTAATTGATTGAGTTGAAGCTAATGAAATGGATACTAACTGACTTTAAAGTAATCGTACTTTTAATATAAGTTTAGGTGGGTAAATACTTTTTATTTCCATTTAAATTAAAAAAATTAAGATTAGGTATCTTATCATTGGGAGAAAGGTCACGGCTGCCATCTTGGATTCTCAAATCGACCCCATTTTTGACCTTAGCACCCCAGAAAACCATGAAAATGACACCCATGATGCATATTGTGAGAAAGGTCACGGCCGCCATCTTGAATTCTCAAATCGACCTCATTTTTGACCTTAGCACCCTAAAAAACCATGACAACGACACCCATGACGCATATTGTGTGAAAGGTCACGGCCGCCATCGTGGATTCTTAAATCGACCACATTTTTGACCTTAGCATCCCAAAAAACCATGAAAATGACACCCATGATTCATATTGTGAGAAAGGTCACGGCCGCCATCTTGGATTCTCAAATCGACCCCATTTTTGACCTTAGCACCCCAAAAAACCATGAAAATGACACCCATGATGCATATTGTGAGAAAGGTCACGACCGCCATTATGGATTCTCAAATCGACTTAGTCCCCTTTCACAACAAGCGATAAGGAACTTCGTTTCAAAAAGTCTGATTTACTAGTATATTTTTTAATTCATGTTCCTACTGTAAAGCCCGGTTTCCACCGCGAGCGGAACGGCCCCATTAATGACTTCGCTCGCAAGCACAAACTGCATACTTTTATTTCCACCAACAAAATTATAATTCTTAATACATAATTTATTATAATTGCATTTATTATTAATTATTATTCGACTATTTGTTGTTTATCTGTTTGACTATTTGTTGTTTGCAGTTTGCGCTTGTGAACAAAGTCATTAATGGGTCCGTTCCGCTCGCGGTGGAAACCGGGCTTAAATTAATCGTACATTTCAATCGTGATTAACGATTACGATTATAATCGTAATCACCAAAATTTTGATTATGATTAAATTAATCTTAATCACAAAATGTAGATTAACTTTTTAATCGTAATCGTTAATCATTAATCATTATTAACTTTTTGCCAACACTGATACTATGTATAGCCCGCATCCAGCACCTTCGTCTTTTCCATTTCTTTTTAATAACTCTATTTCGATGCACACTCACGTAGTAGTTAAACATACTAAATACATAAATAGCTGCAGCAGCTACGGTCTCTAGATTCATTTTTACGTACGTGTTGCATCTGTCGAGGATGAACATAGACTGAGCGACCTACATATGTGTGCACGGTTCGCACACATCATCAAAGGGTTTTTGGCGCAGACGTACGATGACTGTCCACACGTTTTCGGATGCATCAGTCTGATTGAAGTTGCGGTTGAAAGAGCACGCGTGTGTTAGAATATTAAAAAGGGAGGGTTAAATATTTAAACATAAAAGCAAATTATGTGCAAAAAAGCATTTATTGTAATTGAAACCAGTTTTGGTTATAAGTTTAAGTTGTCATTGAAACTAAACCTTCTGTATGAAACAAAAGCAATTTATCATTAATAATCTTTCTATATACTACATTTTAAATATGATTTTATAATAAAATAAACTTTAGGTAAAACTCAAAATCATTTATTCAATTTAACGAAAAGCTATTTGCTGGTTCCAAAATAGTAGATTCCAATGGAGAAGAGCCAGCAAGAAACTCCATGAACACTCTTTTAAACTTGATAAAATATTACAATTATTCGGTTACATTATTCAAATCACACAATATACATAATACAAAAAATAAAGTCATAAAGTCATAATATAAATATAAACCACACAATGTACATAATACACATAATATAGTCATAATCTAAATTTATATTCATAGGTAACATTATCACAATACACAAGAAGTTATACTTAACTTATATACAATCTCGGAGAGCTCCGCACCGTTCAACGTCTGGATCAAAAGTGATTTAAAATCGTCATAACACTCGCTTTTATAGACGTTTATGAACTACGACAAACAAGTCAAATTCATACTTATTTGTTGTGAAAAATTAAAATACATCTTATTTTGTTTAAAATTATGTTGTTTACATATTTTACTATTTTTAAATTATAAATTAACTTACTAACCTCTAATACAACGTGAAATACGTAGTTATATAATAGTAATTACATCTGTGTAAATCTAACACGGCCATACCAGGCGTCCGTCACTCGCTCAAGGCCACGCGTTTTATGCCTACCGCTTCGCGTATCGTCGACGACACAACGAACACCGGGCTGTCGCGCGCCCGCCTGTGTGCTCGCGCGTCACGGGTACAGCGCTGACTATCAAAATGCCGAAACCACGTAATTATTGCGTAATTATTGTGCAATTCCCCTGTTTCCCAATTTTCTTGTTTCCCTTTTGATTATTTATTAAAATTATTCACGCGGTTTTGGATATTTTCGACACTAAAATATATTAGTCGGAAATTCAAGGAACGAAAAATATGCATCAGTCAATTTATCAAACTAAAAAATATTTGATCAACAAATAAAATAATAATTGTTTTTCTAAAACATTAGTTTTATTACCATTGTCATCATACGTATAACCCTAGCAGATTTGCTGAACGACACGCACACACGTTAGTCGCGCGGCGGGCAAAAGAATCTCAACTATCTTGGTGCGTACTTATGGTACATTTCTCCTTGCTGCAAACAACTGGTATTATTATTATAATTTTGTAGGCTATTATAGCGTAGGTATTTTGGTTTTTGTATTGGAGTGAAGTATCTGTTACGTAGTACCTATTTATTAATCTGTGGCCATACTGACAAGTACTTCGCTCTCGAAGTACCATAACTATAATTTAATCACTGTTCAATAACAATATTCTCATTATCATTAGGTTTTCTTAATATTAGTAATCGTTTTACAATCATCATGTCATAATCAATAATCAGACCTTACTGGGCAGATCAAACACCCCGCAGACAGTGAATCTTAATCACTCGCAGCCAGTGAATGTCATACCACAGCTAAGGTTTCAATCCATCCATAATTCATAATGATACAATCATGTCTTAAAATAATTATTATCATTTTCTTAATATCAATAATCGTTTTACAATCATCATGTCATAATCAATAATCAGACCTTACTGGGCAGATCAAACACCCCGCAGACAGTGAATCTTAATCACTCGCAGCCAGTGAATGTCATACCACAGCTAAGGTTTCAATCCATCCATAATTCATAATGACAATCATGTCTTAAAATAATTATAATCAATCTTATAATTGTAACTACTCTGAATTGTAACCTATAAATAACAATGATATAATATCCAGCCAAATATTATTGCTAGGATAAGTTTTTATAAACGAGACACATATTTAAGGATAATTGTTTGAATAATCTATCACGGATTAAATTCACAAAGATTCTTCAAAAGGAACATTTTGTTCCAGCCATTCACCTAGCGAGGCTCGTAATTTTTCTTTTACTACAATAATGTTTTAATACAATAATGCCTTGACCTTTGAGAGTTTAACGATCATTGGGAAGGACTACAAATATTTCGTACTATCTTTAAATCTAGTCTTATATATACCGTACTACCTGCCAAGTGCAAAAATCTTTAGAATTTGTTTGCCTCGGTACACAAACGCCGATATGCTAGATCACGATCTACCATTTTGTCTACGTTCTCTCCGGACACATTAACTTCATTTAAATGGGCTTGGGTTGAAAGGATATTAGCATTACAGAACTGAATTGTGGTATTAATCGATTGTTGTACTTTCTATGATGATAAAAATAAATAATTGATCCGCTTGGCCAATCTGACGAGATTCATAAAGCAAATTTTTTGAAAAGGCTATATTTGAAAATTTTTAGCACATAATTATTTTGGAACTAACTGGTATTGATTTTGGAGAAACGTATACCATCAATGTTAGTCACGGGAATTCTAATAAAGTTACAGAATGTAAAGAAAAATAAAAATAAAGGGACATAATTAAACCACGGGAGCGACCGATATACTGGACTATTTATGATTATTCATAAAAGAAACTATAAATAAAATCTATATACTGTTGAAAAGTAAGAAATTGCAATTGTAACCAATTCCAAATTATAGTGATATCTGTACAAAATTCCACTTTTAAAACTATTATAAAAATATTATCTTATAAAGGTAGGTACATACCTACTCAAATGAAAAATTACTTCCTACCTACACAATGTAAGAAGCGAGTCGTAACTCGTTTTTTTATTAATTTCAAACAACTATTACTTTTCTTTCTGTACAGATATTATCATATTTTATTGATTAAATAATCCAAAATTCATCAATAATAATGTAACTATAGTCTACGTAACGCAAAAGTTTAACTTAGACATCAAGTACTTGTCGAAAATTGTCAAATAAAATATCAAATTAATAATGGCGACGAAGCAGTGATTTCGTGATTCTATTGGACTTTTGTGTTTATTGCTTTATCCGGACTCGGTTTTTTTTCTACCTGGAGTGTTCAACCAGAACCTGGCTTTTCGCACTTGAATAACTGAACTTCTAGTCTATTTCGTTGCATCACTTTGTTTTAATTTTTTTTGTGATGATAGTGTAATTACGTGTTTTTTTTTTGTTTATACATCGACATGCTATGTTTTATGTGAGAATGTGACAAATGGTTTATTAAATAAATTATTAGTTCTTTATTTAATGTAACCGTTAGAATAAGACGTATTTAGTGGTAGACATAATTTTTTTTTGTCGGTTCTGACGGTATTTAAATAAAATGAAACTTTGAAATCTCAACGTAACAATAATTCACTTTCTGAGAATTTGCCAAAAATATAACAGTAAGTACTAAAAAGAAATTTACACGTTTAGATGGTAAATTAAGACGAAACAAAACGGGTAATATAATGGTTTACTAGATAAATGCTTTATACAACTTTTCTACCGCACCTTGTTCGAGTGTTGTTTTTTTTTTTGTCGATATTTTAATTAAGTTATCGAAAATAACACGACCTATGCCTCACTTGCTAGGGAAGTTTATTTATTAATCAATTATCTTTGCCACGCTGGGCCTAATACCTCCTGTAATAATATTCTTATATTTTGAACAAATAATCATCATTTATGATATTTATAGTAAACATTAAATAGCACAATGCCCTGCAATGTTTTTGGACTACTTTCTTTTTTGGGGATTAGTATCAATGATATCGACCACTACATATAATCCGTACACTGTATTTATATAATCCGTAGGTAGTAATCAGTATTTGTACACCGAAAACGGTAGAATAATATGGACATAAGTTTAAGGCCTATTGTAACATTATTCTGACAATTTAAAACTATTATTATACACAAAACCATTAAAGGCCTTACCGGCTTAAACTGCCTTCTCGACACTGAAGTTTCACACACCTCAATCAGCACGAAGTGTCTCGATGCTATTACACCAATTTTTCGATCCGCAAACATTTTCATCCGCATCGAACACCAGAGAAACCATGTCAACATCCTTCTGCTGATGTTGTTAAGCAGCGTCTCGGACAGCCATAAGAAGATTTCCAGTTGTCTCAGCATCCATCCTTAAATATAAAATTATAAGTATTAGAATCGTAATATTGGGCCTATGGGTTATCCCCACTTCTGATGTTAGAATATTAAAAAGGGAGGGTTAAATATTTAAACATAAAAGCAAATTATGTGAAAAGCATTTATTGTAATTGAAACCAGTTTTGGTTATAAGTTTAAGTTGTCATTGAAACTAAACCTTCTGTATGAAACAAAAGCAATTTATTATTAATAATCTTTCTATATACTACATTTTAAATATGATTTTATAATAAAATTAACTTTAGGTAAAACTCAAAATCATTTATTCAATTTAACGAAAAGCTATTTGCTGGTTCCAAAATAGTAGGTTCCAATGGAGAAGAGCCAGCAAGAAACTCCATGAACACTCTTTTAAACTTGATAAAATATTACAATTATTCGGTTACATTATTCAAATCACACAATATACATAATACAAAAAATAAAGTCATAAAGTCATAATATAAATATAAACCACACAATGTACATAATACACATAATATAGTCATAATCTAAATTTATATTCATAGGTAACATTATCACAATACACAAGAAGTTATACTTAACTTATATACAATCTCGGAGAGCTCCGCACCGTTCAACGTCTGGATCAAAAGTGATTTAAAATCGTCATAACACTCGCTTTTATAGACGTTTATGAACTACGACAAACAAGTCAAATTCATACTTATTTGTTGTGAAAAATTAAAATACATCTTATTTTGTTTAAAATTATGTTGTTTACATATTTTACTATTTTTAAATTATAAATTAACTTACTAACCTCTAATACAACGTGAAATACGTAGTTATATAATAGTAATTACATCTGTGTAAATCTAACACGTGCTTCTTGCAATTTCATACTCACATTGCGCGCAAACTTTACAGAAATGACTAACAGTATGAGCACCGTGGAAACTTGTAACTTTCTTGAGCTATATCAAGCCGAAAACTGTTTGTGTGTGTATCCAAAAAATAAATACCACAATAATAAAAATGTTTAAATACGTGTTGCATCTGTCGAGGATGAACATAGACTGAGCGACCTACGATCATAGACGTGTGGACGGTTCGCACAGATCCATCAACGGATGCGGCGGCAGAAAGTCTTCAGACGCATTGGCAGACATGAAGAGGGGCCTAAGACAAGCTCTGCTTAGCTTGGGATCAGATGGCCGTGTGTGAATTGCCCACAGATATTTATTGTTTATATTTATTTATTTATTTATCAGCAATGTCTGAGGCGCTGCGCAAACGTAGACACTTTTGTGTCTACGTCTTTTGTGTCGGACACCGAACACTTTTTGATCGTCATTTGTATGGTGGTAAGTGGAAGCAACTGGACACAACAAATGTAAACCACTTACCACCATACAAATAACGATCAAAGTGTTCGGTGTCCGACACAAGACACAAAAGTGTCTACGTTTGCGCTGCGCCTAACAGTTGCTCGGCATTGAAAAGATGCTATTTTATTTTAAGGTGGATAATTAAGTAAGTTGCTTATTGTAATATAATTTTTAGCTGACAGAAGCAGTACGTTGGGAATATTGTGGGAAAGATGAAACAAAAAATAGAAAAGAGGTTCTTGCTAATATAGAATCTCTAGGTCGAATAGAATCGTCAGCAAAATGGAGCGCGGGAATCGCACTGATAGCAGCCCGCTTGGCTAAGAGGGTGGCCCGTTTGTATGTCTACAGATACTCACAACCTGCAGGAGTAGACTTAGAGGGACGGCAATATAATTTTACAGGTTTGTAATATACCCAGACGAATTCGATGTCACAGGGTCTCCTTTTTCACTAGAACACAAGATTTTGCTTAAAATATGTATAAATTGTCACCATATTTACGTACGTAGTGTAGTGGCATCAATGATCGACACTTTTATTTATTTGCATGAAACATGGTATGTAAAGGTGTTCTAAGAGTAAAAGATGACATCATACCTACATGTTTTGCTTAAAAGAAATGAGTTCGAGCTATTTAAAGCATTCCACCTGGCGTATCATGCCGTCCGATATTTAAGAAACTCGGTTTGCTACCATTACCCTATTTATACTTATTTTTAAATTGAAATAGCTACTCGCAATCAGTTCGAACGAAATGGTGGATTTCGCCCAAATTTCAGCGAGAGGCCAATCAAAAGTCTTCTGTTTCTGTTTATGATACAGTAGTTCAAGAAGTCAGTGGTTTAAGAAATGGTATTCCTACTCTTGTTTTCTTGAATAAAAAAAATCAGTGTCGGGTATTGGTCCTTGTGTTATTGTTACAATAAATTTTCCATAGCGACAACAATACGTGGAAACAAAAATTGGCACACTGGACCCTTATTAAATCCACAGAGACATGTGTCAGGACTAAACGAATATTTTATGTTATCGTGAACAAGGGAATCTGCATCACTCTTGGTTATTGTGTGAATGTAGAAATCGATTACACGGACTGAAATGATATTAGTAAGGAAATACCTACTGTTGTCTTATAAATATGATACTTAATTAAGTGCTACTGTTAGGGATTAGTATATTAATCA
This sequence comes from Athetis lepigone, assembly GCA_033675125.1. Taxonomy (NCBI): domain Eukaryota; kingdom Metazoa; phylum Arthropoda; class Insecta; order Lepidoptera; family Noctuidae; genus Athetis; species Athetis lepigone. Next base: position 12,482,409 of record CM066232.1, on the reverse strand, counting down.
CGTGTGGCTTAAAAAAATTAACGAAAATATCTCAATGGGGAAAGAGCATGTAGTAAGTAAGATAACACGAGTATTTATTTTTTGTCAAACGCGAGATTTCGTATGTGCCTTACTTTGTTTCGACTTTCGACAGGAGCTGTACACGGGTCCGATTTGGTATCCCTGTTAGGAGATGCTTTAATGCTCCAAGTAGCTCGTCGACCCGCCACTCAAGACGAAAGACAAATATCGTTTATTTTAAGAAGACATATAATAAACTTCATCCAATTCGGGTAGGTATCTAATGCAGTAAGTATATACACACATCAAAAGTGTCTAGGGATATTTTAATTAAACCTAAATAACTAAAATTCTATTAACTTTTTGTTAAGACACCTACACTTTAAAATAAACCTTGTTTAATTGCCTATCTAATCTGATAATAAACTTTTAGATAAAGAGAAAATTAAAAAAAAAACTTAAAAGAAGAGGAAAAACTCGACAAAATTTCAATTTAACTTTATTTTTGAAATTTCAAAACCTAAACAAGAAAACATTTTTTTTTTATAAAAATTGTTGAAAACTTAAAATTAATAATTCGTGGATCCACCTAAGACTCTCCTGACACATCTGGAGCGGTTCTGCATACTCAAAACAAGGGTGTCAATATCCTGTTGTGGAGTACTGTCCCAAATCCTGCTAAGATGCAAGAAAAGCTGGTTTTGATGCACAATATCAACAGGGAAATTCCTACGAGCTCTTCTCTGAAGCATATTCCAGGCATGCTCAATAGGATTTAAGTCAGGGGATTGTGCAGGCCGGTCTAAAGCTTGGATAACATGCTGTTGTAACCAACTTGTAACGATACGCGCCGTATGTGGACGGGCATTGTCGTGCATTAGCTGGAAATTTTGTCCCATTTGCTGTTTGTGGGGCAAGATTACAGGCTCTAGCACCTCATCTCGGTATTTTCGAGCAGTCATATTGCCTTGTATCCAAACGAGGTCCGTTCTACCGCCGAGACGAATTCCTGCCCAAACCATAATCGTGCCACCTTAATATGCATGAACTTGTTGTGGGTGCTGCAGTCGATTCCAACGTCCAGGTTTTCTCCAAACGCGTACTCTTCGCGAATCAGGATGAAATCCAAACCTAGATTCATCAGTGAAAAGCACAAGTGACCATTGAGAATGGTTCCAGTTTTCGTGTGCAATAGCCCATTGTAATCTTCATCCTCGATTACCTCTCCTTAGTGCTGATACCCAAAATGGCCTACGAGCACGTAGATTGACTTCATGCAGTCGCCTTCTCAAAGTTTGACCGCTTACCAGCAAACTATACTCTCTCTGTAGCCTTTGAACGAATTGCATCGCCGCTGCATTTAGTTGACTTCGTGCAGCATTTACTATGAATCGGTCCTGTACATGTGTTGTAATGTGTTGAGGTCCTCGGTGCCGTTCCACCACTTCCTCCGTGACACGATAACATGACCAAAGCCTGGATATAACGCTCTGTCTGGTCTTCATGGCTTCAGAAACGGCAATTATGGGACAGTATTCCACAACAGGATATTGACACCCTTGTTTTGAGTATGCAGAACCGCTGCAGATGTGTCAGGAGAGTCTTAGGTGGATCCACGGAATATTAATTTTAAGTTTTCAAGAATTTTTATAAAAAAAATTGTTGTTTTGTTTAAGTTTTGATGTTTCAAAAATAAAGTTAAGATTGAAATTTTGTTTGAGTTTTTCCTCTTCTTCTAAGTTTTTTTTTTAAATTTAACTTTATCTAAAAGTTTATTATCAGATTAAATAGTCTATTAAACAAGGTTTATTTTAATGTGTACATGTTTTAACAAAAAGTTAATAGAATTTTAGTAATTTAGGTTTAATTGAAATATCCCTAGACACTTTTGATGTGTGTATTTATATAATATAGTTTATATGTTCGAAATAACTTTACTTCACTATTTGTAGTTATTTTAAACCTTTTCCGACCTCGCAGCGATTTATTTAAAAAATAACAAGCCAAAAAACATTGAGTCTGTTGTGTTATATCATCATATACTACTAGCTGTTGCACGCGGTTTCGCGTTAGAATGAGACAAAAAGTAGCCTATGATGTCACACACACACACTTTCCATAATATCAGTATGGATTGTAAATATGAGGGATTTGCAACTAGTACTTACTAGTAGTTGTACTAGCAGACCCCCGCGGTTCCACCAGTGACCTGCGTCACGCGTGTATTGATTCTGCTCCGCTTCCGTGGTTGTAGTAGCTTGTAGCTAGCGTACAAGTAATTGTAAAACCTATTTAACTAATATTTCTAATTCTACTGGCAGTTTCAGATATTAACGCGTCTAGTCAAACACCGCGCGACTTTTTACTTTCTTGAAAGCCGCGGGGTTCGTGGGATTTGATAGGTTAATATATAACATACTCGTATTTCTGCTTTTTTATTTGAATATAGTTTAAATTACGTTACTTGCCCATTAAATATAGATCTCCTGGAGAAGAACACATATGGCAACGATACAAGGCGGACGATCCTAACATATATGAAATCCGAGATGCTCGAAGTGCATACGCTAATCACCACATTGCTACCAGAGATGTCAAATTTTGGCTTCAGTATTTACCACAGCTATATACTCTTCTGAATTCGGCTGAGCAAACAGGAAAACTGACAGATAAGGAAGGTAGGTTTGGTGATTAGGTTTCAAACTAACCAAATGATGTTAGATAAAGCACATTCAAGGGCCAGTAACCTTTTAAAATTTGATTGTGGTTAACTGGGCCTATATCTGTCTTACTTTCTTTCAGTGGCAGATTATGACAATTTTAATTAATTATTATTATACCAAGGCAAAAGACATACTAGGGCGCCACGACCCAAAGAGGCGCCCGCCGCCCGGCCCGAAAATAAAAAAGGACCCTAAGATCAAATCTATTTTTTTTACAGGACTTTCATCATTGGAGTAGGTACTGAAAATATCAAAAATCGTTTTTTTTTTCAGTAGTATTAAGGATAATTATGATCGGTTGCATGGCATTTTACAAAATATACAAAATATTTTTGTGTCACGTTGGTATTCTTTTGCTAAATGTACTTTTTTTAAACTGTGAATGGGAATCCTACTTTCAAGCAAAATTACAGATAGTCTCTTAAGACTATTTTCATGTAGCTGCAATCCTCTGAAACTTTTCACCCTGCATATTGCTGAACATTTAGGGTCTACCCACATTTATCGACGCGAAATCGACTTAAGCGGAGTGCGTATCACCAGAGCGCCGCCGTACAGATGCGATCAGCTAATAGGCAAACGACTCGTTACGCCGTCGATCAGCGTCGTGACGCGTCGTCCGAGCAGAGCCGATGCGAATGGTATTGACAGGTGTTAGCCGATTCCGCGTCGATAAATGTGGGGAGGCCCTTACTTAGAATTCAAAAAAGTATCTTGCAAGGTGATCCGCTCACTGCCAAATATTCACAAGCACATTAAAAGGTATTTTAGTCACTGGCAACCTCGTGGAAGACCTTATCACAAAGTAGCGCCAAACCTGCGGTTTGACATCCAATAGTCGTCTATCCACCCACAGAAAGAAAAAAAGAAAAACTATTTATTCTTGCAGTGTGCGCTACAAATAAAAAAAAATTATATACTATAAACCTTAATAAACCCCACAGAGCTCACAGGCTCTTGTCAAAGTCAAAGTCAAATCATTTATTTTCATTAGACCAAAAAAAAGGCACTTTGAAACGTCATACTTATAAAACAAAAGTGAATCTACCGCCCATTCGGAAATGTTGTTACGTATGGAGAAGAATGGGCAAGAAACTCCATACTTACTTGAACTGCGATGGTTTGGTCTAAGATCTGGTTACTGACCAACAGCAGTACACGCAAGTCCGATGTTTATTAAGGGCAAGAAGTAAGTTATGGGCCAGTTATTTTCTTTCAAAAACATGCAGAAATCGCCTATCAAGGGAAATTTGTCGATCTTCCTGAAGCGAAAACTTATCGATATGGGAATTTTGCCCCTACTAAACTATGAAGCTTAGACCTGATCGCTCACCGAACCGTACATATTCCATTAGTGGTTTGGTGCATCAGCCTTGAATTTCGCCAAAAAAACAATCGAGCGCAGTATTTTTGGTGAAAAATGGCAGAACAGAATCCAAAACACCGCGGCATTTTAAAACGAGCATAACAGTTTTGGTGGGCCTGAGTGCAAGGTGCAACGACCACTGGCCTCAAGTCTCCACGCACGTAGTAGGTGCTAAAAAAGAGACCGACCTCAGTTAAGGTGACGAGACAATCAATGCATACCAAAAATCGGATTCAAGGGAGCGAGGAAACGTCTTTACTCAGCACCGGGACAGAGAAGACTAGCAAAAAATGTTATATTCAATAAAATGATACGAAACTTCGCTTGACTGGAAGCAACGCAGATGCGGGCCCCGTTAACCATTATCAAAATTTTAATGGAGTAACTAGCCCTCGGCCTAGTTACATAATGGGCCAAAGGACCCCTCCCTAACCCTTCTCTAATCTGTAAAATCTATCTGTTGATACTTAATTTAGGTAAAGTAAGCCGTCAGTCCTGAATGACTCAATGACTCTTCTAAGGGCCTTTTTCACAACCTCGAAATCTACCTATCTATCTACAAGATAAATTAAAAAATGGAACAGATTTTGTATGAATTTATCTAGATATTTTAATCAGAGCTTATCCGAAGAATGTAAAAAAGGCGCTTAAACTACCCCTGCTTATATTAACAGATTACAGAGGGAGATTTTTGAGTAGTTTCTGATCATGTGACGTATAAATATCATAATTTTATTAATCAAGTATATTGACGGCTTGTTTTAGGTGACACTCAACTTCGTGGAGGCGTGTTTGCGATGTGTGGAGTCACAATAGTACTCCTGTTACTCCTGCTTGCATGCGCTATATTATTGCACAGGCAAAAATCGCGGCGATTTACAGTTGATGATGAAAACCACCACTAGTTACCGAATAAATTATCATATCTTCTTATTGTGTATGATTAAAATAAACTTTAAAAGTTTAAAACCATGTAACTCCGTGGGAACGCGACGGTCCCCATCTCGGGAACCGTCGCGGAGAGCGGATTATTTTATTTACGCCGTTGCAAAAGTTCCCGATAGTCGCTAAATAGTCGAAATTAGTCGCCAAATATCAGAAATAGTCGTTCATAAGTTCAAAAAAAGTTATAAGAGTTTATAGTCCAAGAGCTAGACAGAAAAGTCTCTCTCTTTCGTAGACTTTTCTGTCTAGCTCTTGGACTGTACTTTAAAAATTGAACTCATTATAACTTCTAATCTAAGACCCGACTAGATCTTCACTATATAAAATCCCTGATGGTGGCCAAGCCAGAGAGAGTGACACAATAGCAAGCAATAGCCAAAGTTAAAAATAATACATCATCTTCATAAAAATACATGTTAAGATTGTTTTATCTTTATGAAGGACAAAAATTGCAGTAGCCACACTTAGCAGCAATAAGCTACAAATGTTATTTTATGAAGGATAATTTATTTTTAACAGCTAACAATAAGTTAATATGAAATAATATCTACAAAATCGAGAATTTTTTACCAACAAGCCCGTGCGTGATACCGCTGGCGGGCACCGACCGTGCGTGTGCGTTGTCCCAGCGGAAAAGTGTCGATTTTCTAAATTTCAGTTTAGCAGATAATTAGTGTATGACGTCCTGTAAATGTGTATGCTAAATTCAAATTTGTGTATCCAGCCATTCGGCAGATATTCAACAAAAACTGGTTCCGCCAGGACAACGTTGTCCCAGCGGAATATTTTTTTTTCTATGGACTTACAAGAAAAAAAATATATACAATAATTAGTGTGTAACTAAGGTAAATGTGTATGCATAAATGAAATTTGTGTGTCGTCTATTTACGAAGATATTCAATTTGCCGCTGCGACAACGTTTGGCAATTTCATGAAAATCATATATAACACTTTAGTACAGAGTTGTAATTTCTTACGCATGTTGCTTTGTATTTGTGTATAATGTGTGTAAAAACAGAATTTGAAAAAAGCATACCGTTCATAAGATATACACGTAAACGTAAAATAAGGTTATTAGGCCCAAGCTCTTAAAATAGGAACTCTAGAGTCTAACTTTTAACTTTTATCTGAATCTTGTAGGGGTCTACGACGTTCTGCCAAGTTTCATCTATGTGTGCTTAGTAATTAATGAGCAATGCCATAATTTACTACGAATATACCACTATACTTTATGACATCCGATTTTAGGACTTCTTAATGGAAAAGCGAAATAAAACATATTCCAACCATTAGTGTACTAATGCAACTACTCATATCTAAAATTTCAGTTCATTACACTAAATAATTAAAGAAATAAAATAAAATTACCAGAACAACTACAAAACCCGGATTAACCGACCAAGTTTGAATAGACACAAAAAAGCGGCCGTGCAGTACATAGACCGAACGATCCAAATTTTCAGTATAATAGAGTGTAATAGCTCGGTACAGATGCGTACACAAATTCTAACGTAATATCAATATATAATTATTATCTTAGTTTTTCCTAAAATTCCGGAATAAAAAATTTTTTGGTGATTTACGTATAAATGAAATAATAATACCTCAGATAGAGACATAGCGTGACTGTGAGCCAATAGTAAGAATGACTGGAAGATAAACAAGGTAAGATAAAAAATCATGTAATAAAAAAGCTTTTTCCAAAAAAAAGGTAACCGACTTCAAAAACTAAAAGCACAAGAATAACTATTTTGGAAGTCCGTGGCAAGTGGCAACATATTAAATAGACAGAGAAGAGAAGCCACCGACTTCCGAAATAGTTATTTTTGTGCTTTTAGTTTTTGAAGTCGGTTATCATTTTTTTGTAAAAAGCTTTTTAGTTTTTACTTTTTAGAGTCTCAATAAACGTTTTTCTATAAAAATTGAAGAGTTCCCTCGATTTCGGCATGGTACCATCATCAGATCCTGGACCTAATGACAATGGGGCCATTTGGGAAGTCTACCCTTTCAAACAAAAAAAGAATTGTTCAAATCGGTTGGTAAACGAAGGAGATATGCGCAAACAAACATTAAAAAAAAATACAAACATCCGAATTGAGAACCTCCTCCTTTTTCTAGTAGTCGGATAAAAATGTAATAAATCATGTAATGTAATCGTGTAAAAGTAATGTCAAATCCTATTCAAGACGCAACCGTATTTATTTTATTACTTAAGTTTAGTTTATTCTATTCTTACAAAAAAAAGTTGTTTTTTTTTTTAATTTTGAGTAAGAAAATATTTCTCAGAAGTTATTGCGTTCAATGGTATAAATTAGTGTCTAACTTACATATTTCATGCAGTTTTGACCATTTTCACTCGTATAACGATTTATTTAATAAAAATAAAACATTTAGTAAACAAATCGTACATTCATTTTTTTTGTCTTTGGCCACCATTTTAAGATGCGCGCGGTTTTTGGCTTGATTTATTAGAGTGTAATTCGGTGGCTGTATTAATTATATTAAATTAAATACTACAAAATCATTAGAAAATGTTACATGCGTATTCCATTGTCACTACGCTAGACATTATGGTAAAAACTTTTCAAGCACAATAATATAAACGTAAGACTAGGCAGATTGATTAAAATATGTAAACCTTCACATAAAAAAAAAAGTGCGCGCGCATAATGAAAACAGATTTTTATTACCGCCATGTCACAAAAATATTTATTGTACTAGTTTTAACTATTATTTTCTTCACTTATATTGAAGAACGTACTATAATACACCTAAGTAATTAATGATTACCGTTCTCATCACTACATTCATTTTATCATTTTTTTGTCTTTTAAGTATTTTGTTTATGTGATGTACAATAAAGATTATAATAAATAAATGCCTTGAATTCAGTTATTTTTTTATTTTTCATACAACTGATGCTCATAAAAAATGTTTAAGTGTTTATGTATGGCAATCTATATGTATGGTTATGGTTATAATTATTTTTTATTTGAATTAGTCATTAAGTGAATAAATACTTTTGTAAATATAAAATTAAGTCAGTTGTTTTATTTTCCTCAAAACAATTGTGCACGCACCTGTACGTGCACAACAGCAAAATAACGATATTATACTGGAAATTTGGAACGTTTGGTCTATGTACTGCACGGCCGCTTTTTTGTGTCTATTCAAACTTGGTCGGTTAATCCAGGTTTTGTAGTTGTTCTGGTAATTTTATTATATTTCTTTAATTATTTACATAGTGTAATGAACTGAAATTTCAGATATGAGTAGTTGCATTAGTACACTAATGGTTGGAATATGTTTTATTTCGCTTTTCCATTAAGAAGTCCTAAAATCGGATATCATAAAGTATAGTGGTATATTCGTAGTAAATTATGGCATTGCTCATTAATTACTAAGCACACATAGATGAAACTTGGCAGAACGTCGTAGACACCCCTACAAGATTCAGATAAAACTTAAAAGTTAGACTCGTAGAGTTCCTATTTTAAGAGCTTGGGCCTTATAACCTTATTTTACGTTTACGTGTATATCTTGTGAACGGTATGCTTTTTTCAAATTCTGTTTTTACACACATTATACACAAATACAAAGCAACATGCGTAAGAAATTACAACTCTGTACTAAAGCGTTATATATGATTTTCATGAAATTGCCAAACGTTGTCGCAGCGGCAAATTGAATATCTTCGTAAATAGACGACACACAAATTTCATTTATGCATACACATTTACCTCTCGTTACACACTAATTATTGTATATATTTTTTTTCTTGTAAGTCCATAGAAAAAAAAATATTCCGCTGGGACAACGTTGTCCTGGCGGAACCAGTTTTTGTTGAATATTTGCCGAATGGCTGGATACACAAATTTGAATTTAGCATACACATTTACAGGACGTCATACACTAATTATCTGCTAAACTGAAATTTAGAAAATCGACACTTTTCCGCTGGGACAACGCACACGACCGTGCCCCTGCGACGGGTTCCGGAGGCGGGCCGCGCCTCCTCGTGATGGCCGCCCGCGCTGCTCCCCGCGACGGAGCACTTTTGTATGAAACCGCGCGGGTGCCCCTTAACGCAGTTTCAGGCGTGAAGATACTAATATAGTGGTAAATGGGACTATGGAACCATAATATTGTTCTAAAAGCCTTCAAACAGCAGAGGGTCCGATTGGAAAATAATTGTAGGTTGCTCTGTAGTAATGCAATTCTGACAGTATAAAATATTCACACTATACTTTGACTTTCATGTAAACATAAGGACCTGCTGCATTTATTCTCACAATCACCAATTCACATGGTGGTGGGTTCAATGGTGTCTGGGTTCATAATAATAATCAAACAATGTACCTTTTTAGAAATAGAATTTATTTACGAAGATCCTCACTTGAAATACCATATTTCTTCTTCAGTGCATCTATCTCTTCTTGTTTCTTCTCAATATCCATACCTTTGAAAGCTTTATTGGACCTGTAGTATAGTACTACCAGATACCTATTGCAAACATTGAAGCCTGACAAGTGGTCACATGCATTTTTGGCATCAAATATGTCTTCATATACTATAAAAGCTGTGCCTCTAGTTTCTGGAGTATTTCCCCTGAAATATAAAACATTTCAGTCAGCACAAAATGTTTTTAAGGGTGATGGCTCAATTACAATATTGCCTATAATAATAGAACAATCAAGTTTGGCCTGTACATGAGTGAGTGAAGAAAACCATTGCAATGTGTATCAGTATAACTAACTCTGACAGCCTTATCTAAAACAGTTTGTAAGTTATAATTATATTTTCACACAATAACTAGTAAACTACTCTCATAATATCTTGAAGGACTTATTTTGCAAAATTTAAATATGTATTATAGGATGAGGTAATGTCGGAGCATAGAAATGGGAAGAGGGGAAGAGTAGAAGGTCTTATTATTACAAATTAAAATCTAAGGCGTTGTTCTAATAGAAGTATATAATGCAAATAGGTACGCGAATATCGCGCGAGTAAACGATGGGATCGAAGCGTATTCGCGCGATTCCAAAAACTAGGTGTCCCAATAAATTCAAAAATCAAAATTCAAGTTATTTATTTCACTTAGACCGTGTACAGGCACTTGTGAATTGTCAAAGAGTCTGTCGGTTAGTTAGAAAAGTGGCAGTTATTGCCTGTTCCTCATCATAGATCTCTATGGAGAAGAACAGGCAAGAAACTCCGCAGACACTCTTTTTGATAAAAAAAACATATCTTACAAAATCTTGGTTACATTATTTTAGGTGCTTTTATAAGTGAAACAATGTAAGTAAATATCAAAAATAAATAAAAAATTATAATAATATTAAAACATAAAACCCGATGGGCAGCTTGTGGCGAGCTGTTGGGCAGTAGCGACCCCACAGACCTGACCTCCTGAGAGACCCTTTCTTTTATCTCTGGCTTCTCTGGTGGGAGCCTGTTCCTGTGACGAGGAACAGGCTCCCACCTCTCTTTTGCCTTAATTGGCTGGTTTGAGTGGAGATTCGCTAGAGCAAACATGCTCGGGGAAAATGCTGGTAGGGATCTTGACCATACCATTAGCGAGACTAGTAGACGTAGACATAGTCGTGTTCTATTAGGACAACGCCTTACGAGAATGTATAACATCATCATCATCATCTCCTTAGCCTTTTCCCAACTATGTTGGGGTCGGCTTCCAGCCTAACCGGATTCAGCTAGATACCAATGTTTTACGTGAAGCGACTGCCTATCTGATCTCCACAACCTAGTAACTGGTCGACACGATACCCCATGGTTAGACTGGTCAGACTTTCTGGCTTCTGAGTACCCGTAATGACGTCCAAGATAAACCTTAGAAAGTACATATGAATTGAAAAAGTCACATTGGTACTTGCCCGGATTTGAACCCACAACCTCTTAAACGAGAGGCGGGCGCCTTATCCACTAGGCCATCATCGAGAATGTTTAACATACTAATAAATAATATTGTTTTAGTACTCACACTCGAATTTGTCTGATAGCACCATATTTTCCAAATATATCATACATTTCTTCAGCAGATATTTTGTATGGTAAATTCCTCACGTAAAGTATTCGGTTTACTTCAGGTGGTAATCGAACCTAAAACAGTAAACAATAATATTGCAGTCTGTAGGCTTTTTAATAAAATAAATAACAAAAACAAATTAATATATTGAACAATAGTAGAATTATTGTGAAGTTAATAGAGATAACTACTTTATAAAAACCAAATTATTGTAAGAATTTGATTGTCTATCATTGTAAATTGGTGTTTTTACTTACATTGGCTCGTCTTTGCAGGGCTAAAGCCATATTTTATAGCGATGCAATTTATTTCAATTCATTAAAGCGACAAATAATGTTGAACCAACATTTAGATACAATAACCACCAAATTTACTATGTGAATTACTAAGAAATACTGCGAATTCACAATTACAAGCACAACGTGACGAACTCAACACGCAGGTTCCGCAGGTTGCAGGTTGCAGCAAACCGCCATATTGTGAATTAAAATTAATGAATTTGTGATAGTTTTTTTTTTTTTTTTTTTCTTCTTTTGGCACCGTTTTTAACATTGCCAGTGTCAAAGTATTTTTAAAATTTGGTAGCATTTTAAAGGTAGGGAAACTGGGATAAAATGAATAAAAGGAATCGGAATTTGGAAAAATCAGGAGAGTTAAACATCTTACATATGACTATACATATCAATAATAATTTAAATGGAATATACAACTTAACTTACAACTTAATATTATTTACAAAAATATAAGAAGCTATACACTTATAAATTAATAAATTATTGGTACACAGTAAGGAAAGGGTCGAACAAGGAAAAGGAACATTTAAAGAAATAAGGTCAGAAATGAAAGGAGAACGATCATAGAGAGGACAGGAAAAAAGAATGTGGTTGATATCAGAGAAGTCGGATCCACATTCGCAAGCTGGGCTATTCACAATGCCAAGTTTGGCAAGGTGGGCTGGAGAACATAAATGGCCTAATCTGCATCTTATTAAAATAGACGTTTCTTTTTTGTTGAACTTAACTTTTGAAAACCACGGTTTGGTTGGAATATCGGGTTGAACCTTGGAATAATATAAACCTTTAGACAGAATAGATTCCTCCCACGCTTCTCTCCAAGACTCCCGTAGAATGATTTTAGACAAAGAAGGAAGGTCATGTGAAAAATGTTTAAATGGGAATATGTCACCACACTCCACTGCTTCGTTGGCAAGCCTGTCAGCAACTTCATTTCCGTGAATACCGGAATGACTAGGAACCCAGGCGAATTTAATAGAACTCCCAGCCAAAGTAACTTTATAAACTAATTCTCTAATTTCTAAAATAACGGGAAAAAACTTTTTTAATTTAAAAGGAAATTTACTTAAGGCTTGAAGAGCACTCAAAGAATCTGTAAAAATGATAGAGTTTTTCAGTTTAAACATACAAACATATTCCACTGCCTTAAACAAACCAAAACATTCTCCAGAAAATACAGAAGACTCCTGAGGAAGTTTAATTTTCTGTACTATTTTATATTCAGAATGAAAGACTCCTACTCCAACACAACCCGTTGGAGATCTTTTGGAAGCGTCTGTGTAAAGATGATGATAGCCTTCGTTTTGTTCGTCTAAGAATATATTAAATAGAAGTCCACAATTTGGGTCAGACTTATCAACGCAATCATATATGACTAAAGGGGAAAAAATTAAACTATCATAACTATGGTTGAATAACGGCAATTTGTTAGAACGGTGGGAGGAAGAAGAGAGAGAAGTCCATTTTTGATAGCTCTGAACTAAGCATGGAATAGATTTATGAGACCAGTAGGAGGAAGTATTAATGAGAGATGCAAGACATGCAAGTTTAGGAATAAGGGGATGGTTGGAAAACTGAATAATGCGGAATAGAAAATTATCCGATAGGAACTGTCTTCTAATGTGTAAAGGAGCATCGCCACATTCTACTTGAAGAGCATTAATGGGACTTGATTTCATAGCTCCAGATATGATGCGCAAACTCTTAGACTGAATTCGATCCAGTTTTTGTTTGGCTGATACATTTATAGGCTCTAAAATAAATAGGCCATAATCAAAAATACTTCTGATTATGGCATTGTACACTAATTTGAGAGAGGTAGGGTGAGCACCCCACCATACACCAGAGAGACATCTAAGGATGTTGATATTACGTTCACATTTAATAGAAATAAAGTCGCAATGGGCGACACCGTTAAGCTTAGAATCAAAAATAACCCCCAAGTACCTAAACTTGTCAAGAAAAGGAATAGGAATATTATTGTACAAGACGAGAGCAGGAGGAAGAACACGTTTCCTAGAAAAAATTACAGAAGCACTCTTAGAGGGAGAAAGATCTAAGCCATTATTGTGTAGCCAGGAAGATAAGGATTCCAAAGCTGAGGTCAAAAGAAGGCAGCTTTGATCAATAGATTGACAGGCATATAGAAGCAAATCATCAGCGTATTGCAAAACTTGAATATCTACTGTAAAGCATTGATCCAGATCATAAGTATATAATATTATACAATAAAGGACTTAGAACTGAGCCTTGTGGTAGGCCTCGCCATACGAGACGAGTTAACTCCCTATCAGAAAGTGACAAGCTAACGGAACGTTCGGATAAAATTGTTAGAATGAAATTAATAAGATTTATTGGGATATTTAAAGAGATTAATTTACTTTGTAATATAGATAATACAACATTATCATATGCAGCATTAATATCTAAAAATGCTGCAACCACTGACTGATTGTTAGAGAAAGCTAGACGGATATCTGTTGTAAAAATGGCTAAACAATCCGATGTACTTTTTCCTTTTCTAAACCCATACTGTGAAGTCGCCAACAAGCTTTTGCTTTCGACATACCACTCAAGTCGATTTTTAATTAGATGTTCGGCCAATTTCATCAGGACCGACGACAAAACAATGGGACGAAAAGAGGACGCGTCAGATGGTAGTCTGTTGGGTTTAGGGATTGGCAACACTACTTACTTGATGTCTCCATTCCTGAGGTACATTTCCAGACGTCATAATCGAATTAATGAAATCTAATTAATAACAGAGAATACTATCACTAACATTTGTAAAAAAGGAATATGGAATGCCGTCTTTACCTGGTGTTGAATCTACTGTGTGATGGACTATATTTTTCAACTCATTTAATGAAAACGGGAGAGCTAGGGAGCAATCGGAATCATTGGAGTTTATTAAGAGATTAGTGTTGGGGGACGAAATTGTCTGAATAACCTCAGGTACCCAAGGTGGAGCCAATTTATCTAGAAAATCATTAGCAACTGAGTTGGATATTTGCGAACAATTTGATTGATTAAATGCAGATCGAAATCTTCGAATATTTTGCCAAACTAAAGTAGGGTGAGTATTGGGGGAAATTGAATGACAAAAATTTCGCCACCCAGCTATCTTCTTTTTTTTAAACAATTCTCGAGTGTCAGCCAATATTTTCAAGAGGGACTCATAATTGGTCGGCGACATGTTCTCGTTGTAGGCAATCTCTGCTTCTTTTCTTTTAAGAACTGCCTCTGAACACTCTGAGTCCCACCAGGGAGGAGATGGAATTTTGTTGTAATGGTTACCGTTTTTTACAGGAAAGACTTCATTTGCTGCAGAAATCATAGCATTGGATAAAGCCTCTGCACACAAAAGTTCATTACCTTCAGATAGAGGAGGAAGAGAAGAAAATTTTGATTGAACTAAGGATTTAAATTTTTTCCAAGAACAATCAGTTTTGTTAGGAACTCTATATTTGAAATGAGATTTTCTAACTGAAGATTTTGCTTTAAAAGAAGGAAGGGTTATGAGTATAGGAAAGTGATCACTACCATAGGAAGAGGAAAGAGTAGACCAAGATAAAGAAGATGAGAAGTTAGGAGTACAAATGGACAGGTCTACTGCACTCTGATTTTGGTGAGGCTCAGATCTGCGAGTAGGAGATCCAGTATTTAATGTACATAAGTTGTGAAGGTCTAAGATCTGTAATAAGTCTTCACCATCGGCATTAGAAAAGGAACTGCCCCATGACTGATGATGACAGTTGAAATCACCAAGAACTAAAAATGGTTTAGGAAGAAAGGAAAAAAGATTATTAATTTCTTGAAGGATAGAAACAGAAGGATGAGATATATACACAGAAACAAGACACATACTATTTACAGTTATAGCTACAATAGAAATCTCCTCACTATGAGTAGGTAAAGAAATAACAGTAAAAGGGATAGAATCTTTAATGAGAATGGCTACTCCACCATACCCATCAGATCTATCAGATCTCACTGTTATGTAAGAGTGAATTTTAAATATGTTGTTAGCTTTAAACCATGTCTCTGCTAAAGCAAAGGCAAATGGCTTGTATTTGTTGATTAAATGAATAATATCACTTTTTTTATTTATTAGGCTTCGGCAGTTCCATTGTAGGAGATGTGATTCTTTGTCCATCACTGGAGGTGGAGGGAATATGACTATTAGTAAAGGAAGCAGCGTTGGACGGTGAAAAATTAAATTGGGAAAGAAGTTCTAAAAGTGCTTTGGTAAAATCTTCAATAGAGGGGACTGATTTAGGCTCTGTATTTGCATTTAGGGCACAACCATTAGAAGGTTGTGGTATCTGATAATCCTTTAATAAAGCATTGTGAGCTTCTTTATTATAACCACCCTGGACAGGTTTGCGTAGAGGAGAGCGTGGTTTAAGGAAGACAGTTTTTTTGTAAGAGTGAGAAGTACTCTTAGAAGAAGAAGAATTATTAATGGCTATGGGGGAGTGATCACTAGTATTTCGAGAAGGAGAGGACAAGAGAGCATCAACAAAAGACTTCTCTACTGGAGGGTGCACTTTTAGGGCTTCTGCATATGACACACAATTGTGAGCCATATAAGTTTTAATTTGTTTTTGTCTTGAATATTCAGGACATATATTGTTTATTGCAAAATGAAAACCTGAACACAAACAACAAGAGGCTTTGTCCTCTTCAATGTTGCAACTGTCACCAGTATGGTTTTGTCCACATTTATAACACCTAGCTTTTGAGCGACACTGAATCTTGGTATGACCATACCGGCAGCAATTGTAACACTGAACAGTTGGGTACACATATAAATCAACAGGTAATGAGTTATAAAACATGAACACTCTTTTAGGTAGGATCTGTCCATCAAAAGTTAGAACTACTGTTTGTGATGGTTTCCACACCACTGTACCATCAATAAATGTTTTGAAATTTATACGTCTTATTTTAATTATTGGACCACAACCTATTGGGACATTTATGTTGTCCTGAACTTCTTCAGGAGACCATTCTGCAGGAACTCCGCGAACTAACCCCATACGAGTAATATTAAATGTTGGTATAAATGCTTTGAGACTTTGTTGCTCTAAAGCACGGCTTTCTATGAAACTATTGGCACTTAAATAACTACTAAATGACAAAGATACTTTATTACGCCCTATTCTTTTAACACTTCCATCTATAATATTTTGAAAGTTGTTAACTTTTAAAAATTTGCCGACAACTACTGGGTGAAGTGTGGTACCATCATTGGCTTCCTTTTGAAGCTTTTGAAGGTGAATTACATAAGGAGCACTGTCGTGCTTTTCATATGTTTTACGTCCAATGGGACTTGGAAGGGAAGTAGGGGTAGGAGGTGTCGATACAGTAGCCAGAGTAACATCTTTTGCCAGATTAACATCTTTTATCTCGCGCAGAGTAACATCTTTAATCTCGCGTATAGAATCAGAACAGTCGCAACCAGAAGGCTCCGAACCGCGCCTATGTTTTTTGCGTCTCTTATTGCAAGTTTTGCAAACATGGACCCGACTTCTTTTGAGATTTCTGCCCGATATGGATCCATCAGTATCCATACCGGACTCGCCAGAAATTGTTACATAGCTGCCTGCCGGGGGCACGATTGCCCCCGGGTCTGGCGGATCGTTCATCGCCGCCCTATCAACTATAAAAATATGAAAAACTTACCACTACGAAGAAAAATACTATCTACACTAATGGAATATATACATAAAACTAAAAAAAACTGTAAACTCTACTGATATTTTATGTAAAAAATAATCAGAACCAAAAATCACGTTCGACCTAGTTGAAGTTTCCCGCGCTTTCTACCTTTTTTTTTTTTTTTTTTTATGGCTTTGCTAAAGCATTTAGCCAATATAAAAGTTAGGGAAACATAGTTATAGAAAAAAACGGAAAGGAATATTCGAAGGATTGGTAAGGAGTTATGAAGGTATGTTGAAAATAGACATATAAGCTATACTTGAATATTATTACTTTCAATAAATGTTGCTAGCGCTTTATATACATCATAGTTACTATTATAATAATAAACAAATAATAGAGGTCGGGAATGGAACACGGATTGTCAGGAGTTGGGAAATAAAATCGGAGCGATCGTATTGAGGGCAGTTAAAAAAAATGTGATTGATATCACCGTATTCGCCGCAGGAGCATGTGGGACTAGACACAATATTCAATTTAAACATTTGTGAAGGTGTACAAACATGACCTAAACGTATTCTACATAGAATAGAAGTAGCACGTTTGTTTAGATTTAGTTCAAAAAACCACGGTCTATTTGGAATAGATTTCTGTACACACCGGTAATGCTGCCCCTTTGAAGCACTATCGGCCCAAAATCCATTCCACGCTTCGATTAAATGCGTTTTAGCTAGAGAAATTAGGTCATGTGAATAATTGTGATATGGAACAATATCACCCACCCGAATCGCCTCATTAGCCAATCGGTCGGCTCTTTCATTACCGTAAATACCAACGTGACTTGGGACCCAAGCAAAAACAATATTATAACCCTTGTTTAAACACGTTAATAACAAATTTCTAATTGCAAAAATAATCTGACATAGTTTATTACTTTTAAAAGGAAAACGAGATAAAGCCTGCAGCGTACTTAAAGAATCACTAAAAATAATAGCCTTTGATAGCTTTGCAAGAATCACATATTCTATTGCTTTAGAAATTGCGAAACATTCTCCAGTAAAAACGGTGGACTGGGGTGGCAGTTTGATCTGTTGGATAACTTTATATTGGGAATGAAAAACACCCACTGCAACGCAGCCATTATCAGAATGTTTTGAAGCATCAGTATATAAGCAATGCCATGTAGCCCAGTTACTGTTGACTATACAGGGTGTCCCACGGCTATGCCACATGGAGGGAAAGTACCTTAAATATTGTAGATAGAACATTTCACTGAAAAAAGACATTATTTGAATTTTGAAAACATTTTAAACTGCATCCATAGATATTTAAATAATTACATAGTTGAACCGGGAATCGAACCTGTTACTCGAGAAAATTAATCAGCCTTTAGTTTTATCCTACCGATCGAAAGGCTTCATCACAAGGATTATTTTTTGCTAAATAACGTAGTGTCAAAAATTAAAGAAAGACCATGAATTTTAACATTAATTATAAAAAATTAGTTAATTTTTCAACTGCTCAAAACTAGCCTCTTCTTCTTGAACACAAAGTGATAACTTTTGATTATTTCGTTCCCTGACGATTTTTTGGTCTTCTTGTGGTAGATATTAATTTATTTAAATGATGCGTACTACATACTTAAGTGGGTAAATTAATTAGTAATAAGTAGTTCTGATTGTCAATTGTATGTCCTTACGGCAATGTAAGCTTTTAACTTTTCAGATCAAAATTTTACATGAAATGTTAAAATTCACGGTCTTTCTTTTATTTGTGACACTATGTTATTTAGCAAAAAATAATCCTTATAATGAAACCTTTCGATCGGTATAATAAAACTACAGGGTGATTATTTTTTCACGTGGAACAAGTTCGATTCCCGGGCCAACCACTTAATTATTTAAAAATCTATGAATGCAATTTAAATTGTTTTTAAAATTCAAATAATGTCTTCTTTCAGTAAAACGTTCTATCTACAAGATTTAAGGTACTTTCCCTCCATGTGGCATAGCCGTGGGACACCCTGTATGATTAAATTCAGAGTTTGGGTTAATATCTTCTCTATTTATTCCTATGTTATAATAAATCTTTGGATTTAAAATTACGGCTCTATAACTGTATTGATATATTGGAAGAAATTGGTTTTGATATATAGGAGTTTTAAGATCACGAAATTTTTTAAAGCTTTTTACTAGACATGGTGCATCCTTATGACGCCAATATTTAGAAGACTCCACTTTCTCGGCAAGTAAATGGACTTTGGGAAACAATTGATGGCTATTTAAACATAAATTTCGGAAAAAGAACCTGTCGCATATATATTGCCTTCTCATCGACAATGGAGGCTCGCAACATTCTACTTGCATACAATTTATCGGACTTGATTTCATCGCTCCCATTATAATTCTTAGCGCTTTTGCCTGTATACTGTCTAATTTTTTTAGAACCGCAACATTACCAGGATGCAGCAAAAAGGTGCCATAATCTAATACACTTCTAATAAGTGCATTATACAGAAGTTTCATAGTAAAAGGAAGGATGAGCTCCCCACCATACCCCAGTGAGGCATCTTAAAATGTTAAGATTTTTTTCACATCTCTGTAAAACGTTATTTGAGTGGGGAACACCTGTGAGTTTAGAATCCAGCGTTACTCCTAAAAATTTTGTTTGATTTTTTACAGGCAAAAGAGAACCGTCATAGAACACTTCAACTGCTGGGGTTAATCTTTTTCTAGAGAAAAGCACAACTACACTTTTGGTCGGTGACAGTTCCAAGCCATTGCCGTCAAGCCAAACTTTTAAATCTTTTAATGAACTAGATAAAGTTTTAGTAATATCTTCAACCGAGTTACCAGACACATACAGGAGCAAGTCATCAGCGTATTGCAAGATATTCGTATTATTAATAGCAGATTCTAAATCAGAGGTATAAATATTATACAATATAGGGCTTAAAACCGACCCTTGAGGCAATCCCTTCCAGACAGTTCTAACGATATTGTTATCATCAAAGGGAGAAGAGTATTTTATAAACCGCTCTGATAGTAAATTAATAATAAAGTTAGATAAATTAGACGGAATATTAAGTGCATTCAACTTATTTTTAAGAACTAAAATATTTACATTATCATAGGCCGCAGTTATGTCCAAAAATGCAGCTACCACAGAGTCACTATCAGAAAAAGCTAAACGAATATCTGTGGTAAAAATACTTAGGCTGTCAAATGTGCTCTTTCCTTTTCGAAAACTAAGGGTGCGTTCCAAAACGTGCGAATAATTCACTCGGAAATTAAAAAGAGATAGAAACAACGAAAGAAAGAGAACGGCTATACTGTTTTTGAACGCTACAGAGCGATTTACTGTTTTGGAACGGGTTAGGGTCATGATGGTTAGGGTCGTATGATGACACTGTCAAAATAACCTTTTCTCTCTATTGCAAAGAAGGAAAATCGTGTTTTTTAGCATATTTTGCAAATAAATAAGTACTACCTGTTCGTTTCTACTTTAATAAATCCATTCTTCAACATTAAACTTCAACATTGGCGCACATATGATTTTGACATATGTCAGGTAATTTTTAACGACGCTCAGCCAAGGGTGAGAAATCGCACTTGTCAGTGCGAAAATTACTCTACCGAAAGCGTTCCAAAATACTGCTCGGGTAGCTGTCGAGTAATGGTTCGGTTACCCTCGGTTTCACTCGGCTCATTTCGGAACGCTCTAGAGTAACTTTCGCACTACTCCGTGTAATTTTTACCCGTTTTGGAACGGACCCCAAATTGGCTCTTTGACAGTAAATTGTTATGCTCAAGAAACCATTCCAGTCGTATTTTAATTAGATGCTCTGCTATTTTGGCTAAAACTGAGGCCAAAGCAATAGGGCGATAAGAGGAAGGATCTGCAATGGGCTTGTCTGGCTTCAATATTAATACTAGAGATTGGGTTCTCCATGACTGAGGTATATTTCCCGATAACATACATGTGTTCACTATAGAGAGATAATAATTAAGACTATTATCATCTAGATTTACAATAAAGGAATAGGGGATACCATCTTCCCCAGGAGCGGAATCTTTAAGTAACGAAAGCACTCCTTTCAATTCACACATGGTGAAGGGAGAATTAAGATCTAGGTGATTTATATCGCTGTTTACAATTACTGTAATAGAAGCTAAGGATAAAACAGAACTCGGTTGTTCAGGTACAAAGGGAGGCGCTAGACGATCCATGATCTGTTCAGCGAGAATTGGAGGGATCTTATTTTGATGATTATTATTAAATGCAGATCTAAATCTTCTAATGTTTTGCCACACAATGGAAGAATTGACATTTGGGCACAAATTCTCACAAAATCTATGCCATGCTTCAATTTTTTTCTTTTTAAGCAAGTCCTGTGTTTCTTTGGAGACTTGTAAGTATGTCTGAAAATTTTCATCAGACATATCTATACAATATTGTCTCTCTGCATCTTTTCTTAATTTTACTGCATAGGTGCATTCTTGATCCCACCATGGTGGTGATGGTATTTTATTGCAACCCTTGCTTTTAATAGGAAAAGTTTCATCTGCTACTTCTATCAATATCTTGGCTAATAATTCAGAACAGACAGACACATTAGAGCTAGATATTTCAGGCAATTTTGATACTTTACATACTGCTTTTGTTTGATATAGATCCCAATCCCCATTTTCTAATTTATGTCTTATCCTAGGTTGTTTTAATTGTTTCACAGGTTTGTTAAAGGGCAAGGAAATTAACAATGGGAAGTGATCACTGCCATGTGTATAATCAAGAGGATTCCATAATAGGGCCGAAGCTAGATCTGGGGTACAGATGGACAAATCGGGAGCACTTAAACTTTCTGTAGGACTTGTAACACGAGTTGGTAAGCCAGTGTTCATTATACATAAATTATGAGAATCAATCAACTCTAGTAATTGCTCTCCATAGTAACTAGTGGTAGAGCAACCCCAAAGAGTATGGTGGGAATTATAATCCCCTAAACATATGAATGGTTTTGGGAGAAAATTAAAAAGCTGACTAACTTCATTAAAAATACTTATACTAGGTCTAGAAAAATATATAGATACATAACAAATTTTATTTACAGTAATAGCAACAACTGAGATATCATCACTAAATGATGGAAGTGACAGGGGAGTATAAAAACAATGGTTGTTGACTAATATGGCTACTCCACCATATCCGTCATCCCTGTCAGATCTTATGCAAGAGAAGCCTGGAATCTTAAACAAAGACTGTTGTTTAAGCCAGGTTTCTTGCAGACAAATAATAGAAGGATCATATTTGTTTATCATATTTATTAGGGCAGGTTTCTTATTAGTCAAGCTACGACAATTCCACTGAATTACCTTGGTCTTGTGATCCATTATTGGTTTTATTAGAAATTTGATTTAAAGCATCAATAACAACTGCAACGTTGGCCGGTGAAACTATATTTGATTGAGACAACAATTGAATAAGTAGTTTTATAATTTCTGAAATATTTAGGTTTTCACTACAATTTGGGCTATCCTGATTTAAAATAGGCTTAGATGGTAATGCTGGTTGTCTTATTATTTCAGCATGGGCCAAATGATCATATCCCTTAGAAAATTTTTGAAGGGGTTTTGGCTTTAAAAAAACTGTCTTTTTGTATGAGTGAGATACATGTGGAGGAGCAGTGTAAGCAGAATTATTGTTTGGTCTAGACTAACTTGAAGAGGAAGGAGTAGAAGAAAGTAAAGCATCAGCATATGATATTTTAGATATTGGAGGGTGCAGTTTTACAGCTTCCATATAAGAGACACAGCTCTTACTCATCGTCTCTTTAATAGATTTTTGTCTATCAAATTCTAAGCATTTTTTATTTGTTGCTTGGTGAGAACCATTACATTGACAACAATGATAAAATTCTTCTTCAACATTGCAGGTATCACCAGAGTGACCCTGACCGCACTTAAAACATCTAGGGGTTGACCTGCATTGACTCTTCATGTGCCCATATCTGCAGCAGTTGTAACACTGCACAGTAGGATAAATGTATAAAGAAACAGGTAATGCAGTGTAACACATATAAACTCGTGTTGGTAGTACTTGGCCATCAAATGTGCAGACTATTGTGCCTGTATTTTGAAATGTTTTTGAGTTATTTACAATAACTTTTTTCCTCAGCCGTCTTATTTTTATTACAGCACCACATCCAATAGGTACTGTAATGTTGGACTTAACTTCCTCATCTGACCAATCTAATGGTACACCCCTAATTACACCCATTCTAGTAATATTAAAAGTTGGAAGGAAGACATTATATTTCTCTGACTTTAAATTGTTGTTATTAATAAATGCATTAGCTTCTAAATAATTAATAAAAGCTAGACTAATTCTATTTCGGCCTATACGTTTAATGCTGCCATTCACTATGCCTTTTATGTCATTGTTTTTTAAAAATTTGCCAAAAGTTACAGGGTGGAGAGTCACACCATCGTCTCTGGAGACTGTTTCTCTTTGTACATGCACGACGTAAGGGGCTACGTCAGTCGCCTGATAAAGAGTACGACCGACCGGCAAACGAGGCGACTCATCATGGCTTTGAACAGTTTCAGTATTTGTTTGTTGTATTTCCTGCGTTTTTAATAAATAACATTTGCAATCATTCTGCCTTTCAGTTTTTGAACCGTGTCTCCTTTTTTTTTATTGCAATCTGTACAAATTACTCTGGAAAGTATTCTTTTTCTTTTTAAATTGTTAGAGTCTGGAACCGAACAATCGGTGTCCATTGAAGACTCCAAAACACTAATTAATGTATCAATAGGCGTATTTACATTACTACTACTAATTTCTACATATTTTACAGCCGGAGGCACAGTTGTGCCGCCACCAGGATCGTCGGGCGGATCGCCCATTTTAAGAAAAGTTGAAAACTTACCAAATAAACAGCTACTAGAGTACACTAATTCTATAAATAAACACTTATAATAAAAATATATACAATTTTAAGAACTTCTACCAATCCTTAATATTTAATTATCAATTTTTAATTTTCAAGAGAAAAAAACGCTCCCGCTCAAACCGAAGTTTCCCGCTCTTTTTCCGCTTTCTACCTTGTGATTGTTTATTTTCCTGTCACTTTATACATCTTAGGTACAATCTGGCACCAGGTCTTTTTATATGAAGTTGTTTTATAATCGTATTTCATTTATGTATTTATTTCAATTAATAAGACAATTTTAAGATTTCTCACATACTTTAGCCCCGTCTCCAAAAAAAAACATCAATAATTTTATTAAAACTTTTCGATCATGGTATAGCACCATTTGTGATTTTGTGTAGATATTTTAACGTACTAAGTAGATAGTACCAGGGCCAATATTAAAGGTGAACGCAGACTTGGCCGCACCGCACGCGCCGCAGTCATCGCATTCGAATTCTTTGTATGAAGTTCTATGCCACCTCGCACACCTACCCGCGTCGCAGTTGCCGCAGACCCTGAAACGACCGAAATCCTCAAACCGCAGCTGATGACGTCACCCGCACGCAGCGGACGCTGCGGCTAGCGCGAGCCGAACCCGGATGCGTGCGTAGTGCGTAAAATATCGATATTTACACAAGGGATATCGATGTTAAAAAAATATCGGTCCCATGACCGATACATCGATATTCCTGACGATATTTAAAAAGAAATATTAAGTTTGGCCAATTTAATAAAAATAAGTCTACTAGAAACAGTCTACAGTCTAGTCTATTTAGCACTAAAGTATTGTTTTAAAAATTAAAATAAAAACACATATTGTTATTTAAGAAAACGTTTACTTTTTTAATTAAAAAATCTAGAGATAGAATTAAGAAAAAGAAGCTTAGATAGCCTTGTAATTTTGTAAAAAAAAATTGTAAGATTATTAAATAGTTACTACGTAACAGATACTTCACTCCAATACAAAAGCCTTGTTCCTAGAAGTCTATTTCTTTCTTGGGTAATGCTCAATACGTAAGCGCGTGACGGCGACCAAACGTGTTGACAGCTGTGTGATCCTCAAACAACTAAAGAGCGATATCGATATTTTTTACTAATGTCGTCGATACATCGGCGATATATCGTTCATAAAAACATCGATGTTTATATCGATATTTATGAGCGATATATCGATATTTTAAAACAATCGATGTATTGTTTTCATCCCTATGCGTGCGGCGACGGGAACGACTGCAGTGACTGCGGTGCGGATAGATGTGCGAGGCCATTAACAAAATGCGATGACTGCGGGGACTGCGGCGCGTGCGGTGCGGCCAAGTCTGCGTTCACCTTAAGAATTACACGGAGTAGTGCGAAAGTTACTCTAGAGCGTTCCGAAATGAGCCGAGTGAAACCGAGGGTAACCGAACAATTACTCGACAGCTACCCGAGCAGTATTTTGGAACGCTTTCGGTAGAGTAATTTTCGCACTGACAAGTGCGATTTCTCACCCTTGGCTGAGCGTCGTTAAAAATTACCTGACATATGTCAAAATCATATATGCGCCAATGTTGAAGTTTGATGTTGAAGAATGGATTTACTAAAGTAGAAACGAACAGGTGCTATTGTTTATTTGCAAAATATGCTTCAAAACACAATTTTCCTTCTTAGCAATAGAGATAAAAGGTTATGTTGACAGTGTCATCATACGATCCTAACCATCATGACCCTAACCCGTTCCAAAACAGTAAGTGCCAGGCCACACGGTGCGGCAACGCGCCGCACCGCATTACTCCGCACCGCACTGGCGGCCACACGAGCAGTGCGGCGCCGCTGCGGCGCCGCTGCGGCACCGCAACAAGCTCAGTACTGCCATCCCCATGAACTGAGCGGCGCCGCTGCGGCACCGCACTGCTTGCACCCCTCCCCGCCTCGTCTGCCTCGCGCCGTAGTCCGGTGAGCCTGCGGTGCGGCGCCGCAGCGGCGCCGGACGTACCGTGTGGCATACCATCCAATTTTATATGTAGGAAACCGTTGCGGCGCCGCTCAGGCGCCGCGCCGGAGCCGCAACGCACCGTGTGGCCTGGCGCTTAATCACTCTGTAGCGTTCAAAAACAGTATAGCCGTTCTCTTTATTTCGTTGTTTCTATCTCTTTTTAATTTTCGAGTGAATTAAGGTGAACGCAGACTTGGCCGCACCGCACGCGCCGCAGTCTTCGCATTCGAATTCTTTATATGAAGTTCTATGCCACCTCGCACACCTACCCGCGTCGCAGTTGCCGCAGACCCTGAAACGACAACAAAGAAAATGCGATGACTGCGGGGACTGCGGCGCGTGCGGTGCGGCCAAGTCTGCGTTCACATTTATTCGCACGTTTTGGAACGCACCCCAAAGGTGAACGCAGACTTGGCCGCACCGCACGCGCCGCAGTCTTCGCATTCGAATTCTTTATAAAATATGAAGTTCTAAGTCACCTCGCACACCAACCCGCGTCGCAGTTGCCGCAGACCCTGAAACGACAACAAAGAAAATGCGATGACTGCGGGGACTGCGGCGCGTGCGGTGCGGCCAAGTCTGCGTTCACCTCAAATAGTACGTAGGTAGGTAGGTTAGGTAGGTAGGTATTTTCTGTCAGTGTCAGTTCGTCTAATCTAAGTATCTTTCAACGAAATTTAAATTAAAAAAAATAAAACGGA
This sequence comes from Athetis lepigone, assembly GCA_033675125.1. Lineage (NCBI taxonomy): Eukaryota > Metazoa > Arthropoda > Insecta > Lepidoptera > Noctuidae > Athetis > Athetis lepigone. The sequence continues at coordinate 12,455,726 of CM066232.1, read as the reverse complement.
TGATTTGAAACGAACGAAGAAATACTTATAAACATTTGTGTTATTATAAACTTGTTAGTATTAAAAATGTCGGAGTCGACTGTTTTAATTGATTTGACGAATTCGTTTACTTTGGCGGATCATTGCGGTTTATCTAATGTAGTGATTGACTTGTTAGACACTGACGATTCCTTCTGCAGTAAGTGGTACTTCATAAATTTTTATAGATAATATTACCTACTTAATTACCTATTAGTCTATAACTAATCCCCTTTTGAGCTTAATAATATTAGGCTTTCTACTATTTAAAGTAAATTTTTACTAAATCCGATATTAGTTTACTCCTTTGATTAGAATATTTTTTTAAATATTTATATATATAAATTAGTGATAAGTACCTAATGAATTAAGTATGTGGGTAGGTACTTCAAAAACTCACAACTATTAAGTTTTAAGTCCAGTACATTTTGTATTTGTACCCTATCTTATTGCAATGTAAAATTTTTTTCAGTTGAAACTGAAAGTGAAAATGGTTCAGTGCCCCATCCCAGTGCCAGTCCTGTAAGAAATGTAAAACCCACAAGGATAACAGCAGCTGATGTGGCTAAGAAAAAAATAAATAAAAAGAGATTGTCTAATACTTGGATATCAAGAAAGGTACAACATAAATCTTTAAATTATCTTTCAGGTTCAGTCGACAAAAGAGTAGGTACTAAGTTACTTTCTTTTTTTTATTGTTTTAGAGTGATGCAGCTTCTCCTATTTCTGAAAAAAGCAGCAAATTCGGTGGATGTCCTATCTGTTGGGACGAATTAGGAAAAAATCCTTTGGCTTCTACTAAATGTGGCCATGTATACTGTATAAAATGCATACAGGAGTATTTAAAAGTAGAGAAAAAATGTCCTACTTGTAGGCAAAGTTTAAAAGGTTCTACTCCATATCATCCCCTTTATTTAAATACAGACTGACTAAGGTAAATTGTTATGATTTATTAATTTATTTCAAGTATGTTTTGTTAATTCTAATTCCAAAATAGCAAAAATAATTTTTTGTTATTTATTTTTTAAGTCTAACAAATGACACCAATTATAAGCAACCCTCAAACAGTCAAACCATTTGATTCAAACACATAGATTTTAGTTTAGCTCTGATCATTTTGATAGTTTAACGACCAAGCGACAGCTGGCTGTATTGCTGCTATTATTGTCTTTGTATTGTGTCTCGAATCATGTGTGTTCGAAGGTTCAAATAACTACTAACAGCTCTTAAAAGGTTTGTGATATAAAAATGGTTTGAGTCCAACTAAAATCTGTGTTTGAATCAAACAGTTGACTGTTTTATGGGCCCATTAATTAGATCAAGATAAATGAATATTACTTAACACTTAATTGGCCTAAGCAGTTCCCCATCTTTATCTTGCCATAATAGTTTGACTGAAATATTGCATAGTCAACAAAGCCATTACTGGGATAAGTAATGTTTATTAATCTCACTCATACATGTCAAGTTTTTTAAAATTGATTTAATAATTGATTAATTGTCGGAATCACTTCAAAGGTAAGGTAATTAATTAATTATTAATTAATTAATTACTTCATAATACACACGCGCCGGTGCCGGCGCATCTGTATCGATACAAACGACAACAAACTGTTCTGCAGGATAAAAAACGTGGTGTGCATAGGCCCTAAATTGTAATTAAATACTTAATATTTTAACTGTGATTACTTATTGCCATTAAACATTTTTTTAATGAATTTGATTAATTATTTTATAAATAATATATGTATAGTTTCTGTTCGCGTCAAATAACTTTTCCGCTCTGAAGTTCGGTCTCGACGCGAGTGCAAAAGCACTTCAGATAGGGACAAAGTTATTTGACGCGAACTGTGTATATATTATATTATTATGTAATATTTTGGTGCGGTACTATTTATATTAAGCCAAGGATACACTAGGGGGCAAATGGAGCAACATGTTGCGGAACATGTTGCTCAACAATGACTTAGAACAACTAAAGCTTGATGAAGTACTTTAAAAAACTCAAGCCAAAAAAGTCAACGGGACCCGATGGCATACCACCCTACATTTTTAAAGACTGCCGACTAACAATTTGTAGGCCACTTCTTTATATCTTTAATCAGTGCCTGGCGGAGGCAGTATTTCCCGAAGGGTGGAAAACAACTAAGGTCGTCCCGTCCCGGTACCCAAGGGAAGTCAGCATCGAACGTGGACCAATACAGGCCGGTGGCCATAGAAATATAAATACCAGGAGAAGTGGCAAGTGGGCGTGTCGCTGTCCGCGCAACATGCAATCGTGCTACAGGTCGTACGTAAGTGGCCGTGTCCGCGAACTAGTGTGCTTTCGAACGCCATCGTGTCAACAAATTAAAATACCGTATTGTTCAGCGATTTCTTGCAAAAAGTGAAGCAGATACCAAAACTATGTCAACAATGGAATCACATTTCATATATTTTTTCCTATATTTGTCTTTAAAATCATAAAAAATAACAAATCGAAAAATATTTTCTGTTATTTCGTTTCTAAGCATCACAGCGACTGCATTGTTTCTGCTGAAATACATTGCTCCTTCACAACTATGCAAGTTAGTCACTTAGTGACCAGACAAGCAATGTAAAAATTACAAAACGATATTTAACTAAACGCAAGAATCGCGTGATGCGGCCGCTGGTTCTTGCCGTGAGTTAATGATGTCCATGTGCAAATCCTTTATAGTCCGGTCAAAATAGACATTCAAGGTTACATTAATTCGCACCTAGCTAAAAATTGGCATGAATATTGAGAACCCTATTACACAGAATTTGTCAATTATCCACATGACTCCAGCGTGTGGAAAAAAAATTATTCAAGGTCAAATGTTGCAAAAATCGGTTTTTTGAGTTTTCCAGCTAAACGGTAAGTGTTATCATAAAAATAGGTGAGACAAAAATTATTCATCATACAATTATGTATAAAAATTGTTCTTACACTTTTTTTCTTAAGAATCACCATTTCGGAGATATAGCGATACTAAATGTTGAAAACGTTGTGTTACTCATAATATGCACACGTTTCCGCGCCACCCGTGAGGTAGTGTACATGGCGCGATTTTTTTTACGTGGTTTCCCCGGTAGGCCTATTCCAGGATCTATTGTGGTTCTGTTGAGTTAAAAAGCTATTGTATTAAATTGAAAATGGTACTATTGTAATGACAAGAGCGGTGTAAGTAATGAGTAATTTGAGAAAATTATTCGTCAGATTGTTTATTTATTTATTTATTTATTTACACACACAACCTTAAATCTACCATTACAGGACATGCCTAATGCGGCAGATAGGTACTTATTATTTATAACAAATTAACATAAAATATTAACATATAGGTACTATAGTACCTAACTTAATTCGTAACTTATCACCCTATAAGCAACTACAGTGAAGTCATTCAGCGAGCACGTAAATAAATCCAGCTGGTTGGCTATGGCATTAAGCGTGCGCACGGCGCGCGTTAGCGGCGCTCGCTGCAGCAGGTTGGTGCGCGCGCGCGGCACCTCCAGCAGCGGCGGCCTTCGCCGTCGCCCCACGAATCCATCCGGTACACAAAAGCTGATTTCGATCAAGATATCAGGGTTACATATTTTACCACGCAACACCTTAAATAGATACGAGGCCAGAGCCACTTCTCGCCTCGTCTCCAGTTTAAAATATCCTACCATGCCCAACACAAAAAGTGTCGGGTATAGTAGCGGATAACCTGGGTACACCCGATAATACTTTAAGTAAAGAAATCTTACAAACTTATTTTGAATTCTCTCCATCATGAATTTATATTTGGCCTCACTGGGTCCCCAGACGGCTGCACTGTATTCCAGGTGACTTCTAACCAGAGCATCATAAAGAGCTTTTAAAGCCTTAATATTGTTAAATTCATGCGCTTGTCTTAAAATAAAACCTAAATTTCTATACGCCCTGCTACATATGTTTACTACATGCTTCCTAAAGTTCAAATCAGTTGAGAAACAAATTCCAAGGTCTTTTACTTCCTCGACTCTTTTCAATGGCTCTCCCTCCATTTCATACCGATGATGTCGTGGGTTACGGGCACGAGTGAATGACATCACTGAACACTTGGAGATATTGAAGTATAGTTTATTTTCCTGGCTCCATTTGGTAACTTTATCTATATTATCCTGGAGCACTTCATGATCAGTGACGTCCCTCACTACGCGGAACAGTTTCAGATCATCAGCAAAAAGTAGACAATTTGATTCCTGTACGGCCGCCGGCAAATCATCCATCATAAGTATGAAGAGTAGAGGCCCTAAATTACTGCCCAGACTTACGCCAGACCTCGTATAATACGGCTCAGAAAGCCTTCCGCCACAGTCGACAAACTGACGTCTGTCCCGCAAGTAACTGGCAAAGAACTTAAGGGTATGTAGTGTGCAACCCTTGCCAGCTAACTTCAAGAGCAAAACATCTTTGTCGACTGTGTCGAAAGCCTTTGATTGATACTATATTTGCTTATTTATTTTAGTACGTATATATGTATTTTAATTAATTTGTAATTTTTGTAATAACATCTGTTTTTTTTTTAATATTTGCACCTGCCATCATATCTCTGCACTACCGATGGTTGACTGGTAGAGAATGCCTAAGGCACTAAGTCCGCCTCTGTACATGAATTTTGTGCATAAAGTGTAAATAAATTAATAAATACTCTTCTAATGGAACATAATCCATACTGTCTTCTTCTTCTTCTTCCTGCTGGGTACAAATAAATTTTTCAAAGAACGATGCATCAGATGTCTCCTTGCATATATCGTAAGAATCTTCTTCTACTGGCGATTGAACATTGGAGCACGATTGACCTCGACAACTGATACATGCAATTTTTTTTATTTTTTTTTATTTTTTTACATTTTAGGAAAGCTTACAGACTAATAACATTGTAATAACAGTAATATATAACTTAATTGCTAATTACAAGCTTCCACAGATGATTACAAAAAATGAATCATTATAGCCATACAGCGTTACCTTGTCTAAATGACACTACCCAAATTATATAAATATTACACTATATGGTTAGGTGCCTCGCTAACAAAAAATGAATTTGCTAAAAGCTTCCTAACTATATTTGCATTTGTGCAAAACAGGTCAATGTCGGGATCACACGTAATCTCGTTAAAACTGCGACTAGCTCTCTGAAAGTATGCATTACGCCTGTAATTCGTATTTGCATGAGGTACATGTAGAAGTGGTCGCTGTCGTAATGAACAAAACAACCCAAGTATGGCTAATATCAAGTTCAAGTATGGCTTGGTAATAAACTAAACCCAGAAGACTGGGGTTGGAAATTAATTGACAATATATTGGAACCAGTTAAGACTTTACTTCCTCCTGCACCGGAAAAACTTCTCAATTCAATTTTTGGAATTGCAAAACGGGGTGTAATGCTAAATGCGGCTGTAAAAAAGTTGGGTTGTTTTGTTCATTAGCATTAGCATGTATCAGTTGTCGAGGTCAATCGTGCTCCAATGTTCAATCGCCAGTAGAAGAAGATTCTTACGATATATGCGAGGAGACATCTGATGCATCGCTCTTTGAAAAAATTATTTGTACCCAGCAGGAAGAAGAAGAAGAAGAAGAAGACAGTATGGATTATGTTCCATTAGAAGAGTATCAATCAGACGAATAATTTTCTCAAATTACTCATAACTTACACCGCTCTTGTCATTACAATAGTACCATTTTCAATTTAATACAATAGCTTTATAACTCAACAGAACCACAATAGATCGTGGAATAGGCCTACCGGGGAAACTACGTAAAAAAAAACGCGCCATGTACACTACCTCACGGGTGGCGCGGAAACGTGTGCATATTATGAGTAACACAACGTTTTCAACATTTTGCATCGCTATATCTCCGAAATGGTGATTCTTAAGAAAAAAAGTGTAGGAACAATTTTTATACATAATTGTATGATGAATAGTTTTTGTCTCACCTATTTTTATGATAACACTTACCGTTTAGCTGGAAAACTCAAAAAACCGATTTTTGCAACATTTGACCTTGAATAATTTTTTTTCCACACGCTGGAGTCATGTGGATAATTGACAAATTGTGTGTAATAGGGTTCTCAACATTCATGCCAATTTTTAGCTAGGTGCGAATTAATGTAACCTTGCCCCTATTTTTGAAGCTAATTTGACCGGACTATTAGCGTAGGTTATCGACAACAAAGTCGCCTGACGAATAAAATATTGTTTGGGAGTTATTTGTTTTAATTTGTCCACCGTTTTAACCCGCTTGGAATATCAAAGTAAATACTAATATTTACCCTGTTTTAATTTTGTTTTATTATTATTAGTCATATGTGACCAAATAATACAGCGTCCTTAAATATTTCCCTCGGCTTACCTAACACGGTTCAAGTGCATGTCGCGTGTCGTCTGGACCATCGTGTCCATTTTGTATCAGTATTATACCATCGTAAAAAATAAACAAATACTCTAAATAAATAACTGCATCGTATTCATATTTATAAAATTCAAAAATGCTTTTAAGTTACACAAATCCAAATTTATCTATTTACGCCATCTTTTTATTTAGTTTTATTTCCGAGAACCCAAAAAGGATTTGGTCGATAATAAATAGAAGTTTCGATAATTTTCCGATTTAGTCAATCACTAGCGTAAATGTAAAATAAATTGCATTTGCACAGCACAACGATAGCCATCAATGTTAATGTGTGAGTAAGTTTTACGGTGCATGGTAAAAACACGCTGTGTAGGTGTTTTAAGGTTCATAATTGATTGTGTTGTACGTTCTAGTACAAGAAATGCGGGTGTGTGCGCGACTGCGTATCTATTGCCTCTCTGTTGAGCGAACAATCGAAATGGCCTGTGTAGAATTGGAGCAGTATATTATAATAAGTGTGTACAGACCTCCTTCAGGACTGTATGATTGCTTTGAGAGGGTGATGGATGAAGTGTTGCATAAAATCTGTAACTCAACTAAGTCCATCATCATCTGTGGTGATTTTAATATTAATTTATTAGAAAATTCTAGCTTAAATATTAGACTTATTAGCTTGTTTCAATCATACAATCTTGTAAACCTATTTATTGAGCCTACTAGAATAACTCCCACTTGTGCTACCTGCCTAGATAATATATTTACAGACATTATACCCACCCACAAAAAAATAATTAATTGTATAGACTCTGACCATTGTGGACAATTTGTTTCTATACCAATTATTAACAAAAAAATTACAAAAAAAAATATCACTGTTAATCCTAAATCTAAATGTCGGCTGGAGAATTTTAAAACTAAAATCTTAAATAAATTGCCATCATTGTCAACTAATGTTGGCCCAAATAAACAATATAATAATTTCTTTAATATGTATTGCGCTCAATTTGATACCACGTTTGTTCCGAAGACTATTTCAGTGAATAGTAATGTTTCTTTTGGTGACTGGGCCACCATTGGTATTTATAAAAGTAGAAAACGACTATTTGAGTTGTATGAAGAACGGACTTACGTTAACACTGCTAAATTTAATTTATATGTAAAGAATTATTCTAAATTGTTTAAAAAAGTCTGTTACATGGCCAAGTCACGCTATTTGAGTTCAAAAATAAAAAATAGTAATAATATAATAAAAACGACATGGAATATTATTAATAGCGAAACGGGTAAGTCTAATAACCGAATTAGTGATTATTGCTTAATGATTGATGATAATATAATTAAATCAGATTCAAAAGTAGCCGCGTCTTTTGAAAAATTTTTTGCAGAGATTCCCGTTTCGACTACTAAATCTTTAAATTCATCCCCTGCAGCTGCAGAATCATTGCTTAAAGAAAATGTGCCGGCCTGTGATTCTGAATTTTATTTTGAACATGTTACTTGCAGAAATGTCATTAAAGTCTTTCATACATTAAATATTAAAAAGACTGCAGATCTATGGGGTAATTCTGTAGAACTTGTAAAGTCTATTATAAATATTGTAGCGCCTACTTTAGCCAATATTTTTAATAACTGTATCGATAGTGGTGAGTTTCCTGATTTAATGAAATACAGCAAAATAATACCATTGTTTAAATCAGGTAGCACATCTGACCCCAGTAATTATAGACCAATTTCAGTGCTACCTACATTTAGTAAAATCTTTGAGAAATTAATTTTAAATCAAATGCAGTTTTATTTTAACAAATTGGAGTTATTGCATAAAAAACAGTTTGGATTTACAAGGGGTCGTTCAACCACCGATGCAGGTGTTGAACTCTTAGGGCATATTTATGATGCATGGGAAGACAAATTCGATGCATTGGGCATTTTTTGTGATTTGTCCAAGGCATTTGATTGCGTTCTTCATGAAACTTTAATCAGGAAACTGCACTACTACGGAATCCGGGCCTCCTCTCTGGATCTTCTCACCTCATACCTGAGTGATAGGATTCAAAGAGTCGACGTGAACGGTGAAAGATCACCCGGCTCTGTAGTAAGAATGGGCGTGCCCCAGGGCTCAATTCTTGGTCCTTTCTTGTTCCTTATTTACATTAACGATTTGCCTTATCTCATTAAAGATAAACATGACGTAGTACTGTTTGCAGACGATACTTCACTTTTATTTAAACTTAAACGTCAGCAACTGATAACTGATGATATAAGTAGTGCTCTCGCGTCAATAGTTAATTGGTTTAATGTAAATAATTTACTTCTCAATGAAAAGAAAACTAAACTAATTAAGTTTACGTTACCAAATGTCGCAAAGGTAGATACTTGTGTTCTATTAAAGGAAGAAGAACTGAGACCAGACGATTCCACCGTATTTTTAGGCATAACACTAGATGCCAAACTTCAGTGGGGCCCCCATATAGATAAATTGTCTAAAAAACTCAGCTCCGCAGCATACGCCGTTCGAAAAATTCGATGTTTAACGGATTTGGAAACAGCCCGTTTAGTTTACTTCAGCTATTTTCATAGTTTGATGTCGTACGGAATTCTATTGTGGGGAAATGCCGCCGATATTCAAACAATTTTTGTTTTACAAAAAAGGGCTATTCGTTCTATTTATAAATTAAGTCCCCGACACTCCCTCAGAGACAAATTTAAAGAGATTAATATTATGACTCTGCCCTGTCAATATGTATATGAAAATCTGTTGTATGCACATAAAAATATTATTCACTTTAAAAAATACAGTGATATCCACAATATTAACACAAGAAACAAGGACAAATATATTGTTCCTTCAACTAGGCTTAAAAAAATAGGTGGTTCGTTTAAATGTCAATGTATACGCTTTTATAATAAACTTCCTAGCCAGATTCAGGAACTTAGCATCACCAAATTTAAATTATTTATAAAACGTAAATTATGCCGGAATGCTTTCTATTCTGTTAAAGAGTATATTGAGGACTCAAATGCTTGGAATTGAGCTGCTTCAATCATTAACATAGGCCAATATTGGCATGTTAAAATTATCATTTTTATATTTATTGACATTAAGATTTTAATATTTGACATTTATGAGTACTTTTTTTAAAGTATTATTATTTTGTACACCAATTTTTATTCTGTTTGACATTGGTGCCGATTCTCTTGTGCACAAACTAAAGTAAATTTAAGCTAGTGCATCTTTCTCTTTCCATTACTTAAAGAAAAGGACAGAAGATACATTTTAGTTTAATCCTGTCAAATTAGACAGCGCCTGATGAAAATTGACGTATACTTAGACGCCATGTTTTTAAATTGCGTCTAAATTATCTATGGAGTGTCTAAATTTGACAGGACTTAACTAATATTTGATCTTCTGTCCTTTTCTTAATTAAAAGGAAAGAGAAAGATGCACTTAAATTTACGTTAGGTTGTGCACAAGAGAATCGGCACCATTGTAAGTAATTATTGAACTTGACATTTATGTACTTTTTGAGTACCTATATATATTTTTTTACATCATATTTATTGTGAGTGTGAGGACTATGTGGGTTGCTTGATTGCTATATAGTATGTTTTATAATGACTGACGGTTTGAGTACTTAATGCGGCCTACCCGAATGTCCTCACTTTGGTATTGTTCGTCGAGACGTTGAGCTCCTTACGTGTTTTTTAGTTGAGCTTAACGACTTATGACAAATGCTTGCACTGTTTGGACAGGTCCACTCAAATCTGTGTGCTTCTCTCATCAAGAGATCCCTTCAGTTTACCTTCATGGTCCTCGCATATTTTGACCAATACAATATTGTATGGACTTTAAAAGAGACTTTGACCTCTGAGTTTGTTTCGGATGTTTCTTCTCAGAGTAGTCCAGCTAGGAAACACCGGCCCCATCGTTCGATTAAAAAAAAAAGGAAAAAAAAAATGACGTGTAAAAGTGTAATTTATTACCTATTTACAAAAATAAATCATATTTTATTCATATTTATTCATATTTTTTATTGCTTTTACTGAACTGCGCGTGTAGTAGTTGCCATGTGGTAGGGATAACAGGAGACACAGGTATCCGATATATTTTCGTCTACAGGGCATATCTCCTTCTTTAATATATCTATGCTCAGCCGGTGGCTGTACTTTCGACACCAGCTAAAGTACTGGAGACTGCAGCACACAAGAGCATTCTCTCGCAGGTTAATGTACAGCTTTCAGATGAGCAACACGGTTTTAGACTCGCCAAAAAGCACAACCAGTAACCTAATTAACTACATGAGTTATATTGTACCTGAAGTAGATGCTGGGGGACAGGTAGATGTAGCTTTCTTTGACTACAAAAAGGCGTTCGACCTAGTGGATAATGACATACTGCTGACAAAGATGGCAGGTGTAGGGTTTACTCCCCACTTATTAAACTTTTTTGCAAGTTACATGCGGGACAGACAGCAGTATGTAGAATATGAGGGGTGTAGGTCAGAAAATTATTTTACTAGGTCTGAAGTAAGCCAGAGCAGCAACCTTGGCCCATTGGAATTCATATTAATATTAATGAGCTCTGAGCGCCAAAGACTTGAAATGAAGTCAAATATTGATGTCATGAAACAAATAGAGATGTTCCTAATTTGTTATAGCTCTAATCGAATTATGTAATTAGTTTCTTTAATAATTCTAAAACAAAGGGATGTCACTGTCATTGAATGGTCGGCTCGTATTAGTTTTTACAATTTTATAACAATTTCGGTAGGTAATTAAACCAATAGTTTTAATGTATATTTGAGAAATTGACTCCAGTAGTTAAGTGTTTAGTGCGTTTTCTGTGCTATAAAATGGGAGGATGCACTATTTTAGGCTGCAAAAGCCGCACAGAAAGAAAGCAAGATAAGAATGTTACTTTTCACTCGTAAGGATGCAAATATTACAAGTTATTGTGCATTGATTGAATAAATACATTTGTGTGTATGTAATTACATGGCTTTCGATCAAAATTAAGGACATTTTCTAGCGATATCGTTTATAGTTTTATCTACATAACCTATTACTTGTTTTTCAAAGTGTTACCATACCTCAGTTCTATTTTTCCCATAACTTGATAATAAAATTGCAACTAGTTAAATAATTAAAATTAATCAGATGATTAATTAGTTCTTTGATGCCCTGTGAGGTATCCTCTCCCTTTTAAAAGGAATTTTATATAATTTTTATAGTTGGACATCACAGACATCAGTGAAGGAAAACATCGTGAGAAAACCTGGACTCGTAACTTAAATAATACTTACGATATAAATAATTTTGCACTCTTCATAAGGATTATGATACGCAACTTAGTACATGAATGTAATAAGTAGTTGTTGCAACGGAACATCTCACGGTTTTGGTCATATTTAGGGAAAATTTTACGTAATGACAACATTGAAATTTTATAGTGCTGTCTCATGTGCGGCCACGCGGTGGCTCAATCTAGAAGTTAATAATCTAAGTTATAAATTCTCTGTGGTCAACATCATCAAGATGGCAGATTGGCAAAAGTCATTAGATTTGTTCGTTGCATCTTGCCGTGTCGTGCGTAAGGGTAACGTTAGCACTAAACTATTGTTTTAAAAATTAAAACAAAAACACATATTGGTATTTAGAAAACGTTTACTTTTTTTAATTAAAAAATCTAGAGATAGAATTAAGAAAAAGAAGCTTAGATAGCCTTGTACCTAGAAGTCTATTTCTTTCTTGGGTAATGCTCAATACGTAAGCGCGTGACGGCGACCAAACGTGTTGACAGCTGTGTGATCCTCAAACAACTAAAGAGCGATATCGATATTTTTACGATTCGATACATCGGCGATATATCGTTCATAAAAACATCGATGTTTATATCGATATTTATGAGCGATATATCGATATTTTAAAACAATCGATGTATCGTTTTCATCCCTATGCGTGCGGCGACGGGAACGACTGCAGTGACTGCGGTGCGGATAGATGTGCGAGGCCATTAACAAAATGCGATGACTGCGGGGACTGCGGCGCGTGCGGTGCGGCCAAATCTGCGTTCACCTTTACCCCCGTCATTCACTTCCTAATGACTTTATTCGTATTATCTCATTAATTATCCAATGTACTGAGCTGAAATTTTACTGATATACAACTGAACTAAAATACTAATAATTGACATAACATTCAGTTCATATATCCAATCCAGTGGCCAAATAACATCGCGCACATCAAGACCGTGCTTGTGAAGAACTCAATATCATCATAACTTGTTAAGTACTTACAGGATACTAATGAAACTTCACATACATTTGAAGGCAGTTACAAGCTTTAAAATAACGTTTAAAGTAAGTCTTTAGTGCTCTTATTAAGAGTGCTGGGACCAATTGAAGTGTTTTTCTATTTAATGAAATAACCTTTAAGCTATGTATTATTTTGGTTTTTTTATTGCAGAACAAATTTAAACTAATTCCTAAGAAGCCATGTATAAAATTTGTTAAGAATCCGCTTAACCATTTCAAAGATCTAGCAAAACCAAAAACGTTACCACAGCAGAATCTCGAATAACTTCGCAACCGATGAAAGAACAAATACAAAATAAGGCACAACATTTAGTTCATCTAGACAACTAATTTTATAGCTAGTAATTATTTAAATATTCCCATTAGAAAGAAAAAGGTCTGGCTGGGGTAACGTTACTCCAGCAGGAAATGTTTTTGTGAAATAATTAAAGAACTATAAGCGCAACAAATTTAAAAATGTGCGCAACAATTACAGAAGCCGCAAAACTAATTATCTATAAGATTCAAATGACCATTTTCGACAACATCTGGCCAGGGTAACGGACACATTCCTTGTATCGATATCAATCAACCAATTCTTTATTCGACTTGACCACATCACTGCTTGAGTAGCGATGTGGACAAGTCGAGCTTTCGAGAATGTTCTATTGAAATAATACAATCCAAAATAAACTTTTTCTTAATGGTATAAGGTTGATTTTGACTAACTGTTCTATTAAATATTAGTAAATTGAAACTAAAAGGATTTTTACTGGAATATAGTGAAAATCATACTTTCCGATGATACGAAATACCTCCATTTTTAAGATTTTTTCTCCTACTATCATTTTTGCACTTTAAAATTGAACAATACGGCATAGCTAGGAAAATATGAATTAGTCGCGAGACTAGCAACTCGACGCGATGTCAGAACACGACTGGGATCGGGTAAGGCTTCGTTCACACGGCATTGTCCTGCACGTTTTTTTGCAGTATACGTCCTAAGACCTAACGTATAAATAGTGACTATACAACGTACGTAGATCCATTCATACGTCGATTGTACTGCAAAAAAAACGTGTACCGCTTATACGTGTAAACGCATACTCAACGGACTTGTCAAGCAAATCGAATGAACTTTGACGTATTCGGTTCGCAGTGGCATATGGTACGGCTTTGTCTCCTTCACACGACACGATGTCATACGTTTTTTATCGAATAGCAACCGAAGATGCGTTTAGTATCTGAGCGTCTTTTGGAGGGGTGGCATGTATTGTATGTATGATTTGGTTTGATTTTCAAAATGGTTGAGGAATCTTCTATAGATAACGAACTATTAATTTCTTTAGTGGAATAAAATCCTGTTTTATGGGATAAACCTTTGAAACTTTATAAAAATCGCGTCGCAACTCAAGCGGCTTAGAAGGGAATCATTGTAATAATTGATCCTACTTTGGAAACAATCCATTCAGTGGATTCATCAGTGAGGTCTGTCTACTCACTGTGACAACTGTGTGGAAACTGCGGCTAATCGTTTTTACACGAATGAAAATTTAGCATGTGACAGTTTGGAGTTTGTATAGCTTTTCCTCGGTGGGTTCACATTATAGAATCACTATATTTAAATGTTTTGAAAGAAATATTTCACCATATGACATCATAGATACCTACTGTCTAGAAACAAGTATTTTGTACCTACTTGTACCAATGTAAGGAGAAATTATATTCTTTATTAACTTTTGAACTAGCGAACGACTATTCTGATATTTGGCGACTAATTTCGACTATTTAGCTACTATTTTTTTTTTTGTAAAAACAGATCTTCACCATTTGCCCTAGTTTTCGAGATATGCATGTGGCCAAGCTGGGAAAACTCTCCAGCTCGGCCACCTATAACCCTTATAACTTTTGAACTAGTGAACGACTATTACGACTATTTTTTTGTGTTTTCAAAATTAAAATCCTTGTTGCTGGCCAAGCCAGAAAGAGTGACACGAACCCTCGTCGCGCGAGTCCGATTCGCACCTGACCGATTTTTTTAGCGAGTTACCTCTTAGTTTAAAATAGGTAAAATAACTAACACAAACTGAGATTACATATTTATTTTGCATGTGCATGCATAGTAATGGATCAATGCTTGAATGCTGATAAGCTAGGATCAGTTATTATAACGTACCTATTTAATACAGATACTACAGTATTCATACTATTGATTACATTCCAAGTAGGTAGCAGGTGATAAATGTTATACTTAAAATTACTTCACAGGTATTTTATTTAATAAAATTATTTAGAACACTTATACGTATTAAGAAATTCACAGCAATAAAATACAGATATCACACAGAAAATTTAGTTGTTTAATGACCTACCTAGTACCTACTATTGAATGAATAAATTGGCTACATTATGTATAGTCAAAAATGTAACAGAATGTTTCTGCTGCGAACAATCATCGCTCACTATAACAGCAGCCCTTCGACAATGTAAATAGCTGCCATTGAACTTAGCAGTGAGTTCCTGTCCGAATGAGCGATGAATGCGATGATTATATTACATTTAGGAAATGTGCAAAAGTTACATTGTTTTATGCAAAATTCTCACTTCAGCAATTCATTACGGTCTGTCAATTTCTGGCATAATACCTACCCACGTATTTGTCAATCAGTCCATTATATACCTTATTATTACCATGACATAACTACTATTTCAGAGTAATGTCAGGAAGGTAATACGACGACATGAGTAGATAAAATTTAGTTGTTCACTTCTTTCGATTTTCAACAAGTAAAAACATGCCATGGTAAATCAACTCTTTGTTAAGTCTACATTTCAGTATCACTGTGGTTAGGACTGTCGCTGTCTTTTTGTATTTTTTTATTAATATTTAAGTATGAACTAAATATGATGTATACAAGATAATCTCTAGTTAACAAAATACTTACACAACAAATGAGTATAGTAAACGTTTCAAGGTTTAACAAAATATTTTTAGTAAATTCTCAGCCATTTTTTTTTTGCTTTTGTTTTTATTCATGGCCTGTTATATTTAAGAATATCTCATTTTCGCCACCTAGTATGACTTCCAAGGAATATTCCGTGCCCGGGGTATTTGACTGAATATTTTATGAATAGTCCGGAAATAATTATAACGCCACATACCTTGTTTTTATCTAGTGGAACGAATGAACTGAAAACCTACGTAATTTTAAAAATAGAAAGATTATATTTTGAATTTGAATTTAAATACATATTATCATCCCCACATTTAGCAAATAAATGATCTTTGTCATTATTGTACAAGTGCTAACGTGTTTTACGAACCCACGTGGATCACGCCCCATGATTTGGTAACTCGTTAAGAGGAACCAATTAGTCGAATTGAAAAGAGCTGCAAAGCAATTAGGCTGTCAAACGCTTTCGCGCTCTGTCAAGTAATTTTAATAATTACTTAGCTAAATTATAATGTAATGATTAATATAAATGACACGGCAATGGAATACTTCAAATCAGATAAAGAAAAGGTTAAGCACGTTAGGCCGTGCAGACTTATTAATTTTCAGACTACATAGTCTGACAGTCTACAGAGTATATTTAGTACGTAGTATATTGGCAGTTTGAAAAAGTCCACCCGCTCCACAAAAAAGGAATGTATTGGAAAATTACTTAACCTTTTCGATCTGCTACTTTACATATTTAGTTTACTTAATGATAGACAACACCTAGACTTCTTGTGTTTGGCTGAAGTCTTAGAACCGCCAGAATATTAGACCTGGAGCAAGTCTATAGGCCAAACAAATATTTACTGTTCTGTACGGAAATCAAAATTATGACACGCAGTGTCGACCTATGTTACTTATCACTATATAGGTATTTAAAAAATTGAGTCTTGCAACACATAAACGTAAGTCTGGCGATTCTGCGACCCTTGTCCGTATTAATTATATTTTTTATATATACAAACAAATGAAATAATACAAATTAACAAATGAGCGAAGGTTATGGACGTCCTGCGTATACAATATAACAACAACCATTCTATTTTTACAGTAAAATAACAGTACAGTTTTTTGGAATTTTAAAATCGACAATATAGTCTTCTAGGACAATTTTCTGTCACTGGCAAATCTAATAAAGAAGGATCAAAATCACAAAAATTGCAAAAAAATTAAAGATAATATTGGTGATTTCTAACTCAGTCTGCTATGCTCTCTCGTAATAAAGAAATTAACAGTGAATAGAATCCTAAAGAGTAGTCTGTTACACCTTGTATCTTAACAAACTTACCGATTTCTCATAAATAATTAAGTTAAGAAGCAGATGAGAGACGAGCCCTCCCTTCAGCAACCAATTGTTTGTTCAAATATATATCTTCGTCTGTAGATGTATCAATGAGGTCTAGTGTTAGTAAAGGTTCACTTGGATTTAATGGATCCTTCCCAACATCTTTGCAGATTCCTACAAACTGCTGCTCTACACATAATTCTTGGAACCTAATGCAGTCTTCCACAGTCCAGTCCTGATGCAAAGGCCAAACATCTGAAATAAACATAAAAATACATTAATAATAATTATTGAAATATATTGTTAGACTCTTGGACCAGCGGTTTAGGCTGTGCGTTGATATATCAACAGTCAGTCAAACAATCAGTTATCAGATTAAAATTTTTTCTCAAAGGAAAATATCTGCCCCTTCACTTCATGATGAACTAAGTCGGCTTTTTGCTCCCCCAAACTATAACCGTAGTAGGAGGCATAGATTGTTCGCTGTGCTTGTGTGCGCGCTCACTCGCCCGTCCCCCGAACACCGACCGCGCTCAACACTCTCATAGATGCCAAGCCCCAAGTGTGATTTGTTTGCGGATGGATGGAGTAAACTACTGTCAGTATGTCTGGAGTTCTGAGAGACGAGCGTATGAATGAGTGTATACAATGATAATCTTATATATAAAATTCTCGCGTCACAATGTTAGTTACCTTACTCCTCCGAAACGGCTTTACCATATTTTATAGGCATATTCAGTAGGTCTGAGAATCGGCTACTATCTATTTTTCATACCCCTGTGATAAGGGTTATTCACCATTTTTAACGCGGGTGATACCGCGGGAGCCATTATAAATCTAATTAATCAATCATATAATTAATCTTATCTATACTAATATTATAAAGAGGAAAACTTTGTTTGTTTGATTGTAACAAATAGGCTCAAAAACTACTGGTCCGATTTTAAAAATTCTTTCACCATTCGAAAGCTACATTGTCCACGAGTATAGGCTATATAATATCACGCTATGTCCCACGGGAGCGAAGCAGTAACCAAAAACCTAATGTAACGTGGGTGAAACCGCGAGGAACTGCTAGTATTAACTATTAACAATTGTAATTGGCTTTCGGCCGTCTTTGTTAAATAATAAATAATAATTTTATATACAACATGTCCCGGAATAAACGCACACCACCAGACACCCCAATTAGAATATTATGTTATAATCATAATACATACACTGAATTTTTATTATTATGTTGAAAACACTGTTAGTTTTTTATTTATAAATTAGTTGTACAGATTGTGGGAGAAAATTATAGTCACATTACAAATCTACGCATGCACACAGTCGCACTTGCATAAGGGTCTAGCGTGGTAGGTATTTGATCCATTTTAGTTTGTTTTGACTGTACAGCGGAACTGTGACAGCAGTTTACGTAGTTTTAATTTTTTTGGGATAAAATATTACCTATATTAAAAATTACAAAAATCGACTCAATAAACGATTCTGAACAAACTATTTTCTCAAAGTGCATTAATCAGTTACACATTGTGTATAGATAACTTTTTATCCAGAGACTGGCTTAAATCAAGTTCTTTCCTAAGACTTAAATAATAATAAAAAAACCCACCTACATTATTCGAAGTCGGTGGGTTTGTTTCTGTTTCATGTAATTGCCACCAACATCCGAAATTGCAGTTGAGTTTTTTGATTGTTTAATTTTTTTTTTATTTCTCCTTTTTTCAAATTAACATTTATGTCACCCGCGACGAATTCAATGACACCTCATATGTTAAAATCCGTAAAACGGTTAACATGGAGACATACTTACATGCGGTTAGCAAAGTAGATAAGTATCCGGGGCCGTCATATACAATTGAGGTTTTCATGAATACCAATGAATGTATTAAAATGAAATTTAGCCTAATTGAAGAACTAGTCATTTTCTATAATTCGCGTCACGTAATTAGTTACTACGTAACTAGTTGCATGATTATCAGCCTCGTAAGTAGTTACTGAAACCCATTACATTAAAACACCCACTTTTATTTTTATTATTATGTCATTAGAAACAACAGCAATATTTAATTATAATAGCAGTTATTAGTTTGATTTATAATGTGGCGGTGAAAATAAAATAATTAAAAACAATAACATAGTTTAACAGTTTTGGCAACAACAGTACTTTCACATTGAGCAAGCAGGACAGAAGTAAGCATCGAACGTTTGCAAGTGACAGAGTCGCCATTTCAGGCGCCATCTTCGGCGAGACCGCGCATGCCCGGTACACGTTTGGTTGTAAGTAAAATCGACTACTGCGCAGCCAATTACGACGTACTTCAGAGGGGCAAGCTTATATGTGACGCGAACTATACTATAGTTTAAATTTTTATTACAAAATATCAGTGGGTTTTAGAGAAAACTTAAACTGTATATGACGGCCCTGGATACTTATCTACTTTGCTGACCGTACCTACATACGCTCGAAAAACATAACCCTCCATTCAGAAGTCGGGCAAAAACAACGTAGGTTATTACAGTAAAAGGCACTATCAATTAAACGCTGCATTACGATTATAGCCTCTTACTAGCAAGTGCAGTTTAGGACAGATATCCGATATTGTTAGGGCGTGCGCTGCGTTAAGCGGGCATCCGTCGCGGGTGTCCGCGTGGCGTGCTGTTTCATGTAATCTCATAGAACATCGCTGCGTGCAGCGGGTCGCCCGTCGCACGCGGCGCGGGCTGCGGGTGCCCGCCTCGCGGGCGACGGGTCCGCGTGACGGAGCACGCGAGCGGAGATGTTTTTAGGAAACGTTTGCGTTATCCGTGCTTGTACTGTAGAGACACTGGATGACATTGCCGAAGTAAAACCAATATGATATCGACTGTACACTCGCGCGATCAAAATTGTACTGGCGGCGCGGCGCTGCGACGGGTTTTGGGCCGCGCCGGACGCCCGCTTACCGCAGCGCCCGCCCTAAAGGCGCCGTGCTCCGTAGCTGACAAATTCAACCCGTCGCGGACGCCCTCGACGGTCTCCCGCCTCTCGCAGCGCCGCGCCGCCAGTACAATTTTGATCGCGCGAGTGTATTTTCCTAGAAACATCTCCGCTCGCGTGCTCCGTCACGCGGACCCGTCGCCCGCGAGGCGGGCACCCGCCGTCCGCGCCGCGTGCGACGGGCGACCCGCTGCACGCAGCGCTGTTCTATGAGATTACATGAAACAGCACGCCACGCGGACACCCGCGACGGACGCCCGCTTAACGCAGCGCACGCCCTTAGTTACAACATCTACTAAGATTAAAATACAAATATTGGTAAAAAAAACTTAAAACATTTTGATTTGTGCCAAGTTTTCTATCAACAACTACGAACAAACTAAAGTTTTTTATTGCTTACCATATAATCGAGCTTTTATGGCTTGAGGTGGCAACGAACGCGCTAGAGGGGCAGCTGCAGGTATAGGCCGCAACGCTTTAGTGGCAAATAAAGCTAAATCTCCATAGTCACAAAAATAAACAGAAATCATCTCAGATGATACTGTCCCAGCAACAGTCACTCTACAAACAAAAAAAGGCAATTCACTAATAGTTCTGAAAGGCAGTAAGTATTTGTTGGGTTATTAGTTCGTACCTATACCATGACGCATCTTTTTCGTAGTACACTGTGTACAGTTCTCCACTAACTGGGTTGACGGGCGCGTCCAACTCTGATAACTTTGGACATTCTGCTTGTAACGACGCCATCATCGTTTGGAGAGTGTGTCTCGTACTATTTGGTTGCACCTGTAGTTTATTTAATTGATTTGCGTTTAAATAATACCCTTGCTTTTAGGGAACATCGGACATTCAAGAAACTGTTAATAATACATTATGGATTCCGTTTATATCCGGACATATGGACCCTTAAAAATATATAAGTAATGATTCGTTACCACAAAGTTCCACGGGTTAGCAGCCATCGCGATGTACACGTCGAAGCACTTGCCCGGCGCCGGCAGTGGCGGCGGCGGCAGCGTTAAGCCAGTTGTGGGTCGCTCGTCACCTAACATCGACAGACTGCGAAACAGACGTTCTTTCTTCTTATGTAACGCCTCTACGTGATTTGTGTTGTCTTTCTCGTCCTCCTTTAGTCTGCCGCTAAAAACAAAAAATCAAAAACTCAATCAACACCAAGCCAAACTTAAAATTGTATCGATAATTACCAACAGTGCGTCATCAAGGCACACCGAAATATTTAACTAGCTTCGAAAACATAAATATTTTTATTATTAGTAATATTAACTGTCCCCCACGGTTTTACTCTTGTTAAATTAGGTTTTTAAGTACTGCTCCGCTTCTGGGGAACATAGCGTGATGTTGTATGTATATAGTCTAATTTTTTTTCAGTTCAACTATCTAGTATTTCTATAGATTGGCGCGTTTAAACAAAGTAACAAACTGTAGTTTTACAAAATAGATATAGTGCGGAATGCAAAGCATCAAACGTATCGCGAATACTCGTAGAGATCGGTACGATGCGACACGCACTGCTGCAGGAAATCGTACTCCATGAGGATGGCATTGTTGACGGAGGCGAGGATGTTCTGCGGGCCGGTGCGCACGAAGAGCTCGACGCTGGGCGCGGCGGGCTCGCGCGGCGGCGGCTGCGGCGCGGGCAGCGCGCGGCACAGCACTCGCGCGCCCAGCAGCAGCTCGCGCAGGCGCGCCACCATGCCGCCCGCCGCGCGCTCCGCCGGGCCCAGCCGCACCGCCAGCGCCTGAGGGAGGGACCGGGGAGCTACACACACATTGCTATCCCACCAAAAACATTTCATGTACAATATTGCCAAGACAACCACGTAAGGTTTGCCCTGTGAAAAATATATCAGATCTCATGTAGAGCCAAGCTTCTAAATCTAGACGGCCTAAATCTACCAACCTTAATCATCACAAATTCTACGTTTCAGTAAAAATCTATGGCTTCGCCGTTTCGCTACCGTCGTCGTGGAGGTAAAGCGAATATTTAGTTTCTGAAATAAGTAACGAAACAGCCAAGCCGTACATTTACAGGCACCCGAGGATTTTTTAGGGGATTTTTAGGACCGAGGGCATACGTCCAATTAATAACAATAATAATGCAGTCATGCATGTAAAGCGAGGGGAGATTGTGGAATCCGGGGGAACCCAACTTTCGGATTCCATACAACTTAGGTCTCTCTGTTCAACCGAAACCTACAAATATTTGGGTATGTCGGAAGCGTTGGGCATCAATGCTGCCGACATTAAACAAACGTTGAGGGAGCGCTTTTTTGGCCGCCTGAATAAAGTTCTGAAAAGTCTTTTATCAGGCGGGAATAAGGTGCGCGCCTTCAACGGTTGGGTCATGCCGGTTCTGATGTACTCTTTCGGCATACTCAAATGGACTCAGACCGAACTAGACGCCTTGGATAGGAGGGTCCGCAGTCTTCTGACTGCAAACCGGATGCATCACCCACGGTCGTCGGTGATGAGGTTGTATATCCCACGGAAGTACGGTGGTCGAGGTTTCTTAAACGCCAAGACCCTGCACAACCGTGAGATATGCAGTCTCAGGGAGTATTTCCTATCGGCTACCGTGGGGATGCATCGGGATGTAGTTTCGGTGGACAAGGGCTTCACCCCGCTCTCCTTAGCAAGCGAGAACTGGCGCAAACCTGTGGTACTGGACACTAACGACCGCAGGACTGTATGGCAGAGCAAGGAGCTTCACGGACGCTTTTACCGGGTCCTACATGGGCCCGATGTAGATTTCCTAGCGTCCGTATCTTGGCTGCGTTTCGGTGACCTCTTTGGAGAAACCGAAGGTTTTGTCTGTGCAATAATGGACGAAGTTATGATGACTAAAAACTACCGGAAATATATTGTGAAGGACGGTACGGTTGACATCTGTCGGGCATGCCACCGTCCCGGAGAATCGATACGTCACATTATTTCTGGGTGTTCTAGTCTGGCTAACGGAGACTATTTGCACAGACACAATCTTGTAGCCAGGATTATTCATCAGCAACTTGCTCTGAAATACAGTCTTGTGGAATCGGAGGTGCCATACTACAGGTATGTGCCCGACCCAGTTCTTGATAATGGCGATATCACACTGTACTGGGATCGATCTGTTATCACTGACAGGACTATTGTAGCCAATAAACCTGATATAGTGGTGATAGATCGATTAGAGCGTCGCGCAATGATTGTTGATATTGCTGTCCCGCATGACGAGAACCTCGTGAAGGCTGAGAAAGATAAGCAGAACAAATATCTTGACTTAGCTCGCGAGGTTGTTGACATGTGGGATGTGGATTCAGCAATCATTGTGCCGATAGTCGTGACGGCCAACGGCGTAATAGCGAAGAGCCTCGACCAACATCTGAGGAGGCTCTCGTTGGGCAGCTGGATCAAGGGTCTGGTACAGAAAGCAGTACTCCTGGACACGGCGCGCATTGTCCGGAGGTTCTTCTCTCTAGAGCCCTGACCACCGGTAGCTTGGACCCTGTTCCCGATGCCGGTGGGCTACTATTTTTTATATTTTTAAATGTTTTTTTTTTATATTGATATTTAAAAATGTAAATTATATGTTACACGATTAAATGAATGGAATAATAATAATAATAACAATAAAGTTAATTCAATTATAATTTTAGAATTTTAAAATTATTTAAATTTATATTACCAAAGTTATGAGTGTCAAATGTATTTTTATTTGGAATTACCTTATATGGGCCTAGTTACCTGAATTAAATGAATTTTATTATAAGTTATAAAAAAAAAGATCTGATATATTTTTCACAGGGCAAACCTTACATGGTTGTCTTGGCAACATTTAACATGAAAATGTTTTTGGTGGGAGTTCAGTTCTTTTTGTAAGTTGCGAGGCAGTCTATTTATTAGAGTTTATTTTTGGGGTGTATTTCTTGTACATCAGCAGTGCCGGTTTTCATAGCCCATTCTCTGTCTTTGCATTTTTACTTAGATGATATTTTACTTGTTTCTTTACAAAACTTCCACTATATTTCTTTACAAAACTTCCATTTTAGGTGATGGGGGGCGAAAGTTATTTTTTATGAATTTTTTTGTTGGTTGTATACAAACTTAGACTACATACCAAATTTCAGCATTCTAGCGCTTCAGGAAGTAGCCAAACACTTTGATGATCATCAGTGTGTCAATGACGAAATCGGTGTAATTTAAGATATCAATAAAATCTAAAGTATAAGAGCTATTCAACTGAGGGTTTGTATGTTTAATGAGTCTATTATTGACATCATATTTTGAAAATATAAACTATCTGGTACATCGGAAACCAACACTATGAGGGTTCAAAAAAACGACGAAACACTTCGAGAAAAGGTAGGTAGTGCCCTTGCGCTTCGCTTGCTTGACTTGGCGATCTGGCACACGATCAAATAACCACCCAACTGCGAATCGGACTCGCGCACAGACTTCGACGCATAGAAATCTTGTAACAACTTTTTTTTTGGGGTCTAACTACAAATGACATCATCCACTTTTGGTCCAAGTTGAAAAATAAAATAAAACACAATATTCTGTTATAACTTATTTGTTCTAGTGACTGTAATAGATGATGTCCTTTGGACTTTTCCCTTTACTTGTGCTACATACATATTTATTTATTTATTACATGGAGGACTTACAGCTAATAAAACCAATACAGAAAAGAAAAACAATAATCACTACAAAGCCTATACAAGTCCTCACGTATAGTCACCATACACTAAAATCTTATTTGCACTCAAATAGCTATGTTTTTTTTTTCTTCTATAAATTATCTTTTTTTTTCTGGCCGACTTCACACTAGTTACGAGTGGATATAACTCTTTATAGGACGGTTCATACAAAGTGGCCAGTAAACTGGAAACACTCACTTCAAGGTCGTTATCTCATAGATTTTTATTTTTATATTGAACCTTATGAACATTTACGACCCGCGTTAGAGCACACTGGCCCGTCAACTAGCCAGCGTTGA
Source organism: Athetis lepigone (assembly GCA_033675125.1). Taxonomy (NCBI): domain Eukaryota; kingdom Metazoa; phylum Arthropoda; class Insecta; order Lepidoptera; family Noctuidae; genus Athetis; species Athetis lepigone. The sequence continues at coordinate 12,430,761 of CM066232.1, read as the reverse complement.
AGTTCGCCGCGCGATATTTTAAATTCGCGCCTTTTTTCAAGATGGCCTGTGAACTGGCCACCGTGCACCCGCGCAAGAACATTTGTTGTCATCGCGCGTGTACGTTACGTGTTTACAAGTTTTATGGTGAACAAAAATCATGTCTTCTTGGAAAAGGTAAGTGGCACTATTCCTTTATAGTATATACTTCGATGTTATGTATGTGCAAATGTAATTGAGGATAATAAGAAAAACATATATTATTTGCGATTGAATACAAACCGGTGTGTTGAAAAAATATAATCTAAGAATTGCCTACCTAACTTTGAGATGTTGTATTGTATTGAGTATTTATTTTCGAGTAATCCCTATGAACCATATTGTTTTACAACAGGTATATAAGCATGTGTTATGATATTGTAATTTTGCAATAAACAATCTTGTTCGGTAGTTATAACCTATTATTATGTACGTTTGGGGTATTTTTTGGTGTTTTTTTTGCTTGGTACTTATGAAATTCGTAATGTAATAGTTACACATTGCAATTTTCTCATTGTTTTAGACACACATACACTTATCGGGAGTTGGAGTCACTAGACGAGGACCAATGGAATGACTTCGTGGGTATTACTGATGACCAGGTCACACAATCAGACATTGGTGGTGATTCTGATGCTGATGATTGTTTCGACGAAAGTTTTAGTACCAGCACCGTAAGCACACGTAGTCAAAATCAAGGATCATGCTCTGGAACATCGTCTTCATCACAACCACCGAGTTTTTGTTTTTACCACCACCGCCTATCCCACCATCGCCACCTCCGCAGCCGCCTCCATCTCCACCGCCACAGCCGTTATCATCAAACTAAGACGTTATGTTAATTCTATTATTATTATTAAAGGCTGATTAGGAAATACATTTTTTTATTATTATTATCGTCTTTTCCTAAAAATAAAATAGATTTCATTAGTGTCCATTTTACTGGCCAGTGATATTGCTGTGATGGTTAGTGACGCAGAACGTTCAATGGGTTGTCTATTGTTTGCCCGAAGATTATATGCCATAATCATCATTTTCCCGAATTTCATTTACCCGAATTTCATTTGCCCGAATGTTTCATTTGCCCTAAAAGACATATGACATACTTTTAATTGCCCGAATTTTAGATACCATAAGATACGAATGCCATAAGTATTGTTTGCCATATTTTTATGTGCCATAATAATTGTTAGACATAATATTTAAATGGCATAATATTTAAATGGCATAACAAGTATTAGACAAATATTTAAGCCCCGTAATGGTTTTTTTTCTGTGCATGGTTGATGGTGGGCTAGGTCGACGGAGCCCCGCTTCGCGGGGCTCCTACTTTTGTGTGATTTATAAAAAAATAACCACGAAGGGGATGGCGGGGTCTATTCGCTCGCTTCGCTCGCTCACACGACCCCGCCATCCCCTTCTAACCTAACCTGTCCGAGTCGGGGTGCCCTAAAGTTCCAATTGCATCCAATTTCTCTTGATATAAACAACCGTTACACACCCGATGTCGATGGCAAATTATGTTATGGCATATCATAATTATGGCATGTGATAATTAGGGCTTACAATGATTATGGCAAATGATGTTATGGCAAGTGACTTTATGGGAAACAATGATTCTGGCACGTGACTAATATGGCAAATGAGAGTAGGGCAAATGAGTATTATGTCGTATGATATTATGGCTGTTGACTATTATGGCAAATGATATTAGGGCAAATAAAATTCGGGTAAACGGCGGTATACCCGTTCAATGGCCAGTTTACTGGCCGTATGGTTTTCATGATTTTCTCGAGAAACAGAGATTTTCAGGTCTTTTTTCAAGAATATGTCATTATGATTTACGGCACAGAATATATATTTATCACAAAATATTAAGAATTAAAAAAAAGTTAGGGTGTGCGTTAAAGGGATTAATTAAATTCCTTGCATATTTCATTGAAATTACTGCTTGCACGCATATAATTATTGCTTCATGTTAAATTTTATGATAATCGGTTAATACCAAGTACCCTAAGAATTTTGTTTTGCTTGAAAGTTGCAATAGACGATTTTTGCTATACAAGGTCTATTTCTTGAAGTGCTCATCCTTTTACGGGGCAAGTATGATAGTGATTCTCAACCCAAATTCACAATAAAATTGGTAGGCCATTATTTTTTTTTTTTTTATATCGGAAGTGTGCAATTACCGTTCTGAAAACGCGGCCAGTGTGTAAACTCTCTATGACTGCGCGCTCACGCACACTAACAAACGCAAACAAAATTCATAAACCCTACGCGCGGCGCTGAGGATGACGTCGTCCCTTTCTAACCCACATGCCACGCCCCTCGGCCGTCGCACACGCAGACAATTTTGGCATTGGAATCGCCGGCGCCTGCGTACGTCCGTCCCTCAGGTGCGGCGGTTCGCGAACGCGGTATCGGAATTTAAAGACGACGGCGACGGACCAATACTACAATGTTGAGTTGGTCCGCCTGTATGTCATCAGTGGAGACACTGTGTCTCGAGTCATCGCGATGTTCAGAACCTCCGCCAAGCTGATAACGTTACGCGAGTTACATTTTGTCACCAGTATTTCACAATTACATTCAAAAGTGATCAGTGCTTTCGACACTTTGAAAACGAATGTGTTTGTGTTACGTAAGCTGAAGGATAATCAGCAACGACGCGCTAGACTGTGCATGGAGCGTGAAGGAGCAACCTTCAAACAAATTCTCGAAGTAACAAGTACGTAATTTACTTATTTGTACGAAGACAACCATTAGTAAACAGATTGTTAGCTAAATCACCGCCCCCAAGACGACCCACTGAACAATCAATGTTGTTATTGTAATAAATTCATTTAAAAATGTTAACTACCCCAAAAATAGGTACCTAACAGACTAAAAATAAAACACTTAAAGCTGCAAAACCCTAACACGTAAATACAGCACAGATGCACCGAGACTATTCATACTACAAAAAAAGACTTGTGAGAATATAGAAGACACTGACAGTTGCAGACCCCATTTCCGAGACCAAAAAATACTGGCCCTCCCATGCCTATACTTACTAGAAATATGTAAATTCGTGCGGAACTACCCACACCTATACACGACAAGAGACGATCGATATCCAATCAAGACATATGTTATGGACCAGGTGATTAATGCGGGCATTATATTTTATAATGCACGAGCATTATGAATAATGTCTAGCTTTATCGGGTTAAGTGATTAATTATTATCTTCGGTTTAAAGAACTTTATTTCTCATAAAGACAATTGTCACTTACATGAGAACAATAAAATCTTATAACTAATTAACTTCATTATTTATCACATTGCATGGTCATTATTATATTGCTACATGATAGTTGGGCAATTTGATAATAAAGCTATATTTCCGAAAATTAACAACTCAAGCCCATCGAAACTGACCAAGTGGAGTCTACCTTATATGAGGAGTCTGAAAAAACTTCAGATACAAATTCAAACCCAATACCCGCAAACGAAAACCTAGAGCGCAAAAAAGAAAATGTTATGGCAGTTTTTTAGAAATTTGCAGAAACAAGCAAATAAAATGTTGGATGTATCCAGCGCTAAATATCCCATGGCTGCAATTGGTGACACTGTAAGAGTTCAAGTTCCCGATGTTGATCACGCTCGTAGCGTTGGAAGAAATATGCTTGCTACAGTTATTGCATTAACAGCCAATAACCTTCATAAACTGGGAACAAAACAAGGTGTTTTAAATCAACTATATTCAAGAAACCAATTTACTGTCTGCAAGGAAAGATTTATGTCGCCTGAAGATGTTCCAGAGACAGAAATTTCGCTGAGAGAGAGAGAGAGAGTTGTAGAATGTTCTCTAAATGCGGAGGGCAAGGTTATAGTAGATGTGGTTGTAAAGGTGGTTGCAAGTCTGATAAATGTAGTTGTCGCAAAGCTAAAAAGTTGTGTACCTCAAAATGCCATCACAGTGGCAGTTGTTCTAATAAATAAACCTGTTACTTGCTACATATTGTATGACAATTGTTTTCAATTTTGATGGTCTATTTTACCTATATTTTCATTTGACTTTTATAAAGAGAAGATGCTAATTATGCCAAATAATGAGTCTGATTGCTAAAACTGTAGTTTATTTTGTGTTTTATAATAATAAGTCATTTCTATAAAATAAAGATTATGTTGTCAAATTTTTGTTTTAAATTTAATTATATTTTATGTTATATTTTTAATATGACTTTCCTTAAGTTTTAAATGCAAAAACTAGTGGATTTTAAGGTAGAAGTCCTTCGTAATTAATCTAAATAATGAGTCTGATTATTGAAGTGGTTTAATATTTAGTTTATTTTAAGTTAAATGACAATAACAATAAAAAAATAGTAATTAAATATGTTTGTATTACAAAAGGTGATGGGCAATATTTATAATGTAGATGTGGGTGGTGTGTGAAGAGAGAAAGAAATAAAGTTCAGTATGCACAGAAGAAGAAAGAAAGTTTATTTGCACAGACACAGGTTACAGTTCACCAACACACACAAGAGTTCCACTTAGAGATAAGAAGGAGTGGTAGAAAGAGACAGGTAGAAAGATAGGCACTAATAAACAGAAATTTACAGAAAGCTAGAAAACATTTAGCAATTTAGCGCGGCGCAGAAAAGTGATATTTTAAATTCACCCGTCGGTAGTGTCTACTCAAAAACTAATTGTCATCACGGCCTGCGTGAGCGCATCCACAATCCTTGAGCGCGACGCACGTCAGTCCGTCTCGCTCGCACAACCGGTTCGCGTGACGTAGCTAGCGACCGCGCGCTTAGAACAATAGACGCGTCATAGCTACGACAGCGCCAACCCATAAAGTTGAACTATAATTTATCTACTAATAATACAGATCTGTTTGTATGTTGACTTATTGAATTTAACAATAATTAATGAAATTGTAAATATTATTAAGTTAATTCAAGATTCTAATTTATAGCAGTAGTTATTAAGTTTTGTAAATATTGATGTAAATAATTTTGACTTTATATAATAATAGTTGTTAGTTTAAAATATTGAAAATATTTATATAAATTATATTTGATCCTAATTTTATCAAATACATAATTTATATCTAATTTAATAAATGAGTTTAATCTAGAATATTATGGTAGGTCACTACATCACCCCCCTCCAAAGCCCGTCAAGGGCGATAATAGTCGGGAAATTTGACGCGACGTCCTGACCGCGTCGTTCTGATGATGCCATTGCCAGCAGAAGGCAAGTCTCGGTTATTCGCGTCGGGTGTGTAGTGATGAGTGTTAGTGTTGAGTGGTGGCTGTGGTGTGTTGTCAGGGTCACGCAGTATGAAGGCCGGCTTAATGCGGTCTATCGATACGGTAACCTCTTTTCCGTTCACCAATATCTTAAATACCTTGTCACCTCTTTGTATGACCTTATGTGGGCCCGAATATGCCGGTTTTAAGCCACCAGCAGTGCAGTCCCTCAGGAAAACGTGCGTTGAGGAAGATAATTCCTTAAATATAAAAGTTTTAAAACTACTGTTATGTCTGGTTGCTGGTGACGGATTCAGGCTCCGGACAATACTTCGAAGCCGTGACAGGTAGTCCGTCATGTCCAGTGTCTCATCCTCATATGGGTCGAAAAATTCGCCTGGAAGGCGCATTGGCTGACCGTAAACTAATTCGGCAGCAGAAGCCTCAACGTCCTCCTTGAAGGCGCTGCGAACCCTAGCAAGACTAGTGGAAGAGATTCCACCCAGCTGTCATTTGCATGGCAGGTGATAGCAGCCTTAAGTTGACGGTGAAATCTTTCCACCAGTCCGTTACAAGCCGGATGGTACGCAGTTGTTCTGCGGTGTTGAAAGCCAGCAATAGCAGACAAACATTTAAAAAGTGCTGATTCGAACTGCCTACCTCTATCGGTAACGATATCTGATGGGCAGCCGAATCGAGCAATCCAGCCGCTTAATAAGGCCTTTGCCACTGTTTCTGCAGTTATATCTGCTAATGGTATTGCCTCAGGCCATCGCGTAAAGCGATCGACGGCGGTGAGACAATAGCGAAAACCTTGACACAATGGCAAAGGTCCTACAAGGTCGATATGAATGAAAGCGAACCTTGATCGCGGCAATTTAAAAGAGTGGAATGGAGAAGAGACGTGTCGCGTGGTTTTTGAGCGCTGACAAGCCAGGCAGGACTGAACCCAGTCACGACAGTCTTTTTTAATGCCGGGCCACACATATCGGTCAGCAACCAACCTTGCGGACGCTTTGGTACCTGGGTGGCTCAAGGAGTGCAGGCTGAGGAAAATAGGCCTGCGTAACTCTTTGGGCACGTAAGGTCTTGGCGAAAGAGTGCTGACGTCACAATATAGCTGGTTCCGGGAACCTGGTACGTCTATAAGTTTAAGGCGTAATGAGGTATCACCAGCAAGAAGTTGCTTTAGCTCCTGGTCTTCCAGTTGAGCTGCAGCGATTTTTTCGACGGGCACAGGTTGAGTAATCTCCTCCACGCGTGATAGAGTGTCCGCCACGACATTGTTCTTCCCGGATATGTGCCTTATGTCCGTTGTAAACTGGGCTATCAGATCCAGGTGACGGAACTGCCGTGGGGAACAATTCTCTTTCCGGGTGTGAAATGCGAATGTGAGAGGCTTGTGGTCTGTGTAAATCACAAAATCACGAGCCTCCAGCATGTGTCGAAAATATTTCACACTCTCGTAAATGGCGAGAAGTTCGCGGTCGTAAGGAGAATACTTAACCTGTGCGTCGCTCAGCTTACGAGAAAAGAAGGCGAGGGGCTCCCAAGCCCCAGCATTCATTTGCTGCAAGACTGCTCCGATGGCTTTGTCAGAAGCATCCGTGACCAACGCCATCTTAGCGCTGCAGTCAGGATGAGCCAGTAGTGCTGCTTCACAAAGACTGTTCTTGCAGTTCTGGAATGCCTCGTGCTGTTCAGGTGTAAAGTTGACTGGGTGCGAACCTTTAACAGAGTCAACCAGGAGAGAATTTAATGGAGCTTGGTAAGTGGCTGCATTTGGGATAAATCTCCGATAAAAGTTCAGCATCCCAAGAAATCTGCGCAGCTCTCTTACGGTCTTGGGTGCTGGAAAGCTCTGAATAGCCTCCACCTTGGAAGGTAATGGTTTCGTACCCTTGGATGATATATGATATCCTAAAAAATTTACCTCCGACACTCCAAATACGCACTTTGAGCTGTTGATGACCATACCATAGTCTCTGAGCCTAGCAAAAAGCTGACGCAAGTGAAGCTCGTGAGTCTTCTGGTCTTTTGAAAAAACCAAAAAATCATCAAGGTATGCGTACGTAAAGTCCAGACCCCTGAGCATTTCATCCACGAAGCGCTGAAACGTCTGTCCGGCATTTCGAAGTCCGAACGTCATGAACGGAAATTCGAAAAGACCGAACGGTGTTGTGATCGCTGTCTTCGGGATGTCGTCAGGATGCACAGGAATCTGGTTGTAGGCTTTTACCAGGTCGATTTGAGAGAAGATGGTACAGCCAGATAGGCTATGTGCGAAGTCCTGGATGTGTCGGATGGGATATTGGTCGGGTACGGTGCGCGCGTTCAACATCCTATAGTCGCCGCAGGGGCGCCAACCATCATCTTTTTTAGGTGCAAGGTGTAGGGGCGATGACCACGGTGACTCGGATGTGCGACAGGTACCGCACTGCAGCATTGCCTCAAATTCAGCCTTGGCAATTTTTAATTTGTCAGGGGCCAACCTGCGCGGTGTACACGATACTGGTGGCCCTGGTGTGGTGCGGATGTGGTGTACTGTATTGTGTTTGGGAGTGCGGTGTGTTCCGTGTGGGCGAGTGATCTCAGGAAATTCCTGGAGTATGTGAGTGTATGCGGAATCACCAAGACTCACCTTCACCGAAGAGACGACATCAGAACAACGGACAGGTGACGCCGGGGTGGAGAGCGTTGTATGATTATCGATGAGGCGTTGGTTCCTGCAATCGACAACCAAATTAAAAAATGACAAAAAATCCACGCCTATTATCGCCCTCGTTACATCGGCAATAATAAATCGCCAAGCAAAGTCACGGCGCAACCCTAGGTTTAGTGTTATACTAATAAATCCGTACGTGTTAATATTTGTCCCGTTAGCCGCACACAGTTGGTAGCTGGTTTTTTCCATACGTCGCGATATTAACGATCGGGGGTAGACACAGAGGTCGCTTCCAGTGTCGACCAAAAACTGTACCTTCGACCTTTGATCAGTCACGAATAGGCGACCAGAACTTGGACAATCATCGGCCGCCATTATTGATTGCCCCGCACATTTCCCGACGTGGGGTAGTCACACGGCTTAACGCACTTCTTAGCTCGGTCGCCGAAATTTTGATGGTACCAGCACTGGGGGAACCTCCTGTAGCTGGACTGTGACCTGCTGGAGCTAGACCGGTGACGAGTGCGACTGCGGGAACGGCCTCTAGGGCGGGACAATCGGTCGACCTTGTCCGCCAGTTTCTCCATCTGCTTCGTCAGCGCAGCAATCTCAGAGTTCATACCGCTGCTCGGAGTGCCCGAAGACGACGATGATGACGCTCTCGCGACGGCTGCTGTCGACGGCAAATGAGTGCCGAACACGTCGTTGACCCGATCCGCCAGGTCCGCCAACTCCTCCAGGTCCGACTTGGTTTGGGACGCCAAGATCGCCTGCGTACCTGCGGGTAGGCGATTGGTCCAAATACTCCGCAGGAACTCCTCCGGTACTCCTGGACCAGCGAGGTTGAGCAGGTGCCGGTAAAATTGTGATGGCTTCCGGTCACCGAGCTCCTCGTGCATGAGGAGCTGCTTCACCTTCCTCTCCCGTGAAGCTGACAGCCTTTTAATCAGCTCCCGTTTCAGCTTCTCATACTTTTCAGTAGACGGTGGGTAGGCAATAATATCTTCGACCTCCGTCGCATACTGCGGCTCCAGATTACCAATGACGAAGAAATACTTGGTATCATCCGACTTTATGTTAGCCAGGATGAATTGCGCCTCCATTTGGCTAAACCACAGTCCCGGCCTCTCGGGGTAAAACGGCGGTACACGTACGCCGACGCGAAAACTTTCTGCTGTGGACTCGCCAGCATCCTGACAGGTTCTTGCGCTGTCCTCGGTCATCTTGATTGTGTTCTTTTGGGGTCACCAATGTAGATGTGGGTGGTGTGTGAAGAGAGAAAGAAATAAAGTTCAGTATGCACAGAAGAAGAAAGAAAGTTTATTTGCACAGACACAGGTTACAGTTCACCAACACACACAAGAGTTCCACTTAGAGATAAGAAGGAGTGGTAGAAAGAGACAGGTAGAAAGATAGGCACTAATAAACAGAAATTTACAGAAAGCTAGAAAACATTTAGCAATTTAGCGCGGCGCAGAAAAGTGATATTTTAAATTCACCCGTCGGTAGTGTCTACTCAAAAACTAATTGTCATCACGGCCTGCGTGAGCGCATCCACAATCCTTGAGCGCGACGCACGTCAGTCCGTCTCGCTCGCACAACCGGTTCGCGTGACGTAGCTAGCGACCGCGCGCTTAGAACAATAGACGCGTCATAGCTACGACAGCGCCAACCCATAAAGTTGAACTATAATTTATCTACTAATAATACAGATCTGTTTGTATGTTGACTTATTGAATTTAACAATAATTAATGAAATTGTAAATATTATTAAGTTAATTCAAGATTCTAATTTATAGCAGTAGTTATTAAGTTTTGTAAATATTGATGTAAATAATTTTGACTTTATATAATAATAGTTGTTAGTTTAAAATATTGAAAATATTTATATAAATTATATTTGATCCTAATTTTATCAAATACATAATTTATATCTAATTTAATAAATGAGTTTAATCTAGAATATTATGGTAGGTCACTACAATAGTGACTGGTGAATTTGATTATTTGAATAATTATTATCAAATTGCACTCTCATATTGGGCATTTTTCATAATGACCGGGCATTATGTTTACTGCTTAATTTATCACTTGGTCCATAACATATACACTACGCCATAAAAACAGGTTAAACTTACCAGGCTGTAAACTAAAAATGTTGTCAACAAGTACTCTATCCATGTCAATAAAAAACTACAATAAATTACCCGATATAATTAAAGAAACACAAAAAAATAATATATTCATAAATAAATTAAAACAATTTCTATTAAATAAATGCTATTATAATTTATGAAGGAATACTTTGATGATAAATTTTAAATTAAATATGGTAAATGCTCACATAAAAAATTTGATTGCCTTTTAAATTACCCATTTAGGAATAATAATATTAATCTTAGACAAATAATTATAAGCTCTCTTCCTCTCTCCTACCATTTTGCAGTGCCCAGCAGGGTCCACAATGACCAATATCTTTGTAAACTACCATCTAAGTATACTTGTGGAAGCAATAAATATATTGAGTTATTTACGAATGTTATAATAACGTCCTGGAAGGTTAAGCAGTATAAGAAATGCACCTTGTATAAACGCATCTTTAATTTCGAAAACTTAGTAGTTTGATTTTTCACAGCCTCAATAGACCGCAGCTCGCAGTCCTGAGTATATGGTTTTTTTAAGACAGACAAAGAGACAAATGGACGACAAAGTTATCCTATAAGGGTTCTATTTATTCCTTTTGAGATACGGAACCCTTACATGAGAGAAGTTAGACTTGCGTTATGCTTATGCATCACTTCCTCCAATTTATAGACAAAAGGTTGTTGTGTATTAAAGTCAAATCAATTATATGGTTGGTAAATTAAACAAATAGGATAAATTGGATGATTAAAATCATGCAATTCAAAATATGAAGGAACTGTCAAATTTTGAATTTAATGATTAATACGTCATTAGTTAGTGTACTCACCTGATATGGAAATGCGTTAAGTGCTGGTGAGAAATTCTGTAGTGGTACGAGAGATGACAAAGGTGCTCTCAAAATGAGACCGCTGTCCACAAGCTGAGTCCTGACAGTACCTTCGCCATCAAGCCCACTAATTATCGTGCAGCGAACCCTATAAGAAGAAAACGGCTAGTTAGTTGACTATTGTTGTTGCACTAGTTATTATATATTCTCACTAGCTTTCGCCCGCGGCTTCGCTCGCGTTAGAAAGAGACAAGAAGTACCCTATGTTACTCTCCACCCCTTCAACTATCTCCACTTAAACATCACGTCAATTCGTCGCTCCGTTTTGCCGTGAAAGAAAGACAAACATACAGACAGACAGACAGACACACTTTCCCATTTATAATATTAAGTATGGATATATTCACACACTAACGGCGTCAATTGTCATTATCAGTGGCACACATCACACGTATAGCATGTCAGAAACGTGCCGGAATTGGGCGCGGGGGCCTGCGGCGCGGCGGGCAGCGGGCGGCGGTAGGCGCCGGCGTGAGCAGCGCGCGACACCCACACGTATAGCATGTCAGACACTCACCAGTCGCCGGCGAGCGTGCGCACGATGTAGAGCGTGCCGGCGTTGGGCGCGGGGGCCTGCGGCGCGGCGGGCAGCGGGCGGCGGTAGGCGCCGGCGTGAGCAGCGCGCGACACCCACACGTATAGCATGTCAGACACTCACCAGTCGCCGGCGAGCGTGCGCACGATGTAGAGCGTGCCGGCGTTGGGCGCGGGGGCCTGCGGCGCGGCGGGCAGCGGGCGGCGGTAGGCGCCGGCGTGAGCAGCGCGCGACACCCACACGTATAGCATGTCAGACACTCACCAGTCGCCGGCGAGCGTGCGCACGATGTAGAGCGTGCCGGCGTTGGGCGCGGGGGCCTGCGGCGCGGCGGGCAGCGGGCGGCGGTAGGCGCCGGCGTGAGCAGCGCGCGACACCCACACGTATAGCATGTCAGACACTCACCAGTCGCCGGCGAGCGTGCGCACGATGTAGAGCGTGCCGGCGTTGGGCGCGGGGGCCTGCGGCGCGGCGGGCAGCGGGCGGCGGTAGGCGCCGGCGTGAGCAGCGCGCGACACCCACACGTATAGCATGTCAGACACTCACCAGTCGCCGGCGAGCGTGCGCACGATGTAGAGCGTGCCGGCGTTGGGCGCGGGGGCCTGCGGCGCGGCGGGCAGCGGGCGGCGGTAGGCGCCGGCGTGAGCAGCGCGCGACACCCACACGTATAGCATGTCAGACACTCACCAGTCGCCGGCGAGCGTGCGCACGATGTAGAGCGTGCCGGCGTTGGGCGCGGGGGCCTGCGGCGCGGCGGGCAGCGGGCGGCGGTAGGCGCCGGCGTGAGCAGCGCGCGACACCCACACGTATAGCATGTCAGACACTCACCAGTCGCCGGCGAGCGTGCGCACGATGTAGAGCGTGCCGGCGTTGGGCGCGGGGGCCTGCGGCGCGGCGGGCAGCGGGCGGCGGTAGGCGCCGGCGTGAGCAGCGCGCGACACCCACACGTATAGCATGTCAGACACTCACCAGTCGCCGGCGAGCGTGCGCACGATGTAGAGCGTGCCGGCGTTGGGCGCGGGGGCCTGCGGCGCGGCGGGCAGCGGGCGGCGGTAGGCGCCGGCGTGAGCAGCGCGCGACACCCACACGTATAGCATGTCAGACACTCACCAGTCGCCGGCGAGCGTGCGCACGATGTAGAGCGTGCCGGCGTTGGGCGCGGGGGCCTGCGGCGCGGCGGGCAGCGGGCGGCGGTAGGCGCCGGCGTGAGCAGCGCGCGACACCCACACGTATAGCATGTCAGACACTCACCAGTCGCCGGCGAGCGTGCGCACGATGTAGAGCGTGCCGGCGTTGGGCGCGGGGGCCTGCGGCGCGGCGGGCAGCGGGCGGCGGTAGGCGCCGGCGTGAGCAGCGCGCGACACCCACACGTATAGCATGTCAGACACTCACCAGTCGCCGGCGAGCGTGCGCACGATGTCGAGCGTGCCCGCGATGGGCGCGGGGGCCTGCGGCGCGGCGGGCAGCGGGCGGCGGTAGGCGCCGGCGTGAGCAGCGCGCGACACCCACACGTATAGCATGTCAGACACTCACCAGTCGCCGGCGAGCGTGCGCACGATGTAGAGCGTGCCGGCGTTGGGCGCGGGGGCCTGCGGCGCGGCGGGCAGCGGGCGGCGGTAGGCGCCGGCGTGAGCAGCGCGCGACACCCACACGTATAGCATGTCAGACACTCACCAGTCGCCGGCGAGCGTGCGCACGATGTAGAGCGTGCCGGCGTTGGGCGCGGGGGCCTGCGGCGCGGCGGGCAGCGGGCGGCGGTAGGCGCCGGCGTGAGCAGCGCGCGACACCCACACGTATAGCATGTCAGACACTCACCAGTCGCCGGCGAGCGTGCGCACGATGTAGAGCGTGCCGGCGTTGGGCGCGGGGGCCTGCGGCGCGGCGGGCAGCGGGCGGCGGTAGGCGCCGGCGTGAGCAGCGCGCGACACCCACACGTATAGCATGTCAGACACTCACCAGTCGCCGGCGAGCGTGCGCACGATGTAGAGCGTGCCGGCGTTGGGCGCGGGGGCCTGCGGCGCGGCGGGCAGCGGGCGGCGGTAGGCGCCGGCGTGAGCAGCGCGCGACACCCACACGTATAGCATGTCAGACACTCACCAGTCGCCGGCGAGCGTGCGCACGATGTAGAGCGTGCCGGCGTTGGGCGCGGGGGCCTGCGGCGCGGCGGGCAGCGGGCGGCGGTAGGCGCCGGCGTGAGCAGCGCGCGACACCCACACGTATAGCATGTCAGACACTCACCAGTCGCCGGCGAGCGTGCGCACGATGTAGAGCGTGCCGGCGTTGGGCGCGGGGGCCTGCGGCGCGGCGGGCAGCGGGCGGCGGTAGGCGCCTTCGTGAGCAGCGCTCTACACGCTCATGCTTTGCATGTCAGACACTCACCAGTCGCCGGCGAGCGTGCGCACGATGTAGAGCGTGCCGGCGTTGGGCGCGGGGGCCTGCGGCGCGGCGGGCAGCGGGCGGCGGTAGGCGCCGGCAGTGAGCAGCGCGAGCGCGTTGCGCACGAGCGCCGCGCCGCCCGCGCGCGACACCCACACGCGCCCCTCCTCCGTCACGCACCCCACCTCCACTTCGCACGGTTTCTGCACAACAAAGCATACTATTTTAAGGCTAGGAATGTTTAAAATTATTAAGGTTCCGATCAGATTGAAACTTTGTTTATATCTATCACCAGAACGTTCCGGCTTCTCCAACAATTACTTATTTTTAAGCGACGTACACCTTGGAGTTTATCAATCAAGTTTATTTATATTACCTGCACTTCAGGAAATAATTTTGAAATTTAACTATGTTGTATATTACTGACTAGACTGACTCACAAAACGGTATTTAAAGAACATTATTAAATTGTGTACCTGTGTGATGGTAAAGGCTCCAGCGATGCAGAAGTCGTGCACGATCTCCTTGTTGAGGTTGAGATCGCGCTGCGTGGAGGTGTCGTACAGCACGACGGCCACGGACGGGTCGGCGGGGTCGTGGCGCGGGCCCGGCGCCGCCACCAGCACCTCGCCGGGCAGGCGGCGCCGCACCAGCTCCGCGCCCAGCGCGCTCGACGCCAGCTCTTCTGCGCCGTCCAGCCGGCACAGAATAGCCTATAGCACACATAACAACAATGACACACATTTCGACAGTTACAGTTACTATTAAAAAAATGTTCAATTCATACCAGGTCTTAAAATGTTTTGGTTTCTTAATAAACCACAACTGTGTAATACAAAACACATTCCGGAAGCAAAACAAATATGTGGTATTTGTTTTGCTTCCGGAATGTGTTTTGTTTACAAAATTACGCCCGATGTTTACAAAATTACGCCCGAATGATGTTATAATAATGTGCCGGGGTTGCGGAATAGTTCTAATAGTTACCGTGGCCCCGGAACATAAAGGGCAACCGAAGGAACAGTCTGATAGGTCGTATCAGACTTTTACAGGCCGTCCTGGGCGGGGCGGGAAAAGTCATTTGATGATGTCCCACCCACAAAAAAATAAATAAAAAGTGATGTTACAATGTGACACTGACTGGGATAGGTAGGAGACAGCCAACCAACACACAGATTTTGAAAACCCATAACTTGTCTTCCAACAATAATTAAGTTTGTTAGTGAAGTTAAATTTTAGGGCGTGCGCTGCGTTAAGCGGGCGTCCGTCGCGGGGACCCGCGCCGTGCTCCGTCGCGGACAAATTCAACCCGTCGCGGACGCCTCCGCCGTGCTCCGTCGCGGACAAATACCCGTCGCGGACGCCTGCGACGGTCTCCCGCCTCTCGCAGCGCCGCGCCGCCAGTACAATTTTGATCGCGCGAGTGTATTTTCCTAGAAACATCTCCGCTCGCGTGCTCCGTCACGCGGACCCGTCGCCCGCGAGGCGGGCACCCGCCGTCCGCGCCGCGTGCGACGGGCGACCCGCTGCACGCAGCGCTGTTCTATGAGATTACATGAAACAGCACGCCACGCGGACACCCGCGACGGACGCCCGCTTAACGCAGCGCACGCCCTTATAATATGATTCAATTCTCATAATTATGCATTACGTCCTACATATGCATAATTATGAGAATTGAATTACTGAAATAGAAGAAGAAGAAATGTACATTTACCATCGGTTGCAAAGATATAAAATAACAACGTTTCTATAGCCCAGATTGACTTTAGTAAATCTAATGATTTAAAACTTCAAACCTTGATGACTTCAAATTATAAACATAAAAAAACCACTTCTAAAAAAATGACAAAATCACAGAATTCTTTAGAAAGAGCATCAAGATGGAGCCTAGGGTAAGCAAAGCTTAATTGCTTCAAACCTGGTGAAGTCATAAAGTTTATTACTTTCTCTAAATATCTATTTGTATCTAGAGAAAGTAAGCTTTCTCAGATGAGAATGCTGCAAGAACGTATGTGTATACACGACAATAATTACTACACCTAGTTAGTGATGGTGCGGTTCCTGGGACAGTTCCTCGGGGCGGGTAAAGAATCCACTGTAGCCCAAGCACGAATATTCGTAGGATTCGTATCGTTAACGTATCGAGTTGGCGATACGATAACCTTAACACAACTAAATCCGGAAACACGAAGCTCTTTCGTAATACTATCGAGACCTCGATACGATTACGTTAGTGACGTCATGCTAACGTAAGTAAGGATGTGCAAATTTGAACGAAAGATCTTAAAATTGAATGAACGTTTCGTTCTAAAACTCGTAATTTAAGGCCCATAGAAACTTTAAAACTGTTCAAATTTTGATCCAATACAAAAAAATTGCAAAATAAGTTAATATTTAGTTAAGATAAATGGTATATTAATTTAATTTCTTATTAAATCTTTGTGTTTAGTGTGACTGTGTTTCTAAACGAACGACACGTACCACTTGACATTTTTTAACGTGAAGCTCATTGAAGGTCAACTTTGTTTGGAAGTGAATTTGTACTAATAACCATGCAACAATGAATGATGGAAAATAGTAAATTTCATTTAACATTTTACTGTAAACGTATTAGTTGAGTATCAGTGGTTTAATGGGATATTTGGATTCGTTTTTGTTAAGAATAATAAAGTTACGGTTTGAGTCATTCAAAAATCTATCCTACGATTCTAAGGTTTCTTATCCTGCACGAAGAAATAAATTCACTATAACAAATTTACTATAACACATAAATTCACTATAACAAATTTAAAAACATTTTGCCTTTTATTGTAAACCTACCTAATTATTAAAAATAAACAAATTCCACATCACAGTTTATATCTATTTAATCCAAATTTATTAACAAGCTTTTAGCCTGCTATTTTTGAATGACTCGATTATATAAATAAACCGTAACTTTATTATCCTTAAACCACCCATTAAACCACTGACACTCAACTGATACGTTTACAATAAAATTTTTAATGATATTTACTATTTTCCATCATTCATTGTTGCATGGTTAGATAGACAAGTTCACTTCCAAACAAAGTTGACCTTCAATCAGCTTCACGTTAAAAAATGTCAAGTGGTACCTACGTGTCGTTCGTTTAGTAACACAGTCACACTAAACACAAAGTTTTAATAAGAAATTAAATTAATATACCATTTATCTTACCTAAATATTAACTTATTTTGCAGTTTCTTTGTATTGGATCAAAATTTGAACAGTTTTAAAGTTTTTAAGGGCCTTAAATCACGAGGAACTAAATACGTATGTAGTTTTAGAACGAAACGTTCATTCAATTTTAAGATCTTTCGTTCAAATTTGCACCTCCTTACTTACGTTAGTATGACGTGACTAACGTAATCGTATCGAGGTTTCGATAGTATCTCGAAAGAGCTTCGTGCTTCCGACTTTAGTTGTGTTAGGTTATCATATCGCCAACTCGATACGTTAACGATACGAAACCTACGAATATTCGTGCTTGGGCTACTGGTCCGTATTACCGTCCAGCCCAAACCGCTAGTTCTAGAGGGCGGCTAGTACTGTATACGATGTGATGATAAAGAACAGGCATTTTCAGAAATTCAAAGAAGATGAATGTCACAAATTCAAATACATAAAAAACGTGCTATCGCTTCTCACTTGTGCGGGTAGTTTCCGGAACTGCGGCTCTAATATCTTTATTTTATGAATATACACGACGTCATCGTCACCGTGGTCGCCGAGGAACACAGTCGCCGTATCTGCTTCTATTTCTAATATTTTTGCACGTTGCCATCCTCCATCATCTAGATTTACAGCATACCTGCAAATATAGGATTTATTTGGTACAACATGACTACATACAGCGTGGATTGTGTAACGAAATCAAGCTATAATAAAATAAAAACTATTATATTGAATTGTGTTTCCTATACTCTAATTAAAATCCGCTGTCGATATTTTAAAGGTTTCAATAGTTCTGAATATTGGTGTGCCACTTTTTATTGACAGCTCTGTTCTATTCTAGACTATCTTTATGTACAACAAATTAAGCAGTCTTACCAGGCATTTTTGATAATCATAGATTTGTCCACTGATGTCCCAGAATGTTCATAGTATTTGGACATGTCTGCTAAAAGAGTTTCAAAAGTATCCTAAAACGAAACGAATAAGTAAATTTTAAAAAGTTAAAAAAATTAGAACATACATAGATAGCAAGATAAGTCTTCGACTAACAGCATCCTTAGGGACTAACTACATTCGTTCCGCTCAAATAAGCTTTTATCCACACCTACACATACTTAGTTATTTGTTTTAAAGTTTCGAGTACAACGCGAGCGCCGAAGTACAGCGTTCCCAGTCAAACTATCGTATGTAAAACTACACAAAAACAAAAAAAATAAAGAAGTTTTAGTGCTTGCTAAATAATGTTTGGTAAGTTATTGATTGCGCACATATCGTAACAAACGCTCGTCAAAACATTCACTTTTACAAGTTTACGATACTTACACTATATTGTACACCAATTATTCGAAGCCAAATTTCGAGAGTGGAATTAGCAACAGTAACGAACACATTCCAGAAGTCATCATCAGGAAATTGCAATGGCGGTAAGTCACTGTCCATCGAATCGTCTAATACAGGAGTTTCTATACGTGGCGTAAACACTTCCTGCTAACAAAATAAAAAGTCGTTGCAAGGGTTCATTTGAAAGTTATTGATATTCAAAAACCTCACAGAACATTTAATTTACGTCTCTTATGATAAATTTTATAAAGCAGCTGATTTGTCTTTGTTGAATAAGTCACAAACACATGTTGTGAAAAGTTGTATAATTAATAATCACTACACAGTATAAAACAATGTCGCATCATTGCGCTGTCTGTCCGTTTCTAGTATGTTTAGATCTTTAAAGTTATATACATGCATAATGTAGTAAAGAAACGCTGATATTTTAGAGGTTTCTTTATTTAAAATAAATATTTCAGAATCTTTGTAATAAATATTTTCATAAGATTAAAATATCTTCATTAGATTCAAAATGCAGGGACCAGGGACATAGCCGTTACCGACCGGCGGTATAAGCATTGCACACCTACGAAGCCAGGGCGGGTCGCTAGTATTTTATATGTACAAATAAAATGTTGAAACACTTTTTTATAGAAGACTAGCGACTCGCTTAGCTTCGCATGGGTGTTACAAATCTTTAAAAATCCCGGCTTTTCTCTACTAGAATAAGCATGTATTAGACATATAAACCTTTCTTAAGAATCACTCTATCTATTAAAAAAAACCGCATCAAAATCCGTTGTAATTTTTTAAAGATCTAAGCATACATTGGGACAGACGGCGGATAGCGACTTTGTTTTATACTATGTAGTGATAGTGATTAAGGGTGCGACAATTTACTCAACGCATTTATTCCCGTTCTCCATAAGGTATTTTTAAAGACAATGGATTCTTAATTAATACATACCTCATTATTGGGAAGAAGCACTAGAAGTCCATTAACAACTCTATCTTTTATTATCTTTGGACAGTTTTCAACCAATTCTAGCCAGTTACTTGGTAAATTTTCACTATATTTTTCTCTAAAAAAAAACAAACAAACAATTTTATTTAAACATTAATAGACTGATCGGTTGCTCAAGTAGCTACGAATATTTGTCAAAAAGCATATGTCATCTTCGAAGTTTTTGAGGGAGTCGAAAATAAAGTTAAACTCGAAATAATAGATGGACAATAATAATTACAATAATAGTCACCTATTAAAGAAACCCGTAATTATCATTACAAGCATTTTCCAAAGTACACCACTCGAGGCGTCCTTTGACAATGAAATGACAATTTGGGTTTGGGTTTTAATAGGCCCTGGATGAAAACTACTTTAATTCGATTTTACATAAAGGAAATATTCTTTAATTTTAAAAAAGAAATAAATTTATATTTATTGAGGAAGGCTATAGGCTATATAACAATGCGCTAAGGCCGCAATGTATACTTATCATACAAATGTACTACTAGTATTCCTACAATGATTGGTCTAAGAGAAGTTTTTTATCGGGAACTGATCAAAATAACATGGTAAATTTTATACAAAATGTATAGGAATGGTTAATTATTATTTTTTTTCAAATTTGTGAATGGCTGTCATATTTTCATAATAATATCAATGTTGAAAAACTTTGTTATTTAATGTGTTACAACATACAAATTAAACAACATCTTACGTAATCTGTACGCACCTTTACGTTTCTCCGATCTGTGCCGGAAATTATTAACAAACCGTCGCGGTCGTTAATTCTTAAATAAAGATAGTTTATAAAATTCAAATTAACGTAAAAGTGGCTTTGAACCACTTTGATTTTCTATTACAATATCACGTTTGTTACGTTTTAATAGGTTGTCAAAAACCGGCCAAGTGCGAGTCGGACTCGCGTGCGAAGGGTTTCGTACTACCATCTCGAAAAAATACGAAAAAAACACAATATATTTAATATATTTCATTGTTAGTTTTTTTTTTCTTGTGAAAATTTCAGTTTTCTAGCTATCACGGTTTATGAGATACAGCCTGGAGACAGACAGACAGCGGAGGCTTAGTAATAAGGTCGCCTCCTGCGGCTAGTATTCTTTATATGGACTTGTATGGGCATGTGCTCACTATATCAACTCCGTACCGTCACCGGATCGCCTCGGTTATAAGGCGAGTCGGTGCGTAGTGGCTACCGGGTGGCTGTAATGAGCTATGACCTTTACGGTCCTGTTTTACCCTTTGGGTACCCTAAAAAATTACACGCTTGATTTACATACAAATCACACTTGCGTCGATATCAAACTAAAACCAGGCGTCCGTCACTCGCTGAAGGCCACGCGTTTTATGCCTACCGCTTCGCGTACCGTCGACGGTACAACGAACACCGGGCTGTCGCGCGCCCGGTTAAGAGCTCGCGCGTCACGGGTACAGTGCTGACTATCAATAGGATATTTTCGACACTAAAATATAATAATCGGGAATTCAAGGAACGAAAAATATGCATCAGTCATTTTATTAAAAAAGCTTTTTTAAAAAAAAAGATAACCGACTTCAAAAACTAAAAGCTCAAAAATTACTATTTCGGAAGTCGGTGGCAACACAAATCGACCGGCAGAAGAGAAGCCACCGACTTCCGAAATAGTTATTTTTGAGCTTTTAGTTTTTGAAGTCGGTTATCTTTTTTTTTAAAAAAGCTTTTTATTTTTTACTTTTTAGTTAGAGTCTCAGTGTCTGACTACGTTTTAGGGTAGCTCTCAAAATAAACTTATAATCTTATAAAATGAAAACGGCACTATGCGCGCAACGTCACAGGATATCCATTAGTGTTATATACTTAAAACCTTCCACAGAATGTTACAAAGACTTTTCTGAAAACCGCATCGAAATCGGTATAGCTAAACGCGAGATAATCGCGGTCAAACATACAATCGTCTTTTAAAATCTACAATCCAAGAAAGCAAAACGCGATCTATGCGGGCAACGTCACGGGATATCCACTAGTGTTATATACTAAAACCTTCCCCAGAATGTAACAAACACTTTGCTGAAAACCGCATCAAAATCGGCTCAGCCAAACGCGAGATAATCGCGGACAAACATACATACATACATACATACATACATACATACATACATACATACAGGTCGAACAGAGAACCTACTTTTTTTTTGAAGTCGGTTAACTAAAAAATATTTGATCAACAAATAAAAAAATAATTGTTTTTCTAAAACATTCGTTTTATTACCATTATCATCATACGTATCACCCTAGTACATTTGCTGGACGACACGCACACACGTTAGTCGCGCGGCGGGCAAAAGAATCTCAACTCTCTTTGTGCGTACTTATGGTACATTTCTCCTCGCTGCAAACAGCTGGTATTATTATTGTGATTTTGTAGGCTATTATCAGGCGTCCGTCACTCGCTCAAGGCCACGCGTTTTATGCCTACCGCTTCGCGTATCGTCGACGATACAACGAACACCGGGCTGTCGCGCGCCCGGCTGAGTGCTCGCGCGTCACGGGTACAGCGCTGACTATCAAAATGCCGAAACCACGTAATTATTGCGTGATTATTGTGCAATTCCCCTGTTTCCCAATTCTTCTGTTTCCCTTTTGATTATTTATTAAAATTATTCACGCCGTTTTGGATATTTTTCGACACTAAAATATATTAGTCGGGAATTCAAGGAACGAAAAATATGCATCAGTCATTTTATCAAACTAAAAAATATTTGATCAACAATAAAATAATAATTGATTTTCTAAAACATTCGTTTTATTACCATTATCATCATACGTATAACCCTAGCAGATTTGCTGGACGACACGCACACACGTTAGTCGCGCGGCGGGCAAAAGAATCTCAACTCTCTTTATGCGTACTTATGGTACATTTCTCCTTGCTGCAAACAACTGGTATTATTATTATGATTTTGTAGGCTATTATAGCGTAGGTATTTTGGTTTTTGTATTGGAGTGAAGTATCTGTTACGTAGTAACTATTTATTAATCTGTGCTATTATAGCGTAGGTATTTTCGTTTTTGTATTGGAGTGAAGTATCTGTTACGTAGTAACTATTTATTAATCTGTGCTAAAACTGAGAGCAAGACCGATTGTAGTAACCAGTTCATAGGAACAAAGGCTACTTATATTTAAAAAATAAAATAAGAGTTATGAGCAGAAAAATTAAAAATTCCAAGCGGACAAAGTTGCGGTCATGAGCTAGTATTAAATAAAATAATAGCTGCTTTGCGTGAACGAACTCTAGATCATTTTAATTATTCACAGCAGTTATTAAAAAACTATCAAAAGGAGGTGTTTCTTTTTCCCTAAAACTTTGGCCCCGGCGTGTACCTCAAAAACAAAAGTATCAAAATACGTGAAAAAAATAGTAGAATCTGATAAAAAAATATATTGGATTAATTTGCGCATTTGTACCACCTGCAATATTGTCGGTCAAAGATGTTAAAAACCTGCAACCCAAGAATTTCAGTCTGGCAATGTCATGATTTACTTCTTCGATAATGCGTTTCGTTGCTTCATTGATTAACCTAAAAATGTAATATTAAGGATTTTTTTCTGTGTTACATATATGTAGATCTTTATTTAGTTAAATTTGTCGTGAATTATTATAGAAACAAGTATTTCCAAAAATACATTTATTTTACAATTCATATTTTTTTTTGCGTTTGGTTATCTACCGGGCAAAAAGAAAAGGCACCAAAGCCAGGGTCGACAGTTTTATTCTGCTGTCAGTTGTCATTAAAATCATTCCGTTTCAGAACAAACCTTTTATTGATGTGAAACATCTATAGCCGCAAGTAAAACAATTTCTGGCGACGCGTCGCCACGCTATATGATGGTGTATATATACAGTCACAGTCTTGTGTACTGTGTGGCGATGATGTAATGTCGATGTTTCACATCTGCCAGGCGTCCCGTGACGGCTCACTTTTTTTTATCAATGTTCACGTGTTATTGGCAGAATTGTGGTGTCTTTTCCACAAAGGCCATTCATTAAGAGTTTAAGTTGAAACCTTAGACAATAAAACAAACAAACAAAAAACAAGAGATTAACAGCTGTCAACGCTCTCATGAACGTTTCTTTTTACGCAGTAACATCGCGTGGCAGCTTTTTTTCATATTATCTTATAAAATTTCTAAATCTATGTGATATTAAAAGATTTTAATTCCATCCAAATCATCCATGATTCCGTCCAAAAGTTGCCTGGAAGAAATTGCTTTTTAGCGATAAGGCCGCCTATTGTACTCTTGCATATTTGTTTGTGTTGTCCTTTACTGTTTTTGTCCTATTGGTGTACAATAAAGAATATTCTATTCTATTCTATTCTTTAAATACTGCTAAAAACACAAATTATTGGAAGGAATTTTATTAGTAATTTGTACCTAGGTACATGTTTGGGCCAGAAAAAAAACACCTCCTTTGTAGTGCGCGCGTACACTAATATTAAAAGCTTAAGTTATCTGTTTGGTTGAACACGCTAGTCTCAGGAGTTATTGGTCCAAATTGAACAATCCTTTTTGTGTTGGATGAATCATTTATCGAGGAACGCTATAGAAATAACATCACTTTTTGACCTACGGTAGCAGTGTAGGTACCAAAGATGCGATAGAAACCGCGGGAGACCGCTAGTATATACAATATACACAAAATTTACATAATATCATTATCATTTCCCTAGCCTTTTCCCAATTATGTTGGGTTCGCCTTCCAGACTAACGTGAAGCGCCTGCCGTCACACCTCCACAACCAAGTAACGGGCGACACGATACCACTTGTTTAGACTGGTCAGACTTTCTGGCTTCTGACTACCCGTAACAACTGTCTACAAATACAAGTTCTACGAATGACAATCGGGGCCAACGGCCTTACATGCTTTCAGAGGCACGGGAATTTCCATAATATAAGTGAGATTAAAATTCATTTCACGATCTTTGGCAGCAAGGTAAAAATAAATAAAATAGAAAAGCCCAAGTACTCACCTGTAGAGATGTGGTACTGTACTTGCCCAAAGTCCAGCTTCATGTTCCGACACTAGTTCTGTGAGACATGTAATAGCATTGCTGCTTGAAGAAGTGGGCATCCCACCAGCCTCAAAACTTTCTATGACCGCAAGTAACTTTACGGCACCTACTTCTTTTGCTAATTCTTCAGATGGTGATGAGTCAGGATACGAGCTAATACAGTACGATGCTCCGACCTAATAATTAAAAATTAAACTTAGATCACAAATTTCTACAAACTAAGCTTTGGCTAGATTCCAAATCAGACCAAGCAAATCTATCTTCAGCAATTTTTTTTGAAAACCAATTGAAGAAATCATCATTTCCCTAGCCTTTTCCCAACTGTGTTGGGGTCGGCTGCCAGACTAACCGGATTCAGCTGGATACCGGTGTTTTACGTGGAGCAACTGCCTATCTGACCTCCACAACCCAGTAACTGGGCGACACGATAACTCTTGGTTAGACTGGTCAGAGTTTCTGACTAACCAGTAACGACTGTCAAAGTTCTACGAATGACAACCGGGACCAACGGCTTGACGTGCTTTCCGAGGCACGGGATGTCAGTGAAGTCTAAGATAAACTTTAGAAAGTACATATGAATTGAAAAAGTCACATTGGTACTTGCCCGGATTCGAACCCACAACCTCTTACACGAGAGGCGGGCGCCTTATCCACTGGGCCATTTTTTTTTTTTTTTTTGGTGAGTGGGAAATCATCCAATGACTGCTCCCGTCCTGGGTGCGACGGGAGGGCGTGTCAGACTCTTACTGACTAAAACCCACTCATGTTCCTTCGATTGCCCTTTATGTTCCAGGGTCACGGTAACCACTATAAACATTCCGCAACCCGATCACGACACTAATTTGAAGAAATATTGAAGAAATATTTAATAATATATTAAATTTGATGTAAAATACTTTTCATCCATTAAACAGATGAATGAAAGTTAGCGGATTCACTACTGTACAAAATAAAAAGCTTGCAAAAACCCACTACAAAATTTAAAAACAGAAAAATAATTTCAACTAAACCAACAACATCATCATCATCTCCCTAGCCTTTTCCCAACCGTGTTGGGGTCGGCTGCCAGCCTGTGTTGTTGTTTAACTAAAACAACCACACAGTCTGTTATTATTCACAGAACGTATGCGACTTCCGATATTTAGGCTATTTTTCTGCCTTTAGTTTTTGAAGATAATTACTTCTAGATTTAAAATATTATTCAAAAACCTTTCTGTGAAAAAAAAAATAAGAAAAACTTACTCTCACTGTGCAGTCGTAGCTTGCAGGTCCCCGTTTTGGTCGTATCTCATGTAACTTATACACAGGTTCGGGTAAACCAAGTTTTTTACAAGTCCATTCCAATTTGTCAACAGATGATGAAGAATCAGGTGGGGGCTCTAAATTATGAGCCGGCACAACATTTGTTACAGGACCACTGCTCTCCTGAAACAAAATAGATTTTAAATTTGGTTTGGGATATTGACAGCAACTAATAGAGTGTGGTAACTGAGTACCAGTAATTGGATTTATTATGTATGAAAACAAGCACATGCTATTTACTTAGTGATTAAAACTAAGATATTTTGTTACTATATTTATAGTATTAAGATACTCAACAATATAAAAGAAATTCAATGTTTTTTCTTTAAAAGAACTTACCCTGTAGTTTGCTTCTAAATGTTTACTTACCAAACATTCGTTACTAGCAGCTGGCAACTGCAATGGTATAAGATCTACCGTATTTAGACGATCTCGTAAATTGGAAAGCCTTTGCGACGCTGAAACTTTTCCGCTATGTTTAACATCCGTTTCCTGATTCGAACGCACCAACTGCTTCTGAATTAAAAAAAAACGGGCCATGACTACCATGCAGCAGTACAACTTTATGATTATTCAAAGCTTTGAATAATAATAATAATAATCAACCCGCAGGGCAGCTTGTAGCGAGCTGTCGGGCAGTAGCGACCCCGTGGACCTGAGCTCCTGGGAGACCATTTGTTCTTAATCTCTGGCTTGCCTTAACTGGCCGGCCAGAGTGAGCACTGACGAGGAACAAGGCTCCCACCTCACTCTTGCCTTACTTGGCTGGTTTGAGTGGAGATTCGCAAGAGCAAATTTGCTCGGGGGAAGGAAGTATTCCAGTAAGATGCTGGTAGGGATCTTGACCGTACTTCCGGGATTGTCCTGATAGCCGTGGAATACCTCTCCCTCCAGCACCTCGATATATGTTGCCCCCTTGTCGCTACGTCACTATGTGCTAGCGGCCGTTTTCGGGGGCCCATTTACTGAGTGTGCAAGTCACCCCCTGCCTTTTTATCCGTGTATACAAGCATTGGTTAGGCAGGGGCCATAGCCATTCAATAGTTTCAGATAAGTAATCCATCTTAGCAACCCAAACCTATAGTCCAATACTTTCTTTATTCCATGACCTGCAATAGACCACCACCAACCGGGGGTTGACCTTAGAGGTGCACTTGAGTGGTGCATATAGGGATAATCGCCGGTTGGTGTCCCACTTCATATAATAAAGCTTTATTTAAGGGGCCTCTGCGAGTTGGCTTCGGCCCCTCGTACGCCTATCAAAGGTCCGGGACCCCAGGGTCCCGAGTAACGTAAAGTTTAAAGATAAATAATAATCATAAAGCATAATTGCCCGGCACTGCCGCTTGACGCCGCCTCTCGGCATGTGTGTAGGAGCCTTAAGCTTTTAAAAGCCGTAAAAGGTCACCAGGAATTTATAGGAAGGGAATTTTGAGAAAACGGACAACTCTTATAATATTAGACAACTGTAAACCATAACAAACATTTATAATACAAACCTCTTCAGAATGTGTGTTATTGGGTTCTCTCACGCTTTGTGAAGATGAATTGGAACTTTTCGATACTTTTTCTACATGGTCATTTAATTGCTTCGTTGTTTGTTTCACATTCGATAATAATTTCGTTTCGTTCGACTTTGTATTGTATTTATTTACCTGTCAAAGAAAAATATTTTTACCACAGACGATTGAAGAAAGATGGCTTATGACAAAAAGTCCAGTGTCGTATTTTACTGTAAAGCACAAAAGTGTTAGTTTGGTTGTCCAACTAACTTTTCTAATAACCAGGTTAAACGCACAAAATAGAGTACTTATTCATAACTTGTTAAATAAATCAATATTTCTATTACCTTATAATGTTGTGTGTTATTATTATATGGGGCACTGCCTTTTGCTCTATAATATTGGTTGGAGTACTGATTGTTATAGTTAGAAACGTAGGCAGAAGCTGGTTTTCGCCATGATCCTTGTTTTTTTGGGAATCGATTCTGTACAAAAATTTTTATTAAACATTAGAAGTTTATATTCAATCAATAAGTGCCCCGGGGCTAAAGCGACTACGGGGCTATTGTAACTAATTAACCATTCGACGTACTTCGACGACCAAGTGACAGCCAGCTGTCGCACTGCTATTGTGTCTCGAATCCCGTGTGTTCGAAGGTTTTTAACAACTTCGTTATTATAGGGTTTTTAATGTATTAATGTTAATTTAGTTACAATCGCCCCGTAGTCGCTTTAGCCCCGGGCAATTTCCTAGCTTCTTTTTATTTGGTTCAAATAAAATTAACAAAATATCCCTGTGTTGCAATTTGTGAGAAATAACACAAGTAACTAACAAAACAACATATCTTTTGCAACTGTTTTCTTAGTATAGACTGTATGATTTAGAAATGTTTTAAGATACATTCAGTCACTTTCTCTCAACAAACATCCTTTTTATTACCTTGTATAGTTGCTGTAACCCATAATAAAAATAAATTAGAAAAAAAAAGCAAATTATCACCAACTCACTGGGTAGCTCAGTTTTGGGGTCGCCTTTTTGCTTGGTTTCTGTCGTGAGACCATAGCAGCAATATGTTGTGTTTCTTGACTAGCTATTGCATCAACATACCATTCGCCGTTAATTTGGGTCACTTTGAAACCGGGAACATCAATGAATAGTTTATCCAATGATGGATAGCCCAGTTTTTTGAATGGTATCCATTCCCCTTGAAGCTCTCGATAATCTCCTGTATAGCATACAATCTTCGTTAATCAAGTTTCATCAAACTTTCTGTTTTATTATTATTATATCACAAATTCATCTTTTTATAAAAAAAAAATGTTAAAACAATAATAATAAACACAGCAAGACAACTGGGTCCTGTAATAATGCAAAACTTACTGTTGCATTGTTTTATTGTCAGTGCTCCTTTTACAGATATCAGAGTAGCTCTCAATGCTTGGATTACTTGCTCTTTGTCAGTCATAGCTATATCTAAAAAAAAATTTTTTAAAGCAACATTAATATTCATTATTTAACTATGATATTATTTTTTAATTTAAATAAACAAAGATACAATTACTGCAATTTTCTTAACAAGGATTTATTTACAAGCTTATATTTAACTAGCAATGTATGTATGTTTGGTGGAATCTTGCAGCTGATATCTTTAAATCTTTAATTAATAGAGCTGAAATTTTATATGCAAGTGTAAATCGAGGTAAAATGCAATATTATTATAACTAGGAGCTGATCTGATTATAGAGCTGGAAGGTAGTCATAGGAACTCTTATTAAAACAACACAACATTTTTTAGTTTGGTCTCTTCAGATCGTTTGGGCTTAATTAACAAGTACTTTAATACAAAATAGTAATCGGGGTCTGATGATTTGTTGTGCTAGCCTTGACAATGGCCATAGAAACTCCCTAATTAAAAAAAAACGACGCCATCGAGTTTGTTTTTAAGTTTTAATATAAAATAACATTTGTATACGCTTTTCAAAGGACTGGGGAATGTCACTTCCTACATTGTATTTTGTGAGTTATGAGATTAAGCCCTCTCAAGAAAATTCAAATTTATTTATTTAACAATAAGAAATATTTTTGGTTGCACTAGCCAGCCGCCACAGCACAGACCCAACATCGGTTTCGCTCCGCTCCTTTCTTGTATTTTAAAACTCACAAAAAACTAACAAATCTTTTTGAATGATGCTGATTGTTTCGTAACGCAATGTATACCTACTTACTATGCGCCCTACCAATTCGTTTAGACATCATGTTATAGTGACACTGTTTATTAGATTTTGTAGTCACTAGATGATTTTATAGTTATTGTACCATTTTATTTATTTGAATTAATTGCCTTTCCCGGCCAGGCATAGAGTGAGCTAAATGCAATGTTAAGCAATATTGGTAATACATACTAGTACCTACTAGTTAGTTAGTTACCGGACGCGACGTTGGCGCCTGTTTGTAATTTGCATTTGTTTGAGACTAGTTATTATTTGCAGCATAACTAGACTCAAAAATGCACATATAAAAAACTTCCGCCCCCCGAAGGCCGGAAGCCGGAAGAAAGAAGAAGACAGCTGAACCGATTTTAATGAAACTGTCGAAGAACCATCGCTAGATAAGATAACCTACTTTCAAATAAAAAAACTGCATCGAAATCGAATCGTCTGTTTAAGAGCTACGGTGCCGCAGACAGACACACACATAGCAGTCAAACTTGAAGCACTCATATTTTTGCGACAAGGGTTAAAAATACTTCTATGTAATATGAAATGTTAAAAAGTAATTAGGAACTTTTTCTATCTTGGTTCCTTGGTTCTATTGTTTTCTTTTACTTTCTTACTATTATCCCATAGGTTGGACATCTGGTGACCATTGCAAATAGAATATTATTAAGTAATAAATGGCTGTGTAAGTTACATTGTTCTTTTTTTTTTATTGTCTCCCATTGGTTGAAGCCAAATACTCAAAAATTACATGTCTTCTGTGCAAGGAATCTATATAGTTTTAGGAATTATAAAGTCGTTGTCGAAAGTGTACATAAAATATAAAAAAAAAGAATAGGTACTATGATTTATGTTCCATGTATATGAAGCTGATACGGATGAATACAAGAATTTTGGGCATATAAAGGCTTTTTTTTTTGTTTTACATAACAGCCAGAAGTTTTACCAAACAGCGATAGGTGGCTGTCGCTTGGTTGTTGAAAGGTAATTTTGAAGAAAAAAAAGGTAAAAAAATATCAAATAATCAAAAAACCCAACTGCAATTTTGGAAGTTGGGGGCAATTACTTTAGGAAAGTGTTCCATAAATGTAATTCCTAAAGTATGAAATCATAATATTAATATTAAAATTAATAGTAGATTAGTAGCCAAGGGCTGTAAGGAATGCTTACTCCCGAGCTAACTACTCTGCTTTACATCTCGATTGTGAGGTAAGTAGAAAAAAACCGGCATTACAAAAATAAAACATTTTATTAGTTAAAAGGCAAATATTGTTAATTGCCGCTTCAGCTTCCATTTTCATTGAATCGGGAGTGCAGCTTATATTTTCATCACTTGCAGAATTCATGTTTTTTTCTTATTAGCACGCAATTATAAAAAAATCCCAAAAGAAAACAATATTTAAAGTAAAAGTTTTTCCCGCCTTTTTTCATCTTTGTTTTTTAATCTTTTTTTCAAGAACGAAATTGAGCTTCGCCGTTCGATATTTAAAATTGATGATATTATACTCATACGAAGACAAGGCTGAATAGCGAAGCAACCTCTTTTGTTATTAGGCTGAATGCATGGTGTCCATTGCCAGTATGATGGTTAGATGTACGCGAACTTTTTGAAGGAGTGAAGAGTTTTTTTTTTATTACTTACCGCCCTAGGGCGTTTCTAGCTACATTAATACCCTAGAGCGCTAATTGGTTACCTACAAGCCCCATTTGGGGGTAATAAGGACCTACTTACCGAATATGAGAGATGTAAATAAAATTAACTAAATGCAAGTAAAAGTTACCAAAACAAAATATGAGCCAAAATATAGTCTGTAAAATGTAAGAAAAAACAATAATAATAACATTAATAATTTATACAATTTATATAACAATAATTTTATTAATATAACTACTACCAGTGTCCTTCCTCCTCTCTCCCACTTGATCTATGCTGTGCCCGTCAGGGTCCATAATTGTGACTATGTAACTGTTTCCTACCAACTTATGTATACATTATGGTACGTAATAAAGAATTGAGAATAATAGATTCCTAAAGTATAAAAAGTATTCCTAAAGTGTAATTATATTTATAATAAATTGTTTGAACTAAAATAAATTGAAATGAATCAAACTGTATAAAATTGAATTGCAATAATTTGAAAAAAATAAAATTAATTTAATACTAATGTAAACAATTTGAACTGGATTCAACTGGATTGAATATTATAAGTACCTATTTATGTGTAATGGCAATGTTTGCAATACTGATACAAATAATCGTTATGTAAAACTGGCTTAAACACTAATAAAGCATTTATATTTTTTTTTTATTTAAACACTTGAAACAGAAACAAACTCACAACTTTCGATATTGCAGTTGGGTTTCTGTTTAGTTTATTATTTTTAAAACAACTGTAAGTATAGTTTTAAATCAAATATTGGATATGAACATTTTTGAAGGGTATTTGTGAAAAATTTGTAACATTTAATTGTTTTCTTAAAGTTTTTGGGTTGCAAAAATGAAACTTACAATTAAATTGTAAGTTATCAAGTTTACAAAAAAAATCGTGATAACAAAATCAAAAATATTGGAAAAATAGGTATATGCTTTCAAGAAATACCTTAAATTTATTTATCAATGTGCTACTAACACAAACCTAACATAGCATTTATCAAGAAACAGATTTCATTAATAACACTTGAAACTGTTGTCTTAAGACTACCCACTGACCAAACAGTCACTTAATGGCAGTGGGCTAAGTAGGTACAAAGTTTCATGCAAGTCCTTCGATTTTTTTACTAACTTTACAAGCAAGATGATTTATATGTGTCTGTGGAATGTGGGTGAGTGTTAAACACTCCTTCGGGCATATAGGTATATTTTTTTTATTAGGTACCACACATTAATTTAGCTACTAAACAATATTTATAACAAAATAAATTATTTGCGAAATTTTGATGCAATGTTAAACGAGTAATGTTTAATACAAGTATAAATACTTTAATTAGGTCAAAGTCAAAATAGGCGTAAAAATAATTAAATAGTAAACGCCGCGCGCCGGTGATATTATTGAATGAATGACAGTCTCGTCAGTTAATAGCAAACTGCGTTAATAAAACTGTGCACTACGAAATTTAAAAACCTAATTTTGCCTGTAGATTACAACAAGCTATACTGAATATTTAGCCTGAAACAATTTGTGACGCGTAAGCAAGAGAAATCAGAAACAAATATTGTAAACAGTTTACACACCTACTTTCACTAAGACAAAAAGCCATTGAAATACTCTAAAAACAGAACAATAATTTCTTGTTCAACTTCAAACATGAAAAATAAATCTTACCGAACTGCCACTAAATTTCAATGAAGTAGGAAAACTTCATCAAATCTAATTACAATACAAATATCTTGCAAAATACTTGCAATTTTTTTTTCTGCCTATTCTTCGTCCGCTGTAATCAGTGTGACCAACTTCAAATTAGAGATCCTGCCCCACTTAGGCAAGAAAACTGATTAATCCTGCCAAAATCTAAAGCAAAAAAATGCCAAAATAATGCCAATATAATTTAAAAAATTTAAATAAATAGACACATTATTTTTTTGAATTTTATGTAAAATAATTGATCTAAAAGTCTAAAAGTGAACTGAATTAAATTATACATTCATCATGCATCGTATTCTTCTTGATCACTTTCTTTATACAGCGCTTTTGTCATTTGTTTAATCATTTCTTTAGTTGGCTGGAATGAAACGCAGTCACCATATTCTCTAATGCCCTGTTTAACATGTGAAATATTTATTACATGTTTATCTATTCCGCGTTTTTGTTTTGATGAGGTTGCCATAGGCATTTTAAATTCCTATTTACTTTTTTTCTCTTCTCGATACTGCATCCTACTCTTTTTGTGGACTGTGGCGGCTATACTTCCAAATCTGTCAGCTTATATTGCAAATACTGCCAAATACTGCCGGATTTCTTAAACGTCAAACAAATGTGCCAGAGAGTAAAATAAAGGGCTAAACCTGCCAAAAAGGCAGGATCCTGCCACATATGGTCACACTGGCTGTAATGAAAAATTTGCCAACCGAACAAAATCTAACTGAACCACAGATTACTGAGAACTACTAATTGTCCACAGACTAGCAAAGCAATCTTTACAGATTATTGTCATATTGTGTATAGCCTTGCGTGCGACAGATACACTATTTTTGCTAAAATGATTATGGGTGTATCAGTAACTGATGAAAAAAATGGTAAATAAAATATGATGACAGCAACACTGGGGAAAAAGGATTAAAAAGTTTTGATACTTGTATTTTCCCCTTAATTAACTTTTATAAATTATGGCAATCCACCGAATTTTCGGTGATTTCTGCCAATGTCCAGTTTGAAAATAATATTATAAAATAGTGACAATTGTACGGTTATTAAATTATAGTGGGGAGATCATACACGTGTTCTTATAACCAAGAACACGAGATGACTCCACCGAAATTGTTATAAAATTGTGAAAAACTATTACGAGCCGACCATTCAATGACAGTGACATCCCTTTGTTTGGCTAACTTTTCAATGTTCGCCAAGCGAAAACCGGCCACGCCGAACGAGACAGAGCATGTTATGCTTTGTCTCAATTTTCTTACGAAATTCGTATATATGCTTCTCACTTTCACACTTCTTTACAACCTCATGGCTACATCTAGAGGTTAATAATCTAAGTTGTCCGCTTACACTAAAAAGAGATCCCACTAAAAACATTTCATATAAAATGTAGCCAAGACAACCACATAAGGTATACCCTGTGAAAAATATATCAGAACATCAGCAGTGTCGGCTTTCATAGCCCATAGCCCAATAGCCCAATCTTTCTCTTTGCATTTTTACTTGATTTGTTCAAACAAACTTTCACACCCCCATTTTAGGGGATGGAGGTTGAAATCTATAAGTTTATGAATTTTTCTGTTGGTTGTATACTAAACTTAGGCTACATACCAAATTTCAGCATTCTAGCACTGAAAAAACGACGAAACACTTCGAGAAAAGGTAGGTAGTGCCCCTGCGCTTCGCATGCTTGTCTTGGCCGGGGGCACGACCGTGCCCCCCGATATCGGCCCACCGAGAGCGAGATAGACATACGTAAAGGTGAACGCATACTTGGCCGCACCGCACGCGCCGCAGTCTTCGCATTCGAATTCTTTATATGAAGTTCTATGCCACCTCGCACACCTAGCCGCGTCGCAGTCGCCGCAGACCCTGAAACCACCGAAATCCCCAAACCGCAGCTGATGACGTCACCCGCACGCAGCGGACGCTGCGGCTAGCGCGGCGCTTATTACAAACT
Organism: Athetis lepigone; assembly: GCA_033675125.1. Taxonomy (NCBI): domain Eukaryota; kingdom Metazoa; phylum Arthropoda; class Insecta; order Lepidoptera; family Noctuidae; genus Athetis; species Athetis lepigone. The sequence continues at coordinate 12,395,957 of CM066232.1, read as the reverse complement.
GAATGAAAGAAATCGCGTGCGGCGACGGGAACGACTGCAGTGACTGCGGTGCGGATAGATGTGCGAGGCCATTAACAAAATGCGATGACTGCGGGGACTGCGGCGCGTGCGGTGCGGCCAAGTCTGCGTTCACCTTAAGTGTTCGACTGAAGTTTTTGTTCTTAGTGTGAGCTCCATTTTTATCTGTACCATCATGGCTAGCACCTACCTACATATTACTAATCTGTGAAGTTTCATACATATTAGTAGTCTGTGGGTAGCACATTCATTCATTCGCGTTAATTTTCATTCAATTATTTTCAATAGGAAATTGAATTCCCTGATTAGGTACTCTACTCTTGAAATTTTAGGTAGGTACCATAAGTAAAATATAATTGATAACTTGTGCGCAATTATGGAAGACGCAAAAGCAACCCAATCTAGTGATTATCATAGAGAAAATGAGGAAAAGCACCAGAAGAAGAAAAGTAAAAACAAGAAAAAGCGTAGCGGTGGAGATGGCGACCACGGCATTCCAACCTTGCCCGATGGCCTAGTCAGCGGTCCTAATTCTAATGATGTTCATCAGAACATATCTCTAAAGGATTTAAAAATGGCCATGGAAGTATTAAACCTCCAGCAAAAACCAGCCAAAACTACAGAAGAAGCACTGCATAAGTCATATCAGTTTTGGTCCACCCAACCTGTTCCTAAAATGGATGAAAAAATCATGTCAAATGAACCTATAGAACCTCCAAAATCTGTTGAAGATATAAGATCTGAGCCTTACACCTTGCCAGATGGATTTCAATGGGATACCTTGAACTTGAATGAACCTTTAGTATTAAAGGAATTGTATACACTGCTTAATGAAAACTATGTTGAGGATGATGATTGTATGTTCCGGTTTGACTATCAAACCGACTTTCTGAAGTGGGCCCTTCAGCCGCCTGGCTGGAGAATGGAGTGGCATTGTGGTGTTCGTGTAGTGAAGTCTGGGAGGTTGGTTGGTTTTATATCTGCTATTCCAGCACAGTTAAGAATATACGACCACTTGCAAACAGTTGTTGAGATTAACTTTTTATGTGTACATAAAAAACTTCGTGCCAAGAGGGTTGCACCGGTATTAATTAGGGAAATAACACGTAGAGTAAATCTGACAGGTATATTCCAAGGAGTTTATACTGCTGGCATTGTATTGCCAAAACCTATAGCTACTTGCCGTTACTGGCACAGGTCTCTTAATCCAAAGAAACTGATTGATATTAAATTCAGTCATTTGTCCAGAAACATGACAATGCAACGAACGCTAAAATTATTTAAACTGCCAGATTTACCTAAGACTGCTGGATTTCGCAAAATGGAAGTTCAGGATAGTGAAAAGGTGGTTAAATTATTAAATGAGTATTTGGGTAAATTTGATTTAGCTCCAACATTTTCCGAAGAGGATTTCAAGCATTGGTTTATGCCTCAGTCTGGCATAATTGACAGCTTTGTTGTTGAAGCCTCTGATGGAAGTATAACTGATTTTGTTAGTTACTATACTCTGCCTTCTACTGTTGTGTATCATCCAGTTCACAAAACTTTAAAAGCTGCATATTCATTTTATAATGTATCTACAGTGACACCATGGACAGACCTAATGTTAGATGGATTGATAACTGCAAAAAATTCTGGTTTTGATGTTTTTAATGCATTGGATCTGATGGAAAATAAAGAATTTTTGGAGCCATTGAAGTTTGGAATTGGAGATGGGAATTTGCAATACTATTTGTACAATTGGAGATGTCCAAGTATGACACCTAATAAAATTGGATTAGTGCTGCAATAATGCTATTTACAATATGTATTCAGTGATACCATTGTCTGGTTTATTTTGGTTTTATTTTTCACAATACCTATGTAAAGTGTTTTCCTGGTTAGAAATATAGCTTTAGTTCATAAAAAAGTGGTTGTTATTAGTAACATTGAATTATTATAATTTGATATTGTAGCTTACAAGTATAGCCTACAGTGCCTTCTGTTCTACACAGTGGCGTAGTGTGCCTTGGTGGGGTCCCATATAAAAAAATTGTTTGAGACCCTTATATGGGGGTAAAGATTTTTCACAAAAGAAAAAAAAAATTTGGATAGAAAAATATTCATTTATAATAACATAATTTAACCATTTTACGAATAGAAATCTAATTCTTCTGAAATCTAATTCAAAAAAGTAATGCTTTATAGAATTATGTCTTTTGTAAAATAAAATAAATTAGGTAGTTTATTTTTTTTTCCTTGCGCACTTTGGGGGCCCCCGTGGCCCGGGCGCCCCGTATAATTGATTGATACGGCGCTAGCTACGCCCCTGATTCTACAGTCAATAGTTTAACAAGGTATTTGGTGTCAGGTTGCTAAAATTAAAACTAGGTACTAACTTAGAGTAGGTATATACATGTCTAGATGCCACATTGACCGTACTCTGAAGGGACCAAAAAAAAGACTACAACTTCAACTTTTATATATACTTATGGCAATCCACCAAATTTTCGGTGATTTCTGCCAATGTCCAGTTTAAAAATAATATTTTAGTGACAATTGTACGGTTATTAAATTATAGTATGGAGATCATACACGCCACACGTGTTCTTATAACCAAGAACACGAGATGACTCCAACGGCCAACCAAAAGAGTCAAAAAAAGACTACTAAATTAGTAGACGTAGACAGAGACACGGTTCTCCCTTATCAGTGTCATTTTACACGTCAACGGATAAGGTGCTCACAATAAATATTAAATTATGCCGGTTTGTGCTGTCCGACTGTGTCGGAATTATGCAGGAAAACCCTGTAATAATACCAAGATCAGTTTTCATCGGTTAGTTTTTTCTTTAACCACTATTATTTTAAGAAAACACGTTTTTGCAAATCGTGATTATAAATGTCAGTTTGATTAGTCAGTGTTGTCACTTTATTTATTACTAGGGAGATTCGGCAAAATTATGGGAGACAAAATACAAATATCATTACATCATAATTTCGATCAAGACAAGCCTATTGAAGCTAATCATTGATAAATATTTGCAAATAAGATGCCACCATATTTGTAAATCGGACAACGTAGCCCAGGCAATAAAATCGAAGGAGATAGGTTTTGATAAATTACTATATTTTAATTTTTACTAGATTTTTTGTTTTTCTTTTCGGTGCAGCCGCGAGCCGCGAAGCAGTAATATGTATTCCTGAGTTATTCTTTAATCTTTAAACGTTTTATTTGTTTGTTTTATGATTCTTATAAGTAACTCGAGAAATCTTTAAGTTGATGCTAAATAAATTTTTCTTTTTTTCTTTCATCAATCTATAAAATCTTAAATATATGTTAAACTGTCATTTTAATAAATAATGGCAGAAAGGAAGGTTCATATTATGAGCAGGCATCCCTAAACACGCACACTTTGACAGTTTGACGACAATAGGTACACGAGCACGAGCGTTACTCAACACACATGTCAAGCATTTTGTGACGTTTATAGTGCATCGTTTGTTTGCAATTCTCCATCTAGACATGTACAGTCGCGGTCTGAAAGTGCTTACCACCTTATGGATCACAATTGCATGCACACATGGTCACAAGTTCTAAATGTCTATTTCATGATAATTTGATTGATCATAGATTATTTTTTTCTAATGATATGACAACCAATCGCTTTAGGTGATGGACTGACTACTATAAAGGTTAGAAATACAAAGAACCTACTTTGAAAAACAAATATTTTTTTAAATAAGAGTATGAAGAAATAAAAAAAACACCGAAAAAATCTTTATTAAATACTATCTGTCCCCCGCAGTTTTACCCGCGTAGTTCCCGTTCCCTTGGAATTAAATGAAAAACTATCCTATGCCCTTGCTCAGGCTATAGACCTCTGTACCAAATTTCATTTAAATCGTTTAGGTAGTTTTGGCGCGAAAGAGAGACAGACAGACAGCTACTTTCGCAATTATTATTAGTGTAGTATGGACTAGTACGACTAGGTACGCTCTTTCGGGACGCAACATTCGCGCGTCACGCGCGAGATTCGCCCTTTCTGGACAGGGTTTAAGGCCCTGTCCAGGAAGGGCGAATTCGCCGCGGTTCGATTCGCGCGTTGGCGAGATGCTAGGCACCAATACATCGCGCGAATAATAAACTCACGCGTAATACGCGTGCAATTCTGATGTGATACTAGGGCCGCCTTGTTGCGTCCAGTTAACGCGCGTTATTCAGAGCGAGTGCGCGTATAAAAGCGAAAGAGAGGGAAATAGAGCACCAACATTTTGATACAGAATTCGCGCGTAGGTACGCTCTTTCTGGACGCAACATTCAATAGAATCGCGGCGAATTCGCCCTTCCTGGACAGATACCTAAAAGAGAAAGAGAAGGAAATACGACTCGCGCGTAGGTACGCTCTTCAGGCCCTGTCCAGGAAGGGCAAATTCACCGCGATTCTCTCGCGCGAATGTTGCGTTCAGAGCCAACGGGCAACGCGTATAGAGCGTACCTACGCGTGAGTTGTATTTCCTTCTCTTTTATACGTGCACTCGCTCTGAAATTCGCGCGAAATCTGGATGCAACAAGGCGGCCCTAGTATCTCGACTCGCGCGCATTAGGCCGCGTTTCCACTGACGCGGAGCTGGGCGGAGAGGAGCTTAGCGGTGCACAAATTGACCAATGACTATGCTTGAAATCTCCGCTCCGCTTCAATGGAAACAGTACGAGCGGGGTGGAGCAGAGCTAAGCGGATATTCATACATCGAGGCGGTGCAGTGCGGAGGACAGCGAGCATTGGGGTGCAGAGCAGAGGACAGCAGGGCGGTGCGGAGCGGGGCGGTGCGTGACTCGCGCGCAGTGTGTCAGTTGTCTTCGTTACGTCATTAGGTGCATATGTATCAAAATGGATGAGAAGTTCATTGAAACTGTTAGACAATTTCCGTGTTTATGGGATACGCGATGGAATACCTACAAATGCAACGAAACCAAAGATGCAGCTTGGGAAATTATATCGCCGCGAATTCGCCCTTTGACCCTGTCCAGAAAGGGCGAAATCGCCGCGATTCGATTCGCGCGAATTCACTCGCGCGTTGGCGAGATACTAGGCACCAATACTTACATCGCGGCCACAAGCATCGCGGGAATTATAAACTCGCACGTAATACGCGTGCAATTCGCCGGACTCTCGACTCGCGCGTAATGCGCGCGAGTCGAGATACTAGGGCCGCCTTGTTGCGTTCAGAGTTCGCGCGAATTTCAGAGAGAGTGCACGTATAAAAGAGAAAGAAAAGGAAATACGACTCGCGCGTAGGTACGCTCTATACGCGTTGGCTCTGGACGCAACATTCGCGCGTGCACGCGCGAGAGAATCGCGGCCAATTCGCCCTTCCTGGACAGGGCCTTAGGCCGCGTTTCCACTGACGCCGGCGGAGCTGGGCGGAGAGGAGCGGTGAAAAGTGGTCAGTGTTTCCACTGAAGCGGAGCTGGGCGGAGAGGAGCGATAAAGAGCGGTGAGTGGTCAGTGAGCGGAGTAGAGCGGAGTGGAGCATACTTTTGGAATCGCGCATTTTTGCACTTAGTTACACTCAATCTCTCGGAAAGACCATACGTCATGTAGTCGTTTAAAAAAAGCAATCATTTTATATCTTTCTCTACTTGAAGACAAAGATAACGAATCAGATTAAGTAGCATTGACTGTTGTGACTTTTTTGGATTCGAAGAGAAAACATAGATTCTGGATTCGGCAACATAATATAAAATACCATTCTGTGCATGGAGAATTTTTAACTTTTTTTCAGACGCGTGATGACGAAATGTTCGAAACTTCGTATAGGGTATCAAGAAAACTTTTCCATGAATTACATTGTCATCTTAAACCATATATACAGAAGAAGGATACTAATTGCAGGAGATCGATTTCGTAATGTAAATGACGTAATGAAGACAACTGACACACTGCGCGCGAGTCACGCACCGCGCCGCTCCGCACCGCCCCGCTGTCCTCCGCACTGCACCGCCTCGATGTATGAATATTCGCTCAGCTCTGCTCCACCCCGCTCGTACTGTTTCCATTGAAGCGGAGCGGAGATTTCAAGCATAGTCATTGGTCAATTTGTGCACCGCTAAGCTCCTTTCCGCCTCAGTGGAAACGCAGCCTAAGTGTCATATTGGGGGTACCTAGCTATGTTATCTTTCTTATAATATATATAAATCTCGTGTCACAATGTTTGTCCTCAATGGACTCCTAAACCACTTAACCGATTATAATAAAATTCGCACATCATGTGCAGTTCGATCCAACTTGAGAGATAGGATAGGTAGTTTAAATCTTTATATAATTCTGCTGTGCGTGTGTATGTCATTGAACTCCTCCATAGAACGCACGAACCGATTTCCACGGTTTTGCTTTCGTTGGAAAGGTTTGTTCCCGTTGTCCCCGTGAGGTTTATAGCAAAGTAGGTGGGTAGTAGGTAGGTAGGTAGTATGTCAATTCGAATTCAATATTCATAGTTGACAGGACAACGTCTGTCGGGTCAGCTAGTAGAAGAATAAAATTTTAATAAAACTACTGGTTAATGTGCTTTCACAGAATATAATTATGTAACAAATCATAAAGAAATATTGAATCAGTTACACTAGAGACCAAGTTTACAATCCATGGTATCATACAAAATGTAAAACTGATTAAAGATAAAAGAATGAAATTGAAAAAACATAAGCCAATAACTCCCTTTTTAGAGATACGATAGAAATAATAAGCTAATGAAAAAACTAAAACCAAACTTCTCAGTTAATGTAAAAAGTCTCGAGTTCACAATACTCTCTCAAATATAGAAATGTTGACAGTTTCTTATTTTTGTTTGCAGATTAGCACTCAAGTATTATTTATAATAATGTAATTATATAATTATTTGGAAAGAGTGCAATCCACTTTTTTGTAGTTTTTTTCAATTTTTATTTATGTATTTTTTATGAGCGGGATTAACAATGTAAGATGTTTAAAGCATTAAAATTATCAAGAACATGTATGGGTTCTTGTGAAATCTGGTAAACTATAATGTTATTTTGGCCACTGTTGTTTTGGATACCTTACTCCTTTTTAGTAGCTTGCTGCTTAGCCTGATGGGCTTGCAATACAGCAACAGCTTCATCAACTTTCGCTTTAAGTGACTCCCCATGTTCCAACATATGAAGAAGTTCTGAATTGTCAATTTCCAAAAGCATTCCTGTAATTTTTCCAGCCAAATCTGGATGCATTCTTTGAATCAATGGGAACAACCGCTCTCCTAGCATTTGTTTTTGTTCTTGAAGTGGAGCAGCAGCCAACATAGTTGATGTTAACGGTTCCTGACCCTGTATATGCACTGCCGGTTGTGGTGCTGGTGGGTTACGCATGTTAGCGGTGTACTTGTAACCTGCCGGGCGCCCACCCTGTGTTACGAGTGGTGCTCGAATTGAGGCTGCAGTAGCCACACCTTGCTGGCCAGTAATTGGTCTAGCTCCAAGAGATGTTCGAAGAGCAGCTTGAGTAGGAGCCCTAGGCGCTGGACGGAAAGGCGCTTGCATATTAGGATAACCCGATGCGGCAGTTTGAGTGCTGGGCCTAACTGGCGGCTGTGCGGTCCAGCGAGGTGACGGTCTAATTTGTGTCATCTGAGCAGGACCATAGAACCTCTGAGCGGGAGGAATGGTTGGCACGAAATACCCTCCTGCACCTCCTGGCTGGAATATTTGACCCATTTGCTGCATACGCATGCTAGCCATCCTTTGCATATATTGAGATGTCAAATGGGCCTTACGATCTTCTTTACGTTGAGCCAACGCTACATACAAAGGTTTAGTTCCAACAATACGGCCATTCATTTCCGTTACAGCTTTTGTAGCCTCCTCGGGGATGAGAAGCACACGAACCCAAAACCTTTACTGCGACCATCTTCCAACATAACCTGAAATTAAGTTTTTAAATATTATTTCAATTTCAAGTAGGTATTTCGTAAAATCATTGATATTCACTTTCAATTATGAACATTTAGTTTGCGGGATTAATTCTTACTAGCCCCCGCGTTTTCATCCACGTTCTTGGTTAGTACTCTGCTTTCGTAGAAGTACGTAGCGTGATTTTACATCTCGTTATGACTTACGAGAGGATTTATAATAGTAACCTTGTTTGCTTTGAAATAAAAAAAAAACTAGAGGTGATTTACAACAATTCTGACCATCAAAGCTTGGGGATTTTTAATAAGCCCAGTATTATTTGTACCAATCTAAAACAGCTTCTTATGAGAAATGAGCTACAAACTGTAAATACTCTTATAATGAATTAAATAAACAATAATACAAAATCGTCGTAAAGTTCATGTAAAGTTAATTTTCTACAGTTCAACAGCAGAATCAGAAGATATTTTTCTTCCTGTCTATACAAAATTAGTTCAAACAAAGTATTGTCGTGTTTCAGACAATACTTTGTTTTGCAGAGTGTGTATGGATGCCGAGGAGACGGTCGCGCATGTACTTCTTGAATGTACTATCGACAAAATTGAATCATGACCCATTTCGACGACAACTAGTTTGAAGCTGTCAAAATAATAAGACATTTTTAATACATGTTTACGCGATTGTCGACCTAATTGTATTTGAATGTCTGTAGGAAAATAAGCTTATGGTGGGTCATGATTCCATTTTGTCGATTGTACAGGCGTGACTGAAGTCCGGAAAGAGATTCTTGGTTCTCCCAGTTCACTTCCGGATGCCCTGAGAAGTTTACGAAAAGCAGAAGCAGATCTTCTGGAGGGAGGTGGGCTGGCTGGAGTAGCGGCCGCCACGGCTCACGTACAATGGTCCTATCATCAAGAGGACTAAATGTGGAAACCAAACCTCCCAGAGGGAGGTCCATGAAGAAGAAGAAGATACTTGGTATTCAACTAAACAGGGATAGCAAAATAAAAAACAAGAAAAATCACCATAAAATTACAATTGTTATAGTCTCTTACCTTAGCTGAAGTTATGGTTCCAAATGGTGCAAATTCCTTGCGAAGACGTTCATCATCAATAGTGTCATCTAAATTCTTGACATACAAGTTAACTCCTTGATAACGTGTAAGTCGTTCAGATTTCAATTGTTCGAATTTGCGCTTTAATTCCTTTTGACGTTCAGCTTTCTTTTGAGCCCGTCCTACATAGAGAGGCTTTCCTTCAACAAGTTCTTTTCCATTTAACTCCATGCAAGCTCTTTCAGCTGCATCTGGGTCTTCAAATGCAACAAATCCAAACCCTCTGGAAGACCCATCATCTTTATACATTACTTTATGGCTGGTTATACGGCCATACTTTTCAAACATGTCTTTAAGCATTTCATCACTGAAATCTTCACCAAAGTTCTTGACATACACATTTGTGAACAACTTAGCCTTCTCACCAAGTTCCTTTTCACGTTCTTTGCGTGGTATAAATCTACCCACGTAAACTTTTTTTGATTCAACAGCATACCATTTACTTTTTCTATAGATTTATTGGCAGCCTCCTCAGTTTCAAAATGAACAAATCCATATCCTTTCGAGGCCCCAGTTTCATCTTGAGCAACTTTGCAACTTAAAATATTCCCAAATGCAGAGAAAGTGTCATACATGGCTTTGTTGTCAATGGTTTTGTCAAGATTTTTAATAAAAACATTCCCAACGCCAGATTTGCGAAGAGAAGGATCTCGTTGGGACCACATGATTCTAATAGGTCTTCCTTTGATCATATCAAAATTCATAGTGTCCAAAGCCCGTTCAGCTAAAACAAAAAACATAAAAAATTAAGAACTGAATCACAACATTTAGCCTATCAATGGTTATTTGTTCTCTGACATAACAAATGCATGTTTATAGGCTAATGCCCTTACTAATAATCACTGTGTAAAGTTATGCAATTAATAAAGCCTGTGTAACCATACATTTTTTGACGTATAAACCTGTCATAACTTTATGCAGCGTTTATTAGTAAGGCGCTTAGTATATGACTTTCTTATATGCGACACTAGCTGTTCACTGCTTGGCTTCTATAGAAGAAGATTCTTAATGTAATGTAGTTTTTATAACTTTCCTACCTAGGCAAATAAGCTATCCAAACATATAAAAACATTTTTCAATAACACCAGCAGTTCACATTCAACATAGGGATGCTAAAAAATAATCGATTTTTATTTAAATTGATTATTATTATCGTTTTTTATATTAATATTAATAGATTTTTAGTAAATCAATTATATAAATTACATGTTGAAATCGATTTTTTTAGAAATAGCTTATTATTTTATGCAAGACATGAAAATGATGATTTTATTATTTTTATTTATTTGTAATACTGTTTTGCACACGAGATTGTCTATTAGAAATCCCAGGAAGATTCATAAATATCAATATTTCGATGCAAGCACTAAAATAACTCTACCTAATTCCAACCTCTGAATCCTCTGATATTTATACGAATAAAAAACGCATGTACTTCAAATTATACAAAAAAATCGATTTTTTCCCAGAAATCGATTATTTGTTATTAAAATCGATTATTTTCAATTAAACTCACATCCCTAATTCAGCATATTGAACAAAACAAAGCAACATTTTACAGTATCAGTAGATTTCAACATTTTGCTAAGGAGTTATTATTCCATGTATAAACCCATATGGAAACTACAAACTCCAAACCTATAAATAAAAAACAAAAAAAAAGATAGACTGACTTTGGTTATTAAGCTAAATAAGGTAAATTTAGCAATAATACTGGAAGTTAAGGTACTTCATCGTTTGCATTTTGCAAAAACCTAGTTGGAAAAAGAAATAGGGAGTATTTTATCAAATTTTTATACTGGGTATAAAAATATCTAATAAAAGTTGAAAGAAAAAAAAAAGTGAAACTGTCAAGATTGTCATCTAGATAGTTTCAATTGTTTTTTTTTTTAATTTAATTTTTATTATAATTCATGGATAATGATTTATATCAGGTATAATAATTTGGTAAAATTAGCCTAAGTATTATTTTAGTTGCGAGTGTAACAATCATCACCTGCATACAGACATTCATAATTATACCTATATGCTAGAAGTTTTGTGAAGGAGGTAGCATTTAAAATGTAGATATTAGAAATGTTAGAGCAGGCAACACAATTTGTCTACGCTTGGGTAATTCCTGTATTTTACAAGTCATACTATGGCTTGATGTTAATTGTGGCATATCTTTTATAAGTAAATAAATTATACAGGATGGAAACTCTCTACAGAACAATAAGAGGATACCTAAATGTTGCAGTAATATGTAAATTGTCTTACATACCTATATGGAAAGACCTCAGACTACCCACTGAACAAAATTACGGTTAGCTAGATAATTGCCATTTTTAATTTATTTTATTGTGGCCATCAGTCTCATGAACAATAATGTTAAAAAATAATAAGAGACCTAATCCAGCTGCTCAAAGTAAATAAGTCGGAAATAACGAAAAAACTATTATTAAGAAAATCAATGTTAAAAATTGGTGTCTAACTCCCATTAGACACCAATTCAACTGCTATCAATTATGGTTTCTTGTGAAAACCTGGCATACTTTTGCAGGATAACTAAGTTATCCCACTGTATAATGAATGATTTGTCAATTTATCATAATTTTTTGACAAACAAATCAAATACTTTAGCAACTTAAGGCAAACACAATCCATTGTAGGATACTAAATTTACTATACCAACTCTAAACTGTTTATTTCTTTAATTTGAAGTTTGTATAATATTTATTCATTTACTCAACTGTTCAATAATTATTCAACTTAGAAAACTATTTAGTAAGTATTTTCTACATGATATTGAGAGTAGTCTTGGTTATTTCTGTTCCTGGGTGGACATACTTAGGTGTTTCTGATTTGTTAATCTTGTTGCACAGCTTGTAATACTGTCTCAATAAGACTAATGTGTACAAAGCCTTTCACTGGGGATTGAGAATTCAAAAACAATCTAACAAGGTAAGGACCGGGGAACAATAAAAAGTTATAGTGATACACGGAAATTATATAAAATATTAGTAGCTAAATAATTACGTGTGAAACTTATAAGACTATGTAGGTAATTAAAATAATATAATACTCACCATCTGCGGGCTGCTGGAAATTAACATAAGCATAGCCTAGGGATCTACGAGTTATCATATCGCGACAAACGCGTATAGAAAGAACCGGACCAGCGGTAGAAAATTTTTCAAACAACATGGCCTCAGTAATATCGGAGTGTAAATCCCCGACATACAAAGATGCCATTGGGTAATTAGGTGGACCAGGATTCATTTTTAAATTTCACTGCAGCGGTTTACGTCGACATTAACTTAAACGTAGGCAAAGATCAACTTCACTTTCTCTTTATAATGACTATCGCATTCCTCAGACCACGTTGCACGCTTACGTACACTAACTTAAAATCAAGTGATTCCCGTTAAAATTTTATTATTTTACTATTTTTTTGGATTTTATGTATTTTTTTGTTTTTTTTTTTTATTTTACAAGAATATTTCACGAAATTCTGAGGATTGTGTGACCTATTAATGAAGGGAACACACAACCTCACGTGAACACACCTTGCTCACCAAAGGAAAGGGTGACGTTTGATAAAATCCAAGATGGCGACATCCATTTAGCGTAGCATAGTCGGTAACCATAGCCAACATTTGCCAACTTATAGCATACAGTTATGCCAACTTACGACACGTAACCATTGGAAACATGTAATAAACCAATTGAAAAAACGACTTGGAAACATGGAATAAACCAATTAAAAAAACGAATAAGATTATTCGCGTGTCGTGTAACTCGCTGTTTTATAACCTTGAACGAAAAATATTTTATTTTATTTCAACAAAGGCACGGTAGGTATTGCCACGGCGCGGCATGGCTCGGCTTAAGCCCCGGCCAGACTGTTGTAAACAAGCCCTCCACATCTACCTTCACCGGCGCGGCGGCTTAACTTGTTTGCAACAAAAATTCGTTTTACCTTGGGGCTTGTTTACAAGAGTATGTTCGGGGTTTTAGCTGGGCCTTGATGATCGTGTTGTGTGGTTTTGATTTGACCTTACATAGGTATGTATTATATTACAACATATTCGAGTCACACGGTTCCAGACAAACAAAAAAAAGGAAAATAGGTACGATAAAATATAATCAAAAAGTAAAAAGGATATTATAAGTTAAAAGGACAATATCATTGAGTGTAACTATATCCTAAAAATATTAGTCAGAGGGTCTATGATAATTTTTTTAATAATAAGGCCCGAGTCACACCGGAATGGCAGCGGCCGGCAGCGGCGCGGCGAGCACTTTCAGTGTGAAATAATTTTAAACTTTAACTACATACTTAAAAGTCTAGTATCGCTTGAAAAGCTTGAAAAGGTCGCGAGACTGCCAGCGGCCGTCAGCGGCCGCCCGCGGCGCCGCGAGCGGCCGCGCGCCATGCGCGCGCCTGTTGTTTCTAGCGACGCTAGCAGGCTCGCGGCGCCGCGGGCGGCCGCTGACGGCCGCTGCCGGCCGCTGCCATTCCGGTGTGCGTTGTCCCTAAGGCCCGAGTCACACCGAAATGGCAGCGGCCGGCAGCGTCGCGGCGAGCACTTTCAGTGTGAAATAATTTTAAACTTTAACTACATACTTCAAAGACCAGTATCGCTTGAAATACTTAAAAAGGTCACGAGGCCGCCCGCGGCTGCCAGCGGCAGCCCGCGGCGCCGCGCGCCTTTCGTTTCTAGCGACGCCTGGCGGCCGCTGGCGGCCGCTGGCGGCCTCGCGGCGCCGCGGGCGGCCGCTGACGGCCGCTGCCATTCCGGTGTGCGTTGTCCCTTAGTGCCTTGCTATTCGCATAATGTTATTTTGTCCTAATATACTTCGGCATAACGATTTTGCCAAAAATTTGTTTTGGCATAATAATACTTCGGCATAATATTTTTAGGCATACATTTTATGTTGGCATAATAATGTTATAGACTAATTTGTTTTGGCATAAATTTGATTCGCATAACGTTAGTAGGCCTAATGACTATTAGCATAACGTTAGTAGCCCTAAAGGCTATTAGCATAACGTTAGTAGGCCTAATGACTATTAGCATAATAATTAGGCATACAATTAATATAAAAAACTAAAACAATTTTCATGCAAATGATTTAGGCGATTAACACACTGCCCCGGACCCCGCTGCATGTTGCGTGTCAACGCACCTACGCGCGTTTCTGCGGGAGTGCAGATCTGCATCATCGTGCGGGTTTTTTGCGCACTCACGCGCGTAGGTGCGTTTTGTAGATTCACGCACGGCCGCTCTCATTTATTCGCCGTTCTCTGTGGTGGTCGTGCAGTACTGAGCATCACGATATAAATCACGCGCGGCACTGCGGGATTCGGTGTGCCATACCTTGCGTCTTGCCCCGCACCTAAGCGCGGGGGTGCATGTTTCTCCGCGTGTATGCGCGTGATCCGCATAAACGCGCGTGGATGCATTTTCTGTGTGTTAGACTGTGCGTGTTTTCCATACAAACGGAGATACTTACAAGCAACGGAAGAACACGCATCCACGCGCTACTCTGCATCATGCGGGGCAGTGTGAAAATCGCCTTAATATAAATATACTTACATGACATTATGTAAAGCAAACCAATTTGCTATATTTTCTGTAACAATCAAATAATATTGTTGGTTAAAAAAATAATATGCTGTGCAACAAAAGTTAACATAACCGAATTGCTGCAAAACCGACTCCACGTAGTCTGGTTTGTCCTACCCCAAGAGTGTTATTTAAAATCGCGTATGCGCGTAAGGGCGAGGCGGCCTGCAGGCTGAGGATCAGGCGAGCGGCGTGGTGAGCGAAAACCGTCTGCGACGATTAGCACGCGTGGGGCTGCCGGAGGCCCGCAGCGCCGGAGCCGTCACAGAAAACCTGCCTGCTGCATGTTGCATGCTTGCTTGCATGCTGCATGCTTGCTTGCATGCTAATTGCTTGCTTGCATGCGTGTATAGTGTCTAAAATTCTAGGTGTTAATATTTTTTTCATTGTTATACCTATAAAAATATGTTTTAATATATTTATGCGTAATTTATGCTTAAAATTTATGCTTTAGGATATTATGCTTAAAAAAGTTATGCTTCAGAACTTTATGCTTAAAAAGGTTATGCTTTAGAACTTTATGCTTAATAAGTTTATGCTTTAGAATATTATGCCTAATCATTATTATGGTTAGAGACATTATGCTTTAAAAAAATATGCATGAGCTGTTATGCGTAACTATATTATGCGAAAATATAATTATGCCAAACAACATTATGCTAAGTTATATTAGGTCTTAACATTTTATGCAAATGGATAGGGAACCCTGTAGGTCCCTCAGTCTCATCCTCGACAGACGCAACTCGTACGGTGCCGCAGCTATTTATTTATTTAGTACCTTTAACTACTCCGTTTCATGCTGAAAACATTTCTAAAAGTATTTATGCTGCGCAATGTAGGTATAAGAAATCGCAAGAAGCATGCGTGCACTCTGAGCTGGAACACTAATCAGACTGATGCGTCTGCACTGCAGGCAGACGTGTGGACGGTCATAGGACTATTTATAGTAATCTGTGCTGTCAATCAGACCCATGGACATGAACACAACCCAGTTACCTACTGGGCGACACTACCTCTTGGTTAGATTAATCAGGCTCTCAGGCTTCTGTCTCTAAATATGGATCTGAATTACACGAAAATAAATATTTCGTTTTGAGCGTTACAGAAATGAGTTTGTACAGTGCCATAGCGGGATTTCTGAGGTAGCGGAATCCGGAGTTGCAGAATAGTTATAATAGTTAGTAGTTACCGTGGCCCCGGAACATAAAGGGCAACCGAAGGAACATGAGTGGGTTTTAGTCAGTAAAAGTCTGACACGAAGTCTGGACGGGAGAAGTCATGTGATGATTTCACACTCAAAAAAAAGCGGAATTTTTACGGAACGATTTTGTAAAACGGCAACATTGAGATAAGTGAGAGGAAGAGTGACACTGACTGACAGTACAGTCAAAGTACAATGGCTCGATTTGCGAAAACGAGATAGCGCTCTATAAAAAAAGGGATGGCAATATCACAGGGATACCATATGCCTGAATGAATAGATAGCTATTATTTCAGTAGTTGCAAATTAGGTACCTATTTTTAGTTGTGATCATTTCAAGGTTCATTAATATTTCATAAAATAATAGTTTTAGCCACTTATAATCCATATTTAGTGTTTCATTGTATTAAAATGCTGAATAAAAGGTAAAACTAAAAACTTAACAATAATTTACTATGGACTTTTTTTTTTATAAAATGGCAGCCCATTTTTTCCAGTTTGACGGCGGTTTGTTTGTAAAGGTGAACGCAGACTTGGCCGCACCGCACGCGCCGCAGTCCCCGCAGTCATCGCATTTTGTTAATGGCCTCGCACATCTATCCGCACCGCAGTCACTGCAGTCGTTCCCGTCGCCGCACGCATAGGGATGAAAACGATACATCGATTGTTTTAAAATATCGATATATCGCTCATAAATATCGATATAAACATCGATGTTTTTATGAACGATATATCGCCGATGTATCGACGACATTAGTAAAAAATATCGATATCGCTCTTTAGTTGTTTGAGGATCACACAGCTGTCAACACGTTTGGTCGCCATCACGCGCTTACGTATTGAGCATTACCCAAGAAAGAAATAGACTTCTAGGTACAAGGCTATCTAAGCTTCTTTTTCTTAATTCTATCTCTAGATTTTTTAATTAAAAAAAGTAAACGTTTTCTTAAATAACAATATGTGTTTTTATTTTAAAAAAATATCGGTCCCAAGACCGATACATCGATATTCCTGACGATATTTAAAAAGAAATATTAAGTTTGGCCAATTTAATAAAAATAAGTCTACTAGAAACAGTCTACAGTCTAGTCCATTTAGCACTAAACTATTGTTTTAAAAATTAAAATAAAAACACATATTGTTATTTAAGAATTCGAATGCGAAGACTGCGGCGCGTGCGGTGCGGCCAAGTCTGCGTTCACCTTAAGATCAGGGCCGTCTTTACCAGGGGGTGCAAGGGGTGCGGTGCACCCGGGCGCGGAGCGCCCGGGGGCGCCTGTTGAGCGCTGAATTTTTGGATATTTAATTGAACTTATTGTACTTGTTACTTACGACAAATTTGAATGGGCAAGCAAGAAAAAATGGTCATCAACAATAATATTTTTTTCTTCTATTACACTTTTGGCGCTTGTTATTGACTTGTTATAGCCGTCCGGGCGCTCGCACTTAAGGTGGATGTTAAAGGTAGCCCGCGAAATTCAAATTATCTTACGTATTTTTGCAATTTGCAGCTCATTGTCTGGGTGTATGTTGATATAGAATATGTATGACTCCCCCACAACATCGAAGAAGGGCGCGCGGGAACAGTACGCGCCGCCACCTCGGGTCCAGTTGAATACGGGCGACGGACGTCCCCAAGTCCATCGCCCCCCGGACCCATTAAGGAGGGCCGGAGGAGGGCAGCGTACGCCCTTAAGTAAGCCCCAACGAGGCGGCGGAGGTAAGGGGCACTCGATGATATCGCGGTGCCTCCTGAATACAACTCCACGGCAGGGTGTTGAAGGCGTTGGAGATGTTCAAGGATACCGCCAACAGCGCCCCGCCCCAGGACTCTTACTTCTTCCACCAGGACTCTTACCCGCGTTATTGCGGTGATGGTGGAGCGCCCGTGCCGAAACCCGAACTGATATTCGGCTAGGTCCGGCCCTTCTCCGCATAAGTGACTGACGAGGCAGGCTGCGATAATCCGCTCTAACAACTTCCCCACCTCGTCTAGCAACACTATGGGCCGGTACGCGGACGGTGAGTCCGCAGGGCGCCCCACCTTTCTGAGCAGGACCATACGATCAGACTTCCACTGAACGGTAAACTTGCCCTGCTCAAGGCACGCAGTGTAGAGTCCTCTCAGTTGAGGCTCAAGCTCCTACAGAGCAAAGGCCAACACACAGCCGTGGATCCCATCGGGCCCCGGGGCAACGTTCTTAGCCCGGGGCCGCATCACGGCTGCCTTCATCTCTGCCTGTGTCACCTCTGGTACGCCGGCGTCCTCTTCTATATCAGGCTCTGTGGCTGTGGGCAGAGCCATCGGCTCGTGCTGGTAAGCGGGCTGCAGCCACCTTATCCAACAGCTCGGGTTTCGACTCTCCGTAAGTGGGGGCGCCCAAGGACCGAGTTTTCCTCGTACCGACCGATACGGACGCCCCCACGGTTTCCTATCTAGTGTCTCCAACTCCTGTGTCTCCTCCCTGGCTTGCGTCTTCGCGTTGCCAATGGCCAGCCACAGAGCCCTCTTTGCCGCGCGGTACACCTCATACAGCGCGGCTTCCTCGTCAGGTGCCCGACGAGGTCTTCTCCGGTATCGGGTATGCTGGCGCCTGACCTCAACGCACGAGACGCGCAATTGCGCGATTTCGGCATACCACCAGTACACCTGGCGCTTACATCTACATCCGAGGACCCGAGGCATGGACGCGTCGGAAATTTGCATCATTGCCCCGCGGAACCACTGCGCCTCCCCTTCGACGTCGACGGGTACATTTGATATGCTTGCGTGCCCAGCGCGGACCGTCCGTTCGTAGGGCCACTGGACTGCGGCCGCTAGTGGTCTGGGGGGAGACATCGAAACGGATATATCTGTGATCCGGAAATGTCTTCACCTCCACGGCGACACGCCAGTCGTGGACTCGGCCCGCGACTGCGCGGCTAGCGAACGAGATGTCCATTATAGAACCTTCTCGCTGCCGAACGCACGCGCGATTCAGGACGGTCAAGCCGGTCGTGACCACCCACTCCTCCAACGCCTCGCCGTCACAGTTCTAACCTAATGTAACCTAGCAAAATTTGGTGATCATTAATCCATTTTGGTAGTCAGAAATATTTTTTTGCTGATCATTTAAATTATGTCCAGGATGTCATGATGGCCCCGTGGATAAGGCCCGCCTTTCGTTAAAGAGGTTGCCCGAATCTGGCTTTTTCAATTCATATAATGTACTTTCTAAAGTTTATCTTGGACATCACTGACCTCGGAAAGCACGTAAAGCCGTTGGTCGCGGTTGTCATTCCTAGAACTTTGACAGTCGTTACGTAGCCAGTCTAACCAAGGGGTATTCGTACCCAGTAACTGGGTTATGGAGGTCTGATAGGCAGCTGCTCCACGTAAAACACTGATATCCAGCTGAATCCGGTTAGGCAGGAAGCCGACCCCAACATAGTTGGGAAAAGGCTAGAGAGGTGATGATATAAAATGTATCCTAAAAAAACGAGGGCGCAGGCTGAGTCCCGCACCCCGGCGCAGAATAGGCTTAAGACGGCCCTGCTTAAGATTATAATCAGGCCAGTTCATTAAAGGTGAACGCAGTTTTGGCAGGCGTCCGTCACTCGCTCAAGGCCACGCGTTTTATGCCTACGCGCTCCTGCACACGATGCCGCCACCGCGCCGTCGCCGCGCCGCCGCCGCACAACTACACTGTACACACGAGTCGCGCGAAGACCGCCACCGCGCCGCCGCCGCGCCGCCACCGCGCGCGGTCCTCGTCTCGCCACCGCGCATCTATTTGATTCATTCCATTACCGGCCGCATGTTCATACGCGGCCGGCAATGGAATGAATCAGGATAATGAAATAACTGGGAACGCGCGCGGTGGCGGCGCGGCGGCGGCGCGGTGGCGGTCTTCGCGCGACTCGTGTGTACAGTGTAGTTGTGCGGCGGCGGCGCGGCGACGGCGCGGTGGCGGCATCGTGTGCAGGAGCGCTACCGCTTCGCGTATCGTCGACGATACAACGAACACCGGGCTGTCGCGCGCCCGCCTGAGTGCTCGCGCGTCAAGGGTACAGCGCTGACAATCAAAATGCCGAAACCACGTAATTATTGCGTGATTATTGTGCAATTCCCCTGTTTCCCAATTCTCCTGTTTCCCTTTTGATTATTTATTAAAATTATTCACGCGGTTTTGGATATTTTCGACACTAAAATATAATAATCGGGAATTCAAGAAACGAAAAATATGCATCAGTCATTTTATTAAAAGAAAAAATATTTGATAAACAAATAAAAAAAATATTGTTTTTCTAAATCATTCTTTTTATTACCATTATCATCATACGTATAACCCTAGCAGATTTGCTGGACGACACGCACACACGTTAGTCGCGCGGCGGGCAAAAAAATCTCAACTCTCTTTGTGCGTACTTATGGTACATTTCTCCTCGCTGCAAACAGCTGGTATTATTATTATGATTTTGTAGGCTATTATAGCGTAGGTTTTTTCGTTTTTGTATTGGAGTGAAGTATCTGTTACGTAGTAACTATTTATTAATCTGTGGTTTTGGCCGCACCGCACGCGCCGCAGTCTTCGCATTCGAATTCTTTGTATGAAGTTCTATGCCACCTCGCACACCTACCCGCGTCGCAGTTGCCGCAGACCCTGAAACGACCGAAATCCCCAAACCGCAGCTGATGACGTCACCCGCACGCAGCGGACGCTGCGGCTGGCGCGGCGCGGATGACGTCATTCGCATCCCCGCCCCGGCGCGAGCATAACGCGAGCCGAACCCGGATGCGTGCGTAGGGATGCAATATCGTTCTGAAAAATATCGATATTTACACGAGGGATATCGATGTTAAAAAATATCGGTCCCAAGACCGATACATCGATATTCCTGACGATATTTAAAAAGAAATATTAAGTTTGGCCAATTTAATAAAAATAAGTCTACTAGAAACAGTCTACAGTCTAGTCTATTTAGCACTAAACTATTGTTTTAAAAATTAACCCTTAATTCGATAATGTGCAATATACTGAACATCAACTTAAAAAAAATATACTATGTTTTTTTAAAACGATATTTTATTTATTTAAATTCCAATAGCTTATTTGGAAACCAATATAGTGTATTTAAAATAACACGTAAGCTGCGCCAGTTTTTTGCTGGTTAGTAGCCGCCGAAATGTCTGGAAGGAAGCACGTGCTGCGACCGCTCTCGGTAAGTCCCGATTTATTTGTTATTTTACTTTGCAATGATTACTTATTTTTCCTCAATATATTTTATAAAACCTATAAGTAAGTGTACACAAACTAAAATTATAATAGCAGTTCTAGATTTTTCATAATATTCAATGAAAATAGCGTGTCCAGTATATTTCCCATTGCCAAGTAGGTACTGTTTTAGTGCGATTTTGGGATGTGTAGTATATTGGACACTGCCAGTTAGTTAGAAAAGTAACTATTGATATGATTTCATAAACTAATTATGCTGTGTGTATTTTTGCCATCTAAAATTTGTATTATTTGCAGGTCTTCAAACAAACATCACGTACCTACATGAAAGTTATTGGCACTAGTGCCGCCAATTATTGTGGATGTTCAAGGTAGCCCACGAAATTCAATTTTTCTTACGTATTTTTGCAATTTGCAGCTCATTGCCTGGATGTGTGTGGATATAGAATGAATTTCGACTGTAATAGGTCATTATTTACAGAGTTATAATCATTTAAATCACCAAAACAGCCCTCAAAGTGCATATAAATCGATTGATAGCCTATTTCATAAAAAGTAATTCAATCGAGTTATTTACTTTTTGAGGTCTGTTTTGGCTGCAAAAAACGTTCAAAATTTTAAATTTCGTGGATTACAGTGAAGCGTCCTCCTTAACGCTTCATCAGACTTAGAAAGTCAAACAAGTTCGAATGAAAAGGTTGTTGTAAACACAAACCTCCAAGACACTAAGACAGTGAAGAGAGGTTTTCTGAAGCACTATCAATAAGCAATTTCAGCATGAAACGCAGTAGTGAAAGGTACTAAATAAATAAATAGCTGCGGCAACATAGAGTCGCGTCTGTCGAGGAGGAACATAGACTGATGGACCTACAGACGTGTAGATGGCTCCATCATGGATCCATCTGCGGATGCGTCAGACGTGAAGAGGAAGCTTAAGAGCCGACGTTGGTATACCTACTCTAATCTTTGTTCAAAAGCTCGACATTTGTGTGAACAACGCCTGGTTAGTTTATCGCAGAGATTGTAGTATTTGGACAGTGAAGCCTTTGAAGTCTTGCCGTTTTCAATTAGCAAGAGAGTTACAAATTAAAGGGAGATCTCATAAACCTGTAAATAACAACTGTCGATCAGATGACAACGTCCGCTATGATAGTAGTATATCTTTAGACTGATTTTAATTGTTGATCTCACTTGGAATAAGGAACATTTTCCTTTTATTTTCATTATTACATTCATAAATAAAGTTTTTTGTAAAAACTTATCATTTTTCGCGTTTTATTATTATTATATTTTATCATTTGAACAAAATAAAAATAACTCCTAGAAAGTAATAATTCGGCAATGTGCATTATACAGTACATCAAAATTATTGACGACTTTATCGCAAACCTGGCAAGGTCCAGAATACCGAACATGCATTTTCTGATAAAAACTTTTTTCAAAAAAATAATAACCGCCTTCAAAAACTAAAAAGCCAAAAAATAACAAAAATTTCGGAAGTCTGTGGCGACACAAATTAATTGGCAGAAGAGAAGCCACCGACTTCCGAAATTTTTGTTATTTTTTGGCTTTTTAGTTTTTGAAGGCGGTTATTATTTTTTTGAAAAAAGTTTTTATTTATTACTTTTTAGTGTCGACTCTGACGTGTTCTACAACCGATGCCGAAGCACACATCGTCTATAAATATTTTGTCATTTTTTTTTGTTCTTGGTGAATTTTTCGAGAAGCACTGACCCGATCGCCACAAAATTTATATGAGACCACCCCTGAATCATGACTTATCAAACAAAAAAAGAACCATCAAAATCCGTTTACAATTGACGGAGATATCGCGTAACAAACATACAAAAAAAAAAAAAAAAAGACGGGTTGCACTCCGGGAGTGCCGGCAGAAGTGAAAACTTGATTATAGCTGTCTACTATCCATCCGTCCTACGCTTTTTCGATCAGGTCACGTGTCCTGACGCGAGTTTAAGATTTTATACCCATTACAGAAAAAGTGCTCAACGCCGCTAAAGAAGTTTTCACTTCAAAAACACATTCGCTCATTTATTTACGAGTGTGCCTTTGGCTCGCCTGCCCCAAGCCATTAGCAGGACCACTATATCTCTCTCTCTCTATCTACAGCAAGCTTATATTAAGCTGTTTCGCCAAGATTTTCCAACACTATTACTCCACGGGTTAAAATATAAACAAAGGACATTGCCATGCGTCCATACATTGTTTGCCTAAGAACCGATAGGGATGTGTTTTTTCATTTTTGGTTCTAAATAATATTATGTTTTCGATTAAAACTAAATTAAAACTACGGACACTTGAGACTTCTAAAAGCCATCAAAATACTTACTATCCGTGCGAGATAACATGGCACCTGGCTCGAATGAATGACATTTAAAGTAATAAGTGCAAAAAAGGAGATGTTCGATTTTGTGCTAACACTATGACAGATGACAGGTATACGCTAACACCAATTAAAAAATAATAAAAAATGGGAGACTCATAAAATATTAACAAATTAATTAAAAGTAAAGAATTGCGGCTTAAATTTTTTTTTGGGTAGTTTTTACAATCTACTAAAGTATACGTTACGTAACGTTTTAAGTTTTTTTTTTGACAACCTACTTAGAAACAAAGTTATAAAAAAGATTATGTGCACGCCTGAAAATCTGTTTCTGCACATCCGCAATTTTAGTTAAACTTGTGCCGTATATTGAAATAGTGATGCTAACGCTACTCGCAAGACAAGAGCGGGGCACCGCGCGGGGTCGCGGGGAAAGGTTTGTTTTTGAGCCAGGTGCCATGTTAGCTCGCACGGGTAGTAAATAACAACATCATGTCACATCAAAAGTATCATCTATATTTTCGACCAATATATTTGCAGCGGCAGAAGTCTTTCCAAGACACTTATTGATGTTCCCTTTCTCTTTTACATGGAGCCAGAAGCTGATCCGCAATTTACACAAAATATAGGATAATTTTGGGAATCCATGTTAAATCTGCAATGTCCGTTTAATCTCTTGACACCCACCGCCATGCCAGGTCGTCGTTCTTAGTAGGTCCGTACATCAGTCAATCACAGCCGGAGGTCGCTATTTCAAGAGGAAATCACAGTCCGTAGTTTAAGCGAAGTGGGTAGATAAAATCGGAAAGGAATAATAATAAAATGCAAACAACCAGATTACACAGAAACTGGTCAAATGTTGGCATCTGTCAATTCAATTGACGAAAAACAATAGACTAATATGTTGATCTTTTTTTCTAAACAAATGGCTTGTTCATTTGACACAGCGCTTTCAATCGCTTTAATGCCCATTTCACACGAGGGCAGAACAGCCCAAGTAACACAGAAAGCATTTTAACAAACGAAAATTAAACTTATGTAAAACTTAAGGCCCGTATAAACTTTTATATGGGTTCACCGAGCATCTTGACGCTTTATATTGGCATTTCAAAACCGTTTAGATGCTTTATACTGTATAACGGTTGGATAATGGTATATCAAAATGCTTTTGTGAAGCCTTTAGTTTCAGTGCAGCAAACCACAATGCTGTTGTACAGCTTTCAGCTGTTTTTAGTGCATTTGGATTTACAGTAGCATTTTTAAGTAGTAAATAAATGCTCAATGTTGTTTAATAGCATAACTATGAACCATTATAATGCCACGAAAATCCTCTATACAACTTTTAGCTGTTTTTAATGCCTTAGGGCCTACAATAGCATTTTAAAGTAGTAAGATTATCTTAATGCTGGTTAAGGGCATAAACTTGTATCATTATAATGCACCGAAATTCGTTAAACGGCTTTGAGCTGTATTTAGTGCCCTTAGTTGTGTAATAGCACATCTAAGTGCTAAGTAAAAGCCTACTGCTGCTGAACAGCATGAACGTAAACCTATGTAATGCTTGTATTTTTAAAGATCAACTGAGTGCTGTTGTACTGCTAAAAGCTCTTTAAACAGATACAAGTGAGTTATTGAAATGTGTAAAGCTGTATATACATTCAATTTACTGCATTCGTAAAACCATTTGTCGACATCTGTGTGTATTGCGTAACCGTGTGTTAGCATATGTTTATAATGAAGCTGGTCAAGTGCGAGTCGGACTCGCGTAACAAGGGTTCCGTAAAATGGACACCTACATTCATCAACAATATTTGAAAAAAAAAGGGTTTTTCCTTTTTTGTGCTACATGACATTGCCGATCAACTGATGAGGCCTAAGTTATTGAGATTTGTCACAAATCTACAGGGTGAATAATTATATCTGTATTCTGTTATGTTTGTCTGTTTTTATACCTAACTTTGGATATTGAAAAATTTATTATCTTCAATATCCATCCATACGGATTTAAGTTGTACAAAAATTCTGAAATGGGTTTTATTGTTTTGCTCAAAGATCCCCAAAATTCCGTTTAAGTAATGGCACCAATTCAGTCTACATCAAGTCTACTGGTATATCGGTGAACTCATATAGAACTACTTTATAGTCAATGGCACTACAGTGGTTCATCAAAAGTCTTTTCTCTGGCCTCCGACCTTAATAATTGTACATGTGTGAGTATTTATACTGCTGGCGGCATTAAGTAGCCTTTTTAAACGCTCACCGGGCTGCAATGGGCTGCCACCATTTTGTTAATATTTTATAACCTAAAAATATTATCCTTCTAACCTATTTATAAAAGTAATAGACCTATATAATAATGATTAACTTAATCCAACACTTCCCAACCAATACTGTTATGTTAATTATGCAAAATTCGTTCTACACAATTGAATTTCTCGAATACACAATTGTTTTGGTTATTTCACACAATAACATTTTATATCAAAATCACAAAATATCAAAGGCGCGTGAAAATTTTCAACGAAACTTATATAGATATTGACAGTAAACTACATTGCGCAGTAATATTTGATGGTATGAAATAAAAAAAGAGTCAAAACCTAACCCAGTATAATAAATTTTGTTTGAAAATGGTGTCAAGCACTGAGTTTTGACGTCTTCGTTCATATTATATTGCAAGTCAAAGTAGATAAATTGCAACGACGCGACGTTCAGTGTATTATAACAATTAGTACCGTGGCATTAGATACGTTTTTACAATGATGTAGGGTTCTAACTGTGAACCCTTATATAGCTCCAATCATTCTTTTACTACATTCTAATGCTGGTATAATGCTTTTGTAATGTAATTAGCATTTTCATTATCAATGTAAGTGCTGGTGTAATGCTTCTGTAATGCGACTGGTACTTACTTTGACCACAATAATGCTAATATAATGCGCCTGTAATGCGATTAAATAACTATTGTGAACCTAATAAGGATCTAAAGCCGTATAATTTGTGCCCAAATAAGCATTACAGTAGCCATATAAACGTTTGTAATGCTACTATAGAACTGAATCAAAATGCGAAAACGATTCAGAAATGCTGGAAGCCGGCCGTTATAATGCTTTGATGTGTTACTTGGGAGTGGGCAGAACAGTACTGCTACTGTGTGAACGCACAAAACAGTACTGTTCTGTGCCAGCTTCTTAAAACGATGACTCGTAAATATTATATGTTTCCCACAACCAAACTATATGACGAATGTAAAGTTTTAACCGTGAGGCAACTCTTTATCCTCCTACCTTTCTACAGAAAACCTTCTCATATATGGCTATTAAGCTGTACACATGCAATGGATTACTGTTACTTACCAATTTTTACATATATAACACCTAATATACACACACTGACAATCACAAACATGCACACAACACACATACACACACATGCACGCACTCATGACTCGAGAGTTTATATGAATATAATAATTCAAATCGACACTGTTCTCACTGGTTAAATCTTATTATATAATCAATTTAGTTTAAACCAATGGCTGAACCCTGTCTCTTAAGATACAGGCTAGACCTAGTTTAAGGGATAGAGTCCAATAATGTAGTTCTACATAATTATACAATATAATTCTAAACTGTTTAGTGTAAGCCTTTATGTATAGGTGCACTGTTCCATGTTTTTATGAAATAAATACTTATTATTATTATAACTGTTCTGCCTCACTGTTCTGCCCTCGTGTGAAATGGGCATTATATATTCGTATTAAAACCTTATTCATAGATCAAGCGCTGAGAATATTGAGTTTTTCAATTTCGGTATACATACTTATTTTAATACTTGGCTGCATGAGCTACGATACCTTAGTCTACTACTAACTTCAAATTAAATCAAAATATCTGACACCGGAGATTGAAACGAAATTGAGTTACTTTTTATAATGTTTCTGAAATTAACACCTGTCCATTGTATTGTAATAGTCGTAAAGTACTTTATAAAAAAAAAACGACTACGACCAAGACCACGACCACGACCACGACTACGACCACGACTACGACTACGACTACGACTACGACTACGACTACGACTACGACTACGACTACGACCACGACTACGACTACGACTACGACTACGACTACGTAGACACGATAAAAATCTCACACACACTGATACAAGGTACAATTTTCCCGAAAATTGTACCTTGTATCAGTGTGTGTGAGATTTTTATCGCGCGTTCAATTGTTATCCGTCCTACGCTTTTTCGATCAGGGTCACGTTTCCTGACGCGAGTTTAAGATTTTATACCCATTACAGAAAAAGTGCTCAACGCCGCTAAAGAAGTTTTCACTTCAAAAAAAAAGAACATACAGACGAATTGAGAACCTCCTCCTTTTTGAAGTCGGTTAAAAATAAGATAACACCAGATTTTCCAAATTATTTTTTCGTGTCCTAACAACTCCTAGTGAAGCCGAAAATGCAAAAAGAAACATACATTTTCACATTTTTTTCTCTTGCCAAATTAACGGTTAACATCGATATCCCTCGTGTAAATATCGATATTTTACGCACTACGCACGCATCCGGGTTCGGCTCGCGCTACGCTGCTGTGGGCACCTTTAAGGTGAACGCAGATTTGGCCGCACCGCACGCGCCGCAGTCTCCGCATTCGAATTCTTTATATGAAGTTCTATGCCACCTCGCACACCTACCCGCGCCGCAGTTGCCGCAGACCTGAAACGACCGAAATCCCCAATCCGCAGCTGATGACGTCACCCGCACGCAGCGGACGCTGCGGCTAGCGCGGCGCGGATGACGTCATTCGCATCCCCGCCCACAGCAGCGTAGCGCGAGCCGAACCCGGATGCGTGCGTAGTGCGTAAAATATCGATATTTACACGAGGGATATCGATGTTAAAAAAATATCGGTCCCAAGACCGATACATCGATATTCCTGACGATATTTAAAAAGAAATATTAAGTTTGGCCAATTTAATAAAAATAAGTCTACTAGAAACAGTCTACAGTCTAGTCCATTTAGCACTAAACTATTGTTTTAAAAATTAAAATAAAAACACATATTGTTATTTAAGAAAACGTTTACTTTTTTTAATTAAAAAATCTAGAGATAGAATTAAGAAAAAAGAAGCTTAGATAGTCTTGTACCTAGAAGTCTATACCTAGACTTCTAGGTACAAGACTATCTAAGCTTCTTCTTAAACTAGGTCTAGCCTGTATCTTAAGAGACAGGGTTCAGCCATTGGTTTAAACTAAATTGATTATATAATAAGATTTAACAAGTGAGAACAGTGTCGATTTGAATTATTATATTCATATAAACTCTCGCCTAGACTTCTATGTACAAGACTATCTAAGCTTCTTTTTTAGATAGTCTTGTACCTAGAAGTCTATACCTAGACTTCTAGGTACAAGACTATCTAAGCTTCTTTTTTCTTAATTCTATCTCTAGATTTTTTAATTAAAAAAAGTAAACGTTTTCTTAAATAACAATATGTGTTTTTATTTTAATTTTTAAAACAATAGTTTAGTGCTAAATGGACTAGACTGTAGACTGTTTCTAGTAGACTTATTTTTATTAAATTGGCCAAACTTAATATTTCTTTTTAAATATCGTCAGGAATATCGATGTATCGGTCTTGGGACCGATATTTTTTTAACATCGATATCCCTCGTGTAAATATCGATATTTTACGCACTACGCACGCATCCGGGTTCGGCTCGCGCTACGCTGCTGTGGGCGGGGATGCGAATGACGTCATCCGCGCCGCGCTAGCCGCAGCGTCCGCTGCGTGCGGGTGACGTCATCAGCTGCGGATTGGGGATTTCGGTCGTTTCAGGGTCTGCGGCAACTGCGGCGCGGGTAGGTGTGCGAGGTGGCATAGAACTTCATATAAAGAATTCGAATGCGGAGACTGCGGCGCGTGCGGTGCGGCCAAATCTGCGTTCACCTTAAAGGTGCCCACAGCAGCGTAGCGCGAGCCGAACCCGGATGCGTGCGTAGTGCGTAAAATATCGATATTTACACGAGGGATATCGATGTTAACCCTTAATTTGGCAAGAGAAAAAAATGTGAAAATGTATGTTTCTTTTTGCATTTTCGGCTTCACTAGGAGTTGTTAGGACACGAAAAAATAATTTGGAAAATCTGGTGTTATCTTATTTTTAACCGACTTCAAAAAGGAGGAGGTTCTCAATTCGTCTGTATGTTCTTTTTTTTTGAAGTGAAAACTTCTTTAGCGGCGTTGAGCACTTTTTCTGTAATGGGTATAAAATCTTAAACTCGCGTCAGGAAACGTGACCCTGATCGAAAAAGCGTAGGACGGATAACAATTGAACGCGCGATAAAAATCTCACACACACTGATACAAGGTACAATTTTCGGGAAAATTGTACCTTGTATCAGTGTGTGTGAGATTTTTATCGTGTCTACGTAGTCGTAGTCGTAGTCGTAGTCGTAGTCGTAGTCGTGGTCGTAGTCGTAGTCGTAGTCGTAGTCGTAGTCGTAGTCGTAGTCGTAGTCGTAGTCGTAGTCGTAGTCGTGGTCGTAGTCGTGGTCGTGGTCGTGGTCTTGGTCGTAGTCGTTTTTTTTTTATAAAGTACTTTACGACTATTACAATACAATGGACAGGTGTTAATTTCAGAAACATTATAAAAAGTAACTCAATTTCGTTTCAATCTCCGGTGTCAGATATTTTGATTTAATTTGAAGTTAGTAGTAGACTAAGGTATCGTAGCTCATGCAGCCAAGTATTAAAATAAGTATGTATACCGAAATTGAAAAACTCAATATTCTCAGCGCTTGATCTATGAATAAGGTTTTAATACGAATATATAATGCCCATTTCACACGAGGGCAGAACAGTGAGGCAGAACAGTTATAATAATAATAAGTATTTATTTCATAAAAACATGGAACAGTGCACCTATACATAAAGGCTTACACTAAACAGTTTAGAATTATATTGTATAATTATGTAGAACTACATTATTGGACTCTATCCCTTAAACTAGGTCTAGCCTGTATCTTAAGAGACAGGGTTCAGCCATTGGTTTAAACTAAATTGATTATATAATAAGATTTAACAAGTGAGAACAGTGTCGATTTGAATTATTATATTCATA
Organism: Athetis lepigone; assembly: GCA_033675125.1. Taxonomy (NCBI): domain Eukaryota; kingdom Metazoa; phylum Arthropoda; class Insecta; order Lepidoptera; family Noctuidae; genus Athetis; species Athetis lepigone. Next base: position 12,365,417 of record CM066232.1, on the reverse strand, counting down.
TAAACTCTCGCCTAGACTTCTATGTACAAGACTATCTAAGCTTCTTTTTTAGATAGTCTTGTACCTAGAAGTCTATACCTAGACTTCTAGGTACAAGACTATCTAAGCTTCTTTTTTCTTAATTCTATCTCTAGATTTTTTAATTAAAAAAAGTAAACGTTTTCTTAAATAACAATATGTGTTTTTATTTTAATTTTTAAAACAATAGTTTAGTGCTAAATGGACTAGACTGTAGACTGTTTCTAGTAGACTTATTTTTATTAAATTGGCCAAACTTAATATTTCTTTTTAAATATCGTCAGGAATATCGATGTATCGGTCTTGGGACCGATATTTTTTTAACATCGATATCCCTCGTGTAAATATCGATATTTTACGCACTACGCACGCATCCGGGTTCGGCTCGCGCTACGCTGCTGTGGGCGGGGATGCGAATGACGTCATCCGCGCCGCGCTAGCCGCAGCGTCCGCTGCGTGCGGGTGACGTCATCAGCTGCGGATTGGGGATTTCGGTCGTTTCAGGGTCTGCGGCAACTGCGGCGCGGGTAGGTGTGCGAGGTGGCATAGAACTTCATATAAAGAATTCGAATGCGGAGACTGCGGCGCGTGCGGTGCGGCCAAATCTGCGTTCACCTTTACAAAACTAAGAAATTATAGTAGGTATTATAGGTGTGGTATAGGTACTGTCAGCATCAAAAGTCGCTGAACACATTTAGATTTTCAAAATCACTGTATACTATTATCATCTATTTAATGTGTTATGTTTAAAGTTTTATGTATTTTTAATGATGTTCATTCAATACTGGCGCCTATCTTGATGAGCGATTTATAGATGATAAGGGACAACGCAAACCGGAATGGCAGCGGCCGGCAGCGGCGCGGCGAGCACTTTCAGTGTGAAATAATTTTAAACTTTAACTACATACTTAAAAGTCTAGTATCGCTTGAAAAGCTTGAAAAGGTCGCGAGACTGCCAGCGGCCGTCAGCGGCCGCCCGCGGCGCCGCGAGCGGCCGCGCGCCATGCGCGCGCCTATTGTTTCTAGCGATGCTGGCGGCCGCTGGCGGCCTCGCGGCGCCGCGGGCGGCCGCTGCCGGCCGCAGCCCAACCGGTGTGCGGTGTCCCAAATAGTATACATACAGTGTTTTGAAAATCCGAATATGTTCTGCGACTTTTGTTGCTGACTGTATCTTTCGGTATAAAATTCGTGCGCCTTGCGAGTTTCTTATGGCATAAACTGAGCGCTAGTGTGCTTTCGTGGAGGCAATAATTTTGTATCATTGTATGGAGTTGTCGTTAGGCCCGAGTCACACCGAAATGGCAGCGGCGGCAGCGACGCGGCGAGCACTTTCAGTGTGAAATAATTTTAAACTTTAACTACATACTTCAAAGACCAGTATCGCTTGAAATACTTAAAAAGGTCACGAGGCCGCCCGCGGCGGCCCGCGGCTCCGCGGGCGGCCGCGCGCCTCTTGTTTCTAGCGGCCGGCCTCGCGGCGCCGCGGGCGGCCGCTGCCGGCCGCTGCCATTCCGGTGTGACTCGGGCCTTAGGGTATATTAATATGTTCTGTGGTATAGGGCCCGAGCACCGAAATGGCAGCGGCCAGCAGCGGCCGCCCGCGGCGCCGCGAGGCCGCCAGCGCACGGTGGGCTGAAAATCGGCTTTCATAGACTTAGGGATTTCAATTTGCAAGTGCTTGTTTTTATGCCGGATATCGCTTCTATTAGTCATTACTATGTACAAAAATGACACCCGAGTTAATTCTACCCAAAAACGAAGGAAATATAATTTTTTTACGAAAAATTTGTATGAAGCTAGTATGAAAAATCGAATTATCTCCTAAACGGCATGTTTAACCGTAATATCCTTGGAGATGGTCATAGTGCTAATTATTTATGATTTTTTGGTTGGCGATAGGACGAAAAATTTAATGCCGTTTTTTTTTTTAAAAATCGTCAAAATATTTTTATTTATTTTTACATGTAAAACGATCCCTTTTAGTGTCTAAGTTAAAAAGTTCGATATGTTATTAACCCAAATATTAAGAACACACGAAACAAGAAAAATAAAATAAAAAAATTGCTGTTTTTGACACATTTATATTAATTTAAATAAAAAAAGATTTATATTGAAGTAACATTATGAAGTTATATTTTATACAAAATAAGTTAATTTAAGGAATTAATACTAAGCATTCGTAAAATAAAGTAAAATAAATAAAAAAAATAAAACATATCATTAAATATTACAAAAAAACCCAAACACACTCAAATACAAATTTACAAATATGTACATATATATCTTTTTACAAATTTTCCTTATCACTCTCGTTGTCAGACTCCAATTCTGAGTCAGCATCCAGATTGGATATATCCAAAAATTCGAACTCAGTTTCCTGAAATTGAATTAAGTCGAGAGTTTCAGCAAAAAAGCTCTGCTTTTTCTTGGCATCTAACTTAGGCCTTTGTGCACTTAGCAAAGGGTCCGAAGAAACAACAAGCATATTTAAAATGTCTTGATTGGAATCCTGCCTGCTTCTTTTCCGCGAATGATGTTCTCGAAACCTCCTAAAATCTTTGTTTCGAGACTCTGAGGCTTCTTCCGAGAGAGTCCCAATCGGCACAATATTATTTTTCTCGATTATGTCAGCCCCATGGATTTGTAACTTATGAACGGTTGACGACATGTAGAACCAGTCGTATAGTAATACGTACTTTTCTGCTGTTTTGCGAGCATAATCTCTAAATTTTATTATATCGATCTGCTCTCCAGATGTAATTGCTTGTAAAATTACAGCAAATCTTTTGATGAGGTCTTCATCCAAACCGGTTATAGCTGCGGTTTTATTAGAAAACTCAAAGAATTTTCTTGCAGTATTCCCGTCATTGGTGGTTCCCGAGCCTTGTTTTACTATATCAATCAACAGATTGAGCTCATCTTTGAATTTATTTTGAATTATTTTCTTTCTTGTCTGTAGCATTTCTTTGTGCTCATCACTTCTCGCTGCCCACCGTTTGAAGTCCAGTTTGTATGCAATGTGTAACAGACATTCCATACAATTTATACGGGCGTGTAGGGATGACAAGCCAAACTCATACAGGTCCAAACACACAATTTTTGATGTTACAGCATCTAAGCGGTTCATTTCTGTAGGCTTTGCTAAGCACAGGTAGCACGATGCATTTGATCTAGCTTCAGAAAGGTAAGTACAGACTTTAGCGTCGATCATCGTCATCATTAGTTGATGAGTCACCCTATTATTATTATTGCACTCTGTGGGGATAAGGGCCTCAATTTCTTCATCCATTTGTTTTTTCAGCCCAAGGACAACTGCTTCACTCTCCTTTACAAAAGTAAACTGAACTGGACGACAATACAAAACTGAGCATGGTTTTGGGTTCGTCCATAAAATGTTGTCTCCATCTGTCAGTTTTAGTGGCACCAAGGAGGTCATGAAAATGCTTGAATCATCTTCCTCACCCTCAATTTTCTGCTTGTATCGGCTTTGGTTAGAAGCACCGTCAAATCCCCACTTGGATATCAGCTTCAACTGCTTGTTATGCTCTTCGTTAGAAAGGCTTTGAAGGATTCTTGTAACCGTGATATCAAGTAAAGCTTGAAGTGTAATCCTAGCCGATGAATCAGTAACTGTCACTGATTGCTTCGGAGGGTAGCAATCAAGCTTAGTTTGTTGCACTTTATAGTAAGATGGATAAATATCTTTAGCACCTTCTCGAATGGCAGCCTCACGCAACGTAATATATTGCCACTTTGAGAGTTTTAGCGAAAGAAGCAATCCAAGCGCCTTTTCTGGCGTAAATATGATTGTTTTCGCTGGTTTCTTAAGCGTTTCATTTAATTTAGCGGCTGCTTCAGGATTTTTCATCATGTATTCGATGACAGAGGCGATATCTCCATGCCCTTCTTCTTTTAAACGTGCTGCAGCTGCATATGCCAATTCACTGGAACCTTCGCCTGTGTGTTCATCAGATCTTCTCTTTTTTTGTTTACTTCCCAGGTCTTCGAATGGTTTACGGGATCTTTTCGTCATTGTTCCAATGGACGTTGATGTCGACGGTTCTGGAGAGACTGAGGGCGCTCTTGGTATCTCATCAACACTTGGTTCTTGATTAACTAAAGTTTGCACAAAACTCGGCCAATCAATATTTGCTCCCAACCAATTCTCGTACTTTCTCCTGAAATTATCAAGGAATCGGTTGGATTTCCCCCACCTTTGTAAAGCGGCTCGCGTAAATCTCCGACAAAATTCTTTGAGAACAACATAATCTTCGTCAGACAGGCAATCGCCTATGCGGGATACAACTGCACTAAACAATACTTCATGATCAAATGAAGTACTCTCACTTCGTAGAAGAACAAACAAGTCTAAATTGGTGATTAAACTTTCCATTTTAAGATTTTATAGTCGCAGATTTAGTGTTAGCAGTTACACAGTTGTGAACAAATTAAATTATAAAACAAAACTTTAGCCCTTTTATTGCAAAACGACAATAATTAGGTAACTACCCTCATTAGTTATCTCCTCATTAGCTAATGAAAATCTATAATTGTCACTAACTATTCTTAGAACTCATAGCACTGCTAATTAACAAATTAGCTTACTTATCAGGAAATGTTAAATATAATCCATTGTCGTGAGATATTGAAAATCATTAAATCACCTATTAAGACTCATTAGAAGACCTAATCAGTGTAGTTACTTAATCACTTCTTTTTGGACTCATTAGAAGACAATTGGTAATTTGGTTGTATGAAAAGTTTTAAAACTCATTTTGTGCTGATAAATATCTAGCTCAAACATAGTTGGCTACGTGTGGGTGTACTATAAACCTCTGCCAACTCCTTCGGAAATATAGGAGTGATGCTATTTTATGTTATGTGTAGTTAAAAGTCCGTGTTCTTCAACATAAACACCAAAAGGAATCGTTTCATACGTAAAAACAAATAAAAATATTTTGACGATTTTTAAAAAAAAACGGCATTAAATTTTTCGTCCAATTGCCAACCAAAAAATCATAAATAATTAGCACTATGACCATCTCCAAGGATATTACGGTTAAACATGCCGTTTAGGAGATAATTCGATTTTTCATACTAGCTTCATACAAATTTTTCGTAAAAAAATTATATTTCCTTCGTTTTTGGGTAGAATTAACTCGGGTGTCATTTTTGTACATAGTAATGACTAATAGAAGCGATATCCGGCATAAAAACAAGCACTTGCAAATTGAAATCCCTAAGTCTATGAAAGCCGATTTTCAGCCCACCGTGCAGCGTCGCTAGAAATGAAAGGCGAGGATACTAGTCTTTTAAGTATGTAGTTAAAGTTTAAAATTATTTCACACTGAAGGTGCTTGCCGCGCCGCTGCCGGCCGCTGCCATTCAGGTTCCGGTGTGACTAGGGCCTAGGGCCTAGATGTTCTGTGGACTACATAGTCACAGGGTATATTATGTTCTGTGGTCAGAGCGTCTCTCATAAGGGTGCGTTCCAAAAAGGGTAAGAATTACACGGAGTAGTGCGAAAGTTACTCTAGGGCGTTCCGAAATGAGCCGAGTGAAACCGAGGGTAACCGAACAATTACTCGACAGCTACCCGAGCAGTATTTTGAAACGCTTTCGGTAGAGTAATTTTCGCACTGACAAGTGCGATTTCTCACCCTTGGCTGAGCGTCGTTAAAAATTACCTGACATAATGTCAAAATCATATATGCGCCAATGTTGAAGTTTTATGTTGAAGAATGGATTTACTAAAGTAGAAACGAACAAGTAGTACTTATTTATTTGCAAAATATGCTTAAAAACACGATTTTCCTTCTTTGCAATCGAGATAAAAGGGTATGTTGATAGTGTCAACATACGACCCTAACCATCATGACCCTAACCCGTTCCAAAACAGTAAATCGCTCTGTAGCGTTCAAAAACAGTTTAGCCGTTCTCTTTCTTTCGTTGTTTCTATCTCTTTTTAATTTCCGACTAAATAAAGGTGAACGCAGACTTGGCCGCACCGCACGCGCCGCAGTCCCCGCAGTCATCGCATTTTCGTTGTTGTCGTTTCAGGGTCTGCGGCAACTGCGAAGCGGGTAGGTGTGCGAGGTGGCATAGAACTTCATATAAAGAATTCGAATGCGAAGACTGCAGCGCGTGCGGTGCGGCCAAGTCTGCGTTCACCTTTATTCGCACGTTTTGGAACGCACCCCTAGTCTCTCTGGTCGTCTAGAATAGAAACAGAACAGAATACAGTAATTGACTGAGTGAGTATTATTTTACGTAAGCTGAAGTTCAATCAGATTTTTAGGCAAAATGGAATTAAAGCGCAAAAAACCAAAAGTTAACAAATTTCCCGAAACTCCTTTAACGTTTTTTATCAAATTATACTGTAAACAAAGAGGCTCATCTGACACCAAGGTTAGAATCCTTTTTTTTATAAACTCAGAAAGTAAATTTTCTTATAATTATTAGCATGATTGTCAGATTGTCTACGTGATAAATTTTCTATTTGCGTTGCTATTGTCTTTTAATTATTGTGTCTCAAATCACGTGTGTTCGAAGGTTTAATGGTTAGGTAGGAGTTGTTGGTTTGGTGATATTATTATGATTAAAATTATGGGCTTTATTTCTTTTGTCACTGTTACCACCACTTTTTTCACCACTGTAGTCAGAACAGCCAAATAATGTCTAGTTCGCCTAATTTCAGGGGAACCAAAGCCATCATCATTTCTGTACCTGTTACAAACTTTGTTATTATCAGCTTTTAAGGCCCGTGTAAAAAAAAGAAGTTATACAAATACAACCTCAAGTGAGGTATCATTTGATACCGGATTATTATGATGACAGAAGTTTGAATATTACTTGTCTTATAATATATTAAACCTTCGAACACATGTGATTTGAGATAATAGCAGTGCAACAGCCGGCTGTTGATTGGTCAGTGAAAGGTTAATATTACTTATAATTCCAGTTTCAAAGTAAATTAATTGAAGCAACAAAATCTTGGTTATCTTTGACTGAGGAACAAAAGCAACAAGTTTGTGAAACATATAAAGAAAAAGAGCATAGGTTTAGACTACTATGTTTTGATCAATTGAAAAATGCAGAAACTTTCATGAAAGCTAAGGATCCACCTGGGTAGGTATATAAAACCTATTCTTACAATCGCAATTACATAGTCCGGTCAACTTAGACCAAAAAATGAGAGTGAAGTTACATAAAGTCCCAACAAGCTGAAAATCAGTAAAATTGTTCAAAACATACTTATCTTCATCATGGGCCTCCCTCTGGGAGGTTTGGTTACCGCACTTAGTCCTCTTAAGGTAGGATCATTGTACGTGAGCCACGGTGGCCGCTACTCCAGCCAGTTGTACTTGTATTCAGTAGCAAAGTTGCATTTAGATTTTGTAAAAGTTTAATAAGCGAGTTATTGACTGTAAAGTTGGGCTCTCAGTTCTCACATACAGGATTGAGGGCCCACCTGAAAAACTATGTACACATGAAAAACCTATTATGCCAAAATCTTAGCCAATGCCAAACAAATTTTGTGAAAACAAGATACTATCGCAAAAAAACAAAATTATTACTTTGTAAATCTTAGTTAAAAACGGGCCCTCAATTCTTATGTACACTTAAAAGTTTATCACGCAAATAAAATGAATCCATTATAACTTACAGTTACAGTTTGAAATCCTATAAGCTACTAAATATATTGTGAAAGCAAAAAGTAGTGACCAATTATTGCTGTTTGAGAGTTATGACCTTGATAAAATTCGGGCCCTCAGTCCTCCATTTCTTTTTATTACTCCTAACGTATGAAAGATAATCCAAATAGACCTTTTGTTATACAACAACAGTCAAATACTCCATTATACCACCATGATGTTAAAATAATAAGACTGCTGTAACATTCTTCTTTTAGTCTTTATTCTACCTAATCATTTTATTATTTATTACAGATGGATAAATGTGAACTCAAGTAGCATTTCAGTAATTCAGGAATCTGAAGCGGATATTGAAGATGTAACTGTACAAACAGAGACAGAACAAGCTAGTGAAATAGTAAATAATGAAGACTTAAGTTTAGGCTGTGATGAGAAATATTTAACTGATTTGTGAGTATTGGTAAGCTTTTCTATTGTTTTGGAAGTTGCAGGAGCGACAGCTGAGTGTGGGGCCGGCCTGGGTTTGAGCAATGTTTATTAAAGTTTGATGATGTGGTTTCATACTTAGTAGGTACTTACAATTTAAGACTGCTACTGCCACACTCTTTCATGCTGCCGATTGACAAGTTGTACACACATAATTATGTACAGTCGGTGATAGCTATTACCTGACCCACCCTAAAAACGAACGAATTTGAACCCTCTGCTTGTAACATTAAAGGTTATTCAATTCGTATGGATTTATCAGACTGGCAGCGCTACTCGATGAACAAATACAACTGATACGCAAATTTGGTCTTTAAACATTAGCGTTAGGATATTTATAATTACTTGTCATACCATTTTGAATTTTATTCCGTAAGACTTAAAGTTTATCAGAATATTGTTATATAATTAGTATCTTGCTAGTAGTAGCTTATTTTAAAAGTTATTCTCAAGCAGATCTGGTCTCGTGGCCGTGCACAAAGTTTGGGACGAGCAAAGTGAGAGTTCAAATCCTGTATCAAGGATATGTTGTAATGGTTTGTTTCCTATTTAGAATTTCTTCCGTAAAGTATTCTTGCATTATTGTAAAGAATCAGACAAATTCATGAAATATAATAATTTCTAAATTGGTAATATATTCGTCTAACTTATAACAAGTGGGTAGTTGAAAAACAAATATGCGTATTCAATATAAAACTGGTATTCAAGTATAACTAGGGATATGGGTAGGAAAACAAAAATTAACTGTGATACTCATAATACAATACAACTAATGCCAGTCTACGCGTAATAAGCAGTGACTATGTGCGAACATTTTTTTAACTTGCCTTACTAAATTACGAAAAACAGCATCTTTTCCAATTTTTTAATTTTTATTATATAGTTTTATTATCATGTCTCAATTGAGTGATTATTTAAAATTCAAAATAATCTATTTGCACGAAGAAAATGTTGGCATCAGAGAGATTGCTAGGAGACTTAATATAGCAGTAAGTATTTTCTTCTAAATGTATACTTTGTTAGTAGCTATATTGCTTATGTCCTGACGTAAACAATTTTATTTTAAGATTTTATACTTAAACGCGTTATTATTCCAAGCTTAAACGTAAAATGATTTTTTTCATTGTTTCAGAGAAATACAGTCAGATTGTGGTTAAGACGTTTTGAAGAAACAGGAAATGTTCAAAAAGACAAGTCAGGACCAAAACCTGTCATGTTTACTCCCGTGTCGAACGACACCAAGCTATTGTTCGTGAACATATTAATAATCCTTTCACACCTACTTCGTCCATTGCAGTGCAGTATAATGTTTCAGTTCAGAAAACATTTGCATGCTGCTGGAATGAAACAATATAAGCTGGCACGTAAAATTCAATTATCTGCTGCTCATCGCCAAGCAAGAGTCCGTTTTGCCCAAGAATATTTGGATTTTAATTGGGAAGAACATGTAGTCATATTCACTGACGAGAAGTCCTTTACAACAAATTATAGAAAAAGACGGTGCTCTACTTCGCTATTAAGACAGCACCCGCAAACAACAAAATTTACATGCCGGGTGTGTGTTTAATAAACTGCTGTTATAATCATTTCTAAAGGAGTGATTCATACGATAAATAAGCAAGTCCTTTTTACGATCATAATCATAATTTAAAACTAAAATAATATCTACAAACCAGGTAAAATGTCAAAGTATTTAGTGCTATTTTCACTTACATTTTTATATAAGTAGGTATGACAGTTAATGTGGTGATGTTATTGTTATAAAATAGAAATATTATTTATTTCTTAACATAATATAACATGTTGATTCACTACATTAAACTCTTTGTAAAAATGTAACAGGTTATTTACCTACTTTTAAAAAAGAAACAAATTTAAAAAAATGTTTTCTATTGTTTTTAATGTTTTAGCTTTTGCAAGTTATATAATTATATTGAATAAAATCGATATCATTATCATTATTGTTTTTCATTTCTGTTGTTATTGTATTTAATTAAATCATGATTAATTAAATGAACCAGATTTTATTAATCATGTTTTGAATTAAAAAAAACAAAATATAGAATAATTGTAAATTATAAAAATATCATAAAGCTATGTTTTTGGCGCAGGATTTGAACCCGCATCTTGTTCGTCTCAAACATTGCTCACGGACCACGAGACCAGATATGTTTGAATATAAACTTTAGAATAAGCGACTACTAGCAATGACAATTATTATTTTATAATACTCTGATAAACTCTAAGTCTAACACATAAAAATCAAAATTGCATGACAAAATCATAAATACCCTAACACTAACGTTTTAAAGATCAAGTTTGCGTATCAATTGTCTCTGTTCATCGAGTAGTGCTAGTCTGATGTATTTATACAAATTGAATAGCCTTTAATGTTATTAACAGAGGGTTCAAATTCGTTCGTTCTCAGGGTGGGTCAGGTAATAGCTATCACCGACTGTACATATATATATAACTTAACTTTTGAAAGAATAAAGTGCTTTCAACATTCAAAATAGGTAGTTCGAATTGAGCGCACCAAATGGTCCGGCTGTGTTGTGGTTGCAAGCACGACTAAACTACTGACCTTATATATGCTGGTCCACAGTTTAATTTCCAGTGTTGGAATTTTTTTATTGGGTTTTACTTTTGAATTTGGTCTAGATAATATTTTTATTATAATCTGTGATTTATTTTGCAGTAGATCTGAGAACGATCAGGAACAACACCATGAAACTATAAGGGAGATAATACATTCAAACGAAGAGACACCCAGGACATTTCTGATAGAGCCATTACCTCCCACAATAAAGTAAGTTTGGTTTACATTGCTTTACTACTATCGAAACGTGTATTTATTTAAGGACCCTGTTGGTGCAGTAGTTAATCGCGTGACGCGGTGTCGTTTCCCGCACAGGACACATATTTTTAAGAACTACAGGTAGGGTAAGTTCACCTGTTCGCTTCCATAGACCAATTCCATAGACCAATTGTTAGACACACGTTCGACATACATATTTTTACAAACTTGATCTCACTTCATTTATTTTCACACTGACAACTGTCTATATCAATTTTAATATTTTTGATGTTTTGGTTCGAAAGAGTTTCTAACCACAACACTTTCCCTAATTGATTGTAGATGGTTGACACAGCCCTATTTTAGAGCGTAAGTCAATCAGCCTGGGTCGAGGCACGGATTTAGTAAGTGCATCGGCCAACTGATCTGCTGATGATGTCTTTTGCACAGTCAGGGTTCCTTCTTGTACCATTTCTCTTACATAGAAATGTCGGATTCTGATGTGTTTAGTTTTCTTGTGGAACTCGGGATTATGAGCCAGTCTAATGGCTGCTTCATTGTCAACTCTGAGCTCTGGATTTAATTCGACTCCGGTTAGACCTTTGAAAATTCGTTTTAGCCAAACCAGTTCTCGAGCTGCTTCAGATGCAGCAACAATTTCAGCTTCAGTAGTAGAAATCGATACTGTAGCCTGTCTTTGGCTTAACCACGAAACTGCTCCTCCGGCAAACAAACACACTACTCCTGTAGTTGAGCGTCCTGTGGTAGGGTCACCTCCGTGATCCGCATCACTATAGCCTAAAAGCTGTGAAGGTCCAGTACTATATTTAATGCCAACTGAAGATGTTCCCTGAAGATATCGGAATATTCTTTTTACTTTATTCCAGTCCTCTCTAGTTGGGTTCTCCAGTTTGCGAGAAACTACACCAACTGCGTAAGCAATGTCGGGGCGAGTACCCACCATTAAGTAAGCAAGAGCACCTACTGCTTCTCGATATGGGAAGTTTTTCTCCTCAGAAACTTTCCCTGCTTGGGCAGTCTCACTCTCTATTGGTGTTGAGACTGGGTTGCAGTTGTTCATTCCAAAACGTTGCAAAATCTTTTTTGTATAAGACTCTTGCTTGATCTTTATGGATCCATCATTTCCTTTCTCAATCTCTAGAGACCTAAGTAGTAGTTTGCAGGTTTCGTAGTGATCTTGAGTCTCATTCCTAGATCATTTAGAAAGCTGTTTGCTAACTCCTCGTCGGTTGCTGCTACGAGTCCTTCGTCAACGTATAAGGTAATTAAGATCTTCTTTTTACCAATATTTTTTGTGTACAGACAACAATCAGCCTCGCATTGTATGAAATCCATTTCCAGCAATATGCTTTCGAAGCATGAATTCCAACATCTTGGAGCTTGTTTTAATCTATAGAGACTGCGATTTAGGCGACAGACTTTCGTAGAGCCGTCTTTAAAGCCATCTGGTTGTTGTATGTTGATCTCTTCATCCAATGTCCGGTTAAGAAAAGAAGTCGTGACGTCGAATTGCACGAGATATAGCTTTTCACATGAGCTTACACTTAAAAGTGCTCTTATCGTTGCGAGCCTAGCAACAGGACTAAATGTTTCTTCATAGTCCAGACCCTTCTTTTGTTTGAAACCTTTTACTACCAGACGGGCTTTATATTTATCGACACTTCCATCTGGGTTTCTTTTTATTCGGAATACCCATTTCGAGGGCAAAGCCTTTCTATTTGGTGGTAGGTCACAGAGTCTCCACACATCCATCTCTTTAAGCGAGTTCATTTCATTCTTCATGGCTTTCAGCCATTCATCTTTGTCTTCTCTTTCCAGAGCTTGCTTAAAAGTTTCAGGAAATTCTAACATATAGATGGAGTCTTTGAGTCGCTCGGGTGGTCTCAGTGTAGCTCTATTCCTAAGGTTATAAGACGTTCTAGATTCATCGATGGGCACTAAACATTCTCCCTCTTCATCGATTGGATCAGAAAGTCCTCTGTGTTCATCAGAAGGTTCTACAGACTCTTGAAGAGTATCAAAGAAAGTATCTTCATCTTCTGCAGGTACTTCAGAATCAGCCTCGTGATCTTCCGGTGAAATCTGTTCTGCTTGATGTTGATAATTATCTCCCTCGATTTCAACTGTCTGTGAATCATTGTGTATTTCCGGATGATTCTGCCCTTCTACTTGTAGTTGTATTGTAAATTCTCTCAAATGACTATTGGCATCTTCACTGGGAGTTTCAACTTCGACAGTAGGTAGTGGCTTTTCATCAAAAATTACATCATGTTTAATGATTGGCCTTTTTCCATACCAAAGTTCGTAGGGAGATTTATCTTTATTTGTAGGACCAGTTCTGTTTAGAATATACGCCGCCGTGTTGATCAACTCAGCCCAGAGTTCTTGCGGTAGCGGTTCATGCGCATACATCATTGAACGTCCTGTTTCAACGAGTGTTCTATTCTCGCGCTCACTCACACCATTTTGCTCAGGCGTGTAAGGGGTTACAAGCCGCTGTTGTATACCACGCGCGTTGAGAATGTTTCGTACAGCCTCATTGTCGAATTCTCCGCCATTGTCGCTGAGTAAGCATTTTACGGTATGTCCTTCTGTTTGAGTCTGAGCAAGCATAAGGGCGAGCTTATCCTTTACCTCAGACTTGTGCTTCAAAAAATATACCATACGATAGCCGGTGTAATCATCCTTGAACAGAACGTAATACTGTAGCTTCGAGTAGCTAGGTTTGAATGGTCCACAAACATCAGTATGTACGAGCTCTCCTGGCGCTGTAGCTCTGGCTCTCGTACCAAATTTAAGTCTGTGCGCTTTTCCGTACATGCAACCTTCACACGTGTCCTTGTCAAGAGGTAGCTCCAGGCCCAGTTCGCGTTTAACTGTTGCTTTTACATGCCTCTTGTTCTGGTGCGCTAGTCGTTCATGGTAGAGCTGCATAGTAGAGAATGTAGCGTAGACTTCAGGAGGTTTCTCTGGTGTGACGTTTTTCGCATCCAGTTTGTATAAACCACCATTTTTCTGTCGTTTTCCAGACAAGCATGCTTCTCCATTGATAAAGACGGTGCATTCTTTAATCGACGATGAGAATACGCTGTTTGGAACACGATCGTGCATTGCCAAAACCGAGAATAAATTCTTTTTGATAGCTGGAACGTACCAGACGTCTTGCAGGGATATTTGAACTACTTTCCCTTTCACATTTGCTTGGATCACCACAGAACCTTTGCCTTTGGCACGAATCGTATTGCCATTAGCCGCTGTTACTGTGTGAATCTCATCAAAATGTTCAAAATTCTGGGACAGGTCAGCCCGGTTAGTAACATGGCTTGTGGCTCCGTTATCCACGTACCAGTTCTCGGTATCGCAATCAATTGTAAAAACTTGTGTGTCTTCGATAGACATAAGTATCATATTAGCTGAGTTAGAGGTTGAAGGTGTTGACTGTATGTTGCTACTTTTCGGAGGTCTGCCATCTTTGATCCACTTTTTACAGTTTCTTACTCGATGACCGATAATTTTACAGTAATTGCATTTCAACTTTTTATCCTTCTTCTCATTTGACAATGCGCATGAGTTGACCATAGCTTCTTGTTGAGGTACGTTGTTACCTAACATCGCTCGCTCAAACGCACATAAATGGCTCGTGAGACTGTCTATGGTTCGATCAGCTCTCGGAATCAATAGCCAACTGCTTCGAAAGGAAAAATATGAGTCGTCCAGCGTATCAAGAGTTTTACATATTAGTAACAGTTCAGGCAATTCCTTATTATTGTCCTTCTTTAGTTCTTGATTAAGCTGAGTCCATATATTCTTTAGTTTAGACATGTGAGTGGCTACATCATCTGCTGTCTCCTTTTTATAACCGAAAAAAGCCATACAAAGATTATATGCTTTGTCTTCATCACTGCCATCGAAGAGTCGATGTAACTCCAGCCAAACATTGCGTGCATCATTGTACCGCATGACCTTACGTAGTGTATCTTCGTGCATATTTGTTGTTAAAATCAGAAGGGCAGCTGCATTGGCTTTTGTATAACGTTCCATATTAGTGCTATGCGTGCCAATCGCGACATCTCCAGCATCTAATGATGGTTCAACTGGTTTCTGGAACGAGCCTTCTACTATTTCTTTAGCCTTAGATACGGTGCTAAGTAAACAGAGGACTTTGTATTTCCATGTATCCCAGTTGCTTTTCCCTTCAAGCAAACCAATTGAAATTTTTCCTACTAGATTCTCCATGCTGTGGTCCTGAACTGTTAGGACTCTGGGCCCATAACCTATTAAAGTAAAACGCACCTGAAATACGGCAGTAGTGGAAGAGCTTTATATTGAAAGTTAGAGTTTAGCAGGATATCCAATTAGTTCACTTTAGATTTGTATATTTCACAGTTTATAGCACATTTATTAATACTTTATTGTTAGACACACGTTCGACATACATATTTTTACAAACTTGATCTCACTTCATTTATTTTCACACTGACAACTGTCTATATCAATTTTATTCTTTTTGATGTTTTGGTTCGAAAGAGTTTCTAACCACAACATTTAGTTCTATGATACGATATGATGCGATTTAAATTTTAACGTGAAGTTAGCTCTTTATTTCATAGTTCTCTATACGGTAAATATACTGAACTCTTTGACATACATTTATAAAAGTTTTTTTCTAAGTACCCTCACATATAAATGTTGCCATCACTAAACTTTAAATTGTACCAAAATATTATTTTTAACTGTACCTATCAAAATATTTTTTTTATTTGGAATACATTCTTAAGTAAATTTAAGTACCAAAATTTTAACATCATAATTGCACTATGTGGTGGTGGCGGTGGAATGAAACCAACGATGACTGACAGATAGGGTTTATTACTTTACTTCAAACACTTGACAGATTATAATGCAAACAAAGGTGGCAAGATATCACTGAAGGTGAACCTATTAGTGGTCCTAGGAATGGACTGCGGGGCTATCCTATCCCTTAACCTCCTAGCTCGGCTGTTCCTGAGAGCGACGGGGCCTCCGCTCAAGTCAAGCTTCAGACAACAGTAGTGACTGCGGGGCTATCGACTACTGTGCCTGCTAAGTAGCGAGTGACTGGTTCCTTCGTGGTGTCGTCTTAAATAGGCGGTCTTGACATCCTAGTGTTTGTCTTCAACATCTCATGCTTGTATGTAGTTGTGATTCGTTGATGTCACGGATACTTCACACGTAGCAAAGTAGATGTCGCTGGTAATCTGTAGATGTTATCGTTGGATCGATGTTTGTGATTTGATCAACTCGGATGCCGTAGTGTTGTGCCTAAGATCCGATAGTTGTCGTAAGGCGTCGTGTTACAACTATAATTTTAATAATAATAAATGATTTTTTGTTTTGAAAATCACAATTTTATTCTTCGCACTTTCACTGTCCTAAGACATTATCAATACAATTATTGCACGTCCAATAGTGCGTTATATACAATCCATGGACGTATGAACTTCAACCGCCAACCAATAGTGTTGTCCAAGTACGTCGAAACACGATCGATGCATAGGTAACAAACATGGTCAAATCGTTAATCTCGTGTATATTTTTGCGGACTGTTTCATTGATAAACCTCTACGAGGAAAATGAATAATCATATACCATATTAGGTAAGTAAATTGCATAGACATGACATGCAACCTAGGGAGCCAGATTACGTACTTGGCAGGTTGAAAAAATTATCTTTTTATTTATTTTTATTTGATTGATTTTTCAAGTATCTTGTGAACAACACTATTCTTGGTGATTACTAGTGTATTGTATGCCATGTACGGACGTAGGTACGGAGCTAACTCATCAGTGCATTACATATAATGCATGGACAGTGAAAGTGTTAAGTCCCGGGCGCGACATTTTGCGAAAGAGACATTTTGCGCCTGAGCCCCCAATTTACGTGTACGGGTAAAATAAAGGTAAACAAAAAAAAATCTAGTATCATCTTTAGAGCACTAACCGGCAGTAGGCCGAAGGACAGGCAAACGGACTGACATGACGAAACTATAAGGGTTCCTTTTGTACCATTTTATAACGGAACCCTCAAAAACTCAACTACCTATAATATTACAAAATTACGATCGGTTTTCTATGTAGAGAAAAAAAATAATGACCTTAAATTTTGTTTCAGGACCAGCAAAGATTTATATTACATGCTCAATCCACTGAGTGAATCTGGTAGTGTATCTTGGGCAGAATTGTCGACATATGAAAAAAAGCAATACTCACGAGCAGTGACTCTATTAAAAACGGATTATATTACCAAATATAAAGAATATTTAGAGAGTTTGACCCCAAAAGAGTTATTCGATTATTATAATAAAACATTATTTTAACAAATCTGTTTTCATTATGGACTTTACATACTTACCCATAACAATAGTCGTGGTCGTGGCGACTCCCGAAATCCCGATGTACGCTCTACGGTCCAGCCCATAGAGCGTAAGAGAGTCGAGAGATGTTGGAATTTTAGGGCATACAAAGGTTTCGTTTCGGCACATAAAGGTTTCGTATAGGTTATAGGCTAATACTTTAGGTTATATTTATAAGATCATTTAGACAGTTGGAATTTGGAATATCCTATTACGGCTGCTTTTAAGTTTATGTTAAAACAAACAATTCTGCATGAATGCAGTGATTTTTTTTATATAAATTAGCGCGTTCAAGTTTCGAACAAACAAACTTTTCAGCTTTATAAAATTGTTATACACCTAAGCACTTTATTCATCATCATCATTCATATCATTTTAAACACAATAAATAAATTATTATTTTGTACTATCTGCCCGCTTTCAGCTTCGCCAGGGTGCATTTTTTTTTAATCAATGTGTCATACCAACATTGTGGTGCTGACAATTACAAACACAACAAAGTAGATTCACGTACCTAATTAGGCGTAGCAGTTCTTATGCTACGCGCGTACCGACATACTTTTAGTAAATTCATAAATTGATTTTATAGACAGATAAGAATGAAATAGGTACCTATTACGGGTAATTTTCGAATTTTTCATCATCCTGGCAACCGGAATGCACACATAGACGACGTGTTCTTACAGCGCAGTCACACACACGCCTCGAAATTCGCCGCACTCGTAATGTTCCGCCTGTGGTTCCGCGCTGTCTACTGTTTTATAATCTGAGACTTGGCACTAGAGCAGGGATGTCCAACTTGAGTAACTACCAAACACGTACTTACTTATTGAAATCATAAATGAAACAGCGTAGTTTAACACACAATTATATATTTGTTATTGACCAGTCTTAGTACATTCTGTTTATATCACACTAGTTTTTGCCCGCGACTTCGTCCACGTGGTTAGTAGTTAGTTCCCATCATAGTTCCCGTTCCCGGGGGATTTCCGGGATCAAAACTATCCTATGTCCTTTCTCGGGTCCCAGACTTGGATGATTGTACGTACGGGCAATAAACGAGGCTGGTTGCTTTGCGAGATATTCGTAGCTTAAGAGTACGCTGTACGTCGGACTCAACTCAGTGGTGGGCGTGGCTAACATGCTTGCTATTTCACCAAGCGCAATGTGAGAAAGAGATACCGCCAGCGATGAGCAGTTCGAAGCTAGCGCGAACGTAATGCAAAGATTTTGACGAAACGATGTAATATTATTATTAGAAAGGAAGTAAGAATTAGGATTATTTGTAGTGTACAGTGTACCTATAAGTTGTTACATTTAAATATTTTATAATAAAAATTGTAGGTATTGATTTTTTTCTCTGGAGTTCTGACCTCTTGGTACCTAGTTTGGACGCTGTTCCTGTACCAGTGAGGCAATCAATGATGTCATAAATTACCCCTATGTTATTACGCTCACAAGTCTGAAATAGACGAACACGCTTCACCACATTGCCGACGATTAGGACAAAGGATGTAAATCCCTTACATTATAAGTAGGTATTTAATTTAGTACTTATATAAAAATTAGGAACAAGGTTATTGGGAACTGGGTAGCTAACTAGGTAGGTATTATGTACAAATCGTCTTTATAATTGAAAGCGATTGAAACAAATTTTTGACGCACTAGTGAACCTACGCGTCACACAAAAAAAAAGAACACTATAATTCCGCTTTCATTTTCTTCTCCTTCAACTTCCGATATAAGTCATATTATTATCATAGCAAGATCCATTGATCTTGCTATGATATGATTTAAACATTTTACACACGTTTCAGTTACGAGAGTCAACTGACAAGTGATAATACCTATAATACTTATAGTGCGCTGTTATTCTAGCGAATACGCGCGCATTCGTGCGGCTTCGCTTTAGTTGTAAAAAATTTGACGCTTCGATGCGCTTCGACTCTGCGCTAGTATAAATTGACCCTGAGTTGTAAGTTCTTACTACCTACCTAGCTTATTTATTTCCCTAGTGCATAGTGTAAATCTGTGATATAAATATTATAGGTAAGTAGGTATCTATTCATAAAAAATAAATTAGCCTAAAATTGTTAGTACCTACCAAGTACCTACTTAACTGCCTTTGGTCAAGTTATTATAAGCTATAAAATAATGACATCGCGATATCAATTCTAGGCAAAAAAATTAAAATAGGTAGGTACTGCGCATCGGTATCACGCGGGCTCGCGGCCGCTCACAGCCCGGCTTGAATGATTTCAACGCTATGATGACAGTCGCTCTCTAGTTCTCTACTGTCATACAACAGCGCATAAATTATTATCATAGGTAGGTATATTATCTATTTTTAGGGTTCCGTACCTCCACAGGTAAAAATGGAACCCTTATAGGATCACCTTGTTGTCCGCCCGTCTGTCAAGACCTTTTTTCTCATAAACACGTCGAGATATCAAGCTGAAATTATTATCACATAAGTACTCAGAAAAATCAAATTTCTAAATCAACGCAATAAAAAAATACTGTTGTTTTATATTGCTTTTTTAGACATATGCAAGGGAATCAAAATTCAAAACCTATAGGGTAGTCTCCATTGACCTAGAATCCGGAAATGCAAGAAGCACTGGCATGTAGCACAAATAAAGAAAAAACTCCGAAAACGGGTAATTTGTATATATTTTACAAAAAAAAAATACGGAACCCTCGTTGAGCGAGTCCGACTCGCACCTGACCGGTATTCATATTTATGCAAATCCATTTTGGTGTCCAAATCACAAAGTAGGTAACAGTAAGTAAGTAAGTACTTTCTTCTGGTAATTTTCAAAATAGTTCAATAAATAAAAATCGGAATCCACAGTATAAATTCCAGGGATCAAAATATTTCATTACAAATCACAACACATTTTACTATTAGGTAGGTACTACGTACGTATCAACCAAACAAGCACTGATATTTACGCATTGAATGACCAGTCGGCCGATTCACAACATCACAGCGAGCGGCCGGCGCGGCGTACGCGCTTTACCCCTCGCTGCCCGCGCCAGGGGGTGAACGATGAAGAGAGATGCACGATGATTATTCCCGAAAACGCGAGCGTGAAAAATATTAAACAGTGCTTTAGGAATTGGCTTCTTATAGGAAAAGTACTTATCGTATTTATATCAAATAAAGTTATTTGAACTTAATAATAAATAAACTAGGCTTAATGCTAGTTTATATTTAAGTTTTGATGTATTTAACGGTATAAATTGACGTTCAAACTTCCGTTAAAATTGGTGATAAAAGTAGAATCTTTCCTAGCTCACAATTTTGAAATCTATGTTTTTTTACTGGTGATTTATAGCAATATGCCTAGATTGTAATGGAACAAATCAATATTAAGCTTAATTTTGAGTGTACAACATCTAATAGTGAAGTAATCAGACAATTACGTTTGTATGGAAATATAATCGTACAGCGCAGCCTTAAACAATGCATTATTATTATCACAGACAGAATAGAGCCTCTTCTACTTCATAACATTACGCTATGAGCCACGGGAGCGGATAAGTAACAAAAACCTAAACATAACGCGGGTGAAACCGCGGGGCATAGCTAGTTAAGAATAAATCAAATAGTATTAATATGTTTAAAGATCGTAATCCTTTTATAGTATTACGGTCTATCTATAAGTGAAAATCAAATATCTTGTAGATTTTCTAAACTTACTTTACCTCTTATCTATACTAATATTATAAAGAGGTAAAATTTGTAAGTTTGTAGGTTTGTAAGTTTGTATGTAGGGGCTAATCTCTGGAACTACTGGTCTGATTTGAAAAATTATTTCAGTGTTAGATAGCCCATTTATCGAGAAATACTATAGGCTACATACCATCACGCTACGACCCACGGGAGCTGAGCAGTAAAGCTGTCCCCTGCGGTTTCACCCGCATTTTACGTTACTGCTCCGCTCCCGTGGGTCGTAGCGTGATGCGTATATAGCCTATAGCATTCCTCGATAAATGGGCTATCTAACACTGAAAGGATTTTTCAAATCGGGCCAGTAGTTTCAGAGATTACCCCCTACATACAAATTTACTTTACCTCTTTATAATATTAGTATAGATGTAAGTTCACCGTGACTTACCTGCGTTGGAGATAAGAATATAATAATATCTGTAATTTCTTGATAGTAGTCGGTTCAATGCAAAATGTAAGTAGTAGGGGAGTGCTTTGGAGGTTTGGGAGTATGAATGAAGTAAGTATCGTATAGACCGAGATTTTTCGTGTAAATCTTATGAGATTTACACGAAAAACCTCGGTCTATGCTAAAACAGAACGATACTTAATTCCAGTGTCTTTTCTTGGGCTCCGTGCATACACGGAGCCCAAGAAAAGAAAAGGCACTGGCTAGTCTGGTGACAAAAACCTTGCCGATACCCATTCGATTTTTCGTCTGCATTGCTGTATTGTATAGCTCTACCATTATGATACCCAGCTGTACCGGAACGGCGTTTTGATAAGCACTCTTCGGAAAGTTACCCCTATATGCATTTCTAACCTTGAGTCAGAAGTTACTAGTAAGACGCAAAATTATTAAATAATATAATTTATTATTAACGGTTATATCTTACAATAAATAGTCGATTCGAATTGATGAATTTTAACAGAACACTACCTACTTTACAAACTACTAAAGTTTACAAAGCAATTCTGTTCGCTTCACTATTAATAATAATACTAAGTAAATAATCATACAATAATACTTACTAAATTAAATTATGACTGATAAGCAATTTGCGGACTTATGCACCTAATTTTTTTTTAAATCAGTAGGAAGAAGATTTTATTAGTAATTACTACTTTAGTTTACGAGAATGATTAATTGGCGTTGAATTATTTTCCACAGAGAAGTCCAATAGCCATTCCAGCAACAAATGATGCTAGAAAGACATGAGATTCGGTAGCACGATAGTGTTCATCTCCTTTAAAGTTGTTTACCCAGCGTTTAGCTTTGACTTCCTTTTTCTTCAATAGGTCTTCGGCTTTATCCAATTTACGGTCCACAAATCTCTCAACCTTTAACAAAACATTTTCGTATGTAGGTAGGCATACTTTTT
Organism: Athetis lepigone; assembly: GCA_033675125.1. Classification (NCBI taxonomy): domain Eukaryota; kingdom Metazoa; phylum Arthropoda; class Insecta; order Lepidoptera; family Noctuidae; genus Athetis; species Athetis lepigone. The sequence continues at coordinate 12,342,951 of CM066232.1, read as the reverse complement.
GTCACTTTACATAAGTAATTACGACCTTATAATTTTCCATGATGAGTGTGTAGAAAATGTAATGAAATGCAATCGATAATCTATTAAGCTGTAAAAGGCGTGTCTAGGCTGTTGCAATGTAATATGAAATAAATAAAATACTTAAAACAAATATGCATTACGTGTCATGATGAATTTACATGAATTGATGACGTCACACCGTGGCGCCTCGTGTTTCAGGTTTTTTTTTTTTTAAATTTCTGCGCTCCTGCAACCGCTTCCATAGTGGATACGTTTGCAACCAGAAGCGCGCCCCGCTCCAATCGGTGGCGGTTTCTGTCAAACACAAAGGGGAGCTCCAGCCCAGTCTCCATCAGAGCGGTTGCAGCGCGAAGCGCGGGATGTTTAAAATCGCTAGCGTTATAAATCTGTAGCAAGTATCATGGCAAGCATTGGATGCAGCGCTGTTTCGCTCTTTGTGAGCGTCCTGAAGGTGTTCCGTGAGAGGATGAAACACATGTCGACTTCGAGTATAAATTTTGGGCGGAAAGTCATCATTATTTTTCAAGCGAAGTCCGTTTTGTTTGTTTTTAGAACTTAGCGATTAATTTTATTTACCTGAATAGTACGAAGCAAAAAAGGGTCAGGGTCATTATGATTCAACTTTTTTTTAGGAAATTATTTCCGCAGGAAATTCTATGATAACTACTCAGTGAAATTAGGGTTTTCTTTTCTTGCGATGGAGCATTTTTAACCTCTTGTATGTCGTAATTAATAAAACAATTAAAATCTATTGTTTCTCGCGTAGATCTGCGCTTCCGGCAGTCAAAGAGTTAAACAATAATTTCTAATTTCAAATACCCAAATTATCGTATTCGTCACTTGTAGTCAGCGTATTTTTATTAATTATTTAGGTATTTATTTAAGGCGCGGTAAGTAGCTATTCGCGGTGTTGCATCGAAATAATAGAAATAAGGTCGAAAATATTTTGGCAAATCCGCAAAAATGTAAGTAATTTTGCAGTTTTAATTGAATATTAAAAAAAAAACAGTTCTGTGTTTTAAAATTTTTAGATATGTCTTTAGTTTATAAAATTTTCTTTGTTATAGATATAAAAAATATGATGGTTGTCGCTGAAAAAATTGAGAATTTCGAGACGAAAACTTTTTTCGTGGTCTTTTTGAACATGTTTTTTTCGTAGTACTAGCAGGCGTCCGTCACTCGCTCAAGGCCACGCGTTTTATGCCTACCGCTTCACGTACCGTCGACGATACAACGAACACCGGGATGTCGCGCGCCCGGCTGAGTGCTCGCGCGTCACGGGTACAGCGCTGACTATCAAAATGCCGAAACCACGTAATTATTGCGTGATTATTGTGCAATTCCCCTGTTTCCCAATTCTCCTGTTTCCCTTTTGATTATTTATTAAAATTATTCACGCGGTTTTGGATATTTTTGACACAAAAATATAATAATCGGGAATTCAAGGAACGAAAAATATGCATCAACCATTTTATTAAAAGAAAAAATATTTGATCAACAATTAAAAAAATAATTGTTTTTCTAAAACATTCGTTTTATAACCATTATCATCATACGTATAACCCTAGCACGTTTGCTGGACGACACGCACACACGTTACTCGCGCGGCGGGCAAAAGAATCTCAACTCTCTCCGTGCGTACTTATGGTACATTTCTCTTCGCCGCAAACAGCTGGTATTATTATTATGATTTTGCAGGCTATTATAGCGTAGGTATTTTCATTTTTGTATTGGAGTGAAGTATCTGTTACGTAGTAACTATTTATTAATCTGTGGTACTAGACCACATTTGTATGTAAGTCTTTTCTTTATATGTTAGACTATACACTGTATTTTTTTCTGGCTTGTGGTATGTATAGATACGGCTAACTTTGCGACGAAAATCTAGACTTTTACGAGGTGTTTGCTATGAACAGCGCCTTAAATTCGTTTTTGTTTAATTATTCTAACAGGTTCTGTTATTATGTTTTGGTTAGGTACTAAAATAAATAAATCATTATTACTATTTCTTTACATATCTCAAAAGTTGGACCTTTTTTAAGACAGGAGTCCGATGCCAATTAGCAAAAACCCCTTTTTACTTTTTTAGGGTTCCGTAGTCAACTAGGAACCCTTATAGTTTCGCCATGTCTGTCTGTCCGTCCTCGCTTAATCTCTGTGACCGTTAGCACTAGAAATCTGACATTTAGTACCAATGTGTATATCAATCACGCCGGCAAAGTGGTAAAATAAAAATTGGAAAAAAAATGTTTTTTTAAGGGTAGCCCCCCTATATGTAAAGAGGGAAGTGATTTTTTTTTTCAACCCTGACGTGTGGTATATTGTTGGGTAGGTATTTAAAAATGGATAGGGGTTTACTCAAAATCATTTTTTGATAATGTCAATAATTTCGGAAATAATCGCTCCATAAGGAAAAATCAAAGCGCCCCCCCCCTCTAACTTTTGACTAAAGTAGAACTTTATAAGGACTTTCTAGGAAAATTATTTTGAACTTGATAGAAAGAAGTTTTTGTACAAAAAAGACAAAAAGGTTGTAAAAAATAATTTCTGCGTACTTAGTATGTCAACGTAACAAATAGCCTTTTTTTTAACTTAAAGTGGGAACACTTATTGTGTCAGACGGGAAACTACGGAACCCTACATTGAGCGTGGCCCGACACTCTCTTGGCCGGTTTTTTTTTATTTCTTATGGGTTTGCTATTGGTCCCAGACTAGCCCGAGGGCATAGACGGGGCCTACGATGGAGCAAGCTTACCCAATAGATGCCCTACGATGGAGCGAGCTTACCCAATAGATGCCTATGCACTCGTTTCTTGAATACTTCCGGGTTATATGAATTTGGAAACACAGACAGGCAAGTAGGGAATTCCATTCTTTTGCAGCGCGCATTATGAACGATTTTGAGAAGCGCTGCGTGCGGATAATGAGGAATATCAACCAGAAAAAGGTTGTATCCCGCCGTACGTCTGGATGTACGGTGGTAAAATGGAGATGAGGGAATGAGCTTGTGAGGCTCATCAGCACACTCACCGAAGTGCAATCTGTCAAATACAGCCAGAAAAAACAGTGTCAAAAACATAAGAAAGACCAGGAATTTTTACATTTTAACCGACTGCCGATGCCTCGCCAGCGCCAAGCTACAAATGTATAACGAAATATACAACAGTAGTGATGAGGGTAGTCTTATCAATGGATTAGATTTATACGCGTTATGTTAATTTTTATTTATAATTTTACGGATATAAATAAAAACTGATTAAATATTTACATATCGTTCTATTTCACAGTATCTTTAGTATAGTATAAATTTTAAGTATCAAAGAAACAAATTACTATTTGTTCCATGACGACAATATTTTACTTCATTTCTAGCCTTTGGCGCTCAGAGCTCGTTAAATTTAATTCTAATTAGGGATGTGGTCTATAGTGGTTCTTCTATTTTTGTCTACTCCCTTGTCTTTACGTTAAATACCGTAGGTATCTCAGATGTGTTTATTGTATTTATAGTGTTTTTCGCCGTGTTCTTCGAAATTCCTCAAACTATAAGGTAACAGTTTTAACTTTTGCAGTCCGGAGCCAAGAAACCTACAAGCGACGCGCGATGCTTATACCAATTATTACACTTATTAAATTCTTACTCTTTGATTTATGAACGTTTTTATTATTATTATCTAGTTGACATACCTCAGAATCAACTTCAGGTTCAACATTCTTCACGATATACTCCGAATCTGATTTTACACCTTTCGAAATACTTAAAAGCTCATCTATAAAAAAAACCGGCCAAGAGCGTGTCGGGCCACGCTCAATGTAGGGTTCCGTAGTTTCCCGTCCGTCACAAAAAGTATTCCCACTTATTAGCTTTTGCTACGTTGACATACTAAGTACGCAGAAATTATTTTGTGCAACCTTTTTGTCTTTTTTGTACAAAAACTGTTCTTTCTATCAAGTTCAAAATAATTTTCCTAGAAAGTACTTATAAAGTTCTACTTTCCAGATTTTTTTCATATTTTTTAAACCAAAGGGTCAAAAGTTAGAGGGGGGGGGGGGACGCTTTGATTTTTCCTTTTGGAGCGATTATTTCCGTAATTATTGACATTATCAAAAAATTATTTTAGTAAACCCCTATTCTTTTTTTCAATACCTATCTAACAATATATCACACGTCAGGATTGAAATTAAAAAAAAAATCACTTCCCTCTTTACATATAGGGAGGCTACCCTAATAAAACATTTTTTTTTTCAATTTTTATTTTACCACTTTGTCGGCGTGATTGATATACATGTTGGTACCAAATTTCAGCTTTCTAGTGCTAACGGTCACAGAGATTAAGCGAGGACGGACGGACAGACAGACAGACATGGCGAAACTATAAGGGTTCCTAGTTGACTACGGAACCCTAAAAACCTGTTAAACACAGTACATTGACTTAAAACAGTAAAATATTAATATGCAACGCGAAAGTTTAAAGTATTTTATAACATACACACATCAAAAGTGTCTAGGGATATTTCAATTAAACCTAAATTATTAACATTCTATTAACATTTTGTTAAAACATGTACACATTAAAATAAACCTTGTTTAATAGACTATTTAATCTGATAATAAACTTTTAGATAAAGTTAAATTTAAAAAAAACTTAGAAGAAGAGGAAAAACTCAAACAAAATTTCAATCTTAACTTTATTTTTGAAACATCAAAACTTAAACAAAACAACAATTTTTTTTATAAAAATTCTTGAAAACTTAAAATTAATATTACGTGGATCCACCTAAGACTCTCCTGACACATCTGCAGCGGTTCTGCATACTCAAAACAAGGGTGTCAATATCCTGTTGTGGAATACTGTCCCATAATTGCCGTTTCTGAAGCCATGAAGACCAGTCAGAGCGTTATATCCAGGCTTTGGTCATGTTATCGTGTCACGGAGGAAGTGGTGGAACGGCACCGAGGACCTCAACGCATTACAACACATGTACAGGACCGATTCATAGTAAATGCTGCACGAAGTCAACTAAATGCAGCGGCGATGCAATTGGTTCAAAGGCTACAGAGAGAGTATGGTTTGCTGGTAAGCGGTCAAACTTTGAGAAGGCGACTGCATGAAGTCAATCTACGTGCTCGTAGGCCATTTTGGGTATCAGCACTAAGGAGAGGTAATCGAGGAAGAAGATTACAATGGGCTATTGCACACGAAAACTGGAACCATTCTCAATGGTCACTTGTGCTTTTCACTGATGAATCTAGGTTTGGATTTCATCCTGATTCGCGAAGAGTACGCGTTTGGAGTTAACCTGGACGTTGGAATCGACTGCAGCACCCACAACAAGTTCATGCATATTAAGGTGGCACGATTATGGTTTGGGCAGGAATTGGTCTCGGCGGTAGAACGGACCTCGTTTGGATACAAGGCAATATGACTGCTCGAAAATACCGAGATGAGGTGCTAGAGCCTGTAATCTTGCCCCACAAACAGCAAATGGGACAAAATTTCCAGCTAATGCACGACAATGCCCGTCCACATACGGCGCGTATCGTTACAAGTTGGTTACAACAGCATGTTATCCAAGCTTTAGACCGGCCTGCAAAATCCCCTGACTTAAATCCTATTGAGCATGCCTGGAATATGCTTCAGAGAAGAGCTCGTAGGAATTTCCCTGTTGATATTGTGCATCAAAACCAGCTTTTCTTGCATCTTAGCAGGATTTGGGACAGTACTCCACAACAGGATATTGACACCCTTGTTTTGAGTATGCAGAACCGCTCCAGATGTGTCAGGAGAGTCTTAGGTGGATCCACGAATTATTAATTTTAAGTTTTCAACAATTTTTATAAAAAAAATTGTTTTGTTGTTTAGGTTTTGAAATTTCAAAAATAAAGTTATATTGAAATTTTGTTGAGTTTTTCCTCTTCTTCTAAGTTTTTTTTTTAATTTACCTTTATCTAAAAGTTTATTATCAGATTAGCTAGGCAATTAAACAAGGTTTATTTTAAAGTGTAGGTGTCTTAACAAAAAGTTAATAAAATTTTAGTTATTTAGGTTTAATTAAAATATCCCTAGACACTTTTGATGTGTGTAGTTACAAAAACAATAACCGCCTTCAAAAACTAAAAACCCTAAAATAACTAAAATTTCGGAATTCGGTGGCATGGCAACACAAATTAAATGGCAGAAGAGAAGCCACCGACTTCCGAAATTTTAGTTATTTTAGGGTCTTTATTTTAAGATTTATTACTTTTTAGTGTCGACTCCCAATGTTTGACTGTGTATAGTATCTTTCAAAGTAATTTATTTTCAAAATAAAACTACTTACAATCTTATAAAACGAAAATAGAAACTTGAAGAAAAAGCACACATCGTCTATGTGTCAATTTTTTTTGTTCTTGGTGAATTTTTCGAGAAGCCCTGAACCGACCGCCACAAAATTTATATGGGACCACCCGTTGAATCATGACTTATCAAACAAAAAAGAACCATCAAAATCCGTTTACAATTGACGGAGATATCGCGTAACAAACATACAAAAAAAAAACATACAGACGAATTGAGAACCTCCTCCTTTTTTGAAGTCGGTTAAAAATGAGGAGCTTCATATGAAGTCGTGGCGCTGGTGGCACGAAAAACCCGTGACTTCTAATGATGTCCGTGGCGGTTAAAAGGTTAATACAAAATTAGTCAATTTTTCAAATGCTCAAAATGAGTCCATTCTACTTAAATACAAAGTGATAACTTTTGATTATTTCGTTCGTCTTGTTGTGGTGGATATTTATTTATTTAAATGATGCGTACTGCTCAAGTGGGTAGATTAATTAGTAATAAGTAGTTATAATGGTTAATTGTATGTCCTACGGCAATGAAAGCTTTTAATTTTTCTGAACAAGATTTTACATCTAATGTAAATTATTCACGGTCTTCCTTTTATTTGTGACACTATGTTATTTAGCAAAAAATAATCCATATGGTGAAACGTTTTGATTCGCAAAAAATAATCCTTATGGTGAAACATTTCGATTCGAAAACTACAGGGTGATTATTTTTTCTCGTGGAACAAGTTCGATTCCCGGCCCAACCATTTTATTATTTTAATATCTATTAATGCAGTTTAAATTGTTTTTAAAATTCAAATAATGTCTTCTTTCAGCAAAATGTTCTATCTACAATATTTAAGGTACTTTCCCTCTATGTGGCATAGCCGTGGGACACCCTGTATAATTATATAAAAGAAAGTCGTGTTAGATACACATTTTATAACTCAAGAATGGCAGAACCGATTTGGCCTAAAATTGGTGGGGAGGTAGCTTAGGACCAGGGGACAGACATTGAATACTTTTTATCTTCTTTTTTAGTAACCAAAAATCTGATATAACGCGTGTGAAACCGATTTGGCCTAAAATTGGTGGGGAGGTAGCTTAGGACCAGGGGACAAACATTGAATACTTTTTATCTTCTTTTTTAGTAACCAAAAATCTGATATAACGCGGGTAAGGGATGAAACATACTTATAAATGTTGAAGTTTTGCCAGTAAATACGAAAAGAAGTTTCTTTTGGTTTTTATCTTATCTATATGCTATAGTCAAAGTCCGATACACAGTCTCTTCGCGGAAGGACTGGTTTATCCTAGGTTTGGCCAAAGCCATCAGGCAATCCCCGAAATACATTTCAATTTCGCCCTTTGCCTGAAGTATTTTTAGTCAAACCCAGGAGCTCCTAACTTTTCAGTCAAACGTCGAAAGTAAATTATTCTGTTTCGGTTTTGGCCTAGTCAATCCTAGAAGCGACTGCAAAACTCGGTCAAACCAGGCGTCCGTCACTCGCTCAAGGCCACGCGTTTTATGCCTACCGCTTCACGTACCGTCGACGATACAACGAACACCGGGATGTCGCGCGCCCGGCTGAGTGCTCGCGCGTCACGGGTACAGCGCTGACTATCAAAATGCCGAAACCACGTAATTATTGCGTGATTATTGTGCAATTCTCCTGTTTCCCAATTCTCCTGTTTCCCTTTTGATTATTTATTACAATTATTCACGCGGTTTTGGATATTTTCGACACTAAAATAAAATAATCGGGAATTCAAGGAACGAAAAATATGCATCAGTCATTTTATTAAACTTTAAAATCAACAAATAAAAAAAAAATGTTTTTCTAAAACATTCGTTTTATTACCATTATCATCATACGTATAACCCTAGCACATTTGCTGGAAGACACACACACACATTAGTCGCGCGGCGGGCAAAAGAATCTCAACTCTCTGTGTGCGTACTTATGGTACATTTCTCCTCGCTGCAAACAGCTGGTATTATTATTATGATTTTGTAGGCTATTATAGCGTAGGTATTTTAGTTTTTGTATTGGAGTGAAGTATCTGTTACGTAGTAACTATTTATTAATCTGTGGTCAAACGTTGATCTGAACATGTTTAAACAGGTTCATAATGTCTCTCGCGGTGTTCCGACCGATTGTTTTGTCATTTCATGTTCGTTCATTGAGCGTGCGGGCGTGTAATTGTGTAAAATTGAAGATGAGTGAATCAAACGGTGTTGTTGTTACTAAAAACTTTAATTTGCCACTTTAATTACCTAAGAAATTATTAAAACAATTAACATTAAAGTTAATGCCTCACTATGTCAGAAAAATGATTAATTTTCCATTTTAATTACTTAAGAAATTATTAAAACAATAAACATCAAAATTTTAAAAATGTTATTTTTTTATACCTAATCTTACAAACTGACCTCCGTATATTCCAAAGCATTTATTTATTTATTTTATACTTTATTGCACATCGTACAAAAGGCGGGCCTAATGCCACACGGCATTCTCTCAAAGCATCTCAAATATAAAAGTGAAAATCACGTAAGCTGACCAATCAGGTGTCAGAACTGGCAGAGTTAAGCGGTTCTTAAGACTTGAAAGCTGCTTAAATGATAAAATGCTTCCAAATATACGAAGATAAGACACTTCATACCTATATCGGAGTTTGACTCGTCAAACCCCGATTTAATAAAATTGTGTTTTGACGTTTGCCTGACCAAATTAGTCTCTCCCAGGTTTGACGAAAATTGTTTAGTCAAAGGCCGAAAATTTACATTTGTTTGGGCTTTGACTAAGTCATTCAGTCTGACCTGAGGATTGACCAGTCCAACCTAGGAGCGCCGGAGCTTCGGAGTTTGCCTATAACATATACATATATTTTAAACTAGCTTTTGCCCGAGAGGGTGTCCAACCTTCCATCCAATAAGTATCTAATCATTTTAGGGGTTGAATTCCTTCTTTCTTCTTATTAATCTTTTTTCAGTCAGTCAGTTTACCTTGAATTCTTTATATTGATCAATACTAGCTGTCCCCCGCGGTTTAACTCGCAGCTTTGATTAGGTACTAGTCTGCTCCCGTATCTCGAAGCATGATGTTATATAGTCTATAGCCTTCCTCCACCACGATAAATGGGTTATCTACATAATTATATTTTTACTTTCTTTCTTCTATTTGGATAGAAAGAAACGAAAAGAAATTTTCAATTCGATCTAGTACTTCGGAGGCGTACCACCAGCCCTTATAGCAGTATTACTTTGATATTACTTTCAGTGGGAAAGAGACGGCGCTAGACAACGTGTCTAACGCTGTCACTTGCACATAAAACAATCTTACTTTAAACGTTATGGTAAGAGGGCAGAGATAGCGCGTTCTAACAAAACAAAGTCTTTAGGTATAAAATATTAGTAAGTATAGTTTTTTTATGAACTGATTAAAATAACACAAAATTTTACTGTGGAAAACCAAAACGCATCCGTAAACCGCATTCAAAGCTGTTGAGCCATTTTTGAGATTAACGCGCACAAACAGATAAACAGACAAACATTTCATATTCATGATTTCGGGTTCTATTTTGTACTAGCATAAGTCATCATCTCCATAGAAGGTTTCCCAACTATATTGGGGTCGGCTTCCAGCCTAACCGGATTCAGCTGGATACGAGTGTTTTATGTGAAGCGACTGCCCATCAGACCTCCACAACCCACTAACTGGCATACTAGCATAAGTCGCGCAGTTAAGTTTCAAATTGTGGTATTAACTTTTGAGGTACTTATCATCACTTTATTCTACTTGGAACATATTATTTAAATATAATCCACTGGGCTTAAATACTATTTGGAGAATCTGCGTAAGGAACTCAGAGAATGACACACTTCTCAAGATTACCTCATTTAGTGAAATACCATGAGTGGCTGATGAAATATGAAAGAACATCTAAACTGCTTAAATCAAAAAGCACTGTTCCATTATAACTCACCCATTCTTTAATAGTATGATTACTTAATTCATGTTTTGAAAAAAAAATCTAAAGAGGTGTATTAATTAACCTATTTTCAGTTATAACTTAGGTACCTACTTACTTAAAAAAATAATAGTCACAAACTCACAAAATCAGTAACACAATATATAACTTTACTAACTCACATTCTTTTTAACACAAAATCATGATGAAGCAATACCAAAAAAGAATCCTCCAGTAAACCCTGCCGAATAATAGGTATTATTTTTGACAAATAACAATACCTGTAACAAATAAACTGCATTTAAAATATTTATGAATATTGAAATATATCAGGTATATGTTTTAATTAGCAAAATCACAGATCAATCAGTCAGTTGACTCAATGTTCAAATAAAGAAAAGAAAATTACTAAATGGCAGTACAATTTCCTAGTTCTTCCATTTCGTTAATGGTTCTTAACAGTACATTATTTAATTATTAACACTTTTTACAATCAAGACAGCTTATTGATTTCTAAGCTGTTTGTCATAAGTGTGGTGTTCCTAGTGGTCTGCAGGTTGTTATAAGAAAGCAAGGCTGAAAACTAAGCTAAGTTTAACTGAAAATCTTGAGCAATTTTGCTTCGAGGAACTGGTACACATGAGATTTTATTATTAACAAAGGAATGCTATGTTAAAAACATAAAGCATGTAATTTTTTACACTGATGCAACAGAAGCAGTAGGATGAAAAGAAAGTTGCTTAGTTGCTCAACTTCACACTTTCTAAGAAGTTTAAAATTGAAAACATCGGGTATTTCTTTTTAACCAAGGTATATTAAAACCTGCAAATATCACTACAAACGTAAAAATTGCCTTTCCAAATAGGTTTTGTGTGTGTGAAATTTAAAGACATTGTACATAGTTTAAGTGGAATATAAGCAGAATCAAAGAAAATTAGTAATTTAAATGAAGCCATGGCAGTGAGAACATTAAAAAAACTTTGGAATAGTGTGTATAGTTTAGTGTCCACAAAAAAGGTAAAGTGACTCACCTTCTCAAACCAATCCGGTGACTTTCCAGTTGCTTCCTTTTCAATTTTGTCACTGATTTTATCAACTTTCTTGTTAATTTTATCCCAATTTATATCAATGTATCCTTTTTGGCTGGCAATATGTAATAGTATAACACTACCACCCAAACCAACTGCAGCAACTTTTCCAATCTTCATAGATATAAAACCAGTTATCCTGGAAATATGTGAATATTAACTAATACACACAGATTGTGCAATAAGAATCTTAGAAATAGGCTTTATCAAAACCAAAAACATTGTTTTTACATGTTATCTCTGCATCACCCTAGTCCCTAAGCGGATTGGTAGTCTGGATTTGTCCCTTTGCACATAAAGTGGAAATAAAAAAAATAAGAGATCAAATTTAACATTTCTTATTGAACTCTTATCTCAATTTATTTAATTTTGCCGAATACTACGATTTTCTCCTGTATAATCTATAAATAGACTCTCATATAAACAACAAAAACAACTCGAAACAAATATCTAATTTTTGTTCCGTGATAGAATCGAACCCGCGAAACGCAGCGCAGCAGCCTATCGCTCAACCACTGCGTCATTTTTGCCGACAATTAAGTTTTAATAAAACTACCTAGTGAATGGTAACTATTTATAAGAATGAGTAAAACAAAGGAACTAAATTTGTATCATGTATGACATTTTCTGCGCAATTTATTTGCAGGTGATGCAACATAATAAATGGGCATGAGCAAACATAATGAAACATTGTTCAAAATAAGCGTATGACCCAAGTACCTATAAACTTTATCTTGAAATTTGAATGCATTTTAGCAATCAATAGATGAATGTACTTACCATCCTGACGTAGTTCCTAAAATTAACTGCTTTGTTGCTGAAGTTTTTCCTATGTCTGATATCGCTTTTTCTATAAAATTCTTGGCATCATCAACAATTTTTTTTGCATCTTCTGAAGCGTCTTCTTTTCCTGGTCGTGCCATTGCTGGTGAGTTAGAACGTATTACTCAATTCCGTGTATTCAATAAAAAGACTGCCAGCAGAGAAGCAAGTGGAAGCAAGCAAGACTTTTCAACTTCAATTCAATCCAAATCCATCCATCCAATCAAATCGACGTAATTTTAAGAGTCAGTGTGACTACCTTATAAAAAGCAAATCTGCTATTAATTGGGCAAAAAATCTGCCACTCACAAGCTCACAAGAATACTGAATACATGAATTATTATTCTATTAAAATTCTATAATCAACAAAAATATTTAAACTTCTTTATGTTTGTGTGAGTGTGTACCAAAGAGTATAATAATATAATAGGTAGTGTGTACCCCATGCTGTGTCGACTTAATACTTAGATTCGTGACGGGAGTTAATGTATGGAAAGTAGTGCCATCTAGCAGACATGAAGATACAACAACCCAAAATGTTGCCATCGTCAAAAAATAAAATTTATGAATTATATTCTTTATCACATAATAATAATATTATTTTAAAAGTAAAGCAACTATGTAATTATTATAAACACTTATGATATAAGAACTATTTTTAAGACACTAATAGTCGTATAATTTCTCATTAGAAAGAAAATTTTATTAAAACTTAATAACAGCACTTTTGTGCTGACAACCCAGAGAAAATATGTCGGCACGTCTCGTATCATCCTATACACATAATTTTCTCGTCCTATTTTAAGTGATTAAACTCCTTAAAATACAGCTGAGTGTGTGAAAGTTATTTCCCTAGTTTCGTCGAGTTGAGTACCGTTCGCGGATCCTCCGTACTAGCGTGAAGACTTCGTTTTTTTAGATTTGTGGCAAGTGAAAACTTTGAGACAGGACTCGTTAAGTTTTAAAAGTGAACAATGTCGTTTCTGGCTTGTTGTGTACCTGACTGTTTAAGCAGATATCCAGATGGTAAATATAAAATATTTCATTTCGAAAAAAATCCCAGACTTCTCAGTAAAACTTTTAAACCTTCGAACACACGTGATTCGAGACACACAGATTTGAGCCCGACAGCCGGGTGTCGCTTGGTCGCCGAAAGGACTCCATGTTGTGTAATGTTCATTTTGTTATTATTGAATTTTCCATTTTTTTTGATAAACTATAGTATCTGAAAGTTTATTTAACACTTTGGTTAGTGGGTAGTCATTCTAAAGTACTTATTCATACCCTTTGTGTATGTAGTCTGAGTCATCTCGTGTTTTTGGACGTAAAAACACGTATACGATCTCGATACTATAATTATTAACCATGCACTGTCATTTAAACTGAAAAACATTATTTTCAACCTAGACATTGGCAGAAATCACCGAAAACTGTTGATTATAATTTTGTTTGCATATTTTGTATCCTTACTATGCTAATGAAGTACTAGTTCCAAATTAAATAAACAGTTTTTGTCTATCGGTTTCAGTTCTGTAATTATTGATTATTTAAATAAAATGTTATATACAGAATAACCATATTTTATAACAGCTGTGCAATAGAGACTCCCCTAACATACTTATTGTTTCAGTTTTTTTCAATTTCAGGACCTCCTTTACATCGATTCCCAAATCCAGATAAAGATCCTCAACGTTTCCGTTCATGGGTCATGAACATAGGTGGGCACATTGCTGGACTGGATGAAAATTTTGTATTTAACAATAGGAGAGTGTGCCATAAACATTTTCCTGAATACTGGCATTACACCAAAAATCGATTATGTCCTATTGCCATTCCCATTTTGCATCTTATAGGTAAGTAAATCTTTTTTTAATATATTAAATAAGAAGTCACTTGAAACCGCTTGCTTGATGCCAAAAACTAAGCCTGTCTATAACTACTGCAGAAGCAAATTGTATTTTAGACATTTACAAAATATTATAATTTAGGTCTCATCACCTTGTAATTTCTCTGGTTCACTCTTTAAACCTAAACACGTTATTGCATAGCATGTCAATGTTTTGCTGTGACCAATTCATGTTACTTGAAAAATTAATTCATTTTAATGACATCTGCCAGTTTATTTTTATAGGTAATCTTGAACAAGAAAATTAAAAATATCCATAAAACCTAGTACAGTCGGTGATAGCTATTACCTGACCCACCCTAAAAACGAACGAATTTGAACCCTCTGCTTGTAATATTAAAGGTTATTCAATTCGTATGAATTTATCAGACTGGCAGCGCTACTCGATGAACAAATACAACTGTTACGCAAATTTGGACTTTAAACATTAGCGTTAGGATATTTATAATTACTTGTCATACCATTTTGAATTTTATACCGTAAGACTTAAAGTTTATCAGAATATTGTTATATAATTAGTATCATGCTAGTAGTAGCTTATTTTAAACGTTATTCTCAAGCAGATCTGGTCTCGTGGCCGTGCACAAAGTTTGGGACGAGCAAAGTGAGAGTTCAAATCCTGTATCAAGGATTTGTTGTAATGTTTTGTTTCCTATTTAGAATTTCTTCCGTAAAGTATTCTTGCATTATTGTAAAGAATCAGACAAATTCATCAAATATAATAATTTCTAAATTGGTAATATATTCGTCTAACTTATAACAAGTGGGTAGTTGAAAAACAAATATGCGTATTCAATATAAGACTGGTATTCAAATATAACTAGGGATATGGGTAGGAAAACAAAAATTAACTGTGATACTCATAATACAATACAACTAATGCCAGTCTACGCGTAATAAGCAGTGACTACGTGCGAACATTTTTTTACCTTGCCTTACTAAATTACGACAAACAGCATCTTTTCCAATGTTTTAATTTTTATTATATAGTTTTACTATCATGTCTCAATTGAGTGATTATTTAAAATTCAAAATAATCTATTTGCACGAAGAGAATGTTGGCATCAGAGAGATTGCTAGGAGACTTAATATAGCAGTAAGTATTTTCTTCTAAATTTATACTTTGTTAGTAGCTATATTGCTTATGTCCTGACGTAAACAATTTTATTTTAATGTTTTATACTTAAACGCGTTATTATTCCAAGTTAAACGTAAAATGATTTTTTTCATTGTTTCAGAGAAATACAGTCAGATTGTGGTTAAGACGTTTTGGAGAAACAGGAAATGTTCAAAAGGATAAGTCGGGACCAAAACCTGTCATGTTTACTCCCGTGTCAGAACGACACCAAGCTATTGTTCGTGAACATATTAATAATCCTTTCACACCTACTTCGTCCACTGCAGTCCAGTATAATGTTTCAGTTCAAACAGTTAGAAAACATTTGCATACTGCTGGAATGAAACAATATAAGCCGTAAAATTCAATTATCTGCTGCTCATCGCCAAGCAAGAGTCCGTTTTGCCCAAGAATATTTGGATTTTATTTGGGAAGAACATGTAGTCATATTCACTGACGAGAAGTCCTTTAAATCTGATAGTGATAAGGATGGGCGAAGAATCTGGGAACTCATGAGAGGAATATGGTGTGCGGTATGCGAAGTCGCTTGCAATAAATTATAGAAAAAGACGGTGCTCCACTTCGCTATTAAGACAGAACCCGCAAACAACTAAATTTACATGCCGGGTGTGTGTTTAATAAACTGCTGTTATAATCATTTCTAAATAAGTGATTCATACGATAAATAAGCAAGTCCTTTTTACGATCATAATCATAATTTAAAACTAAAAAAATATCCATAAACTAGGTAAAACGTCAAAGTATTTAGTGCTTTTTTCACTTACATTTTTATATAAGTAGGTATAACAGTTAATGTGGTGATGTTATTGTTATAAAATAGAAATATTATTTATTTCTAAACATAATATAACATGTTGATTCACTACATTAAACTCTTTGTTAAAATGTAACAGATTATTTACCTACTTTAAAAAAAGAAACAAATATAAAAAATGTGTTCTATTGTTTTTAATGTTTTAGCTTTTGTAAGTTATATAATTATATTGAATAAAATCGATATCATTATCATTATTGTTTTTCATTTCTGTTGTTATTGTATTTAATTAAATCATGATTAATTAAATCAACCAGATTTTATTAATCATATTTTGAATTAAAAAAAACACAATATAGAATAAATTGTAAATTAAAAAAATATCATAAAACTATGTTTTTGGCGCAGGATTCGAACCCGCATCTTGTTCGTCTCAGACATTGCTCACGGACCACGGGACCAGATATGTTTGAATATAAACTTTAGAATAAGCGACTACTAGCAATGACAATTATTATTTTATAATACTCTGATAAACTCTAAGTCTAACACATAAAAATCAAAATTGCATGACAAAATTATAAATACCCTAACACTAACGTTTTAAAGATCAAGTTTGCGTATCAATTGTCTCTGTTCATCGAGTAGTGCTAGTCTGATGTATTCATACAGATTGAATAGCCTTTAATGTTATTAACTGAGGGTTCAAATTAGTTCGTTCTCAGGGTGGGTCAGGTAATAGCTATCACCGACTGTACTATATTTCCCTTTACTTAACTATTATAAAAACTTTAGGGCATTGATTCATGTTAAAAACATTCCAACATTTTAGGAGCTGAAACCATGCCTAGTATTCAAGATGTCATGTCAGTTGATCAACCATCTACCTCTATGCATCCAGTGACTATTAATGATGTGAATCCAAAAACTCAATCTATGCAGACATTAACTATGAGAAAAAGTATGTAATATTCTTAGATATCTAAAGTTTTAAGTTTGAGTCATGTGCATATAAGATAAAAAGAGAATTTGCAACTTCCATAGAAAATAACTCACTACCGATAGAATGAAACTGAAAACTCTTATAAATCTATACATACTAGGTGTATTTTTGGTCTTGCTCAACCCGCTAGGAGATGATTCTACTGATGGAAACAAACTACTTTTATTATGGAACCAACTCTGAAATCGCGAAAAAAATATCAGCTGTTTCTATAAAAAGTTCAATGACCTCGGACCATAATGTATGAACCAGCTGATATTTTTTTCGCGATTTCAGAGTTGGTTCCATAATAAAAGTTGTTTGTTTTTATGAGTAGAATCATCTCCTAGCGGGTTGAGCAATACCAAAAATACACCTTGTATTATAATAAAATCGTAACAAAGTCGAAATATTTAATACAAAAGATGCTGAACCCGAAAATAATTTTTTTTTGTTCATTTTTGTCTGTCAGTTTGTCTGCTTGTCTGGAATACTCAAAAAGTACAGCAGTTTTCATTAAAATATTGCATGAATATGACCCTTGTCAGATCAATGCATAGGCTATACTGTAACATCTTATCTATTTATATCATCTACATATATGTATAGAAAAATTAAATCTACAAAGATGACATTCTGGGCTTACATAGCTTGCATAGCTACTTGCACATAAACTTAATCCTTTATATAAATAAGTTAATAATCTAACAGTTAAATTAAAATAATTGGTAAAATCTTTCAGAACCTAAGATGACAAAGGCAGAACTGCAGATGAAGCAAACTATAACAAAATTAAGGAGAAAAATACATGGAAATAATAAGTTAAGAAAGAAATATGTGGAGAGATTGTTGTTGGCAAAAAAAGCCTCTGTGGATGTATTGACGAAAAGTTGTCCAAGCCAGCCAAAACTTTTGTGCGAATGCAAATCTCCCAAGCTGGAAAGTGTAAAAAAGGAAGAAGATTTACTCTGCGTCAAAAAATTTTGGCATTATCATTATACAAGAGTAGCCCAAAGGCTTACAGAGTGCTCAGCGAAATCTGTATTCTACCAAAACGCAGTACTCTCCACTCTCTTTTAAAAAAGGTTTGCATTAAACCTGGCATAAATAAATTTATGTTTGATAATCTCAAAAAAAGAGTGCATGAAATGCCCCTATCTCACAAGTATTGCTCTCTCGTTTTTGACGAAATGGCTATTGCAGCACATGTTGAGATGACAGATGATAAAATAGTTGGCTTCGTAGATGATGGTGAATTAAGAAAACCTCAGATAGCTGACCATGTACTAGTATTTATGGTGAGGGGTGTCATAAAAAAATATAAACAGCCAGTACACTACACCTTCTGCGCTGGAAGTACGGCCACAATCAATTTAAAAAAAATGATTGTAGAAATAATAAAAAATCTGCAAGACTGTGGACTGAAGGTGGTTGCGACAGTTTGCGATCAAGGTGCCACTAATTTGGCTGCCATTAATTCATTGCTGAATGAAACAAGAGCCAACCATTTAAGAAGCCTTGAAGAATACACGGGAAGCCATTTTACAGTTGGGGGCCAAAAAATATTTGCGCTCTATGACCCACCTCACCTCATGAAAGGTATTAGAAATAACATGCTTACCAAAAATCTAACATATGTCATAAAAAATAAGAAATGTGTAGCCAAATGGAATGACATAATAAAGCTACATGAAAAAAGCCCAGGGTATGGAGGAGTGCGGCTAGTACCCAAATTGACGCAACACCATGTGCTGCCACATCTAATACCCAAGATGAGGGTAAAACACTGCACTCAAGTTTTCAGCAGCACTGTGGCTACAGCCCTTGGTTTTCTGGCAGGTGGGTTATTAACATATCAACACAAAAGTCCAAGATACCACATAGTTGGGCACGCCGTGATAGCGGCGGTAAGAACCCTCTTTGAGGAGTGGCTGGAGAGGCGCCACGGCGCTCTCACGTTTCGCCTGACACAGGTCCTCACCGGACATGGTCAGTTCGGGAGGTTCCTGTGTCGGATTCAGGCGGAAGCGACGCCTGGGTGTCACCACTGCAGCAACGGTCGCCTGGAGGACACGGTCGAGCACACGGTGGAGGTGTGCCGCGCATGGGCGGACCATAGACGTGTCCTCGTAGAGGCGATCGGCGGCGGTGACCTCTCGCGCCCAGCGCTGGTTCAGGCCATGCTGCGGGGCGAGACGGAATGGGATGCCGTCGCCTCCTTCTGCGAAGCAGTTATGCTAGTGAAGGAAGCGGCGGCGCGCGAGAGGCAACGACGAGCCTCTCGCCCCGGACAAAGACCTAGGCGAAGACGTCGAGAGTCGCAAGACGACTACCGGCCACCGTAGGCGCGGTTCTGCGGATGGCGAGCGAAGGAAGGGGCCCAACAGGGCCAACGCCTGCCGGGGTTGCGGAATGTTATGTTTAAAACAGTTACCGTGACCCTGAAACATAAAAGGCAATCGAAGGAACATGAGTGGCTTTTAGTCAGTAAGAGTCTGACACGCCCTCCCGCCGCACCCAGGACGGGAGCAGTCATTGGATGATTTCCCACTCACCAAAAAAAAAAAAAAAAAGATACCTCGTAGTTGTAATTGTAGTAAATTATAAAATATTTGTAGTGTTGCATTTTTAAGGTAATTTTAGTACGATTAATAGTGGGTGCAATTGATAGCTTAGATATAGATAACTATTAATTTAAGAGTCAGCAGATGCACCTGGGGTAGAACAGGTGGACAAAAAAATCCATTTTATAAAAATAACAAAATTACTTTTTGAATGTTAACAACAATATTCCATTATTTGAACCATGTCTTTTCTTTTCAGACGCAGGCATGCTACCAGAAGCGGCAAAAGATACAGCTGATATTCTCTTCTTTTTTGATCGCCTCTTTGACTCCGTGAATGGCAGTTTTAGTAGACAGAGGGGTGGCAAGATTTATAGAACAGCTGTAACTCCCAGATCACCTCACCACAAGTTATGGCGGGAAAGCATCCTCGTGCTTAAAACAATGTCGTATGTGGACACAAATGGTAAAGCATATGTGGTGCCAACAATCTCCAGCTGGATTAAAACAATAGAAGGGTTCAAAATGTTGTGTGCACATATGTACAAATTAGGTGAAAATTCGTTTTACTGAGGCATTTTAACCAGGACCCACTTGAAAATTTATTTGGAGCGATACGTGCTCATGGGTACAGCAATATAATGCCAACTGCTACAGGCTTCCAAGCCGCATACAAAACGCTTTTAATAAATAATTTTACCTCTGCACATTCAGTAGGCGCGAATTGCGAAAAAGATAAAAACACTTGTCTGCAAAACCTTCAGTACTTCTTTGAAATTAAAGGTTCTGCGAAACAACAAAATGTACCAATGACCATAGAAGAAGATCACTTAAATATTTCTATTGATGTTGATTTACTGTTAAAAAGCAATTCGCCCAAAGACATAGAAAAGTGCGCGGCTGTTGGATACTGTAGTGGTTGGTTAGTCAGAAATGCGAAAAAATATATATATCGAAATTGCATTACATGTAATAGCCAGCTGGAGAGTAAAGAAATGCAAAATTTTCACAATTTTACTAAAATATCGGAATACGATGGTAAAAATTGGCTCCTTTACCCTAGCAAAAATGCTTTTGAAATTTTTGTCCACATGGAAATTATTGTATTAAAAATAATGAAAACCATGAGCCACAAGGAAAATATTGTAGAATATATAAAACTAATTGTATCAGCTGTAGTTAATTTTGGATTTTTAACATGCGATGAACACAGAAGTAAACTTGTTGATTACCTCATTAAAAAAAATATTGATTTTTGTATTAAAAATTGGTGCAAAGAGGTGAACAGAATATTATCTGGAAAATCCACTAACTCTGATGAAACTGATCCAGTTAAAACAGCTGCACAAAATCATTTCAATAAACACAAATTAAAAAAAAGGCAAAGATTAACTGGTGTGCAGCTCACAGTTTAAGGTTTTTCCAGAAAATGTTTTTTTTTTATTATTGTCTTTTTTGAATATGCTTATTATTTTGCCGTCAGTTATGTATAGTTAACTGTAAATAAAATGTCGATACCCTATTTGTGTAGATATTTAAGGTGGATGTTCAAGGTAGAACGTAAAATTCAAAATTTCTCACGTATTTTTGCAATTTGTAGCTCAGTGTCTGGGTGTGTGTTGATATAGAATGATTTGCGACTGTAATAGGCCATTAGTTACAGAGTTAAAATCATTTAAATCATCAAAACAACCCTCAAAGTGTATGTAACTCGATTGAATGACTTTTTCATGAAAAGTCATTTCAATAGAGAGAGAGAAGGAGAGACACTGAACAGCAAATTGCTAAAAACGTTAAAAACTTTGAATTTCACAGGCTACCGTGAAGCATCCCCCTTAAGGTGAATGTTAAAGGTAGAAAGCGAAATTCAAATTTTCTTACGTATTTTTGCAATTTGCAGCTCAGTGTCTGGGTGTGTATTGATATACACACATCAAAAGTGTCTAGGGATATTTCAATTAAACCTAAATTACTAAAATTCTATTAACTTTTTGTTAAAACATGTACACATTAAAATAAACCTTGTTTAATAGACTATTTAATCTGATAATAAACTTTTAGATAAAGTTAAATTTAAAAAAAAACTTAGAAGAAGAGGAAAAACTCAAACAAAATTTCAATCTTAACTTTATTTTTGAAACATCAAAACTTAAACAAAACAACAATTTTTTTTATAAAAATTCTTGAAAACTTAAAATTAATATTCGTGGATCCACCTAAGACTCTCCTGACACATCTGCAGCGGTTCTGCATACTCAAAACAAGGGTGTCAATATCCTGTTGTGGAGTAATTTTAAGTTTTCAACAATTTTTATAAAAAAAAATTGTTTTGTTGTTTAGGTTTTGAAATTTCAAAAATAAACATATAACTCATATATTTTTTACATATAACTCATATATTTTTGCTATTTTATATGTATTTTTTTTCTTGTGCAATAAAGAATAAAGTTAAATTGAAATTTTGTTGAGTTTTTCCTCTTCTTCTAAGTTTTTTTTTTTAATTTAACTTTATCTAAAAGTTTATTATCAGATTAGATAGGCAATTAAACAAGGTTTATTTTAAAGTGTAGGTGTCTTAACAAAAAGTTAATAGAATTTTAGTAATTTAGGTATAATTAAAATATCCCTAGACACTTTTGATGTGTGTAGAATGATTTGCGACTGTAATAGGCAAAAGAGTTAAAATCATTTAAATCATCAAAACAACCTTCAAAGTGTATATAACTCGATTGAATGACTTTTTCATGAAAAAGTCATTTCAATAGAGAGAGGGAGACACTGAGCAGCAAATTGCAAAAAACTTTGAATTTCACAGGCTACCGTGAGGCAACGTAGTGTGGCCGCAATACTCGCCATGCCACTCGTCATGCCCGTCGCTCCCTATTTTGTCGGCTTTTTGCGCGCGAGTCAAAGGACCAGCACTACGAGTGCGAGTCATATGAGGATCGTCGCGATTAATTCCGCGAGTAGAGCAGTGTGTGGACAGAAAGGGAAACATCGCGGCAGCGCGAGGCGCATAGTGTGGCAGGCCTATTAGATCCAGTTCCCGGGGGATTTCCCCCGGAAAACTATCCTATGTCCTTTCTCGGGTCCCAGACTATATCTGTATCAAATTTCATTTAAATTGGCTCAGTGGTTGAGGTGTGAAGAAGAGACAGACAGTGTTACTTTCGCATTTATAATATTGGTACGGATTAACAAACCAAACATTTTTACATAATATTTTGTGTCAATTTTTAAATAAAAGGCATGCCAAGATTCTTTACCTTTAGCTATATATATCCCTTGTATTTGAAACGACGAATATCTAAAAGGAACATTACTTTTTTTAGATATTCTTTATCAGCTAACTACTGGCGGAGTTCATTGTATTGTAATCCTCAATAACTCACTGTTTACAATTTAAACCGTAATGCTACAGACTCCTGTTTTATATAATATCTTTATAATAAATTAATTACAAAATAACTTTCTTTTACTTATGGAATAAAACCCTTAGGTACTTTGTTTTCCTACGCTGTTTACTGCTGTTAATAATGTTATTATTGTGTATTGTAAAAGAAATACGCTAAATTGAAGTTCACAACTATTCAATTTAGCGGATTTTTACAATCACAATAATTACAAGAAAAACAAAAAACAACAAAAAAAAAAACAAAAATAAAAAACAACAACTGCACACAAATACACAGATCCACGCACACATGCGCATAAGTATGCCTATAGGTGTGACTTTAGTTCGATTCACATATACCAGGGCGGCGTTGGTGTCGCGCGATTCAAACTTTAACGTGAAGTTAGCTCTCTATTTCATTTTTCATAGTATATATACTGTACTCTTTGGTGTACCCGCAAGCAATATTCTATAGATTGATTGATTACAGTATTAAGGTGAACGCAGACTTGGCCGCACCGCACGCGCCGCCGCCGCAGTCTTCGCATTCGAATTCTTTATAATTATGAAGTTCTATGCCACCTCGCACACTTACCCGCGTCGTCGCAGTTGCCGCAGACCCTGCAACGACAACAAAGAAAATGCGATGACTGCGGGGACTGCGGCGCGTGCGGTGCGGCCAAGTCTGCGTTCACCTTTACAGTATTTAAATTACAGTTCGTATATATTCATGATGACGTACTTGTCCAAAAACAGAAAAAAGCAAGAAATAACCGAATAAATTGACCATGAAAGAAGTTTCCACTTAGATTAGGACATAAAATCAGATCAAAGTTTAGTAACGTCAGTAATGATGTGATCTTGAAATCTTAATAATCTGCCACTTGTGTAAATCGTCAGCAAAATCTGCCAAGTGCCAGACAAAATTTAGGACTGAAATCTGCTGAAATAGTACAAAGTACAAATCTGCCATTAATGGTCACCCTGTACGAGTATGACCACAGATGACAGAAGTATGATTCAGTGAAGTGACGTGACGAGCAATCTGTGGTATGTGCAGTGTGTGTTGACCGAATTAAAGCCCGTCACAGACTTAGCTATAATATATTATATACCGTACTCTAATATATATTATAGCCTATAGCAAGCTACCACACACTGCGAAATATATATTTTGCCTTCATTAAATTGATGGTCGTCCTATATAGTGTGCTATATCCGGACTCCTTCGTGATACTTTGTACAAATGCTCTATGTATATTAATATCATGACATCTGTCACGTCTGTCTTAGTTTTACATTAAAGATATACTAAAATTAAAATGATCGTATATTTATAAAATTGGCGACGAGGATTAAAAAAAAATGAATCCGCAACAATTTACGGAATTTCTTAGGGTCCAACAGACCCAACAACAGCAACTAACAGAATTGCTACGAATCTTAACTGTGCAAACTACACAACGTGCAGCAACAGAGCCACAGCCAGAAACGGTAAAAAAACAGAACATATGCGAACATATCAAAAATTTTGCTCACGACAAATTTAACCCTAAAACTACATCAGTGGAAGATTTTATCGAATATTTTGAAACAAAATGCAACATATATGGAACCGAATACAAAACAATACAAAAAGATCTTTTCATAACATGCCTACCACCTGACGTTTTTCACAAAATTAAAACTGCTTTTATGGACACTTTTGCAACACGAACTTATGAAGAAATAAAAGACAAATTGTACAGTTTTTATCTTAAAAAAACTACCAGATACAAAGCCTTAACTGAGTTCTGGAACTGTATTAGAAAAGATAACGAATCTATGGAAACATATGCAAACAAATTGAAAGAGCGTTGTCAGGACTGTGGCTACAAGGGTGAGCTCTTAGAGCGACAATTACGTGATCGTTTCGCCACAGGTCTTAATCATGAAATGCTGGAAATAGATTTAAAACAAAAGTGGCCAGACCTTCAAGAACGAGAGGTCGACGGAAAAATAACAGAAATTACATTTGAACAAATATTTGCTATCGCACAGTCAAGGGAATTAGCAGAAAATGACAACTCAACAAACGATTTCACAGTTCAACGCATCAAACAGGGAAATACAACAAGATCGAATGGAAACGGAAGTGACCGCAATAAAAAACGGCTACTTGGAAAAAACCAGTGCAAACGATGTGGAAGTACAGAAAAGCATGATTTTGCTAACTGCGCAGCTGCTAACCATACCTGTAAAGCTTGCCAATCAAAAGGTCACTACGAAAGCTGTTGCTTAAAGTCTGGAAGAGCATATATATTATTTAGACAAAACAACAAGAGAGTACAGAGCATATCAAAGGGTAACAGTTCAGCAATGAACATAGATTCGAGGAGTACGTCCTCCGATGACAGTGATGAGGACGCGAATACATACAAAATTAACACTGCCAACATGGGGTGCAAAAAAATTGATGCAACGGTCAACGGTCAGAAATGCACCATGGATTGGGATCCAGGCTCAGTTTATTCCATCATCAGCACGTCATTCTGGAAAAAAATTGGGTCACCAGAATTACTACAAGGACCTAAACTACGAGCTTATGGCAACCACAAAATAATACCAAAAGGAATCACAGATGTCACTGTTAAAATAGATGGCAAACACAAAATCTTACCAGTCGTAGTAATCAAAAATGCGAGCCCTATGCTTTTTGGCTTGCAATGGAGCGAAATGTTCAACATGCCATTTCCAGAAACAGTTTATTCTATTAAATCACAATCTACATCCCTGAAACAAATCATTGACGAGAACAAAAGTCTATTCGATAATCAACTGGGAGAAGTTAAAGACTATGAAGTTAACATTCATGTGAAACCTGAAACTAAACCAAAACATTTACCAGCGAGACCTATCAAGTTCAGCATACGTAAGAATGTTGAGTTAGAACTGGATCGCTTAACGAAAGAAGGTATAATTGAAAGAGTAGATCCTAACATAACACCGGTTGAATGGGCAACACCGACCGTAAACGTTCTCAAATCAAATGGTCAAATAAGAATATGTGGTGATTACCGTACGACTCTCAATCCAGTACTTATATCGCATACACACCCGGTACCACATTTTGATTATTTAAGACAGCATCTTGCTAATGGAGAGAAATACTCAAAAATTGATTTAAAAGATGCATATTTACAATTTAAAATAGCACCAGAGTCAAAGAAATACCTAACAATATCGACACACAAGGGATATTTCAATTATAACAGAATGCCATTTGGTATAACAATAGCACCATCAATTTTTCAAAGTTACCTCGAAAAACTATTGGAAAATATACCAAACATAGCAATATACTTTGATGACATTGCAATAACGGGAAAAAATGAGATCACTCACCTTGAAACGTTAGCGTTAGTTTTTAAAAAACTTAAAGAAGCGGGACTCAAAGTGAACCTTAAGAAGTGCACCTTTCTTCAAAACGAAATCGAATACTTAGGTCACACTATTAACAAAGATGGTATAAAACCAACTAGATCCAAAATAGAAGCCATCTTAAAAGCATCAACACCCGAAAACGTCAAAGAGTTGAGATCGTTCCTTGGCTTAGTAAACTTTTACGAAAGGTTCATACCTCATTTACATAGTTTATGTGCAGAGTTACATACTTTAACAGGAGAAAAACAAAAATGGAAATGGACAAAACACGAAAACAAATTATTCGAAAAAACGAAGAAATGTATAGCGAAGTCTAAACCTCTTATAGCTTTCGACGAAAATCAACCGTTGTTTTTAGCTTGCGATGCATCAGAAAAAGGAGTTGGTGCGGTCCTTTATCATAAAAAGAACAACTCCGAACAACCAATAGCATTTGCTTCAAGGAAATTAAAGCCAGCAGAGAGTCGTTACTCAGTTATCGATCGAGAAGCTCTTGCAATATTTTTCGGGATAAAAAAATTTGACCAGTACCTACGCGGATCTAAATTTACATTGATAACAGATCACAAACCATTGATACATATACTGGGAACGAACCGAAACTTACCAAAACTGGTAAACAACAGACTAATTCGATGGGCGTTAATGATCGGCAGCTACGATTACGACATTATTTATACTAAGGGAGAGAATAATATCCTTGCCGACTCATTGTCCAGAATGCCAAACACAGATGAGGAACCATCTAAGGCAGAATACGCCATCAATAAAATCGTTCAAAGATTAAACGACAAAAAATTTGAAGACATAGCTATTAATGAAGATACCATTAAAGAACATACAAAGAGAGATGCTACGTTAACAAAAGTAATACAATTAATGAAAACAAATTGGAGTAGTTACAATTATGACGACAACTTTATACAGCCCTATTTTAAAAAACGTAGTGAACTGTCTGTAGAAAACAAAATTCTACTATGGCAAGGTAGAATCATTATACCGTCTTCTTTAAGAAGACTTACATTGAAATACTTACACAGAGGACATCCAGGCATATCTGCTATGAAAGCGTTAGTACGTTTTTACGTTTGGTGGCCTTCAATTGATGAAGAAATAGACAATTATGTCAAAACATGTCAAGGATGCCAAGAAAATCGACCGAACAACACAGAATTACCGGTTTATTCATGGTCTATTCCTGATAATGTGTGGGAAAGAATACATATAGACTTTGCAGGACCATTTCAGGGTAAATATTGGTTAGTCCTTTGCGATGCATTATCGAAATGGATAGAAGTCCGACCTATGAACAACATCACTGCTGATAAACTATGTGATGTACTAAACGACATTTTCACAACATTCGGATTACCCGAAATAATAGTATCTGACAATGGCCCTCAACTAACATCAGACACGTTCAAAACGTATTGCAAAGAGAGAGGAATAACGCACATAACATCAACTCCGTATCACCCACGTACCAACGGTTTAGCAGAACGCTTAGTACGCACTTTTAAATCTCGTATGGCTAGTGGTAATCAAAACATCAGCACAACTGAACGCCTAAGAGACTTCCTCTTTACCTACAGAAACACACCTCATAATACTACCCTCAAGTCTCCAGCTTATATGATGTTTGGAAGACAGTTGAATTGCATACTAGACAACGCGCGTCCCAATACCAAGAGGACGTTACGGCACAAACAAGTAAAAGCAAACATTACATTCGAAAACCAAAACAAAATTCTTAACCACGTCCCTGGTAGTAAAGTGTACGTGCGAACTAAAGAGCAGAAAAGATGGGAGCCAGCAGAAATTAAAGAAAGAACACAGCGGTACTCTTACATCATCAAAACACCAGAAGGAATTTTGAGACGCAGGCATGCGGATCATATCAGACCAAGATTTGAATCACCCACACCATCAGAAACATTCGTAACACCTACTGGAACACCAGACTCATCTACAGCCACCGCAACGCCTAA
This sequence comes from Athetis lepigone, assembly GCA_033675125.1. Lineage (NCBI taxonomy): Eukaryota > Metazoa > Arthropoda > Insecta > Lepidoptera > Noctuidae > Athetis > Athetis lepigone. The sequence continues at coordinate 12,314,586 of CM066232.1, read as the reverse complement.
TGGAACAACATCAACATCTACAGCCACATCACCTAACGTATCACCTGATGATCCTACAGTCCTACGAAGAAGCACCAGGGTTACGCGGCCTCCACGGCGCCTCATTGAGGAGTTAGAGTGAGGAGGAATGCTATATCCGGACTCCTTCGTGATACTTTGTACAAATGCTCTATGTATATTAATATCATGACATC